>CM062623.1:34411917-35611917 GCA_025617555.3 Puccinia polysora | reverse complement strand
CGGTGAGGTTACACGTAGTTTACCCGGCATGAACTATAATTTGTGAGTTGGAAAAATTTTCTGAGTTGTCTTCTTGTGAATCATATTCGACAACAGCTTTACTGGCATTCGCATTTGGTGGCTTGTAGTTTCCACCCTTTTTGTTTGATCTTGTTTGGTTATTCCTTTTTGATTGCTCAAGAGCTTCAAGCACTTCTGGACACTTGGAGAAAGATTATCCTTTGGTTTTGCAGTTGGTGCAATAGTACGTTTGGGTGTATCCACATGGATTTTGCGTAGAGGTAGATTTCTCTTTCTTTTTCTGGGCGATTTTTGTTGACTTGGAGCTGACCAATTGTGCAGTTTCATCTTTGATTCTGGTCTGTCTACGTAGGTGTTCCTGCTTTAGGGCGGTTATAATCTTGGATGATGGTACTGACTCCTCGTTCATCATACTGGAGACACATCTGAGCCAGTCATCCGGTAGCAAAAGTAGAATTGCCGTCGACTGGAGGTCATCTGCCGTAAGGGGATTTTCTGGAGTGATGAGAGATCCAAGTTTCTCTCCGTATGAAACAATTTTGGAGAGATGGGTTGTCATATCCTTATTGTTTAATTTCTTTAGGAGCAGTTTGCGGAGCCAATACATTCTTCCCCCGGACGATTTATCTTGATGTGCCTCCTTCAATGCGTTCCACATCCCCAGGGCGCTTTCTTCGTGTTTTCTGATATATTGAAAGTTAACAGGAAGAATAGACCTTGATATAGCCAAACATACGGCCAGATTGTCTTTCGAGAAGGTTTCTGGATTTGTCTTTGGTAAATCGCCATTGAGGAGATAGCTGACACCTGACGCTCGGAAATGGATACAGAGGATTATTGCCCAATCGAGATAGTTTGATTTGGATCCTGGAGAGTTCAGAGGAATAATGTAGGGAGTTTTAAGGGCCGGGTGAGTAGTTGATTCAAGATCATCCATATCAGTTAGGAGTGTGGATTTGATATTGAGTTTAACGACAAAAAGTTTAGTCGGATCCTTCTTCAGTTTAAATTGCAGCGCTTAGCGCTCTGGGCTCATAACCTGTTGAGTTCACTGAGGAGATGCAGAAGTGATAGCAGAGAGAAGGATGATATTTCAGATAATGACAAACAGAGATTGAGGAAAATAATGATCAGACATAAAACAAAGAAAAACAATCTTACCTGAGGAGATGCAGAAGTGAGAGCAGAGAGAAGGATGAGAGAGGAATCCTTCTGTCTGGCTCGGCCTCTGTCCTTAGGTAGTGATGAATGTCTGAGTGTCACGAACAATTTGACATGATCTATGGGAGTAAGAGACGCGCGCTAGTGACATGTATATGGAAACAGAAATAGGAAATAGACCGTGAAAGATGTGTGAGGCATATGTGCCTTGTATATTTGATGACTGAGACAATTTGGGAGATTGAACAGAGAAGTAAGAGATCTGGGAAATAAAGGGCAAAGTAAAGGAAAACAAAAGTAAAGAAAGCAAGTCGTGGGGCATCAGGTATGCAAACTCCAACATTACCAGCACACCTAATCAATAAAATTGCAGTTGGGAGACACAAGAAAACCTCCATTCAGCAGTTAATTGACAAGTTGACTGAGCTTGATAATGGATATCATGACAAGAACTGCTCTGGGTGAAACAACAAATGATTGTCAACTTTGGCTCAAAATGCAGACAACTGCTCAAAGCAACAATTGAAAAATCCAAAACAATCCAAACCAACTCCAACTTCAAACTCCAAATCAAAAGGGAAAGCCATTGCCAAAACTCCAAAGTTTCTGGACCACAAACCCAGGATGCTTTGGAACAAGGAATGGCAAAGGAGGGAAAATGAAGGGTTATATATTTATTTTTGAGTAAACAAAAATGTCAATAGTTGTGCAAAGTGGCTAGACAGTCAAAAAATTAGCTTTTAGTTTTTCTAATACTTGCAAGTAAAACTAAAAATTACATCAACTACAGCAAGTCAATCTTTGCACTTGCAAGTCACTTGATTCTCTGAGTTAAAGATTTGTCCTCTTCCTTTCCAAAAACACTCCTTATTGGGTTTTACTGGATTCCAGTGCTAATTTTTCTTTTATAAGTTCATCTTTTGCCACTTCCAATAATCTTACATGTTCTGAGATAGATAGGTTTCCCATCTATTTGTTAAGTAGTGCAACCACACCATCAAATTGGATTTCCCAAAAGGCAAAATGGAGGTTTGTATTTTCCAATTTCCACAGCTTTGAATTGTATTTTTTTTCTTGGATATCCCCAGACTGGACGACTCCATTCTAGGCCACAAAATTGTATTTAAGGGGATTATGGATGTGAATTGGCAAGAAGGAGTGATTAACCTTTGAGCCTTGCAACCCCAGGGTGCAAAAATTTCTGTCAAACAGAAATTATAAGAAATTAGAAAGCCTACCTGACACTTTCATTGAGGTTGATGACAACTTTCCACCAGGAGATTTGCAATATCCTGAATTCCATTCCCAAATTTCAATTTCAGATTTAGGATTTATTGCTTATTTGTCCAACATACCTCTTCCTTGTTTCTTCAAAGAGAAAAAATTGACCTACTAAAATGTGTAGTTTGAGCTTCTTAATTGTCTTGCATCCTGTGAGCACTTCAAATCGTGTGCTCAAAGATGACAAGGTGGAAGATATAGAAATCATTTGAGAGTCCTTACCTTCAGTTTACCATAAATTTGTGGATCTGTTTTCAGCTTTAAAAGCAGATAAACTACCTCCTTCCCATTCTTATGATCACATGATCAAGCTTACTGGCCAACCTCCACCACCCAGAATAGCCTACTCTCTCTCAAAGCAAGAATTAGTTGTGCTTCAAGAATAAATTTCAGAAAATTTATTGAAAGGATTTCTTTGACCAAGCAATTTGAATACCAACTTGCCCATACTAATCTTTCCAAAGAAAGATGGCAGCATTTTCCTGTTTGTTGACCACAGGAAACTGAACCACGTAACCCAGCAGAATGCCTATCCAGTACAGCCTATGTTTCACCTCCTTCTTCTCTTTCACAGGGATAGTTATTTCTCAAAGTTAGACTTTTGAGGCAACTAAAACCCAATTTTCCTTGAAAAAGTTCACGAATATCTAACTGCAATGAGGACCTGGTTGGAAGTAATGAGCATACTGTCATGCCTTTTGGCCTCTGTAAGACTCCCTTCCACTTTTCAACATTTTGTCAACAACATTTTTTTGGAACTTATACCTTGTTGTAAATCTTGATTATACACTACTCTACTCAAAACCTCTTCAGCATTACATTGCACATGTGCAAGCGGTGCTGCAGTTGCTTCCAAATAATAACCTGTTTGAAAAAGCCTCTAAGTTCTAATTTCATACCCATTCTCTTCAGTTTTTAGGTTCATAGTCTTTCAGAAAGGGCTATTGATGAATCCAACCAAAGTCCAACACATATTGGAATGGCCCGCACCTTCTTTGGTCAAATCCCTTCTGATTTGCCTTGGCTTCTGTAGTTTTTACAGGACTTTCATCAAGAATTACACCAAGAAGACCATGAATCTTGCTAAACTTCTTCAAAAAACACTCATTTTGTTTTTAATGAACAAGCTGCTTTGGAGTTTGAATCTATAAAGAAAGCCTTTACCACTGATCCAATACTTGCTCAATTTAACAAGCTAGCTTGGACTATTTTGGAAAAATAAACAAGAAATTACTCAATCACAAATTTTTATTGCAGTTTTCTTCCTCTTCCTCTCTCTTTCATCCCATAACCTTCAAGTCTTGCAATTCTCTTGCTTCAGAACTTAATTAAAATATTCATGACAAATAACTTCTTGAAATATCTTACTGATTGAAGAAATGGTGCTCATACCTTGTGAATCTCATGGTTTTAAATGATCACAATTCTCTTAAATATTTCTTGAGCTCAAAATTCCTTACAAGCAGACAGGCACACTGGGCCAAATAACACTCTAATTCAAACTTTACAATAATTTACCACCCCAGGAAACAAGCAGTATTCCCTGATTCTTTGTCACATTGGGGTGAAGTTTACCCAGCAGGTGAGCACCTTTTCCAATAAAAACCCTGAAAAATTTAGGACACTCTTCTCTCATTGGTCTACCCAACTCAGTTTGATCATCACTCACCTTCAAGACACGGCTTCCAAACTTTGACAAGCTCAAATCAACAACCCCAAGTGCAACGAACTTTGCAAGAGTGCAAAATTATTAGATAGAGACTATAGTATTGTTGAAAATGACTATTTAGTTCATAAAGATTGGATAGTAGTACCCAATTATCCTGTAATAAAGTTATATATCTTTGATTCTTGGCATTACTATCTGCTTTTTGGTTATCATGGGCAAGATAAAACCTACCAATTGATTGCACAATAATTCTATTGGCCTGGTATGAACAAGGAAGTAAAAGACTATCTTAGCCTTTGCTATGATTGAAATTGTAAAAATTCCTCAAAAAAACCAAAATTATGGGCTTCTCCAGCCGCTTCCAATCCTGCCTATTCCTTGTAAACTGTTGTTGGTGGATTTCATTTTTCAATTACCACTTTTTAGTGGTTATGATTCTATTTTAGTAGTAGTAGATTGCTTCTTGAAGATGGTTTTATTTCTATGAAGTACTGTGACCAAATCTTTAGAAGACTTAGCTAATTTATTTATATAATATTTTTTTTTGAAAAATTCCTCCCTGATACCATTGTTAGTGATTGTGGATCTGGGTTTTTCTCTAGCTTCTGGACCTTTCCTTGCCAGAATTTTTGTATCACTCCCAATCTATCAAGTCTTACCATCCAGACCAGATGGGCAAACATAGCAAATGAATCAGGTCCTCAAAGATTATCCTCAAATGTATGTTTCCTATCAACAGGACAAACGGTTGCAATGGCTCTCATTAGCAAAATTTGCCTAAAAAAGCTCCCATCATTCCTCCACCAGACAGTTGCCCTTCCAGACTCTTTATTGTATAAACCCAAATTTTGCTTCTATTCACATGGCAGTTACCCTGCTAGCCTTAGTGTCTGTCCCTCTGAGCCCCTGTACCCCTCAGAAGGACAATATTCAGACTCCAAAAGCTATAAATAAAGAGCTCTTTTGAGGATATTTATGGGCAGAGACCCAGTAATATTTATATCCAGACACTGTTCCAAAGTAATCAAGTACTTATAAGAAAAAGGTAAGTGATTTATGGCTAATTCTGATCAATAATATCCGTCCTCAACCTTTTTTTTTATCAATGAAAACTGCTGAACAACCTGATAACCCCAGTATACAGGTTTAACCCATCAGTGCATGTCTCAAACAGATACCCAAAGGATTTAATAATATATCAGTGAGTTTTATTATCCTTTCTCTGTCGTGGCAGCTTGGTTACAAGGACCTGCCACTCCACCGTGTAATTTATATACATATTATCTTTGGGTAAAATATCCTTTAAACTAAAGATCCCAAAGTAACCAGGACTGCGTGTTTTCATACTAAAATCCCTGAAGAGAGGTGTTAAAGATCCCCAATTTAATTGTGGCCCCTCTATAAAAATATTTAATAATAAATTTATTCATATTGATTTAAAACAATAAACCATAACCAAACCACTTAACCTTGCAATAAGCTTCATCCAAATAATTTACAGATTTTTTCTGCATTTATTAAATAATATATTTATTATTTGTTCTATCACCTCTCCTAGCTAAAGGATAGAAAGGGTCTTTGCATCCAGCAAGCTGACATCTGCGCTTGAAATCATCTAAGATTTCCCTCAAGTACATGGTGTTCCTTCAACCATCAAAAGATATTCTCCTAACAAGCACCTGAACAATCCAAAATACCTTCCTTTACCCATATTGGGTCTTTGAACACATACTTTATATTCAACCCATTTCTTCCTCTGGTCATAAGCCTCTCCATACCTATACATTTTCAACTCTGCTGTCAATATTTTAAGTCCATACATTTGAGGAGTGTGGCCAGCTCCTGTTACCTGGGCCACAAAACGCTTCACCTGCGCATTAGGCAACAGTTAGGCTCAGAATTTCTTTCTATTGTCCTGCGTATCCCTCATCTGCATGCTGCTCAGAACTTTCCAACCCCGCCCCCCCAGACTATAAAAAAGGTTGATTTCAGAATATCTTCTCTTGTGCTGCAGATCCTCCATCCAAAAAGTTCTGAGCCCTTGTTTCTCCAAAGGATCACTGCTGAGGCTAGGGCTATTCTTGTCTATAAATAGCCACCACATTCCCTCTCTAAATTGAACTCTGTCCCCAGGATTTCTACCAACTCCACTTGAGGCCACTTTGCCACCCCAGCCTACACCACTCTCTTCTTCAATAACTCATTCTAATTTTGCTAGCCATTAATATTTTGGCCTGCAAATACTGTACAAGAATGCATGGAAAATTCACCAGAAAATTTTGGTTTCCAGGCCTGAAACAGCCAATAGCTTGGCCAACATAGTCGGTTCTTTGTGGGCCCTTTCCCTTCCTCCTCCTGGATGTCACAAATTCCCCTGCCATGCCTTTGGATGAAGGCACAGGCACTCCAAATCATAGAAATCAATGGTGATTTACTTTTATTTCAATAAAGAAGGAGACATGAGGAGTACCAGTGATGAAGAAATGGAAGGATGGGGAGAGAAGTCCAGGAGGAGGTTGCTGAAGGAGGATTTGTTGAAGCCTATAAGTCTAACACCACAAAGGCACAAGGTGATATGATTTAGGTAGGCTGGGTGAAGAATGTCTTGTGCTGAGATGACACCTACTGGCTAAGCGACTAACCAGTAAGAAGTAGTATACTAATTACTTTGGGGGAGTTATTCCAGGAGTGAAGGAGAGGCCAGTATATGTGAGAGCTGAGAAGGTGACCTTGAGCAATGAGTGGCTTGTGAAGTAGGTTGGAGTTCCAATGGTATTGCATGTTGAATAATTTGGCTGGAGGATGTACTTGACTGATTGGGTGATGGTCTTTTCCAGGAAGGTTTCAAATGTACTGATTGGGAGTCCTGCAAGTATGGACTGAAAAAACAGTGGAGGTTATGTACTATGTATATAATAAGTGTAATATTTACTAAACCATATACCAACTGAGTTGAGGAAAGATAGAGGATCTACCAAGCCATAGAAAGAGAGGGAGAGATCCTGGGAATGTTGACTGAATCACATCAGGCCGCGTTTAGGTGTAAAGTACATGGACATAGCGCCTAGTGCCTCCAGTCAGAGGATGAACCTTTTAGGAGAAGATGTAAACTGAAAGAGATGCAGGAGTAATATCCAGTGGAAGGTAAATGAGTAAGTTAATTTGGTTTTGAGCTGACAATGATGCTTGTGAGAGGTTGCATTGGATTAGTTGAAGGAGTGTCAAAACTGTGGTTATGAAACTGGCCTGGTCCTCCTCCCCAACCCTGCTCCACTTATGTTTCCCCTTGCAAATGTGCCTGCCACCATGTTCCGATGGCCAACATTGTTGCAGACTGGAAAAACCTTGGATATGGTGGATTGTATCCCACAGCTGGAGTGCACCTCCTACTTCTCTCTGGCATGGAAATAGAAATTATATGGCACTGAATATTTGTCATCCCTCTTCCTACCTTTCTGATATTGAGCTCCAACCCTTATACCCAACCTATTCTGTGGAAAGAAATTGTTTGCTACACTACATGTCCACAAAAACTCCAATCCAGTTCAGGATAATTTTCTAGTACCTTCAGTTACAATTCCCATTCTGAATCAAAAATCAAACTAAACCTGCCTCAGTCACAAACATAGTCTTTCTTTGACAAACACGCAATTAAATAACAATAATAAAAAAAGACAGACTCCCCAAAAACCTTGGCACTAAACCATTATGAATTCAAGTTAATCCTAAGAAATAGTTCATTTCAGACATGTCACATGTAAATACACCCCAATAATAACATAAAAAGTTTATAAAACTCCTTTATTTTCTCCAATTAATAAAATAAAATAAAACATAAGATAGTTTTCCCCCCAATAATTTATGATGATGATCCTTTACTAAAGAAAAAATCCCCTTTTATATAAAACCCAAAATAAAACGCCAAAAAAAAGAAAAAAACAATAATTGAAATTCCCCTGCACCACCTCCTTAATGTGTTCTGCAATGACCTGGTTCACTATTGGACCTGATCCTCCTGGCTGATCCGTCCACATATGTTAGATTCAGTCATACTTCTGTAATCTCTGATGACCCGAAATGTTGATTTGAACCAATTCATCTCTAAGGACAGATGCCCATCAACCTCCTTTAAAAGATCCCTGTCAATCTTGCATATGGAATCACAAAAGAATCTCATAAATCTTCCTTACCAATCCCTGTCAATGCGCTGTGGAAAAGAATTGTTTGATAAACTAAATTTACACAAAAAATCTGCTCTGGGTACCAGATACTTGTCTACTTCTTTGAGTTTCAACACCTGCTCCCCAACCAATAACGCACTAAGTAGTGTGAAGAAGCTCAGCATGGTTTTGGAAGTTGGGTCATTACATGGGGGTGCTTTTTCAACCACTTGATTTTGACATAGGAATACAGTTCAAAGTGGGAAAGGAGGTAAGAAAAATAAGATGAAAAAAGCACCAAGAAAGAAAAAGAAAAAAAGGAGAAAGTTTGAAAGATTTGAGACAGTGGGGAAAAGGATAACATGGATGACAGGGAAGGAAAGGGAATAACTTTGGGGCTGCCTGCTCTGTGACCTTTACCCCCACACCCAGTGTGAAACAATAGGAGTGTTCTCTTTCTGCTTTCCCTTAGATTTTGATTTTGCTTGTCCCTTGTGTCTGTCAGAAGTGAAGCCCACCTTTCAAACAAAAAAAAAGAGAGAGAGAGAGACGGGGGGGAGAGCATGAGTGATCTGTTCCCTTCTTCCTTCAAAACACTTGATGGAATAATTCTCCCTACAGAATGGAGTTGAGAGTGTGGATTTAAGTCCTCACTCTCCACCCTAACCTATATTGCAATTAGCCATTTGGTTGGTAGATTATTTGATAATAACAAACTAGTAATATTGATTAATGAGATAAAAAATGTGTATATATTCAAAAGTGGATGGATAAAAATGAGGGGGATGAGGAGTCCTTTTATATTGAAGAGACCTCTCATTGAATAACTGGGAACACAAGATGAACACAAAATGAAAAACTATTTACAACATGAGTTACAGGATAACAAAATTTACAACATGAGGATTAAAGCAACTTTGCTTTCTTCCGCTTAGTCTTAATGGAACTATGGATCACTCTATTTCTTTGAGAGAAAAAATGGACAGCTATGAACTTGAAATGCTCAATAGATTTTATAGTTCTTCTTTTCTTATTCCAAGCCTGCTTGGAATGCACCTTTCTCTTTCTTCGTGTTAATTCTGGAATAGCGGTTAACCTGAAAGCTCCAGGCATTTCTCCTTTACTTTTTTTTCATGTTTTGATATTCTTTCTTTTCAGCATTTGCTTTATTCATTTCATCCCTAAGTAATAGGTGTGTTGCATCTATTCTGTTTTGTTTTATTTCTTCATTGGAGCTATTATCAAGCTCCTCTGCTTGATTCACTGGACTGAGACTATGTCTCTGTGACATTCCCGTGTTATGTTCCACAGGAATTGAATCTTTAATCACTTCCATGTTATTTGAAAGAATTAATGGTGTAGAACCAGAACCACTTGATTTCATGAAAATGAAAAGAAACAAATTTGGTTAGACTTTTTAGATCAAGTAAACAAAAAAAAATCAATGAAAAGAGACCAAAAAAAGGAAATAGCTGATTTTAATCAATCAGCCCACAATCAGTTTAAAGGAAAATCAGTCAAACTTTATACATGAGAGCTAACGGAAATGATCGGAACAGGATCTTTGATTAAATCAGCTTATCACTCAAGATTAGACTGCATACAGTTAGAATTGGTCTTGAATGATGGTTGGATAGTCTTTGACCTGCTGCATGGATTGGGATACTGCAAGTTGTAATACTGTAAAATGATTGAATCAGTGTCTTAAAGCTTTAGGAGTATTGAATTAAATTTACCCAGCTGTATGACTTCTTGATACAGTAGGATTCGTGGTCGGAGTGGTGTGAGTGAATGAGAAGTGAGAAGGAAAAGAAATTGTTGAAGATAAAGGATGATGGAGCTAGGGGATCAGAGGATGAGGCGGATGATCAGCCTCTTGAAGATGCGGAAGTTATCCCCAAACATGAGTAGGTTGCCTGGCTTGGGGTGAGACTTCATGTTTGAAGTATTGACACTGTATTAGCTGGCATTCAACTACGCAGACAGAGAAAAGTGCAGGTCCGCGTTATTCCAGGGCTGGGATTCCAACATCCTCCCTCAATTCAATACTCTGATCACTATTCAATCATGTGATGTACCAGTCTATCACTGAGTTCTTTTTTGCGGCTTTGGTTAAGCAGTCAGCCACCATATCTTCTGATTGGATGAGTTGAATTTCAATTGCTGCTGCTTCAATGTCTTCTCTCAGAACTTTGGTTTTAAGATTGATGAATTTTGTTTTAGAGTTGCATACAAAGTTCTTAATCTTGTCATCAAGACCCTTGTTATTGATGAGATGGATGCTTGGAGTGATTGGTTTTCGCTAGAGTTCTTTGATCAGGTGATTGATCCATCTACATTTGAGTTTTCCTTCATTTAAAGTGTTATATTTGGCTTCTGTTGACAAATAAGTAACATTACATTGTCTTCAACTTGTCCAATATAGTGGTGAGCCTCGCAAGAAAAAGATGAATCCAGATTGAGATGTTCTAGTGATTGGATTGTCTGCCCAGGTAGAGTAGCTGTAGCATACCAATTTGGGTGAGTCATTTTTCTTGGAGATTGGAAGAGATTGATCCTTTGTTTTTGCAAGATATCCCCAAACCTTGAGTACTTTGCCCCAGTGATTGATACCAGGCTTCTCTGAGAACCAAGCAAGTGAAGAGAAGGCAAAGCTGATGTCTGGAAGAGCTAGTCCGGCGATGAAATTGAGTCTACCAATCAGAGATTGGTAGTTAAAATTCAGTTTCTTGAACTCTTCTTGTTCTTCTTCAGTTGCTGGTATGAGATGAATACCCAGAGTGCAAGGTGTACTAGAGATTGACTTGGACCCCAGGAGATTCAATTCCGAAAGTCCTTTTTCAATGTGGAGAGGAAGGGATAGTCTGACTGCATTTTCAGTTTTTTCAACTTTCATTCCAAGTAGCGTGTTAGGTTTGTGACATGATGAGTTCTTGAACTTTCTGAGGAAAGCTTCTTTGAATTTTTTCACTTCTCCAACCACCAGAAGATTGTCAACATGCACGAATAGCGCTGATTGACCATTCTTACCAATTTAGAGACATGGGTCCGCGTCTGACGGGGTAAACCCTGGGAGCTGGATCCAATTTTGGAGCATCTCATACCAGTTCTTTGGTGCTTGTTTTAGCCCATAGAGTGATTTGTTTAACTTGAGGATTGGTATTTTCCTTTTTGAGCCAACTGGACGACGGATGAAAACTTCCTCATCAAGTGGAGCATGTAAAAATGCACCCTTGACATCAAATTGAAGCATAGGAAGATTTCTTTTGACGGCGAGAAGAAGGCAGGCTTGGAGTGATGCAGCTTTACCAGTTGGGGAATATGTGTTGAAGTAATTGATTCCATAACTCTCACTGAAACCCTGAACACACACTTCTGATTTGTTAATTGTTTCGCCTCTGTGTGTGTTCTTTTTGATCCATAAGGAATATGATACATTGAGGACATTCTTTGGTTCGGGCCCTTTGTAGTCCTCCCAGACTTTAAAGTCTTCGCACGTAGTTAACTCTTTCTCTAGCGATTTCGACCATGTTGGATCCTTGAGCGCCTTCTTGGGTGATGAAGGAGTATAGTCGCAATGATACCCATATTGATCAGGAGTTCAAATGGTAGATTGATCTCTCAGCATTCTTCCGGGATTAAGTTCTGCTTGGATGAGGTTGTCTTTGTTACTGTCTGCGTCAGATTTGTTCAAGGAGCTTTCTGTTTTGATTGTCCTTGAGGTATCAGGCTTGTCAGTAACGGGCAAAGATTCAGCAGGATTCACCGGCGGTTGAAATTTATGTTGTATGGTTTGAGATTGGTCCAAAGGATCATCCAGAATGGAACTAATGGAGTGCGAAAACTTGACGTTCTTTGTTTCTACCACTTTACCGCCAGGAGTGAGCACTTGATAAGGGAGGAGTTGGGGCGCATACCCTAGAAGTTTTCCAGTGACTCCCTTCTTGTCAAATTTTTTTCTCAAATGATTACCAAGATTGAGATAGGTGAGTTCAGTTCTGATGGGTTTGAGGTATCCGGTTGGCAGAGAAGTCCTGTGTATGGTTTCCCAAGGAACTAAACCGTCCTTTTTCAGAATTTGATTGAAAGCTAGTGCACAGCTTTGAATTGTCTTGTTCCAGTAATCCCTGGGGATCTTTGAGGACCAGTGTGTTGCTCTGACTTATTTGGCAATAGTTCTGTTAGCCCGTTCTGCCTTACCGTTGTGTTGTGGATTGTATGGCTTGGAAACTATTTGTCAAATACCTTTCTCCTTGAAGAACTTGGTCAAGTCTTCATTGAAAAATTCACCTCCTCCATCACTGCAGAATTCTGTAGGAAAGTAATTGAGGTGGTTGAATTTGTTGAGAAGGATGAACTTGATGATTTTGGGAGCATCGCTCTCATTTTTCATGGGGATGCAGCTGATGTAACCACTGTGATTGTTGACCAGTGTAAGAGAGTACCTGTATCTGCCTTTTGCGGTTGAAGAAATTGGACCTATAAGATCAGAATGAATCTTCTGCATTATCTTATTGACTCTGGTGGAGGCTTCTTTGAATTGGCTTTTGGTGATTTTGCTTTGGTCGCAGTTCTTGCAGTTGAAAGACTGTTTTACAGAATTTGGGACAGATTTTTTGAGATACTTTTTGATCCTGGGAAGACTGGCGTGGCGTAATCTGAGATAAAGATTGTCTACGTCCTTCAAAGTTGCGTTGAAACTCTGATTGTCAGGGATGATAACATATAGCAGGTTATTAAAAATCCTTCCTTGTAAGAAAGGTTTTTCTTTGAGACACATTTTGGATTAGGGTGGCAAGCTTGAATGGTTGATTACAAGTCTTGCTCCCTGGCTCAGAAATACCCCCATTGATAGAAGGTTGATGCACACATCTGGATTTCAGGCTGCGTCTTGGAGGAGAATGGTTCCAATTGGCAAGGTGAGACGAGCTGTTCCTCTACCCATGATTGACAGCAAAGCTCCTGGTTTTCGGGTCTTGATAACGTTTGATCCATCTTTGGGAGTGATAGTGTCAAAAAAATGTCTGTCTTGTATCATATGGATCAACCACCCCAAGTCAAGTATGAAGTTGGAGGGAGCTTGCTGAGAAATATGTGAAAAGCAATACAGAAAGGAAAAAAAATTGAAAGCCTCTTCTGGTTTTTTCTTTTCTGATTTGCAAGTTTTAAAATTCTTTGCCTTCAACTCAGGAAACTCAATCCAGAATTTGTCTTTGGGATGATTTCTCACTTCTGGGTTATGAATGCCATTTTTGCATCAAGGATAATTAGAGTATAAGTTGATGTTGACTTTTGAGCTAGGATAGATTTCCTTGATCTTGGCGTCATTCTTGTTTTTTTATTGAGTCAAGTGATCCAGAACCCTTTTGAAAGAAATTTCTTTGTCTCCGTGCATGATCTGAGAAGCCTTTTTCTTGAGACTTGTTGGAAATTTGAACAGGATTAAATACGTCAGGATATCGGACAGAAGCTCTATTCCGACTTTGGAGAGCTTATTTAGATGCAGCCCGACAGTTGTAACAAATCTTTTGATGTTATCTTTGCTGAAGGGAAGATAGAGAAATCCATTGAACACCCTGGCTCTGTTGGCTGATTGCCATGATGCAAAAGTAGTTCTTTGTGGCCATCCAGATTTCTTTAGCGTTTCAAACGTTTCCTGGCTTGATGATGTTTATGTGTGTTTCGGGTTTGAGTTTTTCCAAGAGGAATGGGGCATTATCTCTGTTAATCTCTGGGTCAATTTGTTTGCTTGAGTCGCGATCCTCCATGATTTCAAGAATTCCTTGGATTTCAAAGAGGCTTTTCATTTTGCTTTTCCAGATCAAATAGTTGTCTTCATTAAGCAACAGTGTATATTCAACCAAGTTTTTAAGCGTAATGGTCCTCATTGCGTTGTCCACTCCTGGTCCTGGTGTGAGTCTTTTGGTCATTGTTGAGATTTTTGGCTTTTAAGCGTAAAAGAATTTATGGTGTAGAACCAGAACCACTTGATTTAATGAACAGGAAAAGAAACAAAGTTGGTTAGACTGTTTAGATCAAGTAAACAAAAAAAATCAATGAAAAGAGACCAACAAAGGCAATAGCTGATTTGAATCAATCAGCCCGCAATCAGTTTAAAGGAAAATCAGTCGAACTGTATACATGAGAGCTAATGGAAATGATCAGAACTGAAGCTTTGATTAAATCAACTTAGCACTTGAGATTAGACTGCATACAGTTAGAGTTGGTCTTGAATGATGATTGAGATGGTCTTTGCCCTGCTGGATGGATTGGGATACTGCAACTTGTAATTCTGTAAAATGATTGAATCAGCTTTGTGAAGCTTGAGGAGTATTGAATTACATTTACCCAGCTGTATGACTTCTCAATACGGTAGGATTTGTGGTCGGAGTGGTGTGAGTGAATGAGAAGTGAGAAGGAAAAGAGAATGTTGAAGATAAAGGATGATGGAGCTAGGGGACCAGAAGATGAGGCGGATGATCAGCCTCATGAAGACGCAGGAGGTATCCCCAAACATCAGTAGCTTTCCTGGCTTGGAGTGAGACTTCATGTTTGAAGTATTGGCACTGTATTAGCTGGCATTCCACCACGCAGACAGAGAAAAGTGCAGGTCGGCGTTAGTCCAGGGCTGGGATTCCAAAATTATTAAGCATATTGAAATAATTCTTTTTTCCATCATGATACAAATTTTCTCCTCTTTCCTTTGTAAAATTATTTGGATTGTTATAGAAATACTTGCACATGTAGTTCCCTCTAAAGGGATTAAATCCTCCCCACCCCCCGCTCAATCCTGTAGGGGGAAGTAAATTCATATCTATGGAGAACTTTATATGTTTGGTTCTATCCAATGCTTTAGTCATTATTTCTGCAGTTGTATCTGAAGTTGGAACATATTCTAATGCTACTTCCTTATACTTTACTGCTTCTCTGATGTTATTTTAATGAAAATCAATGTGTCTGGTTCTGGAGTGAAAAACTGGGTCAATTGCCAAATTTATGGCACCTGAATTATTGGGATAGATTAGAGCATAAGCTTCAGGTTTATAAGTTGTTAACTTCCATGTCACTCCACCTGCACTAGCCCTGCCGCCACCATGCAGATCAAGAGGGCCCCTTTGGGTGCCCTGCTTCAAGATCTCAGATCCCTCGGGGGAGCAACCTGTCTTCTCCTGAACCCAATCATTGCTTTCCTGTCTCTTTTCATCATTTTTATCCCCGTCATCTTTTTTGTATCATTTTTTTCCTTTCCTGTTTCCTCAACATCTTCCTCTTCCTCACTTGTAGGCTACTCAACTCAACCACCACTCATCACCACACCCTTTTGGGGATCCACCACAACCCATCAACCCCTCACCATTTGGGCACTCAACCTCATCCATCTGTTAACTGGTAAGAGCCAGTCTTCTTGTGCTCTCAAGCTCTTCATTTCTAACACCTCAACCACATTAACTTCTACTTGCCTCAGTTTTCTCAACCTCCTGCGACTCAACCAATGCTTGACCCACTGCCCCAAACATTGTTGTGGAAACTGTCTTGAAGACCTGTTGGTTCCATTCCTGTTCTTCCGCATTGTCCAAACTCTGTATCATCTTTTTTCTTTTGTTCCTCTCATGTGTCAGCCCGCTGGTTTGGTTTTGAACTCAATTCAATTTTTTATTATAAGTGTCTTCTAATATTTTTCTTATCCATTTTGCCTCTCAAGCTGCAGAGAGATAAGCTCTGTATTTAGCTTCAGTGGATGATACACTTATTGCTTCTCCACTCTTTGATTCCCAAGAAATCAATCTATTCCCAAGAAAGAAGGTAAAACCACTTATTTGCTGTTTCAAATCATCTTCTGCAAAACTTGAGTCAGAATAACCCACAACATTAAAATCAACTCCAACTGAATACTCAAGACATAAGTTTTGAGTTCCTTTCAAGTATCTCACACATCTTTTGAAATCATTCCAATGTTTCATCCCAGGATTCTCCAAGTGTTGGGAGAGGATCCCTACAGTATAAGTTATGTCTGGTCTTGTACATTGAGACATATAATCCAAAGATCCTACAGCTGCTCTGTAGTCCAGACATTATTTCTTAACTTCTTCAATTTAATGATCAGTATCTTTCTCCAACTTCACATTATATTGGAGTGGAGTTCCAAAAAAGTTTGCATCTTCCATATTGTACTTCTTGATTAATCCTTTAACATAATGTTCTTGGTCTACTCTGATTGACCCATCTGGTCTGTTGGTTATCTTCATTCCTAGATAATGTTGAGCGTTTTCTAGGTCTTTAATTCTGAAATCCTTCTTGATCTCATTCAACAATTATTCCCTCTTTGGAACAATGACTATGATGTCATCTACCCACACAAATAAGATTTTGCCATTATTAATAAATAAACATGAGTCTGCTTCACTTGTTTGAAAATGCTTTAAATCTAACCACTTGGTGATTGTTTTATACCAAGATCTTGCTGCTTGCTTAAGTCCATATGGTGACTTCTTGAGTTTGAGTACATACTAATGATCACCCCCCCCCCCCTCAAGAAGGCATCTATATGCAGCATTCTTAATGCTTCATGATTTTTATCAAAAATCCATTCCTTAAAACCTTCCTGTATTTTCATATAGACTGTGTCATCTTCTTCTAAATTAGATTTCAAGTATGCTGTGAGAAAGCCTGCTTGTCTTATCTCCTCACCTTTTTGAGCTTCTAATTCAAATAAATATCTTAAAGTTCATTATCTTCCTGTTGGGTAGAAGGTTTCCTGATAACAACTACCTTCTTTATTTTAAAACCCTTGAGCTAAACACTTAGACTTGTATCTTTGTTGCTTCCCCAACTCATTGAAATTCTGTGTTGAAAACCATCTGGTTCCAACTAAGGTTCTCTATTTTTCAACGTCTTCTCTCATTATATCCTCAAAAACTTGGTTATTCTCTAATGAGTCCAATCCCTCAAATATGGAATGCTTACCCTTTTGCCTATCTGGCAAATTAATAGATTTCTCACAGCTATTTGGAACTACATTGTTCTCAATCTCAAATGATCCCTTAAATGAAATTATATCTTGTTCTTCTTGAACAACTTCTTCAATTTTATCAACAACTGCATAATGTGCCTTCCATTGGCCATATCTGTCAGTCTCTATCTTATTCCTCTGACTCTTCTTCACTGGTTCTGTGACCAAATACTTCTCTTCTGGCTTCTCAATCACTTCTGGATTTCTGTGCAAATTGCTGGCTTCTTCTGAATTCCCAATATCTTTTGTTCCCTTAAGATAATTTCTTACTTCTTCTGACTTGGTTTTTTCCAATTGTTCAATTTGGGGATCAAAAAGCTTGCCATGTTTTTTTTCAAGTGAAAAACCTCTTCTTCAAATCTAACATCCCTTTTCCTAATAATATTCCTGTATTCAATTTCATACAGTCTATAGCAGGTTCTCATATAATCATATTGTACTAACACTGCTTTTCCAGATCTGGCATCCAACTTGCCAAATTGCCCATAATGGTGCACACTTTCATAGAATAGACATCCTATTACCCTTAAATTCCTAGTATTTGGAGATTTCTCCATAAAACTCTCATATGGGCATCCTTTTCCTTCATCAGTAATTTTGTGTAAATAACTTACTTTGGAAGTATTTCAGCCCAAAAATAATTGGGCAAAATTGCATCTATCATGATGGTCCTGAATATATCCATAAGAGTCTGATTGATTCCTCCCACAATTCCAATTTTCTGTGGGATATGAGGGGTGGTTTTTATAGGCTCTATTTCATATTCTTTCAGAATATCCTCAAATTCTTTTCCTAAGAATTCACCTCCTCCATTAGTTATTACTCTTCTGATTTTCTTCAAGACTCCTTGTCTTTCCCAATCTCTTGAATGACTTCTCTCTTCTGGGAATTTCTCTGTAGGACTGCTAGTTTATGTCAGAAGTCATATGAATAAAATGAACACTGTGGGATTTGAACCCACAACCTCAGACTCTTTATATGAGTGATACTCTTAAAAATTGAGCTAAGTGCGCTGTTGAGTAAGGAGTGGTTGATTCATAGCTATTTGGCTGGTCACCCTGGAAGAGATTTACTTATCCCAGAATTGTATTATGTGGGTGGCACATACCAGTCAATGAACTGCTCATGGCAATTATGTAATCTAACAACCCTCTGTGAGTTGAGCAGGGACTCAACCATTTGATTTCATTTATTCAGATGGATTTTTTTTTTTGACAGCTGTTAGGCTGCAGTCTTTGTGACTGTATCACTCTTGCTACCATGTCAGAAGTCATATGAAAACAAATTAAAACTAGGGGATTCAAACCCACAATGTCAGACTCTTTATATGAGTGATGCTCTTACCAATTGAGCTAAGTGCGCTTTTGGGTAAGGAGAGGTCAATTCTTAGCTATTTGGCTGATCAACCCGGAAGAGCTGTACCTATCCCAGCATTCTATGATGTTGGTGGCACATACCATTCAATGAACTGCTCATGGCAATTATGTAATCTAACAGTTTCTATAACTGGTTGTTGTTGATTCTCATTCTCTCCATTCTCTATGGATTCTTCTTTTGAATTTAATGCTTCACTTCTCTTTTTTTCTGGGTACTAAACCTCCCATATTTTGTCTTCCAAATATTCTTCAACAACTTTTTTAAATGGGAACACATGCTCATTAAACTTAACTTCTCTTGCACTAATAATATTTCTCTTCTTATGATCATATATCCAATAACACGTTCTTATGGTTTAATATCCTACTTATGCACCTCTCTTGCACAACTTTTCTCAGGGAGCTGACTCTGAAGGTATTTAAAAATTGACATTCTTTATAATATTCATCACACATAATTCTCAAATTATGCCTTTGACTCTTTGTTAATTCAAATTGAATCTTTCCTTTCATGAAACGTCCTGGGTAAACAATTTTTTTTTATCCAATTAACAATTAGCAGCCTTTCATCTAAATTCATGGGCTTAACACTTTCCTCTAACACAAGAGGTAACCTGCTTAATCTTGTGTTTTCACAAAATGTACCACTAAACTTGGATTTAATCCTTAATAATCCATTGCTGCTATGATGTCCCATTCCAAATGGAATGTACTTCATTTCTCAACAATCTCTCATTTTATGAGTCAAAAATATTTATTTTTCCACATGTAAAAAAATATAGTAATCTAAAAGTTGATCACTCATAATATTTTCTTGTTTGAATTCTTTCTGAAATCTATACTTCTACCTTCCCCATTTTACTTATGTTTAAGGTTATTGATTTCCTCTATTGCAATTTCTCCTTGAAAAATCTTTTTTCTAGTTAAGCTAATCTCTACCTTTGGCTTTCCTTCAATCTTCAGGGTTAATATGACTGAATTGAAGTAATTGTTAAATTCCATTACATTTTACTGTTGATCTGCTAGTCTTCCTCAACTTGAATGAAAATTTGTCTCTGTGTGCTTTTCTTTTTTTTTCCATTGAGGCAAGTCATATTGATGACGGATTAGGAAAATAATGGTTGGGCAACTTGTATTGCTCCTTTCAGGTAAGCTCCTTCAATTTCTTCCTATCTTGACTGTAAAACTGATCTCAGGGGATGTTTGCGCTGATTGAATTGAGATTGTTTATCAATTCTTGTTAATTGGTATACTCCAATGATATCTTCCTGTTGCAATGGATTGACTTGGGTGAAGATCAAAAAACATGGGCTCCAATGGATTTTTCAATTGCTTGGCAATCCAATCCTGAGAATTTCATGGTGTTATCTGGCCATTGCGGGTTGCTTGACAATGGCAGCAATGTCTAGATATCTTTGGGTTTTCAAATTTCTACCTTTTCAAAGGTGGTGTCAGCAATGAAGGTTTTACTGTTTCAATGGGTTTTGAAATTTTGATACTGAGGTTTATTTAAATTGCAGCATTATTGCTGGTTCCGAGTTCCGCAAGCAAAAATTGATGGAGGCAAATTAATGCGGCAATAAGGGTGGAGACAAGTTCAGAAATAATAGTGCTGGAAAATTTTTCAAACATTCACTTTTTACTGATAATGTATTGCAATTAGGGGTTTGGTTGGTAGAGTAGTTGATAATAACAAACTAGTAATATTGATTTATGAGATAATGAATGTGTATATATGTGAAAGTGGATGGATAAAAATGAGGGGGATGAGGGGTCCTTTTAAATTTCAGGGACCTCTCATTGAAGAACTAGGAACACAAGATTAACTCAAGATGAAAAACTATTTACAACATTAGGTACAGGATAAGGACATTTACAACATGAGGATTAAAGTAACTTTTGTTAGAATTTGAGTTTATATATATGTTACTTTCACTGGAGTTTGAAGTATCATTGATTGGATTGATTTAATTTATATTATTTTTGTTATTGAAGTATTAAAATAACGGTTAAAATATAACTAGGCTGTGTTCTCAGTAGTGATTGTCAGACTGTCCAAGCATAACATTTCACTTACCATGTCACTTAAACCGCTTATGTTAATTTTTCCTTATTCATTTTGTACTCAACCACTTGTTGGCCAATCACGTATTTATTCTATATAAAACATGGTCCTCTCAAGCGGAATTCATCATCTGTTCACTCACGACATCAACTGGAGTGTCCTTTTCCTCCTGTCGTCAGGTCTGTTATGCTTGAGGTTAAAAGCTCCTTTCATTCATTTCTCTTTAACTTTAATTTAACCAGAGCCCAAGCTCTTTTTGTTTTTACAACTTTGCTTTCTCCCTCTTCTTCTTAATAGAACTATTGATCAATCTCTTTCTTGGAGAGAAAACATGGAATGTTATGAACTAGAAATTCTCAGTAGCCTTTATAGTTCTCCTTTTCTTATTCCAAGCCCGCTTGGAATGCATGTTTCTCTTTCTTGGTGTTACATCTGGAATTTTGGTGAACCTGAAAGCTTCAGGCATTTCTCCTTTAATTTTCATTTTCATTTCTTGATATGCTTTATTTTCAGCATTTACTTTATTCATTTGATTTTGAATCAATAGGTGCATTGAATCTATTCTTATTGCTTGAATTTCTTCATTGGAGCTATCATCCTGCCCCTCTGCTTGCGTCACTGAACTGAGACTATGCCTCTGTGAAATTCCTGTGTTATGTTCCACAGGAATTGAATCTTTAATCACTTCATGTTATTAAACATATTGATATAATTCTTTTTTCCATCATGATCCAAATTTTCTCCTCTTCCTTTTGTAATGGATTTGAATTGATAAAAAAAATATCTGCACATTTATTTTCCTCTACAGAGATTACATCCTGAACAACCTAGATACAAGCGCAACCATAGCCCAAAAAACAGAAGAAAAGTACCAGAAGACAGAAAAACTTGCTGACAGGGATTTCCCCCGGGTCCGCAACTACATTCGCAGCATCTTGCCAACGCTCAGGTGGCTGTAATCACGACTACACAGCACTTGCCAATGCAACAAGTTGATTTTGTCCAGCCCCTCCCTAACTGAGACCTGAGGAGACCGCAATTGAGAAACCATGCCAAAGGACACCCAACCACCTCCAATCAAGGACTTTAACAACGGTTGGGTCTCAAGCTTATTTGCAACAAAACCAGCGCAGACTTCAGGAGGAGCAAGATTAAGATAGGGTGGAGGTAAATTTCTCTTCTGGTTCAAGACTGTTCCTTTTCCTTCCTTCATGGCCAATGCTCCACTTCATCTTCCTGCTATCTATCAATCCCAAATAAGTCATACTTTTCACCTTCTCATGCCCAAATTCTGTAATCCTTTCTGTACTCAATCTGAAGTCAAAGTTTTACGCGGATTTGTTCAACTGAGATCCATCTCTGGTGAATATCAAGAATTTACTCAGAAAATGGTCTCAGTTCTCA
This sequence comes from Puccinia polysora, assembly GCA_025617555.3. Taxonomy (NCBI): domain Eukaryota; kingdom Fungi; phylum Basidiomycota; class Pucciniomycetes; order Pucciniales; family Pucciniaceae; genus Puccinia; species Puccinia polysora. The sequence continues at coordinate 35,589,770 of CM062623.1, read as the reverse complement.
TTCATTGCTCTAATACTTTGCGTGTCCACTCTCCTTGTCAGCTTTTACTTTTACTTCCGTTTTTGATTGACTTGCTTCAATAAAGAAAGACTCATGATATTACATGGTAGGAAGAGTTAATTCTTGGCAGTCAATAATGGTAGAATAGAAAAGAAATCAGATCCAACATGGCCAACCTACTAGAATCTCAAGGCACCCAAATAGTCATCCCAAATTCAAGTGACTTGGAGGGCAAAGACTTCTCCACAAAGGCAAAGCTTGCTCTAATCACAAAGTACAACTGGTATGAGTGGAAGGCCCAGTTCAAAAATATCCTCATCAGAAAGGGCCACAAGGAGCTACTTGACAAAGAATGGATAAAGGACAACTGCAACACAAAGAGATACAGGAAGAAGACAGCACTAGCCATCAGCCTACTGTATGGATCAGTCAATTGACAAATTTGAGGATTTGTGACCCCAAAATGTCAGGACTTCTCAATGGCCTTTGAAGACTTAGGAAAGGCATGCAGTGAAAATTTTTGAATAAAAATTGGCAACCATTTCTCACAACTGGTGCACTTAATTTATCAACCATCAAACTCAATCCAAGAGCGTTCCGTTGAGTTTTGGGAAAAATATCCATCACTCAAGGACACACTCACCTCCCAGGACCCAGAAAACAACGAAGAGCAAATCAGCATATCCTCCCCCCTTGCGGCAATATTTTTCCTCAAAATCTTCTGCCTGGAACAGTCCCACAATCTGCTGATTCAGTCATGTCACAACATCAAAGTTTTCAAATTTGACCAAGTCTACAATTGCATTCTGGCCAAAGACAACCGCCCTCAAAGCAAACTCTCTGAGACAGCATACTCCACATTGCTGAATAATTGTAGAGTGAACTCTGATCACACGAGTTGTCAATCAAGTCAACGGGGACCTGGGCCTGGTAGGCCAAACCATCTGATACTCCCAAACCAGCTGTACCTACTAAACCCCACCCAACCAAAAAACCTAGGCGTAAACCGAATCTTTCTCAAATTGAGAATTACATTGAGAATCTAAAAAAGGAGCTGCAGGCAATGAAAGCTAAGGAAAAATTCAACCATTCTGAGGAAGAATCCAAACCCCCACAGGTTTACTATTTAAAAAACCCCATGGAATCCAAGGACTCCAATTTCTTCATCAAAAAATTTCTATATTCCACCTCCTCATCCTCCCACAACACCTTATGTTGGATTTCCAAAGTTTACTAAGAGGACAAAAAGAATTTCTAATTTCAAGAGGGCTGGAAAGAGGATACTCAGTGTGAGGAATCACAAAATAGAAGAAAGAGAAGGGAACAAACATCAAGACGCCACAGAGGTAAGTTAGGGTTGTTTGAGTGGGGACGCTAAAGACAGACAGATAATTTGGTAACAGGAAAAAGATTCTTTGTACGGTGGAAAAAGAAGATCAGAGTTGAGGAGCAACAATTGGACAGGCAACAAGATTGGGTTAAAGTATTACCAGACAGAGCAGGATGGAGAAGAGATCAAGCACATGAGGTTAAAGTCGCAGGGTTGAGTTTGTTGAGGTGAACGGATGAAGAAGAACAAAAGACATAATTGAAGAAGAAGAAAAAGGGAGAAGAATTGGAAAAAGGAAAAAGGATAAAAGGCAGTACCAGATGAACAGGTTGAGTGAAGCCTACTTGGATGGTCTGAAAAAAGAGAAGTGAAATTTTTATAATGAAAAAGGCTAAAAAAAAGGTATGCCCCCAATATAGAATACAGAGGAAGAGTGGGGGGCGCGCGGTCTGTACATGTGACATTCAAGAGACAGAGAAAGACAAAAGGAAATAAAGAAGAGAGGATGTGGAGCAGGTTGATTCTAATCAAGGAGGAGAGTTAGGATGTTCAGATGTTTCAAAAATCCCTGTGGCTGGTATGACTGAAGACGTGTTTGAGTGAGAGGGATAAATGAGATTCAGCTAGTTGGATAGAGCAAGGGAGGGTAGAGCTTTTGTGAGACCATCTGCTTTCATTTCATGAGAGGAAATTAGTTTAACAATAAGTTAACCTAGGGACAACTCCTCTCTTAGGGCCTTAGTTTGTGGCAAGTTTTAGAGTTTCAACCAAATTTTGCTGAGTTTGTCGTCTAAGCCCTTGTTATCTTTATAGTGGAGACTGGGTTCAATTTATTTTTTCCAAATTTTGGCTACTAAATCTTTCATCCAAATAGGTTCCAAGAAGGAATCCACCAGTGGGTTCAGTTCAGCTTTGGTTGTAGAGTGAGTGACATTCCTTTGTCTGTAGCTGCTCCAGGAGATAATAGATCCAAAGAGGAGAACGAAATGACCCACTTGGGAGCGTCTAGTTTCAAGATCATTGCTCCAAGTGGCATCCCTGGAGCATTTGATTTGAGTATTGGGAGAATGAATTTGAAGAGTGAGTTTGAGGTGTTTGGTAGCCTTGAGATACTTCCAGCAGCGTTTTACTTTCCTCCAGTGAAGCATTCCAGGTTTCTTGCAGAATCTGGCAAGGCTTGATACAGAAAAACAAAGGTCAGGTTGGGTGAAGCAGGCTATGTAATTCATGAGAAAAATGGCCGATTGGTATTTGATTTTTAAGAATTTATATTATTCATGTTCTTCGTCCAAGGCAGGGGTTAAGCTGGCAGTGACGGTAAGAGGAACAGAGGAGGGTTTGCAATCACTCGTTTTAAGTTCTTCAAGACCGTGATCAATGTGTTTAGGTTGAGAGAGAAGAATTTTATTGTTGATTTGTTTGTACTTCATACCTAAAATGGTGTTGGTTTCATGGTGACTGGAATTTGGAATACAATTGAGAAAAGCAAGTTGAAAGTCAACTCCCAGGCCTACAAGTATTAAGTAGTTGACGTGAAAGAATAGAAAGGAGTTTTTTTTTGGATTTATATATAGACAGGGATCAGAAATGGACTCGTGAAAGCCCTGCTCTTGAATCCAGGAGGTTAGGGTGTGGAACCAATTGGCAGGAGATTGCTTGAGTCCGTAGAGCAACTTATTGAGGATTAGGTACTTTGATTTTCTTTTGCTTCCTTTGGGCCTTTTGATAATGACCTTGTCAGATAGAGGGGCGTGGAGGAAGGCACTTTTGACGTTTAATTGTTCGATGGGAAGAGAATGGTACATTCCAAAGAGAAGAGCCATTCTAAGAGACACAGCTTTTCCTGTAGGAGAGAAAGTGTTGAGATATTTGAGACCATATATTTTTTCAAAGACCTGAACGCATAGCTGACTTTTGTAGACTAATGGATCTCCATGGCAGTTGTCTTTTAGACGGTAGACCCAGGTTGTATTTAGCGGGTTGATGGGTTCTGGTCCATGATAATTGACCCATACAGCATGATTTTCTATGCAATTTAGTTTGGAATCCATAGAGGCTTCCCACTTGAGATAGTAAAAGCATTTTTTTGCTTGTTCAAAGGTTCTAGGGACGTAGTAGTGATGATATATGTATTGAAGAGGAGGATTGAGTGAGGAACAATATTGTAGTTGGTATCTGGGATCTAACTGAGTTTTCAGATTGTCGGAGTAGTTGCACAAGTTACTGGAGGAGAGATCCTCAGGCTGAGGAGTATCAAGAGAATGGGAAGGAGAAAAGGGAGACTGGGATTCATCAGGACAGGGAGGAAGAGGAATAGAAGAAGAGGAAAGAAAGGGAAGAGAGAGGTCATCGTCCAACTTGATTGAGAGTTGGTTGTTGGGATTGGAGGAAGAGGAGGAAGGAAAGGGAGCGGAGTCTTTGACAATTTTTAAGTGTTTGGAGGATATGATGGTATTTTCAGGAGTAAGAATTCAAAAGGATATCAAGTTGTTATTGTAACCCACAAGAGTGCGTGAAAGGCCTTGGTCCTTGAATTTTTTTGCCGCAAGGAATTTTGTTGTCCAAATAGACAACTTTGGAACCAATGGGGTGAAAATAGCTGTATGGAAGTGATTTATTAGTAAAGATCTGATAGGGTGACTGAGAATTAGAATCTTTGGGTATTTGATTGAGAGTGAGACAAGCCGTTTGGGAGATTTTGGCCCACAGGTTAAGAGGAAGCTTGGAACCTTGGAGAATAGCTTGAATTGATTTGGTTAGAGTTCTGTTTGTTCTTTCCATTTTTCCGTTGTGTTTGTGATGGTAAGGTTCCTTGACAAGATGGCAAATATAGTTTGAGGTAAGGAAATTGTTGAAATCTGAGAAGGAAAATTCTCCGCCTCCATTTGTGCAGATTGTGGCAGTAAAAAAGTTCTGTTTTTTATTTTTGTGATTAAGGATGATTTTTAATTGAGTAATCACATTGCATTTGTGTTGAAGAGAAATGGCTGAAATTTATCCCGAGTGATTGTTGACTATGGAAATTATATATTTGATGTGGTTCCTGGATCTGGGAGTGATAGGACCAATGAGATCAAAGTGAAGTTGTTCAAAAGGTTTTGATGCTTGATATTGAATATTTTTGAAAGGGGATTTCAAAATTTTGGAGAAAACGCAATCAACGCATTGAAACTTGGAGAGTGGCTTGGTAGAGAGGTTGGGAAAGAGATTCTTAAGGGGGTAGGGACTAGCGTGGCCAAGAGATTCATGAATGTATTTAAGATTCTTGGCCATAAATTCCTAATGGGAGAGATGGCAGAGTTTTTGATTAGCTCCTACAAGAGAAGGAAGATTTAAAACAAAGAGATTTCCTTGGATGAAACCAGAGAAGACAGGCTTAGATTTGGAGAAAAGTTGGAATTGAGACCCATTTGATACGAGCAAACATGCATTTGATGAGATCAGTTTGCCAGGTCATATGAGGTTTATGACGAGATTGGGAACATGGAAACAGTTGGAAAGAGTAACCACGGAGTTTTTCCAGATGAGTTGAACAGTTCCTTTTCCTTTGATCAAGAGTTTAGAGCCTTCTTTTCCAGTGTTAATGAAGTTTCCATTGGCACAATAATTGAGATGAACAAAGAAATTGGTGGAATTGAACATATGGCAAGATGCGCCAGAGTCAAGTATGATTTGGCTGGCTGTATTTATTTCTTCTATCCAAGTTTTTAGCAGGGCATGGTGATGGGAAACTTCTTTGCCTTTGAAATTTGAGTTCATTTGAGCTCTCCAGTTGGCTTTAGATTTTTTCCACCAGTCCAGAGCAAGTTTTTCTTGTTTGTGCCAGCATTTATCCTCTGAGTGATCAGGGGACAGAGGATTATGGAAGCTTCTCTTGCATTGTAATTCTCAAGGGACAGCTTCTTGGAATTTTTTTGTAGCGACCAGGGCCGTATTGTTTGACTTGATTTCCTTGGATTTGGATTTGGATTTGTTGTCTAATTGAATTAGATGGTTGAGGACGAGATCAATGGAGATACATTTGTCAGAATGCCTGATTTGCTTTGGGATAAAATGTAGAGAGGAAGGGAATTTAAAAAGAATGAGGTAGGAGAGTATGTTGTCAGGGAGATCAATTCCCACATCCAGGATTTTCTTCATGGAGATCTTGGTGTCTGTGATGAAGGTGGTAATTGCATCCTGTTTGAACTGTTGGTAGATAAAATCATTGATGATTTGACCTTTATTGGAAGTTTGAGAAGAAGCAAATTGTAACTTGATATTTAGCCATAGAAGCTTTGCAGAGGAAATATTGGAAGGATTGTCCACATTTTTGTGAGCAATGGAGTCAATTTGAGAGAGAAATATGACACAAATTTCCATTTCATCCGTCGGGCCAAGACTTTTAGTATTGTTCTCTAACGCTTTTTTGATGCCTTTGAGTTCCAGTAGCATTGACATTTTATCCTTCCAGATAGAGTAATTTTCGTCTGTGAGTATGGGAACGGCTTCAAGAGCAGCCTTAAGGATAATTTGGCGGAATCCATTGGTGCTTTATCCCTCCATTACTCTGGTTGAGGTTGTTGGGATTGCTTTATGCTTTCAACCGTGTTGGATTTCTGAAGTTTACTAAGAGGAAAAAAAGAATTTATAATTTCAAGAGGGCTGGAAAGAGGATAATCAGTGTGATGAATCACAAAAGAGAAGAAAGAAAAGGAAAGAGATGAGAAGGAAACAAAAATCAAGACGCCGCAGAGCTAAGTTAGGGTTGTTTGAGTGGGGACGCTAAAGACAGACAGATAATTTGGTAACAGGAAAAAGATTCTTTGTACGGTGGAAAAAGAAGATCAGAGTTGAGGAGCGAAAATTGGACAGGCTACAAGATTGGGTTAAAGTCTTACCAGACAGAGAAGGATGGAGAAGAGATTGAGGACGTGAGGTTGAACTTGAGGGTTGAGTGTGTTGAGGTGAACGCATGAAGAAGAACAAAAGACGGAATTGAGGAAGAACAAAAAGGGAGAAGACTTAGAAAAAGGAAAAAGGAGAAAATGTGGTAACAGATGAACAGATTGAGTGAAGCCTACTTTGATTGTCTGAAAAAAGAGAATTTAGATTTAAATAATGAAAAAGGATGAAAAAAGGTCCTCCCGCGACATAGAATCCGGAGGAAGAGTGGGGGCGCGCGGTCTGTACATGTGACATTCAAGAGACAGAGAAAGAACAAAAGGAAATAAAGAAGAGAGGACGTGGAGCACGGTGATTCTAATCAAGAAGGAGAGTGAGGATTTTCAGATTTTTCAACACCTTAAATCTCATTTAAGACTCCTGAGCCACTTGAAAAACCGTCAGCAACCTAAACCTACTCACTGAAGTCAAACTGCATGAAAAACATATCAACACCTCAGGAGGCCAGGGACAAATTACCCACGTAGGAAGTCTCAAACTAGGACATGTGCTCATCCATTCAGCCTACTAAGACCCAAATGGACCTTGGAATCTGATCTCGGCATCTCAACTAGCAGACCACGGACTCAAGATAGTACACAAACACCAAGTGGTACTCATCAGGATGGCCAACACGGTGGTGTTTAAATTAAATGGCATAGGTAACCTCTGCTCTGCGGTTATCAGACCGGAGTTTTCCATTTTGGCCATTGGGGACAACTCAACGTTATCAGACTGGCACATTGCTCTTGGAAACCCATCAGACAGGTAACTCAAGGAATTTCTCCATCAACACAATCTTGAGCACAAACCCCTGCATACCTCAAAAAACTGTGAAATTTGCCATTCATGCAAGCTGACAATACTTCCTCACTCCAATCCTCTCCCTAAATCCCCTTCTCATTTCTAAACTATACAAGCCAATTGTCTCCAAATCAACCGTCCTTCAAAACTTGGGTACCAATATATGCTTGTACTGATTGACAACTACAGTCATTGCAATTGAATTCATTTGCTCAGACTCAAGAGCAAGTTGGAACTGAAAATCATCTCTTATCTCAACAAAATTTTCAACCTTCTCCAAATCACCCGCATGATATTTCACTTGGACCAAGGGGGAGAATTCTCATCCTCCAAGTTTGTGTCTGAACTTTTGACTTGGGGAATCACCATTGAACAAGGTCTGGCTGACTCCCCTCAGACAAATGGCTTGGCAGAGCAGTCCAACCGCAGACTCCTGACAAAAATCCAATGTACCCATCAACTACTGGGATGAGGCGGCAACATATGCCTTGATTCTAATCAATTAATATTCTTACCAGCGATTCCTTGAGTTGTAAATCTCCAGTCAGTACTCAATCCAAGAAAGACTGCTGCAAATATCCTATTGGGAACCTCAAATCACTCACCCCCTTTGGCTTGAAGGTCCACATACACCACAAACCTCCCTCCAAGGTCTTGGCTCCTACTAGCCCACTGCAGTTCCTAGGATATGAGCCCCACTCTGACGCATGCAGGTTTCTAGAAAGCTCTCAAAAATCTTTCCCTGTTAGTCCCAATTTCTCCATATCACCTTACTTGTTCAAATACCAGTCATGTGATGCTCTGAAAAAACTCCACTTGTCTCTCCCCACTGCTGTATCAAGATCCTGCAAAACCATCCCCCAGCCTGAGATGGTTTTAGTTTCTCTACAGCTTCTCCCACACCCTACTCCACAACGCATCAGCTCATGCACCCCGCCTGATGCAGAACTCTCCTCCACAACAGAAATCCCCTGCCCTCAAAATGCAATCACGCCACCCACCACAAGCAATAATCCCCCTGGCCTCCCACTCAAGAAGGGTTATTCCTACGTACAATACTACAATGTTTCCCCAAAGAATATCACATCACACATCAGTCCCTTGGCCATTGTCACAACATCCAGGCAACCCAAAACTCACCCTTTTCAGGAACTGCAATCTGATGTTTACCACAAGGCGCACTTAAGAAAAATTATCACAATGAAAGAGGTGTTCTTGGACCGCACTGAAAAGCCAAAATGGGTCAAATCAATGTACGCCAAAAATCAGTCCTTCCTTGATAGAAATACTGGTACACTGGTTCCTCCCCCTACCAATTACATTTTCTTAGGTGGAATTTGGAGAATGGTAAAAAAATTAAAAGGAAATTGTGCTAGGTGTGCTTTGGCAACCACCAGCTACCACAGCAACACTAATTTCATACATATTCAAGTTTGGGAAGGAACAAGTCCATGAAAACTTTGCTTGGGCTGGTGGTCCAACAAAATCTACTGGTGGCTCAGTTCAAATTCAAGACTGCATTCTTGCATGAGGATTTTGACGCTGTTGTACACGTCTTGCAGGTCTCAGGTTTTGAGGTCCCAGGTAAGGAGGATTGGGTATGGCAACTGAATAAATTGCTTTACGGCACCAAACAGGAACCCTGGGGCTGGAAACCCCATCTGAATGACAATCTAGCTATACTTGGACTTTTTCCGTCCAAAGCCAATGATTCAACCTTCCTCAACAACACCCAATTGCTGCTGATTCATCTTCACGTAGACAATGAACTCCTGGTGGGAAAATCAAGGGCTGAGATTTTCCCTTTCTGGCACAGCTGAAGAAACACTATGGAATTAAAAACCAATACCAGCCTGTACAATATTCAGGGTATATGTTTGACTGGAAGGGGTAGAATGGCATGATCATGCACCAGAAGTATTACTGTGAGAAAATATTGGAAGAATTCTTGATGGATCAGGCCAGACCAGTCAAAAGCCCTGCACCTACAAATCTACTTAAAGTAGTTGACAAACCCCGCAAAGCGCTCAATTTCAAGGTGATGGAAAAGGCTGTTGGGATTCTAAATGATCTAGCCATTCACACCCAACTGCACAGCACCCATACGGTAAATGTATTGTTTTAACACAAGTCCAAGCCTACCCAACACCATTGGTTGGTTTTCAAACACCTACTCAGATACATGAGGGGGAAAACCTTGGTTGTTATCCAATATTCAAAATCAAATGTACCAACAGAACAACTAAGTGGGTGGCTGACGCTGACTACGCAAAAGCAAAAATCATGAGAAATTCAAATTCCAGATTTGTGGTTAAATTATACAGGAACCCTGTATACTGCCAATCAAAAAAACAGTCAGTAGTAGCCAAGTCAACTACAGAAGCTGGATTCATAGCAATGAACCACTTTGCCAAACAACTGCAATGGATGACTCAGCTCCTGGCCAACCTGGGGTTTAAGGTACCTAGTCCCATCATCATGAATGACAACTCAGGAGTGAACTTCATCAGAAAGGAAGCGCAGATGAACCCTAACTCCAAGCACATCAAAGTCAGGTACCATATCTCCGCAACCTGGTCTCCAAGTCTCTGATCTCATTTAAGCAGGTGTTCACCCATGATATGAAAGCCAAAATAATCACAAAGCCCCGGGGCCCACTCAACGGAGAAACTGCCATGCTGAAACTAAAATGACCTTGGAAAAAATTAGGAGGAGTGCTGAGAAGGATTTCTCCTGGGTCCGCAACTACAACCGCAGCATCTTGCCAACGCTCAGGTTGCCAGAATCACAACTACACCACCCTCTCTGATGCGACAAGTAAATGTTGTCCAGCCCCTCCCAAACTGAAACCTGAGGATACCGCAATTGAGGAACCATGCCAAAGGACACCCAACCACCTCCAATCAAGAACCTTAACAACCATTGGGGCTAAATCTCAGTCGCAAGAACACCAGTGCAGACTTCAGGAGGAGCAAGAGTAAGATATGGTGGAGGTAATTGTATCTTCTTCTTCAAGACTGTTTGTTTTTCTTCCGTCATGGCCAATGATTGACTTCATCTTCCTGCTATCCATCAATCCCAACTCAGTCATACTATTCACCGTCCAAGGCCCAAATTCTGTAATCCTTGCTGTAAGCAACCTGAAGTCAAAGGTTTATGCTGATTTGTCCGACTGAGATCCATCTCTGGTGAATACCAAGCCTTTACTCAGAAACTTGCCTCAGGTCTCATTCATTACTCTAATACCTTGCGTGTCTACTTTCCTTGTCAGCTTTTACTGTTACTAATGTTTTTTATTGACTTGCTGCAATAGAGAAAGACTTGTGATACTACAAACATAGCCCAAACCTATCCATCCATCCATACCTTTATCCATATTCTTCCATCCTATAACGCATGTCATTCATTACATTCATCTGGTTTGTCCTACTCATGACATGGCCCTTACACCACGCCATACTTTGAGCCCCCTGCGCCTTTCTGCATCCACACGACATGCAATCTTCAAATCTCTGTAATCCTTGGATTGGTCTATGCTTATGCTTGGGCATACCCCGCCCCCCCCCCCCCAATCCCCCAATATAACCTGCCAAACTCAATTCTAAGACAACCGCCCACTCAATGCCAAGCCTGCAGCCACTCATTCTTAGCCACTGAACTCCCCAAATGCTGAGCCACTGCAATCCCCAAATGCTGAGTCAGCATGCACCCAATTCTGACCCCACAGCCTGAAACTCTGTTGCCAACCTGTGGCTATGAAATGCCACCACACCAGTGGTTGCAAAGCATTAGGGATCTAAACAGGTTGCAAATTCATCCTTGGGAGTTCACCACGCTGACCAAAGCGTACCAAGTGGAGGTGAATGTGTGAAAAGGAAACAGTGAAAAATTTTGGAAAGAAGGAAACTGTTTTTTTTAATAAGGGCCTGGTGAGGATGATTTGTGGTGAAAAAGATTATTTGGAGAAGGGGCTCATAACCTTTTATCCATATTTCTATGGTATTTGGTTAAGAATTTTTAAGAGGGTAGAGCATCTTCAATAGTTTTCAATAACATTTTGATAGCTAATTCCTTGTTTGCCAAAAAAAAAATGTAAGCAAGACCCTTTACAGATGGCACCCTCCAATTGTGCTCTGAGCAGTGTCTTGCTACCTATCAAATCAGATGGGTTGTCCAGCCATTCACCATCAAAAAACCTCCATTTCAATAAACTCATATTTTAATCTGGGACAATATCCAAAAATCTACAAGATTAAGCTTTGATTGACAAATACCAACCACCTTCAACCAACCAACCAAGACCATGATAATCCCAAGCCTCCAAAATTACTTCTCTGTCCCCATCCAACCATCTTTAGGCAATCAAAAAAGGATGCTTGATGTTGGGATCAAATGGGGATTTGGGAGGGTTATGGGAGGGGGGAAAGGGAGGGTAGAATATGGTAGATGGGGATTGGTTGTACAAAGTGGAAGGGGAAGGAATAAACAAAGCGGAGTAGATATTTGCATACCCTACATACCTGTCTATCCCATGTAAATCCCACCAAAGGTCCCGCTTAGCAAGCTCCATAAATTTTGCTAAATTTGTTGATTTGGGGTTGGATTTATGAAGCTTGCTTGTAGGCAAGAGTCTGTTTTTTCCATGGCTGGGGTCCCTGCTTGGTATATTTACCTATCAAGCAGGGTTAACGAGCACAATTTCAGATGCTCTTAGAATTCATTGCACATTGTCATCTGTATATGGTTATGTCTGTTATTTATACTTTGGATTATGGCTTAAAATGGTATCTCTGTGACAGGTTATTTTTTGGATCAACAATCTTCAGAAGGAATATTGTGCATCAGCTATCTTCATATTTAACAGCGTGAATACATAAAGATTCACCATGAAAAAAATGGCTCCGCCTGCCGGCAGGTGAAGCACCTGGAACTTGTTTTTTTTTGGTTTTTACTCTGTGAAAATTTGGTTTCTAACTTGAATAGGAACCTGAGGAAAGCTGTTTGTATCAGTTCTTGAGTATTCCAAGTAATTCTAGTGCATGCATGGAATATAGAAGATTTGGAATTACGGGGAATTCAATTTTCTGTACGCTAATCAGGGATTTTTACCATCAACTATAATATGTGAGATTCAACCACTTTGGCACAACACACCTAGAAATTAGGCAAAATTGCAAATAAAATACTTTTTATTTTTCCTTTTTCAATTTTCAATTTTCTAAAGGTTTCCTGTTTCTTGTTTTTTTTTTTAACTGTGATTTTAGTTCAATCCTATTTCTGAAAAACATCCAGCTTAGGTGTTGATTTTTTTTTAGTATTCATATAAATTATCTGAATTAGAATTCAACCACTTGGATAAACTTCAAAATCCCAAGCTCTGCTCAAAGTTCATAAAAAATTCTATCTATTTTTTGATATATCATATAATTTCCAAAATAGCTGAAAAATTCCATTTGAGAAGGAATTAAATCAGAACTAAAACCTCATTACAATTGTACTTTTTAAAAAAATTATGAATCAAAACAATTAAAAACAAGATTTCCGAATCAATTCAATATTGCTGACATCTTCTTTCTTTCTCAAAATTAGAAATATATCATAGAGAATCTAAGACCAATGAGAGTATCTTCAACTTTTTTTATTATTTTACTGAATTTTTTGAAAAAAAATGGAGAGATCCTGTCAAGGAAATTAGTATTTTGAAGAAAGTTTGTGTGATCAGGCTTTAGCAAATTAATAAATATTCATAAATAATTTCATTGAAACCAAAGCTCATTTTCAAGTGAGCTTGCTAATCTCTCCAGTCTATCCTCTACTGGCTTAATTTCCAAAACCAATTTCTCTGTCCAAGTTAATCTTTCAAGGAATATAGTACAGTAAAAATTAGAAGGAAGGCCTTCACAATGTTTCATCTCATTATTTGGAACTATTTCATTGTAAGTTCTTTCATATTCTACGTTTCTTTTAGCATGAATTTCACCCTTCATCTTGGAAATATAGTTTAGAGTGTTGTTATCAAGGTTGTGCTAAAATTTTGAAAATTTTTTGCTCCTCCAGTAGGCTTGAACAGAATGATATTTTCCTTGATTGTCTTCCTCAGTATCAGAGAAACAATCCACGCTAGGAAAAAGATTTCTGGCCAAATCATTTCCCAAATGGTGTTTTGCGGTTTCTAAGTGGTTTCTGTATATCTTTTCCATTCAATGTAGGAATCCTCAGCTCACAGCAGTAGGAAATTAAGAGGAATTTTAGGCTCACTCTGTGTTTAACTCTAGATCTGGGCTTCTTGTTACAAGTTTAAGGCTTCATGCATTGGTCCTTTTGCCCACGTAGCCATTGTTCAAGAATTCCAAAAAGTATTTCCTTTTTGCAAAATCCAACATCAAGTGCATAATTGGTAAATGCACCATTCTTCCTAGCATGTAACCAATGCTTTATGATGACTTCTAACAGGAATTCATCCCACTTTGTAAAATTACGGCAGTCCCATTGGAAAGTTGGAGCCTTCATGCCAAAGCTTTCCAACTCTTTCTGACATTGCTCTTTGAACTTTTGAGGTATGCTTTTCTTTCCACCATAGAGGTTGGGGTCAGTTGTTTGCATGGTGAAAAAAAGATTGTTTTCATAAATGGATCCAAGTTGTTTCAAATTCAACTCTTTTACTTGATCTTCAGGGGGTGGTGGTGGAACCATGTTGCAACAAGGTTTCATAATCAAAACAGTTTTGATGTAGTCCCGTACGCATAGACTGATGGGGTCATTAAATTTGGGAAATTTCTCAGCTACTTCTTTATTTAGTGTTCTGGTTTTGATGGATTTTGAGTTATGAGAAGCCCTCAAATCCATTTTTTGGTGGAAAAGATGTTAAATAATGTTTTTGTTCAAGTTTAAGAGTTGTTGAATGATTGATCTGTTAGCAAAAAGATAAAATACAGATGATTTGATCTGAGCACATTCAACAGTAAATCTGGTTACTTGTGGTATTTTATGAAGAGTTCATATTCATAATGACTGATGAGAATTCATTATCAATATTATTCAAAATTGAAAATTCATTATAGGAGACAGTGGATCCATCTTTTATTGAAAGAAAAAAAAATTGTGTCAGGCAGAAAATATTTTGAATGATCCTTAAAGTTAGACAATGGCAACATCTGACATTTGCATCTCCCTTGAAAGTGTATCTTTTTTTAGAATATTATGTTTTGAATTTATTATTCATGGTATGAATCACACATTTTTAAATGCCCTCATAGGGTAAAATAATTCAACACTAAAACATATTTAAATTCTTAACCTGAGTTTGAGTGATGAAATGATGAAATGGCTTTTCTATGAACTTGAAATGAACATTGTCCCAAAATTCAATGTTCCCATTTTACATACATCAATACCCATTGAAATATCCAACTTAAACTGGGTATTTCAAAAAATGACTTGGATGAGCAGAGAAATTGGTATAAACAGCATCTTCAAATGCTCTACTGACATTAATATTGTGCATACAAATGAAGTTTGAGGATTGGTATGGATAAAATGTTGGACCATTTATCCATCTGCCCACTAGAAATGAATTTTGAATTGCTTTGGAAAACCCAGGAAACAAAGAATATATGTATGAATGTATTAAATGTGGCCATCATATCCAAATCACCTGGTCATCTGATGATTAATTAAGCACATATTCTGCTGTGGATGAACAAAATAGCACTAAGGGTAAAAATAACTGAAGGAATTGGAAAATTATTTCAGGTTCCCTAATGAAGATTTATGTGAAACATGCTATGCTGAATTTCCTCCTCATTGTTTGCAGGTCCATGTGAATATTCTTAACAAAATTCATGGGTTTCCTTCCATTTATGCCAATATACCATTTTTCATGAATATTTATGAAATCAAAGCAACATGAAATGAAAATGGTTGTGGATTTTACCCTTTATTTGTGCTGAATTATTCATTAAGGACTGTTCATTTCAATATAGTTGCAATCAATCATCAATTGGATTATTTGAGTGGAATATATTAAATGATACAAAGAAAGAATTTTCCAATTACTATTGATAAACCTTGTGATTTTCCTTAATGTTCCAGCTCTGGGGGTGAGGAGAGATTGGTGAGAAAATTAATCAAAAGGGGAAAGATTTATATTTCATTCATAACACTTCAGATTTAATTAATATTTCAAAATTTCCAATTGGGTATTAGTCAGATGGATTTGAACTGAATTCAATGTTGGTTTGTTTATCTGGATAACCTGGTTTATTTGGGGATAGATTGCACTAATTGATATTTTTGTCTCAGTTCAACACTTTATACATTGGCGATGGAAAATAGAAATATGGTATATTTTTGGGTTTGAGATCTCTTTTGGAAAAACATGACCAATCCTGTTTAATAACATGATTCAATTTCCCATGAGCAAAGCTCAAAATATTTTCACAATCACCTGTGATATACATTGAAATATAGCTTAATTTTTCAATGAAAAAATGGTACACCAACCAACATCAGGACAGTGAGGATGTATTTCTTGTTTTTATTTCCACTTATGGCAGGTAAATCAGGCTTCTTTTTCTAATTCCATGAATAAGGATTTTTTTGATAACAATTTGTATCAATCATGAGGCATATTCAAACTCTTATCTTGAATAATTGAAAAATGATGTGAAATATTGGAGTATCACATAGCAGCCAAAATGGTTAGATGCATAATCATCAATATGACTAATATCTATGCATCATAAATATTTAGTTATCAATGGAATTTTTAATTCAATCCATAACCAAAGGGGCATCTGGTAGTTGAATGGACACATGTCAGATATGTAATACTGTGGTTTTGAAGAATATAGTAACTTACCCAGTCCAAGTGATGCACGCCTCCTCATCCATAAATTGTAGACATTTGGCATTATTTCCACTGGAATATTCAATTCTTCAGCTTCCTGGTTGAATATTTTCTGCAATCTGTGAACCACGAATTTTGAAGTGTGCTTATCATGCAACCATCTCTCTGTTTTGGTCAAGTTTTTTGGAAATGGCTCAAAATTATTTTCAAGCTTGCGTTCAATTTCTTCAAGTGTATTTTGCAGCCAAATTTCTTGTTCTGGAGTCAATTTGGTCATTTTTCAAGAAATTGAATTTGAGCCGTGAAAATTATGGTTATTTTTTTTTCTGTGATTGATGAGTTTAGTTTCTAGACTCAGAGAGATCCCATTTTGTGTTTCTATTTATAGGTGAAGGAAGGTTGATTTCTTATTGAATAAGAACAAATTGAATATGCAAGATATAGGAATATTCTGAATAAAGAAAAGGGAAACAAATATTTTGGTTAAAATCAAATACTTAATAGCAAATAATTTAGAATGAATAGCCATTTTATGTCAAAGACTGTTTCAAATCAACAAATCAATGTTAAAAAAAGTTGATGGACATGTGATAATTAAGATTTGGATGTCTTTTTTTTAATCAAATATATAAATGTGATAAAAAGAGACCCATTTGTTTGAGGGATGTTACCGGTCTTAACAAATGAATCAAATTTTATGAATCACATTTTATTCTGATGTACCAAAATTGGTTGCAAAAATCAGACAAAGGATGGCTTATAATGTGGAAAAAGAATTTAAATTATTTTTTCTTTTGCTCTTTCGATGATTGTACTTCATATTCTGTATCCTCAATACTTGAATGTATTTTAATTTATCCTTGGTTCTCTATGCTTCAACAAAGAAAAAAAAACCAATGGATAATTTTTGAGACTTCCAGAAACTTTTTCTGGGGTGAGAGGCTCCTTGATGGAAATTGATCTTTCCTTACCTGATAATAACTATTTTTTTAAAAAAAACCAAACCAATCACACTTTTAAATTTTTTGATGCAAGTAGTTGGGGACAAATTTTCCAGTTTTTAAATTGATTCGGTTTTAAAATCACAGGAGCATTGGCTTTGAAAATGGAGTAATTTCTAAAAATGAAAGAAAAAAAAATATACAAAAAGGTTTCGTTAGTTTTCAAAAAAATCTCACACTTTGATAATTTGAAAGTTTTTTGGAGACAATTGATCATTGTTTCAGAATTGGAAGTATAAGGAAATTTACATTATTTTTCAATAAAACCTCTTTTAATTCAATTGTGAAAATGGTTGAATGTGTCATGGGTTTAAGTGGGAAATGCAGTACTCTTGACCTGGAAATTGACTATGTTACCAGACAAGAGAAGTTGTATATTAATTTTGCATGTATCAATCTGAGAACATATCGTTTTGACAAAAAAGAATGTTTACAAGATCACACAAAAAATCATTACATGAACCAAAAAAAATGTGGAAAATCTAGCCATAATTTGCAATAACATCACACTATAAGCTCATGCAGCATAAGTGTTAGAAGAAAAAGAGTCAGAGGTTATTTCAGTAAAATTATTTAATTTAGCCTTTTCTAAAGTCCAGGAAGTTTTAAAATTTCTGCCAAGATCATAGTCAGTAACCACAAAAATATCTATCAGAAGAACTTCAGCTAGATTGGAATAAGTAAATCTTTCAGGTAAAATATTTATCACACATCTCCAATCAATTTTATTATCTTTACTGAAACCCATATCATGCAAGGCCATGAAAATATATGCCCTTGTGTCACCCAGTTAACCCCAGAGGGGATCAGCAGGCAAGCCACCCTTCAACTTTTATTAAAGGACAAGAATTTCCAAACTCAAGCAGCATGCCAGCCTTCCATCTGGGCATGACTCTTTGATTTCCAGGACATATCCATATTGCAGCAGGACCAAAAACCAACCTGTGTGCAACAAATGCTAGAGAATTGACCCCCTATCAATTCTTCTTTTCAGCTGAGTCCTTAGATATAAAAGGCTGTTTATTATCTTCCCTTTCATCAAGTTGTAAGTTGATGATCCCAGTTTTGGAGTTTTCTTGGTTTGTTGGAGTTGTCTCTGTTTGCTTATCCAACTCTTTTCATTTCCCTTTATTTAATTCCTTTATTTATTTCATCTTATCTTATCCTTTTCTTTATTTTCTCATTTACCACGACTTCACTCTATGCGCGCGGTTTCACCTCATTCACTACACGCGCGGCCTTAAAATGACTTTCCATATTCATCTGGATAACTCCAGCTCCCCTGATGTCAGATAAAAAGAAAAAGATCTCCGGGTTTCCTCTGCTCTCTTCCTCCACCCAACTTACACTACTCTATTTCTTCTATTCCAATTTGCAAACTCATCAATCAAGGTCTAGAAGCAAGTGAATAAGTCAGGTCATTGAAGAGACCTTCAACTAATTTGGTGCAATCACCTTTTCTCTTTTCATTTCCTTCTCATCTCTCCCTAATCTAATCTTCACGACTCTCAGGTATATTTTTCCCAAACTGCGTGCTAAAGCCTTGGTAGCTACATTGTTGAAGTTTTCAATCTAAGTCATTTATACTGCTTGGGTATGACCTATTCTTAACTGTCTGATTTCATTCATTTGACTTTTCTTCTCTGATATGGTGTTATAGTTTCTGGTTGTGATATCTTTTCCTGATTCTCAGAGAAAGAAAGAAAACAGTTCATCACCCAGTCACTAGAGAGACCACGTATTCAAACACCATATTCAAACCACCTCTTCCACTTGTGACCTCAGCATTTTGGTTAGAAACCAACCTCTTGTTTTGAAGTAATGTTGGATCATCAATGACAGCTGCCTGCAGGTTGGAAAATTAGCTTTGTGCTTTGAGTAGAGCTTGATTGGAAGTCCCATCAATCCCTTCCATAGATGATAGTGCATTTCTTCAGATTTTGTGTGAGACCACGCCTATGATGTCATTCAATGTATGCTTCAATTTCACATAGGCTCCACGTATTGGCTCTCTTGTGTACCTCAGGATCTCTGAAAGGGGATGCATGTGGTTTTTGGCTGCCTTGTTGGAGCAAGAGAAAGAGGAAGCATTGATGAAAGTATTTCCAACAAAGACATCATCATCCTTGCCAAGCAAAATCTTTTCTGAGAAGATAGAAAATAAGAATAAGTTTATTTGCAGAGGATTGGAGTATGTTTTAATCAGAATTTACCATGTTTGCACCTGTTCAAACAAAGGTCCAATGATTTGAGGATTGTTGATGTCTCAGGGGGGTTTTCCAAGGTCCTCTGGCCAAGAAGGTTAAGAGTGTTGGATATTAGAAACTGTGTGCTGGTTATCATTTTAGAATAGCTTGAAGGGGTTTCATTGTCCTTGATTTCTTCCCAGTACAACAACCTTAAGAGGTGTTCCTTGGTTAAGCCAACAAAGATATCTGGGTAATGGAATCAAGTCAATTCCCATTCTTTTTATTTCATAAAATCTTGATTCAACTAAACAGGTGGATCTATTGGCCAATTAATTTGGGCCTGGGTTGTAATTTGGGTACTAGCTTCACCTTAAGCCTGGCATGGTAGATTTCTTGATGGCTGCTCAATTCTTAGACAGGAATTCCTTTGAGTTTCATCCTCAGTGATGATATCAGCATTAAAAGCATTCCTTCTTTGGGGTATTATGGCTGATTCATTCTGATTCAGAAATGAAATTCAAATGTCAAGTCAGTTTCCGTAAAGGATCAAGAAAATTGTGGAGGAGAGGAAACTGACCTGCTCAGGGGATTTCGGACCTAGGGTGGGAGCTGGAGTAGGGCTCCTGGGTGATGGTTCCAGCACAATTACTTTGGTTTCCTCTGGTGGAACATTTTCTGAATCTGGAAATTCAGAGCCAGAATCAGAGGAGTCAGATGATGCTTGTGAGCTTGAGGGTGGTCAGTTTACCAATCTTCTAGGTGCTTGCAAAGCAGCGTGTGCTGCCAGGCAAGCATATGCCCAATTTTCAGAACCCAGGGCTGGGCCTTGATGTGCAACCAGTGGGGGGTGCAATTGGGTATCCGGTGCCTCAACAGTAGGATGAGAAACAACAACATGTTCTGGGGCTTCCATTGGATATTCCTCTAGAGAAGTTTCAGCTGGTATTTCAGATTCAACTACATATATTGGGACTGTATCAGTTATGCATATTTCAAATCATTCCAAAAAGGTTTTTGCAAATCAAATGGTTTATTCAACTCACTGGATTGCTCCACTGGGTTGTTTGCAGGCACTGGTGTAAGCTGGTTAAAAAATTGGTCCGCATTAGGAGTTGTTTTAGTGGGATTGATAGGTTTTTTGATTGTCAATGGAATATTTGAAGGATCCTTGGCTGTTGGCTCTTTGTCCGAGTCAGTTGAAGGTTTGGGTAGGCCAACAGATTTTGCTGTTTGCCACCTCAAATGCTCCACCTTTGCATCATACTTGTGCTTATAGAACTCAAGCATGGACTGCAAAACTTTCTTATGTGATTGTTCAACATGTGCATCACCCAGTAGAGCATTAAGTTGATTAAGAGTGTGTTGTTCTACAAAATTTGAGTAGTGATTCCCCATCATTATCAGAACACACACAACTCAGCAAACAAATATTCTTACCAGGAAAATTGGCCATGGTGTATTCAAGAAGGTTGGTCAGGTTGAGCAGGGCAAGATGTTTCTTTTGCAATCTGATGGGGTATTAGTTGGTTGAGATCAGAATGGGAAAGCACTTGTTGGCTATGGATTACCTGCCTAAATATTGGAAAAAACCAAAATCATCTAACAGATGTGTAAAATATGATGGACAGGTGTATTTACAGTGTGTTGTATTTACATGCTTATTTGTGGAAATAAGCTGGGGAATCAACATTGTTTCTGAGTAAGTGCATAATGTAAACATGTGTGTCCTGTACCAGGACCATGGTTGCGTTATGATAAGTCCTCCATGGTGCCAGGCCAAGGGGGCTTGGGTTACACATGACCAGTAACAGTGATGTGACAAACCTGGGTGGCATGGAAAACTTATGCTAAGTCATCCACAGTTCCAACAAGGCTTTGGGTGCTTTTGTGAGTATTTTGAAGTTGAGTGTCTCTTCATTGTATCATGGACAACTTAGCATAAGTTGTCCATGCCCCCCAGGTTTGTCACACCACTTTTACTGGTCATGTGTAACCCAAGTCCCCTTGGCCTGGCACCATGGATGACTTATCATAACGCAACCATGGTCCCCAAACCTGATACAACTTTTATCAAATTACTTTGATATCTTGACTGCTGTGGGATGGTGGACAACTTAGCATAAGTCATCCATCACTACAATGAGATTGTGTCTGATAATGCACTAATCACAAACTTTTTACAATTCATGTGGATTTTCACATTGGGTTTGGAGGAAAACTGCAGGATATATTTCCAAAACAGCTATTCTTTGAATTGCATGCAAAAAATCAATTCAATACCCATATCTAGTATTTTTTTTCCATTTACTTTAGATACAATTTCATTAGGAGAACAACTTTGGGGTTTCAGGGAGTAATGGGAAAGTTTCTTTTTATTTGGAATGAGCATCCAAAATGGGTATGATGTTCCGTTGATTGGAGACTGGGTGGAGGGAAAGTAGTATGATGTGGAAAAAGGCAAGTTTGCCATAATATCTCAACAATACCCTCAAACTTTGCATAATCAACAATGAAACCAAGTGTTGGGAAGGAGAGACCATGGCCTGTTTCAATTGAGGGAGGTAGAATGGGGGTGCCTGTGGGATTTTCAATATATGAGAACAAACCATAAGTATAACCATTCAAATCATCCTCATCAGTATGAAAAACATTTGAAAAGTCATCACAAGTCACAATGACATTGGATGCATGAAGGAAAGATTGTCTTTGATCACCCCACTCTGGAGATGTCCAGTTTGGTATTTTCAACTCTTGAGATACTTTCTTGTGCTTCATATGGGTAGTGTTGGAGATACCTTTAAACCAATTAGTTGTGAACTGCAAGCTTAGCCCACAAGGCATCATAATTTGCAATTTTTTCTTCAGTCAAGTCTCTTCTTCTAGCATATATTCCTGATTTAAATATCATTTTATGATTAATTCAATCATTATTTGATAATGAAAAATTTATAATTAAAATCAGAATACCTGCAGAATATCCTCAATCAGTTCCCTGGAAAAAGCCAAGCCCATACATGGAGCCAGATTCGGTATTTTGATTGGTTTTGTTAAGGTTGAGTTGGTTGATGACGATGGTGTAGAGATCAGATATCATTTCTGAGAAATGAGTGGCCAGTAAGGTACAAGGACGCTGGTTGAGGTTATGATACTTCAATACTAGGTATGGGTCATATTTACGATTACAAACAACATGAAGGGTGGTTGGTGGCCCTTTAAGAGGTACTATAACTTGGCAAGGTTGAAGATTTGGCCTAAGATCAACAAAGTAGGCTGGTTCAGAGGTTTTTTACCTATTGCAGTGATCACGTCAAGCTTTCTGATGTTTTTTATGTCCTCTGGATTTGCCGGGTTCTGATTGAATGAAGTTGAGTGCTGGCTTTGTTTCATAATTCAATTATGGTGTTGAACACTGATCATTCTTCTGAGAAACTAGCCCATCTTTCCTAAGAACCGTGTTTCAGAAGTGTTCATAGATGTCCAAGTCCCAAAAATCAACAAATAAAACAAGAAATGATCATGAGTGAGATGAAATGATCTTGATGGTTTTGAAAATACATACGTATGGCTACTCTAAGCACTTTGGAGGGTTGTACACTCATTAATGAGATTTTGTGGCAACAGTGGAGGATCTGAGGTTGATTTTGGATTCATTTCAAGGGAATTCAGAGTGGAATTGTAGAGTAAAAATCTGATAAAATGGCTGGAATTTGGTTATGATGATCATTTGGAACAAAGAAGCATAATCAGCAGCAATAAGGTTGGGGGATGATGAGAAAAGGGCCGTGGATTGAAAATATATCCATGAGGAGGGGGGAACACATTATTGAGGATTTAATCACAATTAGCGAATGGGCAATGTTGAACCAATGGAAGAAAAAAGAGAAGATAGGCAAAGAGTTTATAAGCTTCAGCTTCATGTTGTGTATTTTGGGAAGAGAAAATGGATGAAAGGTGGGAGGTGATTCAAATGGGAAGGAAAGGGTTGAAAGGTGATGATGATCAAGAGGGACGGGTTAGGAGGAGTGCTTACCAGATAAAGAGAAACAGATGCCAGCCAAGAGGAACAAAGAAAAACACAAAATTGGGCTGCAATTAAGGGGTTCAAAACAGTTGAAGATATTGGCAAACAAAATTGGAGAAGGGATGCTTGTGGTGGGATGAGGCCAAGGAATGATGCAGGAAAGATAGAAGAAACAGTGTGATCATTCCATCAGCGCAAAGAAAGTGGAGAGGAAGGAAAGTGATGATAACTCGCCGCAGTATTGGGCTGGCACTTTTTGCAAGGTTTCCTGAAGGTGGAGAAATTTTGATAGCGGAATCAAGGTGCGTTGCAACAGCAAACCGTGATTTTGGTAGGTTCCAAGTTTTGCAAGCTATAACAAGGCACAACTCCAAATTTTGGGCAAGGATTGAGGTCCTTTCGCACCCACATGCAAGCAACGCGATTTGGGACACCTCTCCCACACTCATCTTGCTTGCTTGCGTGTCCTTCAGCATATAAAGGACGCGCAGACCCAAAAAATTTGAAATTGAATGGTTCCGGGGGCGCGAGGGGGTTGCCAGGATGTTTTGGAAGCCGCGTGGCCGGGGATCAAGGAATTTGTTGTGGTCACAAGGAATCCCTGCATCATTATGGTGGGGGAAATTTGTTTGGCAGGTGTGGAGGCAACAACTTAAATTGGTCATGCATCAGCACAATTTGGTTAAAAAAAAGAGATCCTAAAAACTTTTAATCAAAAATTGTGATTGCAAAATAACAAGTGTGTACCATCCAAAAAGGGGGAACCCGGGATTTTTAAACAGTAAAACAATAGATGTTGAGTCTTTTTTGAAGAAGTAACCATAAAATAAAAGAAATGGGGCTTAGATACAAAAGAATATTTCGGATTCCAAAAGTCTTGGTCAGTTTACACCAGAAATAGATGTAATTGATGTAATTATGCTAAAATTCACCATGTATAAAAAATGGTTATGGGTCATATTGTGAAATTTTCACTATTTAAGGAATAATGACTGCACACTGTCTTCCAAAGGTAAAGAAAAAACTTGAATAAAAGATTTTGATGTAGTAATCTCAAATGTGCCATTGTATCAAATGTTACTTTTGGCTTTCAGTAAGCTTCATTTCAAAAGTTTCATTGAAAAATTATTGTAATGTGAGATATAACTTTCAGAAAAAGTATAATTCATTGAAAGATTGGTTCATTTTATGGATTATGACTTAAATTAAGGAAATTTATTTTAAAACTTGTATGATGCTGGAGAAGAGACTTTCAAAAGGTTTGGCGGGATTTTATGACTCCAAATCTTTACACCAAAAATTTTCATGATTGTTGAATTTTTACTGCCATCAACAAAACTCATATGCTGATATTTGTTCAATTCAGAACAAAAATTTAAAGAAATGTGAAAAAAGTATGTGCTGTGTCTGTTTGTGGAACTTTTTTATTAGCAGATTCAGAACTGATTATGGCATTTTATTATTAATGATTTTAATATTTATATATAAATGAATTTGTTCAGGTAGGGATTAATTCATTGATTCATGATCCCAAATGGTTGAGAGTATGTTGGCAATGATGATTCCGGATAACAAATTGTTGAAAAACATTTGAGGCTGTGGTGTATACAAAGGGGTTCATCATAAGAACTGGGGTAATCAGACAATGCTGACTTAGGGTTGTACATTGTAAGCAGCATGGTGCACTTAGGCTAAGTGCACCATGCTGCTGAATAACAGTTGACTGTGTTTGTGGGACTAGGAAATCTGACATACATCATTTCCCATCTTTTGGCATTTATGAACCTATTCCAGAAAGTGTAGAATCACATAAAAGACATGGACACAATAAGAAAGACCTAAGTGGGAAACAATTAGGAATAAATGAAAAAGGTTAATTTGAATGGTTGAATACAATAATCATTCCTTGCTCATGCATTCACGTAAGCCTAGACAAATTCTGGAATATCCAAAAATAATCCCAAATTACTATTATTGCAAATAACCGAAAATTTCCACTCTCCACAGAATCAAAATTTGTGGTCCTAAATACTAAAAAAGCCACCCTTCCACTCCTATCATCACACCAGAGTATTTGTCCTTGGAATAATTTTTGGGAGGATCACCATCAAATTTTCTGTTTGATGTTCATGAGAGAAACAATTTTCACAAAATTATTCCACATTTCCTTGAATTGTAACCAGCAGTTTAATTGATTAAAGCTTGGAAAAAGAGTTGACTACCTTATCTATTACAGTAGCCTTTTTTGAATACAGGATGAGAACAACAGGACCCTTAACAAGGATCATTCAGCAACATCTTATCTTTAAACTATCTTGAGTGACTCTATAAAGATCTCAATATTTATACCCAAATTTGGATGCAGTCAAAATTCAAGTATGTTTGAATACCCAATTCATTTTCTTTCTGTCCAAAAAACTCACAAGAAATGCAATTAATTTTTCAAAATTTTAATTGAGACCAAAATCACACCATTTGTTTGACCATTCAACCAAACACAATATAGCTGAGTTTCCTTAAGGCCTCATAATTAATTCTTCCACTTTTTATAATAATTATAACAAAATCGATGACCTGGTTACATCTGAAAGATGTTCTTCAGTTTCTTCAAGTATTGGACCTTTCTTACAAAATTAAAATTGAAGGGTGGTTGCAATCATTCAATAATGTGGATAATGAACTATCAGTTGCATGCAACACACAGCACATCAGCCGAATCCATCATGTTGCCTTTGAATGTCATGCTGGCTTGGATTTATTCTTTTTTGTTTTTATTTCATGGCCAAAGGGTCAAATACCCATCCAATTGTTAACAGAACAAAATTTCAGAAAAGATTCAAACCCCATTATACCTGCCCATGACACATTGAATTGGTTATATTGGCTCTTTTCCCCAAATTTCCCAAGGAGATGTGGAGGGGTGGATGACTTGGCCTGAGTTGTCCACAACCCCCATCAAATGTTGGATAACCCATTTTCAGTTCAAAAATGATTTTTTGATTGATTCCAATAAGAAAACTTCCAAATGCTTTTGCAAAAATATTGAATTCCATGTAGCCTGATTCACAGATCATCCTTACCTCCAATTTATTATTTTTTTTTCTTCAGAAAGAATGCATTCTTAGAAATAGAGAAAAACCTTCTTTCATGGATTGGTCAAGATAGCCCCAATCTTCATTATTTTCCCACCTTTCCCAGTGTATGATTTGCTTCTAACAATCAATAAACTATGCCTAAAATCATGTTGATTTTGGAGACACTATATGGTTTGAACATGGTTTTCAAGGAAAATCCTCCAAAACTTCAGTTCATCTCATATGTAGACATTCAATGTGAAATTGAAAACCTAATGTGAAAGGACAGTGAATCCCTTTATGTTTGGAATTCATGGTTCAAGATATGACATCCTCTTCAAAATTGACTTGTGCAATCAAGGGATCTTGTATATGCTCCTGCCTAAATCCTTTTCAAAGACACTTCACCTGGTCTTCCTGCACTTTTTGTTGAGCATCTTGAATTTTTCTCAGACTATATCTACCAGCTGTTAGAAACCTGGAATTGCGTGTTCCAACCAACAGCTGCTTCCACTCATTTATTGTGGATTGAAATGCTTTTTCATCAGAAAATAGTCAAAACCAAATGAAACTTTTCCAACAACAGAAAAAATGACAAGGCTTTATGAAGATTATTTATTATTACCCATACACTCTTTCAGTGAATTGTTGTGTGATGATTGTACCATCACCAAAACACTATGAAACTAAGCCTATTGCATTATTTGATTCTCAACCACCTGGGTACTCCGTGGGGGCAGTCACAATTTCTGCAAATGGAAAAATTGCCAGGAGTTTTGGTTACAAATCACCAGCTGTCATCCACATTGATGCATGAGTTAGCTTTTGAAAGCCTGAATTGCTATTTCTTTTCTTTTCTTAGTTATGTTTATGGTTACAAAAGATTTTATGAAAGTTTGTGCTAATTGAAAGAATGATGGGGTTTAATAATATTTCCTATTCAACGATTTCTTATCCGTAATAAATCTGCCTCAATAAATACACCAAATAATTTACTATAATTCATTTTAAATTAGAAATGCTGCAAAGAAAACATAAAAACTACCAAAATGCAAGATATTTACAATGTTATGCGATTAATTTAATTTCATCTATTCTTCTTTCAAAAAAATGCATTCCAATTCCATTCTTCTCAAGATTTCCATCAGAATCAAATGATATCAAAAACTGTAAATAAATTTCATTTTCAGTTGGGAGTTAGGAAACGCCATCTTCTGAACTTTTTTGTGCTGAGGGCTTGAAATTCATCCAATAAAAATTTCCAGAACTTCATCACACTCCTGCAACAGCAAAAGGGTTTCCTGAATTCAGATTGCATTCTTTGGGATCAAAAATGGTTTAGGATGAAAACAAAATAACACATTTGTTTCAAAAAGGCAAAATATCAATAAAAAGTATTTTTTTGAGTTTTCAAAAATACCAAAAGTTTATAGGAGCAGTGTGCATTTAGCCTAAGTGCACCATCCTCCCAAAAAACTTTCCATCATGCCTGAGGGAATTGGTCCTTACCAAAACAAATTGCATGGAATAATTCAGAGTTACAGTCTGCCATGATTATTCCAAGTTACCACTAATTAACTAGAATCATTGCAGCAGTTGAACAACAATGTTGGAACCAATTCCAGAACCATGGTGCACTTAGCCTAAGTGCACCATGGTGTTGAGAAGCACAGACCAACAATAACAGAACAAATAGCTCATGACCACCCCAAATTTTCATTAGTGTTATTTCTTTTTGGATAGATATCTCAAAATTTTTTGGAAACAAACCCATCTTTTGCATCATTATGCATCCCAAAATGATTCACTTTGGAATTCATTTGATATCAAGCTGTGTCATTTCTTGGATAAAATGAAATTTTTGAGATGGATGTAAAAACTGATTTTCTTATCAAAAACTCATTTTAATTTATTTATTTTCAAGATGAATAACACATGGGTATCCTGCATTATCCAGATAAAATAAAACAGCTCTTGATAACAAAAAACAATGCAGATTAAGGTAAAATGCATCACAAGCTGCATGATCCTTACACATCAATACTCTTTGTCTCACTGAATGATGATTTGCTTTTCCTTGGATTGAAAACAACTAGTAATTGTACTTGCATGGTTTTTTCAAGAATTCACACTGGAAATAAACAGAAACTTGTCTGTATAATACAGAACTTTAATGCTTCATACTTTATTCAATCAAATCCAAACATAGATTTTGGAGTTTTTCTTGATGTTAAAGTTGTGCACATTAATCATGCAAAGAATTCTTTAAAATTTGAGATTCTACAACTGAATGCTTGTATACTTCTGTTATTGGTTTGAAAATCATACCCTTTGGTAAATAGGAAATTGAAACTTGCATTGGGAATTAAATATTGATCTCTTATCAAGTAATAGAAGAATAGAATATCTATCCATTATTTATTACTTGATGTGATTTGCATTTGGAAATTTTTACTTTGATTGCTTAATCTGGTTGATCAAAATTTTTTTATTCAGTGTTTTTACACAAATCTTCTAATAAGGGGGTATCAAATTTAACCAAACCCGCCATTTTTTAATGGCGGGTTTCAACCCAAATCCGCCATTTCAAACCCGCCATTAAAAATCAAAAAAACCCACTTATTTCAGATCAGACGTGTCAAGGTTAACCTGAAATAAGTGGGTTTTTTCAAATAAACTATTTAAATGCTTCCACCACCTGTCCGCGTCATACACCCCTGTCTTCCCACCTCCTTCTACCTCCGACCTCATTGGAAAATTTTTTACCCCCACCCTCATCATAAAATTGATTGACCACTCTCATCACTTTATCGCTCTCATCACTTGATCACTCTCATCCACTTCATCGCTCTCAAAACTTCATTGCTCTTAAAACTTCATCACTCTCATTGCTTAACTGCTCTCATCACTTGATCACTCTCATCCACTTTATCGCTCTCAAAACTTCACCACTCTCATCACTTTATCGCTCTCATCACTTGCGTAGCCCAAACTCTTTCAAATGGCCCCTCAGCAAACCTCCCCCCACAAGTCCAACACACCCAAGGGAACATCCCCAAGGAGCTCCACAACAAACAATCCTCCCCCATCAGCTTCCAAGGGCTCAAGTCAGCTCAAGAGAGCTGATCACATCATCCTGGTAAACTGGCTGAAAATTCCCTCCAACTAAGATGCCTGCTTTGGATCCGACAACGAAACACGTGTTGGCCAACCTCAATCCTCTAAGGTCAATTGTTATCTCGTGATGGCCAATGAACTCAAGAACAAAACAAAAGGTAGGCTGGATCTTTCATCCAAACAGATGAGGGAGCCGTTAAAAAACTATCACCATGAAAAAAAAGGCTGCACCTGCCGGCAGGTGTATCACCTGAAACTTGTTTTGACTTGGTTTTGACTCTGAGAAAACTCTGTTTCTAACTTGAGTTGGAACCTGAGAAAAGTTGTTTTTATCAGTTCTTGAGGATTCCAAGTAATTCTAGTGCATGCATGAAATACAGAAGATTTGGAATTATGGGGAAATTCAATTTTATGTAAAGTGATAGAGGAGTGAAG
This sequence comes from Puccinia polysora, assembly GCA_025617555.3. Lineage (NCBI taxonomy): Eukaryota > Fungi > Basidiomycota > Pucciniomycetes > Pucciniales > Pucciniaceae > Puccinia > Puccinia polysora. The sequence goes on along the minus strand of CM062623.1, from coordinate 35,560,028 downwards.
CAGTGCGGTTTCACACCTGACACATAAAAGTTACTACCTGGGTTGGATAAGTCAAGATTTTGATGCTTTTTTTCTTTCTATTTCCTATTAGATCATTACAAGAGGTTTGAGGGTCCTTTTTTTTTTGTTACTTTGTGGTTGAAAAAAATTGTATTTTTTGAAAGGATTAAATTCAGTTTTTAATATCTTCTTTTTCTTCTTGCGAAATGTAATAAATCTCAATTTGATGTAGGAAATTGAAATGTCACTCTAAATTTCAACTGAAGATTTGAAAATCTACTCAGACATGTTGGAAATATTGTACCGCATAGATATTGAGTTCAGTTATACATTTCAAATAAATCAATTTGAAATTGAAATAATTGAGGAGTTTCACATTTTATTTTACAAAAATAATGAATTTAAAAAAAGAAAACCATTTCCTTGAATGATTTTATTTCTCTAATGTCTTTTTGCAGAAACTTTGTTTTAAATATTTCTTATAATATTGGAAGCTCAAAAGAATTAATCTAGTGATATTGATTTGTTTTATTTAGCAGGAATTAATTAATAAATAAAAATGTTCTAAAATTTAGAGCTTTTGATATTGTTTTCTGGGTGAAAACAGAGGAAATATAGAAATACTTGGAATTAAATTTATTCAAACCAACGTGGGGTTTCAAGTGATTTTGCTAATCTTTCTAGTTTATCCTCTACTGGCTTCATCTTCAAAACCAATTTCTCTGTCCAATTTAATGTGGCAAGAAATAGAGGGCAGTAACAATTAGAAGGGAGGGATTCACATGGTTTCATCTGATAATTTTGGACTATTTCATCATAAGTTCTTCCATATTCTACTTGTTTTTTAGCTTGAAGTTCACCTTTCATCTCAGATAAATGGTTGAGAGTGTTTTTATCAAGATTATGAAGAAATTGTGAATAAATTTTGCTTCTCCAATACACTTGGATAGAGTGATATTTCCCCTCATTGTCTTTTTCTGTATCTGAGCAGCATTACTTACTAGGGAGAAGGCATTTTTCCAAATCCTTTCCCATATGGCGCTCTGCAGTGGCCAAGCGGTTTCTGTATATCTTGCAGATTCAAGACCAAAAATTTTAGCTAAGAGGATTTAGAAAATGGAGAGAAATCTTAAGCTTACTCTGTGTTTAACTCTAGACCTAGGCTTCTTGTTACATGTCCTAGGCTTCATGTAGTTATCCTTCTGCCCACGTAGCCAACGTTCCAGTAGGCCAAAGATTATGTCCTTCTTGCAAAACTCAATATCAAGTGGAAAATTTGTAAATGCATCATTGTCCTTAGCATTTAACCAATGTTTTATTATCACTTCTGACAATATTTGGTCCCACTTTGTTGAATTATGATGGTCCCATTGGAAAGTTGGAACATTTATGCCATAGCTTTCTAATTCTTTCTGGCATTGCTCTTTGAACTTTCCAGGAATGCTCTTCTTCCCTCCATAGAGGTTTTCATTGGTTGTTTCCATGTTGAAAAAGTTGTTGTTTGGGTCAATTGTATTGATGCTTTTTGAGTTTAAAACTTGTACTTGATCTTCAGTGGGCGGGGGCGGAACCCTGTCTCCTTGAGATTTCACGTTTAAAATAGTCTTTACATAGTCACGTAGGCATAGACTTATGGGGTCATTGGAATTTGGCAAATGTTCTGCTACTTCCTTGTTTAATGTGCGAGTTTTGATGGATTTTGAACTATGAGGGGGTCTATAATCCATGTTATAATATAGGGAAGTCTTCAAATAGCACTTGAAAAGGTTGTGGGGTTGTTTGAAATGTAGATTTTATGGAGGGAGAGAATTTGCAGGCAATTGAATCTGAAGTTATTGGCTATTGAATATGATGAATTTTGAGAGATTATAAAGGGTTCATGTACAAATTGAATATCTCAAATTGGATATGCATCTACTCTATAATTCATTTCAAGCATGTGAGGCAAATTCTACATTGTGCAATGAAAAAAAAAAATATTGTCAGAAGGAAGAAATGTTTGGGAACTACAACTTGGATTTTGATAAAAATGACCATATTTTTTATTCATGTTTTGCTTTACCATGGATCTTGATTGAGATGATTATTTTTTATCATTTTAAATGATGTCAGGAATAATAATCATTCAGTTCCCTTAACAGGGGAAAAGAATTAATCCAAAAATAGATTGAGACTTATTATTAAGTTTTACAGTTGAAATAATTTTATAGATTTTACAATGAAATTCAAAAGCTTGCTGTTGCAAACCAAGTAATTCCTTGGTAAATTTATTTAAAATCAAGAAGAAACCTATTATTAAAAATAGAATTTTTCTCAAATTACTGGGATGAGCACTTAAGTTGTTGCAAATTTCACCTCCATTTTTTAAATCCATGGTATGATCAAGAGGATCCATTTTACCCAAGTTTAGTATTGAAATTGATGAAATGCTTTTATCATTTTTTACATGGGGAGTCAAATTTCAATTGTGAATTGGTATGAAAATGCTTGAAAAAAAAAAAGCTTCCTCTAATGCAATTGAGAGGTGCAATTTTGGTCCGACTTGCAGTAAAATCTGATTGTGAATCTGTTTTGATATCTGCTACAGTTAAAGAAAATATTAAAAGTTTTCTTAATAACTGAATATTTCTGGTTTTGAATGCAAATTTACAAGGATTCATCTGAAATTTTGAGTGCTTAAATTCTCCCTAATTGAAAAGAAGGCCAAGGTAATATTCTTAAATCAAAAATAGTATGAAAACTTCATTTCTTGATCATTTACCACATTTTAAATAAAATGTTTGCAATTGAAAGTAGATAGAATTTAATTTTTTGATAAAAATCATGTTCTTACTTCCTTTCATGCATTGAAACCATTTCATCTTATTTGGTTAAACATGACTTTGGAAGATTAAACTGAAATCTCTTGAGACATATCAAACCTGACTGCATAAATAAACACAAATCTTACCACCTTTCTACTGGTGTTTACCTTCATGGGTGGGTTGGAGTTCATGAGAGGACAATATTTCACAAAAAGAGTTCAAGTTCCTTGCAACACACATCAAGCTTTATTTTTCAACTGTTATTTTTGTTTTAAGCCAAATATGATTGAATTTATTTACAAAGAGAGCTGCTTATGAAAAATTGGTTCTTTCATTTAAAGTCATAGTGAATTTTTGAAGATTCTTTTGAGATTAAAATCAGGTGATCTCATCCAAAAATACTTTGATTTGATACCTTTGAGGGAGCAAACCCCATTCATTGGAAAAATCCATGGATTTTCATAGGATGAAATAATTCATTTTATAAGGAAACCAATGGACAATAAATCTGATTGGATTTTGCCACATATAAAAAAATAAATGCATTGTACTTGAAAATTTAAAGATTATCAAAAGGTAAGACACTCCATAGTTGACAAACTTCCATGTATTATTGATTTTTTCATGAAACAAAGATGAGTTTTTCTTTTCTCATTGCATAAAAAGGCTTTTTCTAGCATTGACTTTGAGATAAGGCACTTATTATTCTCTGTTATTGTCAAACCTTGTTTTATAATTGAAAAGAGGTGGAATTTTTATGAAAGATCAAGTAGAGAATCCAATAATTGTGAAAATTACTGGTAATCATTGATGAGAAACATCTAACAGTCCATTGGAATTGAACTTCTATTGACCACCAATGGAACAGCTGTAAAAGAAATAGAAATTGATGATAAATCTGATATGATTTTTGAAGCATAAGTACTTACACCTTCGGAGGAATTCACGCCTATCCATCCAAAGGTGACAGACATTTGGTATTAATTGTTCTGGAATATGCAATTCTAAGGCTTCCCTGTCAATTATTCTTTGAAGTCTGCGAACCCAAACTCTTTCATTCTGCTCTTCATGCATCCAGATTTCACTTGGTGCCCAAATTTCAGGACATGGCTCAATATTTTCCTTGAGCTCATGATCAATACGTTGGTGTGTTTCTTCCAACCATTCTTTTTGTTCATGGGATAATAGAACCATTTTCTTTGCTTGAGGTTTCAGGGGTATTGGGAGCAATTGTTGGATTTGATATGTGTTTTCTGTGAGGTATGAGTTGGTTTGATAAGTTGGGTATGAATCAATTTTGGTTTGATATTTATAGGAAATGAAAAGGAAGTATACTATTGCATGCCTTCAAATTGAATATTGAATATATAAAAAACCTATGCATAGATTGTATGGAGATCTTCATTGGTGATTAGCATTATATGCATTAAATACAGTAATTGAAGAGTATTACATACTGTATTACTTTGGTAATGATTTGACGGATTTTAAGAAATTCCTGTGGCATTTTGAAGCAGAAATGTTGAATATTATTGGATCTATAGGTTTGGAGATCATATGGAAATTCGAATGAAGTTTCCTTGGTTGATTCATTTCTTAAGAAATGAATGATTGGTTGATAAATGAAGGTATTGTGAATCACTGATGTTGATAAACAAAAAAAAATCACAGCTAAACTTAAAATCAGGAAAGAGAGATATTTGCATGGATCTGGATATATTTATTTATTTGATTAATATTATGTACACTCAAACCAGCCATGATATGATCCCTTGCTTTGTTTTATTTCCTTTAAGAAACCAATAATAATATTGAACAGCAATTTTTGGAGATATTCAGTAATTTTTAAGCAGGGTGCCATGACTACTTTCTTTGAGTTGCCTTCCATCAACTTTGTATGAGTGTTTGAGCAACACACAGCATCAATGCTTTTGGGGCAAACCAAACATGATATTTTAATATGGAAGGCCCAAAATATTGGATCAATTCAATGTTCCATTGATGGTTTTTTTAATATGCAACATAATGCAATTCTTCATTGAGTTGTTTTTGACTCCCATAAAATCACAATATCAAATTAATTTGTAAACAAAAACTCAGCTATTTTTGATTTAAAGAAAAGTTTTAAAGACTTTTTCACAATTGTTATGCTTTGCAGCAGATGATGGAAAGAATTATGTAATGAACAAATAATCTCATTATTTTCCAAAAATGTAGTGTTTGGTTTGAAATTTAAGGGCTACACTTATTCTTTTTTCAATTTAAAATCAGCAACTTAGTCAATAAGTTTCAAGGGCAGTACGATCATTAAGCATTAAATCATCCAAAAGAACCATGTTTCCAAGTAAAGAATTTGATTATCCCAAGATCAGAAAAAAAATTGAAAACAAGAATTATCCATTGGGAAAAACTAACAGTCTAATTTCCTAAAAAGTCAACGGAATCAACTGTGGGAAGCTTGGGGTTCTGAGATAATTTCAACTAAATTAGAAGAGGTAGTTTTTTCAACAGCCCAGACAGTATTAAAGTGGCTACCCATATCATAGTCAGTAAACAGCACAATATCCTCCAGAAGGACCTCAGCAAATTTTTCATAAGAAAATCATTCAGTAAAAATTCTAATAAAATCTCTCCAATTAATTTGTGTATCTTTATCAAATTCCATATCACTCAAGGCAGTCAGGATATATACCCTTGTGTTACCAAATTGACGCCAGATTGGATCAGGAGATAAGCCAGCCTTCAACTTTGATTCAAGTACAAGACTACCAAACTTAAGAAGCATGCCAGACTTCCACTTGGGCATCACTATTTGATTTCCAGGACATATGCATATTGCCGCCGGACCAAAAAACAACATGTGTGAAACACATGCTAGAGAATTGATCCCCCATTGATTCTTCTTCTCAGCTGACTCCTTAGACATAAAAGGCTGTCAATTATCTTCCCTTGAATCAAGTCTTAAGTTGATCAGCCCAGTGACTAGAGAGACAACGTATTCAAAAACCGTATTCAGACCACCTCTCCCAGCATTGAGCTCAGCCTCCTGCTGGGAACTTGACTTCTTGTGTGGAGCAAAGGTTGAATCATCAATCACAGCTGCTTGAATGTTGGAAAAGTAGCTTTGTGCTTGCAGCAAAGCTTCATCAGAAGTTCCATCAATCCCTTCCATAGAGAGGAGCACGTTTCTTGAGATTTTATGGGAGACAACTCCTATGATGTCGTTCAATGTGTGCTTCAACTTTGCATAGGCTCCACGTATTGGCTCTCTTTTATAAGTCAGGATTTCAGAGAGGGGATGGACATTGTTCTGGACTGTCTTCCTAGAGCGGGAGAGAGAGTTTGTATTTATGAAGGTGTTTCCAACAAAGACATCATCATCCTTTCCTAGTAAAATCTTTTCTGTTAATTCAAAAAGTGGGAATCAGCTGATTTCCATTATAGTGGAATACAGAATTCTCATGATTTACCATCTCTGCACCGTGTCAAACAAAGTTCCAAAGACTTCAGGATAGTAGATTTCTCTGGAGGGTTCAACATGATTCTTTGACCAAGAAGGTTGAGAGTGTTTTATATTAGGAACTGGGTACTGCTTACCATTTTGCAATAGGTTGATGGGGTTGCAAGGTCCTTTATTTCTTCCCAGTATGACAACCTCAAGAGATCTTCCTTTGTTAAGCCAATGAAAAGTCCTGTGGATTGAAATCAAGTTAGTTTGCGTGATTTTCATTGTATCAGATAATCTTTCAACTGACCTTGTGGATGTGAACCAGCAATTGATGTTGGCCCTGTGTTTTGGGCCTCGGTTGTGCCTTGGCTAGTAGCATCATCCCTAGGCTGGGGCTGCTGATTGACTGGTTGCTGCACAATCCTTGGCCTTGAGTTTCTTTGTGCCACATCCTCAGTGCTTATTCCAGCATCAGAAGCATTCCTTTTTTGAGGAATGGTGGTACAGACATTCTGATCCAGATAAAAATTGTAAATTTGGAAGTTAATATTTGGTTTGATATGAGGGAAAGCATGGAAGAGGGGAAACTGACCTGATCAGGCAATGTTGGAACTAGGGTTGGTGCAGGGGTGGGACTCCTGGGTGATGGTTCAATCACAAATACTTCCTGTGGCTCTTGTTGCACCTCACTTTCGCTGCTAGTTTCGTTAATAGAATCAGAGGAGTCAGATGAAGCTTGAGAGCTTGAGGGTGGCCTGTGAAAAGATCTTCTGGAAGCATGCCAAGCAGCTTGGGCTGCAATCATAGCAGATGCCCTAGTTTCTGGAACAATCACTGGGGCAACATTGGCATTAACTTGTGGTCGCAATGAGGGATTCTCAGGTGCCTCAACAATTGCAGGATGAACCGGAACAATTTCAGTGTCTTGAATGTGGTTTTTGGCTACACCAGTTTCAGCTGGTATTTCGGATTCAACTGAGTACATTGGGACTGTATTAGTTTTGGTTATTGGGATGAATTCCAATGTAAACTTTGGTGTATCAAATTATAAATTCAACTCACTGGTTTGCTGAGCCTGGTCATCCACAAGGGATACAGTGGTCTGGGTAACCTATTTATCCAAAGTAGTTGCTGTCAAACCAGGATTTGAAGGTTCCTGATTCAATAGGGGTACATTTGTATTCACAGGTTCCGTTGGCTCTTCCTCTTTGTCAGTTGAATATTCAACAAGACCAAGAGCTATGGCAGATTGTGACCTCAACTGCTCCACTTTTGCATCATATTTCTTCTGATAGAAATCTTGCATTGCCTGGAGAACTTTCTTATGCGTTTGTTCAACATACTCATCACCCAGGAGGGCATTGAGTTGATTGAGAGTACGTTGTTCTAAGGAATCCATGGATGATTGCAAATCTTTAGTACACCACACAGGACCAAGGAATTGTAAACTCTTACCGGGAAAATCAGCCATTTTTTACTCAAGGTAGGTAGTCAGGTCAATAATGATTCAAGATTGATTGGTCAAAATTGTTGGGTATAATGTGGTTGAGACTAGAATGCAGCAGGACTTCTTGGTGAAGGATGACTGGCTTATATACCATACAAACAAACAATAACATGTAACAGGTGTGTGTAATATGTTGGACAGATGTATCATGTGTGGAATCTACATAGCTTATTTCTGGAGATAGAGTGGTGTATTGGCAAATTTTCGGTCTAAGTGCATAATATGAATATGTGTCTTGTGCTGGGGAGGTGGACGACTTGTTGTAAGTCGTCCACCTCCCCAGACATTTGACATGCGTGAAAGCATGACTGGTTCAAATCTTGTCGGAACCTTTTGGAGGTGGACGACTTAGCACAAGTCATCCACCTCCCCAAACCCCCATGGGGGGATTTCCGGGAATTTGAAAGATAGTTGACTCCCTGTGGTACAGAGGTTATTTCTCAAGACAGAATTGTGTATCAACAGATTTTCCATCTATGTGCATAATATTGATAGTGGTCTTCTGCTGGGGAGGTGGACAACTTACAACAAGTCGTCCACCTCCCCAGACAATTGACATGTGGGGAAGCATGACTAGTTCAAATCTTTTAGAGATGTTTTGGAGGTGGACAACTTAGCATAAGTTGTCCATCACTCATTTGATCTGTTATCATTCAATCCAATTTGTACGTCTATTTTACCATGCATGCACACTCTCCATGGACTTTTGGGAAAAATCAAGTTAATTCAAGAGCAACGAGTGATTTTTTCATTTCATACAAATAAATTTTTTACCCATATCTACGTTTTTTTCCATATACTTTAGAAACAATTTTTTTGGGAGAACAACCATGAAGTTTCAGGGAGGCATTTTCTAGCTTTTTTTTTATTTGAAATGAGCAACCAAAATGGGTATGATGTTCTGTTGATTGGAGACTTGGTGGAGGAAAAGTGGTATGATGTGGAAAAACAGATGTTTGCCATAAAATTTCTACAATACCACCAACTTTTGCATAATCCACAATGAATCCAAGGGGGGGGGAATGAGAGACCGTGACCTGTTTCTGTGGAGGGCGGCGGGATTGGTGTTCCTGTTGGCTTTTCAATATAAGAGAACAATCCATAAGTATAACCATTGAGGTAATCCTGATCTGTATGAACAACATTTGAAAAGTCATCACAAGTCACAATGACGTTGGATGCATGAAGAAATGAGTCTCTTTGATCAGTCCACTCTGGAGATGTCCAGTTTGGAATTTTGAAGTCTTCTGATACTGTTCTGTTCTTGACATGAGCCGTGTTGGAAGAGCTTTAATTTGATTGAAGACCAATTCATTATGGACTGGAAGCTTACTCCACAAGAGATCATCAAGATCAATTTCTTCTTTGTTTAAATCCCACCTTCTAGCATATATTCCTATTAGGTCATCATTTGTAACATAAATCACTAAGCAAACCCATGATCATCAATTTGGAATTGAGGAACAAATACCTGCACAATATCTCCGGTCAGTGCCTTGACAATATCCAATTCCAAACATAGATCCAGTTTTGGTATTACGATTGGTTTTATTCAGGTTTTGCCAATTGTTTGCCATGATGTAAAGATCTTGGATCATTTCAGAGAACTGACTTGCAAGGAATGTGTATTGTTGTTGAGTAATAGAATGATACTTAAGGATAACATATGGTTGATATTTTCAATCAGAGACAACATGTAGATTGATTGGTAGGCTCATGTTTGGTACCACTACCTGACAGGGACTGTGGTTTTTCTTCAAAGTAACAAAATAAATTGATTCAGAAGTTTATTCCTTAAATGAATAATCACGTTTTGCTTTATTATGCTTCTTATAAGCTCTGGATGCAGATGGCTCCGTTTGGATCATACGTGATGCTGGTCCTCTAGGAACAGTTGGGTCTGTTTTTGAATCCTGATGCTGCTTCTGATTCACAAGGTCATCATCACTACAAACGGTGTTTCAGAAACAACACCAGGTTTTCAAGTTTCAAACATGGTAAGAAAATCAAATGGTTAAAGTTAGTCAAATGAGGCGCTATAATGTGTTTATATTCAATAAAATTCATACATTCTAGAGCCTCCAACTGTTTCCAAGGATTGCAACTTGTAGTTTCTCTTCAGGGTTATGGATGTGTGAGGATTAGATGTAGTGGAAGCTTTAAAATTAGCTTGATCCATTGTTAACCTTAAAAAGTTTGAAAAAGAAATGTTTCATGATTGTACATGGATTTGTTAACCAATGATCTTCACCGGGATAGGAGGATGCAAGGTGTTTGGATGGTGGATGATTCAGCCTACAATCAAGATGGATACAAGAATGACAAGCCAAGGTTCAATGGCGATAAGGACAATGATGAATCTTTCCACGTTTTGTTGCAAGATTTGGCTGTAATGGAAGAAGGCAAACATAAATGGTAAGGAAGAGACAGATTCAAGTCAGTAAATGATCAATCAAACATCAGTTGGAGATGAAAAAAACATGGTAACAATGGACATGAGAGGTTGATGGGTTATTACTGGGATGATGATGACTGGAAGAGGGTTAAAATGTGATGTAGTGTTGGAGTTGGTGGAATCTGGAGTGGAAGGTTGTTGGTGATGACTGGGGAGGATTGGGGAAATGTTCTAAAGGATGTGGTGCAAGTGGGATAGGTAGAGATGAAGAAACAGAGTTAGCCTCAAAGCAACGCTTTGCAAGCGTTAAAACAAGCCAAATGATCAAAACAAATGAAAAAAAGGAAAGGACTTACCACCTGGAAGGCATTGGGTTCCAATGGGGTCATGGCCAAAAAACAGCCTATGTCGCTCGCTTGAGGGGCCGTTGCTTTGTTGGTTGTTCCTGGGGACAAGCGAGCAATTTTGCAAAGGAAGCGAAGCACTTGCGACGCCCAGGACTTGCCTTGGAATCGGTCCGCCGATTGCGGAGGCTGTGCGCAATACAGCCAGGACCCCGGTCGCGCACAGACCTTTGGAAGGGTCCTGGCAGATGGCCACGTCGGCGACCAAGCTCTGGTGATGAGCTCGGCAGCGAATGGCGCCTTTCGCTGCGGCAGCGAAGGTGCGAACGCGATTCGAGTCGCGTTGGCAGCATCGTCGCAACAAAGGCGTTGGGCCTGCACCGCCAAAAGTTGCAAGGTTTTCCATCAATTTTCAGTTCCATTTGTGGAGCATGGTGGAATGATAATAAGGCTTGTTTGAGGGGAGGGGTTTGGGTCATTATCAATGACCCATTAAATACCTAATTTGGCATGACTAGACCATGCAAGAACAATCAATACATACCATGGTTCAATCAAATTTGAACATAAATATTATTTGTCTGATGATTAGTCATAAATTCAGTTTGGTTGAAATTAATGAATCACATTGAAAATGTGAATTGTGATTGGCAATTGCAGTCCACATTAAGAAAATTAAATAATAACTTTTTGAGTATGTCCTTAAGAATATTTGATGCAAATTATGTTATAGTTTCAAGGCATAATAAATGAATGGGGAAATGAGTTTGAGGTTTGAAAATTGAATAGTATCTAGGTAAAATCCTATTGCAATCTCACTTCTGCAAAGGTTCAAAATGATATTTTCAAATTTGAATTAGATAAATGATCAAAATAACTATTCCTGTGGCTGAAAGAGTAATGGTCCCATTAATGAATAAGTATTATATTTGGTTGCATACCTTGCCAAATCAATGTTTCAGGGTGATTTTTGTTGCACTTCAATAAAAGTGGATTATAACTTGCAATGGCAAAATCATTTTCCCAATATTTCCTTCACCAATTGCAAACTTACCATCAAAACCTGGGACTGTTTTTCAAAATTTTGAGAATGCAATTTTCAAATATACCTGGAAACCTGAAATATGTTGATCCTCAAAATTGAGACAAAGAGGAACATCAAAATTATGAATGTTGTTGATCTGTGGGAAAATATTGGATCACAAGGATATCCAAAAAAGAAAGAGACATTGCCTGGATTGTGAATGCAAATTGGCCAGGATGTCACTAGATCTAAGCGTGGTGGGGATTCATAAGACCATTATATCATATTTCTTGGAAATAAAATGCTTTAATATTGGGGATCAAAATTTATCTGTCCAGGATTGCTGTTATAGTTTTAATTTGGTGAGATATTGTCTTTTTTTCCGCTATTTCATGATGGTGAATTAATCCCATAGATCTGTGGGTGCATGGTGCATTTAGTCTAAGTGCACCATGTCCCTGGGGACCGTGATTTGGTGTTGGGTGTGGCTGACCTGAAACCACCTTCAAATTGTGGCCAGCTTTAACCACCTTTGGACTCTTGCTGAAAAACTCCATGTTAAATTATAGAAATGGGACCATTGAAATGGGACAAGGTTAACATAATTTGTTAACAATGAGCAATGTTCATTGCAACATTTGGCAATGACAGAATGGGGATATCTTGTGTCACAGAATATTTGGTGATCGCATTTGGAATCTACAGACTTGCTTACATGTTAATATTCATCCCATTTAATATGAAGTTTCCAGCCTTGTGCATAATATCAAAATACACCATGTATAGGGAGGTGGACAACTTAGGCTAAGTTGTCCACCTCCCCAGACTTTAGGAATGGGTAAAGAAACCTTCCCCAAAGGACATCAGGCTTGGGGAGGGTTTAGGGAGGTGGGCGACTTAGCCTAAGTCGTCCACCTCCCCAACCCTTCAGATTGATTTTTGTAAGAGCAAATCCCTTTTTGTAGATATTGTCAAAGTTTTCAAGGTATTGATCAAAGAGAGAAATAACAATGATCACATATACTTATTAATGGTTTCAATGAAAAATTAAATTCCACCTAAAATCAACTAAAACATGGATGTTATGATCTTCCATCAGACTTCACAAAATTTCAAATTGACTTATTTGGAAAGTGCTAATAACTTCCAGCTTGAAATCAAAATTTTTAAGGAAGGAGAAGTTTTCAATTCAAATAGTCATTAGGTTCAGCATTCAGAAGAAACGTTGAACCATTACAGAAACAATGCATTTACTCATATTTAAGAAGGGTGCATATTCACTTGTAATAACTATAATAGGATTGAACCTAAACTAGGTCACACTCTTCCAAATGAAAAGTATTCTTCTCATCAAGTTTTTTGACAATTTTTCCCAATATCCTAAAGGTGTAAGATTGCACTAATTAATTCAGATTGAATGATTTTCATCAATGCCAGTCAAGGATCACAAGATTCTGACAGATGTACATTGAGTTGGAATGGAATACTCAATTTGAGGGAATCAGCCAGTGTATCACCATACTTTTCAGCCTGGTGTAAATCATCACAATACACCATCTATAGGGAGGTGGACGACTTACAATAAGTCTTGCACCTATCCAGACCATGGGAATGTCCAAAAAACTCCCCATGAGGGAATCATGCAGGGGGGTTGGGGAGGTGGATGACTTAGGCTAAGTTGTCCACCTCCCCAACACTCCAGCACAATTTTCCCAAGAGAAAATCTCTTTTTGTGGACATTGTCAATTTTTTTCAGGTATCAAACCAATTTAGAAATAATCATAATCATGTATAACTGTTCATGGGCTCAATTTTTGAACAACGCCACTCCATCAAATGGCAACCAAAACCCAGGATATTGATATCATTCACTCTGTGAACCATCCTTCCTCAAAAATCTTCAAATTGCTCATCTCCCTGGAAATTGGATTATAATGATATCTATCTGGAAGAAGCTGAAAGATGTGGACCATACCAAAGCCCTACCATCCCTCTCAAAATTCTCCTTATCCTCTTCAGTCAAGGATTTTTTTCCAAAAAAAGCCAATCCAAACATGATCAAGGCTTTGTGTTTATTATGGATACCCAAGCTTTTCAGAACCCCCCCAGCAATGTTCCTCTTAGCCCAGAGGGAAAACCTCAAGTTAAATTGGAAAAATCTAATCTGACTTTGTCCCTCCATTTCTAATTGATCAGAGGTAAATTAATATTCTGTGCAGAGGGCTCACCTTTGGTGCAATGTTTGATGCTGTTGATTGGGACATCACTGATGTGTTTCAAATCAAGTTCATGCCTCAAAAAAGGATTAATCTAATTGGTTTTTTAGTATAAAATTAATTCTATCATTACAAGTTCATTTAATTCAATTTGTGCATGTTAAAATAATCATATTTTCCACAAACAACCACACAAAGGAATCATCTTTTTAAACAATTTTAATCACCCCCCTCGTAGGCAACTTTATTTTCAAGTTTCCTACTAGTATAAATTCCCTCTTGATGGCTTTCAGGACAAACAAAAGAAAGCTCAAGGACCCATAATCTTTAAACAACTTCATAAACAAGCTTTTTTTTTTTTGGTCAAGCCATTTGTTTATTTGGTAATTTATTGAGAGTGGTTTAGTCCTTTCACCTTCCTGTAATAAATTCATCATTTGTAGCAATTAATTTAGAAAAAGAAGTAAATTCATTGTATATGCAAGCACTATGAGACTTATTGTCCAAATTATTATCCATGATTGTTAAAAATGCACATTCATGTACATCTACTTGCATTGATAACTCAGAGTACATTATAATGCAAGCATTTTTGGACTTGATGACAGTTGAGCCCTGAATGATGTAACTGGAACATCCCAAGCCCAATTTCTTGAACAAAGCACAAATTGAGCCAGGAGAATTGAAAGATAATTCATCCCACAACAGGATGAGGGGCTAAAGTGAAGATAATATTGAAACAATGGACATTAAAATGATCTCACATAGATGATTTATGAGACCAGGATTGACATCTCAATGGTGTGGGAATTGTTGAAACAAATGTGTGCCTAATTAGATTGATAATGACAATGTGAATATATCAGATGGTTTTTTGTGATCTTTGGGTGGACAAGGCAACTTTTTTTTTTTCTTCAAACAAGAGGTAGCAAACAAGAGTGTTTTGGGGGCAAAAACCCTCTGTTTTGATACCGGTAATTGTTTTTGGAGGAAAAAATGCAGAGGATATGGCTCTGCCAAAAATCATTAACATTATGAATAATTTCAAAATTTGTAAGAATAACCAAAATATGGTATTAGAATTTTGAATCATTTTAATTAATCAGAAAATATTGTTTATTCTTTGAGTAAGTATCAGAAAAAATCCAAAAAAATCATGTATGTGTACTCAAGTTTAATTTGATTGTGCTTAATACCCAATTTCTAGGAAGTTCAAACTCTTTCCTTTTTGATGAAGCATAATTTTGAATGAATATATTTCTTTGAATTCAGAAATAAATGTAACTCTTGTGGGACAATAGTGCAGTTAGCATAAGTGCACCATCCTACCCCAAATTTTGTAATATTGATTGAGGGGTGGGGGGCACTAAGCACTATCTTGCATGCACCAACCTCCATGTGGTTTCTTTAGAAATATTTTCACCAGGACTAGGAAAGAAATACGAAAATTAAAGAAATTAATAAAAAATCCCTTCATGCAATTTCTGGGGGGATGGTGCACTTAAGGCAAGTGCACCATCCTACCAGGAAAAAGCAACGGCCCATTCAAGATCCAAGAAAATGTTTGATGCAACTGATTCTAATCACTGTTATTTTCATTTGGATATATGTGTGCATATTATCAACACACAATGTTAAAATCATGTATAATCATCTGCAATTCAACAATTGACTGGCAATAAATATTTCATCTTGTGATCATTGACTAATTTGAAGGAAATCAATAAAATATATAATGTTTTAGAAAGGCCCTTTTATTTGGAAAAACAGAAAAGAATTTGATTCATGCTAAGGTGAATGATACAGGGGATTCTTGAATTATACACATCAAAGACAAAATTTTCTAGTTGAAAATCATGCATACAGAAAATTTCATAATGCATCAAGGGCTGAGTGATCCTTACGCACCAAAAGGCTTTGACTGATTGATTCAAAAGTCACTGTATGGAGGTACGTGAGTCCTAGGAATATATCAAGTTCTTGACATGATTTGGCCAGAAAGTAAAATATTATTTTTATAACCATCAAAGGCTCTTATCACATATCTTATACAGCAATTGACTGAAAATTATAACTTGCTGATTCCTAAAAATCCAAATTCCTAATTTCCAAAGAGAAAATGTAGGGATTTTGGTCTAGTGATAGCAAGGGAATTGGATCTTTCTTGATTTCTATGACAGATTCAATCATTGAGACTGGAAAGTATTTATATAAAATAAACATTGTGTGTTAATCTTATCTTGAGAAATACAAGAAATACAAATCTTTTATGACTTTCTGCAATGATTTTCTTGTAATTTGAAGCCCAGAATCTGGGTAGCTTTATCATGATCCTTCACCTTTGGTTGTTCAAGACTTTTCCCAATATATCAAAGTTTATACAGCTTACCCACATTTTACTCTGATGCATAGAAATTTCACAAATCTGCAATTTTGTAAACTATGAGATAAGGAATCCAAAGGTTAAATTGCCAATATAACTGTTTGGGAAAATGATTGAAAAATCCGAGGTATTTATTTTATTTCTAGTAATAGGGTACAACCAATCAGTAAGCAAGAAGTCCCATTGCTTATTTCCTATAAATCTCCAGAATTCAACTCATTCATTTTCACTAATTTGAAATTGAAATAAATGCATTTCCTTCCATGGCTGTTTTCAATGGTGTCATATGATCTGAGCATATGTAGTTTTGATCAGTTCTGAAAATGAGGGGAAAATTGAAATTTCTTATGCAAAAGAATTTGAACCATTCAGAATCTGGCATGGAAGCTTGATCATTACATTAACTCATCATTCAGATTCCCAAAATCTACCTTCCAAAAAAGGAATCCAGACCAATGTGAATTCCGGTTCTAAAATTGGCTAAGTGCGGTTTCCAGAGTCATCTTTCTGAGTACAATACAATTCATATCATCCTACAAAACAAAGGCAAGAATATATGAACGTTTTCACGTTGTTCCTGTCCCATCCATCTTTACTTGAGATAAAATTCAGTTTTTAATCCATCCAAATAAATGAAACTGGAAGGGAGTAATTTTGAGTCTATAATAAAAAAAAATGCATCTCAATATATTCTAACTGCAGCTATTCTCCGATTGAGTTTTTTTCTTGTTTGTTGATTCTCATTCAAATATTTTTGGTCAATTCCATGGATACGGGAATGAAAATCTTTTCTGAGCCACATAATTCTCAGGGATGTTTTTTATAGACTTAAATTTTGGAAGTTCAGAACATGGAAATCAATAGTGTTACCTTCATATATATCCTCAGCAATCCAAAAAATTAAATAACTCAAATTTTACTGCATTATACCAGTATTTTTGTGTTCATCATGCATGAATGCAAGAAACAACAACAAAACCTTTTGAGGCAGATGGAAGCCACAGGGTCTCTTTTCCTATTTCATGATGAATTGTGATTAATCATTGAGCTGTGCCCTGGTTAAAGCCTTCCTTCCATCTACCCACATACTTATGTCCATACCCTTTGCCCACTGGGAAGAAAAATTTGGGAACAAAGGGGAATACAATATATAATACCTCAATTTCTGAAAATTTTCAGACGGTCAAAGGAAGAAATTCTGACTTCCTATTTATCAGTTTGTTGAAAATCAATACAAAACCACCAAATCAGAAAAATTTTAATCTTGGTACCAAATTGGAAAATTAGACATGGAACCTGGTAAGAACTATCCCTGCAGTCTTTGATCTACCTCACAATGATACAAACCCAAGACTGAATCCTGGTTTACATTTCATATGAAAAAAATAAAGAAATCTCAGTCAACCCAGAACCATCATATGCTGAGGCATCAAATGTCCCTCTTCCAGATGACAAATTCAACATGGCAGCTGTTGAGGAAGAGGATGAATTTGACAACTCTGGCGCTCCATCCTACTTTATGATTGCACAACAAATTTCCCAATCCCATCAACACCAGAAGAATAAAAACGTTTGGCTCAAGAACAATATTCAATATCTTGACATGTACATAATCTTGGGATCCCCCCATCTTCAAGTGGTATTTCCAAATCCTTACTTGATTGGACAAAAGCAATTATTGGAATGGATTCCAACAACAACAAGCTT
Source organism: Puccinia polysora (assembly GCA_025617555.3). Lineage (NCBI taxonomy): Eukaryota > Fungi > Basidiomycota > Pucciniomycetes > Pucciniales > Pucciniaceae > Puccinia > Puccinia polysora. The sequence continues at coordinate 35,542,200 of CM062623.1, read as the reverse complement.
CAAAATCCTCCAACTGGTGTCAAACTGGCATCTCTGAAAAATCATATGGCAAGGAAGAAGGCATCCATTAATGATGCTATATCATCAAACACTGGTCAACCAAATCAATACAACTCCAATCCAGAACTACGGGAAAAGGAGCTCAAACTTGTCAAGAAGGATGCGTTTTGCCAATTACAACAAAAGATTTCTTCAACCCCTCAACCCTTAGAAACCACTTCCATGAGCCAAATTCACTCTCATGATGAGACATGGATAGCCCATGCCCGTGCCCTAATCCTTTATTCTGGCATTTCTAGATGTACCTACCACTGGGAACAGAATCCATCATCTAGCTGGAAATCCTCCCTGACTGCAATAATCATCAGAGCATGGGAGATGTGCCATGAACGTGGGGGCACTGCTTCTTATTCAATAAAAGAAAATGACAACACCCCAGCCAACAGGGTTTCCATAATCAATTTTTGGCTTGTATCAAAGAAGGCTCTTTGGAAGACGGAAAACAAGGCAGCAGGGGGCTCCAGGAGCAGGAAATCACAGTTTTCTGCATCTCAAAGCTTAAACAAGAAGAAAGTGGGACAAATAAATTATTAGGAATTTTTTCTCTTTGTACAATGACTAACTGCTCATGATCTTTTCAAATACAGAATACCAAGAAGGAAATCAGGAAGACAACTGCTGTAGAGTTGGAAATGATGAACTCTTTCCCCAAGACTTCTGCTCTGTTTTTGGATAGTGGTTTCATCTCTGATTTTGAGGGTGAAGATGAAGAATTATTCAACTATGCCCATGTTTGGAGGGCTCAAAATATATCCCAAATTTATTACTACCTTGATGAAGCATACATCCAACTAGGCAAAAACCCACGCATCAAGAGGGAAAGAAGATCAAAAATTAGTAGTCTTGCCAAACCCAAAAATTCAACAGGAGGTGAGGACCCACCTTCCTTTCCTACCTCAATAACTCAAAATTGGATTGGTGAAGAAGCCCTGCAGGATATAACTCCAGTTGAAAAAAGAGCCTTGAGTTTACTTCCAGAAGTTGATCTCACAGAGGCAGTTTCTTTTCTTAGAACTCAAGTTTCCAAGCCCTCAAGATTAATGGAAACCACCCAAACATCTTGAGAGTATTTAGAAAAGTGTATTGCCTGTATGTCTGCTCTAAACAAAATTGAGGAAAATATTTGGATTAGAAATTAGCCTATTTGATAGTTTTATTCAATAGTGAATGTGTCTCTGCCCATTCAATCCTTGTATTTTTAACTTGAAACTAGTAATCATATGTATTGCTAGATTAACTGGATCTAGGAGAATAAATGATGTGGGTTCTGCCTAAATTTCTTGAGTAATAAAAATGAATGCCACATTTAACTACTTGAAATTTCCAAATGAATCAATTTGTAGCAACTTTTCAAATGCAGACAGAAATTAAATTAAGAGTGGGAAAAACCAAAATCCAAGTGTGTACAGAATGAAAAATCCCATTGAAAAACTCTGAATACTTGGCATTTGATACACCTTCTTTAGGACAGCTACATAAACATTTTTTGGAATCATAACACCCAAAAAGCATTTTCTCAATGAACTGCTGTCATGTTGAAATAAATCATTGGTTCAACATGCTCAAATATCTTTTTAAGAAGGAAATTTATCCAAAATACATATTGTTTCATGTGAATTCTATAATTTGGAAAACCACACTAACTCTAGGCTTTAGAAATTCCCTCATCAAAAATTGCAAAATTATCATCCTTCAATACCCCAATTTGAATTCAAATCATGGGTTTGTATGAATATAATCAATTTTAAGATGAGATGCAGGATTTTCCATAAAGAGATTTTACTTTTAATTAAGAGTCAAACACTCAAGGATGGCCCATTTATTTTACATGGGCAAACCATGAGCAGTTAATATGGTACATTGATTCAAAATCTTCTCCAAAATAGAAAATGTTCCCTTAAAGTCCTTCCCCCTGCTCAGAATATGAATATTCAAAATGGATGCAGTAGAAAATTTGTCATTTTTGAATACTTAAACTAACCAGGAGGTATAGGATTGATTTAAAAATTTTATCAAGATTCATATTCATTTCCCTTTGAATTAATAAATTTCAGACATCCTCTAAGACCTGACATATCCCAAAATACAACAATTATTAGAGAAATGGTGCACAATACCAGAGTTGGAAACCTTTGGATATGCAAATGTCCCAGATGTTCTCAAAGGACATTTGAACATGGAAGGAATCGATACCATGGTGTTGGGAGGTCTAGAAGAGCACATCAAACTCATATATTGCAATCAAATGATTGTAACAATGTATGTGACTGATTTTCTCATGCATTTATCAATATGAGAACAATAACTGATAATGTCTCATGGATTCCCAACTTAAACACAAAACACAGAAAACATTACCCAATCCACTACCACAATAATTCCAACAAGGGAACCACTACAAGCAAACATCAGGACTGTGAGTGAAAATCTTCTTCAAAATATATTCCTTCATTTGTACTTGAATTAGTGTACATTTTCTCATTTTTCCTATGAATTTTTACAACAAAGCCATCAATTGAAGATGGCCATGCACAGTCAAACCCTGGAAGAGATTCTCCCTGTCATGAAATACAACAGTCTCCACCAGAAAATATGGAAACTTACAATACATCTGGAATGACACCTCCTCAATTTCTCTATCACACTCCAAGTGCCCTCATCTCATCACTACAAATCCTTCACCAAAGTATTGAGGAAAACATTGGTGATCATGTATGTCAGCAATACATCAAGATGGAGCATGAGAAAATTTGCCTTAACTCAATCATCACTGGCCAGCCCAACTATTCAGGTGAAACACCTAAAAGTCTTGCAACATTGAAAAAAAGATTTTCAATTACAAATGATCTTGTTGAAAATGTCTGTTGTGAAAATTGTTACAAACTCTATCCCTTGAATGAAGCACCTGCACCTTCAGAAAACCATTCTAGTGAAGAAAATCAAGAAACCAGGCATCATCCAAAATGCCACAATATTGTTAACTCAATAGCTGGAGAGCCTGTTGCATGTGGATCCAAACTCTGGCATCAAGACAAGAACAAATATAAATTTTATCCTCTGAAGCAGTTTTGACACCAATTGCTCAAGAAGTGGATTGCTAAGCAATTAATGCTCCCCTGGTTTGAAGAATTACTACAGGCACCGCAAAAGCATCAAGGCAGTAATCCCACTAAACTTTCTGATATTTGGGGTGGAAATATGTGGAAAGAATTCAAGGATCAAAACAATCATATTTATACAGCTGAAGCAGGTAACCTGGTCTTTGGAATTTACATTGATTGGATAAATCCCCATGGAATAAAGACCAGTGGAAAAAGCATCTCTCTTGGTGTAATATTCTTAATATGTTTCAACCTTCCACCCAGTGTCCGCTACAAGCCACACAATCTTTTTGTGTATGGATTCACACCAACACCCAAGGAATGTACTAAATTCCAACTGAACAATCTACTCCAGCCTCTTTTTTGTGAACTACTGGATCTTTGGAAAGGAGTATACTACACAAAAACCAATCAATACCCTAATGGAAGAGTAAACATGCTGTGATATTGCCTCTGATTGGTGATACACCTGCCTTGCGTAAAATGGGTGGATTTTATTTGCATTCAGCAACAATCTTCTGCTCCCACTGCAACCTCAAGCTGAATGACATCCGGAATACCAAAAAGGAGACCTGGCCAGTGAAAGATAATCAAGATCACATCAAATGGGCAGAGAATTGGAATAATGCTCAATCATTGAATGACAAAACCAAAATTCTCAAGCTACATGGTGCCCGCTTCACAATTTTCCAAACTCTGCCTTACTGGGAACCAACAAATATGACAACAATTGACTCAATGCATACATTTATCTTGGGAATGCTAGGGATTACAGCATTACCTACCTGGGAATAATCCAGGCTGGAAAAATTATTCAAAAATTGGAAAGAAGGCAAACTGCTCACCCAAGAAGTGTAACAATCACTCATGTTAGCAGCCTCAAATCTGGATCCAAACAAAAGCGCACTTTGTCACCAGAAAATTCCCAAAGAGTAACCCGAAAAAGAATTCAAACATTTTTAGATAGTTCTCAAGCTCACCTGGAAGCTTCTCCTCCCAATCCAATTGAAAAGGTTCAGAATTGGGCAAATAAGCAGCAAGAAGGCCCGTAAAGTATGCAACAAAGAACTTCAGTACCAATTGTTGTAGTCCAGAAAATCCCAGGGCTTTATCCTCCCAGCTCCTCAAGAAGTTGGGAATATTCTGAATCTCAACTCCTTCAACAAACTGTTTGCCGGTCTCCAAGGCTTCTTGGGAATACATCAACAAACAGCTCACATGAATCCCTGGCCAAATTCAAGGAGAAAGGAAAGAAAAAATATATCTCACCAGAAAGAAATACATTTAGATCTATTGAAAGTAAATCAGGAAGTAAAAATAAATCTGGGAAGAGCATTCAAAGTTCCATGCAAGAAAGCTCCTACCTCTCTGCTGAAGATCAAAGCAATCCACATCTTGCAGGTTCATTAATAGAATAAACAAGTATTACATCAAATCAATTGTGCATTACTCCTGATGAACTCAAAAGTCTTCAAGATGGTACCACTTCAATTAAATTTCCTTCTTGGATTACTAGGTTGCCCCGAAACATAGGTTTACCTGCAGCTGGTACTCCTAAGGCTGCTGAATGGTTGGTTTTGTACACCATTCATGTAGTTCTTGTTTTGATCCCAAGGTGGAAGTGGATCACAACCAATGGCTCACGGGAGGAAAATCTTATCTCAACTACCTCCAAACTAGTTGGTATTATCAACTTGGTCATGTCACATCAACTTACAGATGCCCAGTTGGCCCAATTGGATGAATTAATTTTGGCTTACCGGGAGGAATTATTGCTACATTGGGGAACTGAAATTAAACCCAAGCCAACAATTCATTTCTCTCAGCATATGACTAAGATGATCAAGCTCTATGGTCCTCCCTCAATATTTTCATGTTGGTCAGGAGAAAGGCTAAATCAAATCTTGACCTTGGTTAAAAAAAATAAAAATACACATAGGTAACACAGATTTCTCAAAAGTAGATTCTTGATGGCACAATTTGAACTGATTGTTTTTTTAATTTTAAGGTTTCCTTGATAATACCCTCTTGAATGGATTCCTTTAAAGGGCCAAACTTCAAGGCTTGGTTGAACAAATTGGATCCAACTTGAATGTTTTGGGGATCAATTCTGACCAACTCCCAGATCTGGAAAGTCTGTTCTACTCTTCCAAGACAGGTGATTTTTCAAGGGCTAAAAAGGAGATGAATGTTTTGGAAGAAGAAAAATTAAAAAAATTCATTGAAAATAACTCAACATACAATTTCTTGCCATGGGACCAACTGGAGTGGTTGCCTTGCAAATCAATGCTCTTCCATGGGCATCACATAACACCCCATTGCTACAACAAAAGTAATTCTCAGATTTCCTTTTCATCCCCATCAAATCAAGGCCCTTGTGAGATGGGAAAGGTATTGTCCATCTTTCATTAAAAAAACTGTGCACAATATTTCCTCATTGTTGAAACCTTTTCCCCTTTGGAACAAATTGATACTTCAAGAAATCCCTACCTTGGCCTCAAGTATCTCAATGCTCAAATGGTTTATCAAGAAGATGGATCAATATCTGTGATACATCAAGATAACATATTAGTTTTTGTGGCAAGCATGGCTTATGAAGCAAAAAAAGCACTCTTCCAAGGATGTTTATTGTGTTGTGGCAATTGACTCTTTGGTAAGTTGATATCAAAAATACTAATTTCTGGAGAACAGTCATTATTGATTTTTCTGACTGGTATTTCCTTAAAAAACAGGAGGAAATATAAAAAGATACATGCACTCATTTTTTATTGTACTAGATATTGGTAGAAGATGAGATCAGAGGAATTGGTATTGTGTCACAATTCTATCTAAAAAACATGTATAAGGTACAGAATTCAAAAATAGGAATGAGATTTAATCTCAGAAAACTGAAGCTTCAATCCTAACAGAAAATTGGAAATATCTGTTTGCAACACTTATTTGAAATGATCATTATCTAAAAATTTTATTCTTCTCATTTTGGAACTTTGTACTATAGGAAATCGTGGCCCATGATGTACAATTCCAATCATAACCGCTGAAAAGTTGTTCAATCAAAGTATGGTCTTAAAGTTAAATGAAGAATTCTCAACCCTTCCTTTTATGTAATGGATTTCAATTCAATCTATGCATTGCATAAATATCCTGCATGAATCTGATGAGTTCATCCAGAAATCAATTTGATGTTCGACTCCAAAACCTCAACAAACTCAAAACAGGTTTCAATCACAAACCCAGGTGCTACACCTGCCGGCAGGTGCTGCCATTTTTTTCATGGTGTATCGAGCCAAGTACAAAAAGGCCCACTCCATGTCGATCTCCACTGGCTTTGGTATCACCTACTTGGACAAAGCCAAAGGAATCAACTCAGTGGTTGATAAGTTGGACTCCATTTGTCCTTTTTATATTCAAATGGATGAAATCTTTGGAAAGAAGGCCAACATCACCCCCCTAGCTGCTTTCAATGCCCAACAATCCAATTCCGTTGATGCCGAGGACTTGGCTGGGGATGCTCAGCCTACCAATGGGGACCTTGATGAAACCTTGGCCTTGGAGTGGCCCCCATCTGATGACGAGGAGGATATTCAAACACAATTGGCTCCAATCACTTCTACTTCAGTATTGATTGATCAGTCAATACCAACCTTGGACCCCTCACTTCCTTCTTTTTATTGCTCTCTTCCTGGGGCAGAACAACTGGAGAACTTGCCCAATGAGGAGGATGTTATTCCTGGATCACCGTTGCCATCAACATTGGCTCAAGTAAGGAACTAAATTGTTTTTGATTCTGTCTGGTTGCTCCTGACTGATTTACATTGTAAAAAAACAGGCTCATCCATTTTTGATTGGCCAAAAACTCAAGCCAATGGGGCCTCCCACATCGCCTTCAAATACTAGTGAGGACTTTCAGACTCAAATCTCCTCTGCCAAGGGTAAGCGAAAGGCCTCCAATTCCATCAATGTCAACCCCAAAAGTCATCAAAAGAGGAGAAACACTTCCAGTTTTTCGGGCTTTGAAGAAATCATGGAGAAGCAAGATTCATGTAAGTTGATTGATTCAATATCCTTGCTTTCAAAATCATGCTCATTGCCATTCCCCTCCAAAAAACAGTGAAATCACAAATTGAATCAGATAAACTTCAGTTTGAAAAGCAAAAGTGGGATCGCCAACTGGCCATGGATGGTCAAAAGCAGCAAGCCAAGACTTTGGCTAATCAACAAAAATTGGATGCTGAGTGGAGGTTGAAACAAGCTGAGCTAGAGTTTCAAAAAGAGGAAAAGGAGAAGGATCAGCAGCAAGTGCAACTGGAAAAGGAGAGGGAACAATGGGCAAAAAAAAAGGATAAGTTATCAGTAGCTTTGGCTTGCATTGGCAGTGGTAGATTGGTAGAAGAAATACAGCAGATTACTCAAATGCTGGGCTTGTAAATATATTTGCATGGATGAAAGAAAAACAAATTATTTTTTACTACAACAACGTTTGAGAGCATTCTTAACCCCACCAATATACAAATCTTTTTTGTTTTTATTGATATTTCTTTCTCTAGAGTAAATTTGGCCGTTTTTCATGTCCCTACAAGTGCTCTGAGTTTTTTTATTAATTTGGAGTGACATGGCCATTCTGGTATGGGTTGCTGTGTCCACAGCTGGAAAGGTACAGTGCTTGTACTTGTTAGCCGCCCAAACCATTTTGACTATACCTTTTTGCTTGAAATCAATTCCAAAGCCAAGGTCAGGAAAAATAAATTGACCGTCCGAAACTTGATATTAATCCGTATCTTCAATAAGTCAACCATTCAATTTTTTGGTTGGGACCAGAAGTAAAAAGGAATAGCCAGAGATGTCGCCTTTGTCAATATGAGGAGAATTGTAAGAAGAATCTGAGGTGAAAGTGAGGTGTGGGGAGCAATCAAAAGGTGTAGGCTTGGAACCAAATTCCAACGAAGAGAAAGAGGGCATGTTGCTGTCCTTCATGGTATCACGGTTTGACTCAAAGGCAAGTTTGGCCAAATTACAAAATATTTGTCCTAAAATTTGGGATAATTTGTTGGCCTTTAAGTTGAGGACAGCGTACTCTTGAGGAGAAGATCTAATGGATGATTTCTTCACATAAAGTCCGAATAACTCCAAAGGGTTCATTGATTTTTGCCAACCAATTGCCCACATTTTTCCACCCCAAGATCTTGAGGGACCAACCGGGTTGACAAATTTTTTTGAACTGTGAAGGAATGTTGTCACAAAGTTGATATCTTTCTTATCTTGCTCAGATAGTCAATCCAAAGGCACAAATTAAATGATGGCAACGAGAGCATGGTGATCAGATTGGTTGAGAACAATAAATTTTCCATGGTGGAAGAAGTGGAAAGCCCCAATTGTCTGTTTTGCTTGCTTAAATTCTTCCTGGGTGGGTTTTCAAGGGTTGTTTTTCTTTTCAGCCATGATAGCAGGGTACAGATCCAAAGGGCATAGCTTTCGTCTAGACCAGGCAAACTTTTTCTTGATAAAGTTGTCAGTCACTTCTGAAAAAATTTCCGAATCCCTCATTTGAGCCCTCCTTTTTCTACGATTCCTCTGCTTGCCACCTCTCTTTATTTTTTTCATACCATCTCCTTCCATCTTTATCCCTCCCAGGCACTTGCTGCACCCAAGGTGAGGATCAAGGTGAAATTTGAATGGATGCATAACATTTTGAGTTTGGTAGGCATTGAATGAATCGATATCAAAAAAGGGGTTGGAAAAATGAAAATACCGGTCAAACAAATAAAAAAAAAATGTCAGCAATGTTCTCATCATGGAAACAGTGGGATTAAAAAAATAAAAAAGAGATGAAAATCAACAATTCCTCTGCTTGCCACCTCTCTTTATGTTTTTCATACCATCTCCTTCCATCTTTCTCCCTCCCATGCACTTGCTGCACCCAAGGTGAGGATCAAGGTGAAATTTGAATGGATGTATAACATTTTGAGTTTGGTAGCCAGTGAAGGAATCAATAGATATCAAAAGAATAGAATTAGATGGGGAGGAGTGGTAATGATTAGGAGCCGCAGCCAGCATCATACTAGGCGAACCAGACTTTCCCAGGACGTAGCTTGGTTGGCGTAACACTTGAGAGAATGTGTTCTGGCCAAGCTCGAAAACCTAAAAAAAAAAAAAAAAAAAAAAAAAAAAAAAAAAAAAAAAAAAAAAAAAAAAAAAAAAAAAAAAAAAAAAAAAAAAAAAAAAAAAAACAACCAGTAAGTCAGTTCCTGTACCCTACAAAAACCCTGCATTGATTGGCCCAAACAATTGGCCAATCGATTGCGAATCAATCGCTCAATTGGGCAATCAATTGCCGATCGATTGGGCAATCAATTGCCGATTGATCAAGCGATTGATTCACAATCGATTCCCAATCAATTGGGCAATCAATTGCGAATCGATTGGGCAATTGATCTGCAATTGATCGCTCAATTGATTTGCAATCAATCAAGCAATCAATGGCCAATCAATTGCAAATCAATTGAGCAATTGATCGCTCAATTGATGAGAGGAGGAATGGGAGGAGGGGAGGGGCTCACCTTGAGGGATTGACCAAGGGATCCAGGGGGGGACTAAAGGTTGAATGATCAAAGGATCAGCAACTGGTGAGGGGAAGGAAGAGGAAGAGCGTGGAGGGGGCTTACCGGGATTAGGAGGAGGGGATTCAGTGAGTGAGGTGAGATGAGGTGGTGGTGGTGAGTAAGGTGGTGGTGATGAGTGATGTGGTTTGGTGAGGAGGAGGCAGGGTTCGACCTGTGAGTGAGTGGGGTGGATCCAGGGGGGGACTAAAGGTTGAATGATCAAAGGATCAGCAACTGGTGAGGGGAAGGAGAAGGAAGAGGGTGGAGGGGGCTTACCAGGATTAGGAGGAGGGGATTCAGTGAGTGAGGTGAGATGAGGTGGTGGTGGTGAGTAAGGTGGTGGTGATGAGTGAGGTGGTTTGGTGAGGAGGAGGCAGGGTTTGACCGGTGAGTGAGTGGGGTGAGGTTGAAGGGGTTGAGTGGTGAGGGGGAGGGGGGTGGCATTTGGTGAGTGGAACGGTTTGAGGTGGAGGTGTTTTTGGATTCAAGTCCACTAAAAAAAAAAATAAAAAAAAACTCAGCCTATGAATCTTGGGTGAACAACCAAAACAAAAAAAATACGGTGAAGGGAATTTTTACCAATTTCAAAATCAAAAATTACTCATCAAAGCAAGCAAGGGTGAGAGGAAGAATCCGCTCTCTCATAGAAGAAGATGAGGGAACAGATGAGACAGGGATGACTTGAGGCGGATCAGGAATATCATCTTGGAATATTTTGTCCCATTCATCTTTGATGTTGGCCAAAAGGTTGTGAAGGATTACACAAGTGATAATCCAGTTGATGAGGAACCTCATATCTTTGGAACATTGGAGCTGGTTTCGCATCTCCCGTAAGCTGGCCCATCTTCCTCTCAGAATTCCTATGGCATGCTCAATCCGAACTTGTGATTGGGCAAGATGATAGTTAAAATTGGTTTTTCCTTGATCATTGGACAAAACATTCCGGTATGCTGGAACTACATATTTCCCACTAGCATAAGCTGAATCGGCCAGAAGTTATTGATCTTGGTCAAAGTAGATCTCTGGTTGTTGGGAAATCCGCATCCAATTGAAAACATATGAATCATGACAAGAACCTGGAAGGCCAGCATGGAGGGAGATGAACTTCTTGTTGTTATTGCAAACAAGTTGTAGTTCCACAGAGTATCTAAACAAAGAGATGGAACATATTTGTTCATTGTGTGATCCAAAGTTTTATCATAGCGATTGGAAAAGAAATGAATCAATTGCCTTTTTTTATGATCAAAATAGTGGTTGCCATCTAGGTTGGGTTTTTGACTCAAGGGGATGGTGGTTCCATCAACAAAACCAATGCCACAAGGAAAGCCTTCTGTCTCCATTACTTGAGATATCTCCTTGCTTTCTTCTTTGGTTGGCCATGAAAGGACCGAGCGACGGAAAGATAGGATAGCAATCATGACTCTTTTGGTGTATAAGTCAATGCTTCCGTAACTGACTGAGAATAGATTTTCCAATTGATGGATTGCTGCTCCATTTCCATTTGACCCCAATCTACAAAGAGCAAAGGCAAGTTGGATGGCTGGATCGCGTTGAGGATTGCGATAATTGTTCTGGAAGATGTGGTGGTCTTCAATCATTGCCAAAAGTTTCATGAAAGAAGGCAACAAAGTTCGGAACAGTTGCTGGAAGCTTAAGTCAGGGATGAGATGAAGCTTTTGCCTTTCATACATAGGGTTATGGAGAGTGTGTATTCTTGGAACCATGTATCGCTTTTCCAACAGAAAATTCAAAGCTAACCAAGTTGATTCCAAATCGGAGTCTGAATCAGAGTCTGAATGGGAGTCAAACAGTAGCAAAAGTTCAGTCAGCTTTTTTGCGTTTTCAACTTGCTGGCGGGATGTTTGATTGGACATGTTGAGAAAGTTGGTGAGTGATGTGGGTTGATGAGATGATGATGGGATTTGTGTGAAGATGGGTATGTGAAGGTATGTGAAAAACAATAGAGATGTTTGTGATGCAATGGATATGGGACCGGTATGGATTTGCTGATGTGGATGGGTGTTTTTGATGTGATGGATGGTGGATGGATGATGATGCATAAATGGCGGGTTTAATGGCGTGTTTGATGATTGAAATCCACCATTTTCATGAAACACACCATTTTGAAATACACCAGTTACGGGGTATGTGTATTTCAGAAACCCGCCATTAAAAATGGCGGGTTTTGTCAAAAAAAATGGCGGGTTTCTAATGGCAGGTTTGCTAAATTTGATACGCCCTATTGTTATGCATTTCCCACTTTTTTGTGTAATGGCTTGAAGTAGTCACAATATTTCATGCTGGCTATTTTTAGCTTAACTTGAAAAAGATGCCTACATTTCAATTTTTTTTTTATATTTTCATGATTAGCAGACAATCAAATATATTCAGTCATTAGTTTTATTTTAAGGAATGGATTGTGACCAACCAGAAATAAGGAAGTTTTGGAAACACTTCCCCATGAATTACACTTCCATACTCACTTTAGAATGCACAATGGATCCAGGGATGATCTTCCAAAGAGCGTATCTGCTTATATAATGAGATAAAGTAGATTTTTTTTTCTGAAAAATTAGAAGATTAAAGTCCTAATCCCAATTTCCGTGCAGAGAATTGGGCACAAATCAATATGATGAAGTAAATCAGAATATTTTTTTATACTTCCAAGTGTTGATTATCTGATTGAAATCCTCCCTTCTTTCTTTTCTTTCTTTCTCTTCTGTCTTTCATTGTCTCTGTTCCTCCATTATCTCTGTTTCTTTTATACTTTCTTTTCTTCCTTAACTACTGTTGCGCCTACTATGCGCTCTATCTGTTGTGTTGTATCCGAAACTATCCGGGGATCCCCGCAGTACTCTTTATTTCCAATTCTGTCTCATGAGATCTATTATTGACTTCAACATTGCGACCATCTTGATACTCACCTTGGTGACTCAACTGTTCTCACTCTCAACTCGCCAACGGCTAGATCACCATCACCCAAGGAACTGTACGTCTCTCAACTAATTCAACTCTACATCAAGACTCATATGAGATCTCGATTTATTCCTATATCTCTATCTTCGGTACTGGTTGGATCAGTCAACAGCGTCACAAAATTTCAGTCCGAAGTCCTGTTAATCTTGTCTGCTACTCTTTCCTTCATTTTCCTAATCTGATCGTAGTCCCCCTCACTTAATGCTCTTTGCCAGTTAGTGTTGCCCTAGTTCTGCTAAGTCTTTTCATAGGCCATAATCCCTATCTGCAGAATAGTACTCTGTGTTGGTGTTTTCTATCTTCTGTTTCAGTCTATTGTTTGTTGTCTGTTACACTCTTACCTTTCCTTATTCTTGATGCAAATTAGCCTGGTCTAGCTTCTACAGATTCTTTTAACCTTTTTCATGGTTAAAAGCCAAAGTCGCTTATTCAGCTCAACCAATATGGCTCAATCATCTGTTTCACCTGGACCAGGCGGAGAAGGCAACATCAAGGCTCTGGCTCTCAAATTGCTTATGGAATCGACTCCTCTTCTCACTGAAACTAACTTAACTGTGTGGAAAAAGAAAATGGAACAATTGTTCAAAATGCGCGGGATCCTTAATCTTATCAACTAAGTGATCCAGATGAGGAAATTCCTGATGACGATGAAATGGCCCGTTATCTAATGTCAAAACTAGATCCCTCGACCCATGCCAATATTATCACTCACAAAAATGAAGATTCATCAAAACTCATCTGGTTAGCTGCAAAAAATCACTTCGCCTCCAGTAAAGCTGCAAACAGGGCTCAAATCTTCTTCAACTTCCTTTATCTTGGTTTTGATCATAAGGACATCAATGGATTTGTCACTAATTTTAAACAAAATCTCAGCAAACTTGAAGAAGTTGGCATAGATCTTCCGTCTTATATTCTTAGTTATCTTATCCTATTCAAACTACCCGATTCACTTAAATCCATCCGTTCTCAGATTATGCACTCTGGAGCAGAGTTGACCATTACCTTAGTACTAAATCATCTAGTTCAACATCAGAACAAAGTTCAATCTAAGAATCACAATCAATCTGATACTTCTGCAGCACTCTATCATTACAACTCAAATAGTCCTACTACCTTGCGCTGTGAAAACGGCAAACATAATCCTCTAGTCAAAACTCACCCTCCTTCCTCTTGCTGGTCCGAATTTCCACACCTCAGACCCAAACTTCCAGCCAACAAAGCTAGGCGAGGAGCAAAGAAGAAGGAAGAAGCACACTTCTATTCCTTCTTTTGTGCTCTAAAGGTCAAAAGTCAAATCTACCAGAAACGGTTTATCTTAGACAGCGGGTGTTCAATTCATATGTTTAAGGACAGATCTCTATTCATTAATCTCTCTGTTCAAACCGGTGAAGAAACTATTAAAACTTGAAAGAAAGGCAAGGGATTGGCAATTCAAGGGATAGGTACTGCAAATGTCTCCATGTTAAATATAACCATAATCTTTGAAAAATCCACTTGGGTTCCAGAAGCCACGGTCAATCTCATATCAATGGGAGCTCTATTAAAGAAAGGCTTTAATCTTGTAGTTGAAACTAAATCCTCCACTCCTACCTTTGCAATCAGACTAGACGGTAATACTGTTCTTGAAGGTTTCATCAAAAACAATCTACTCATCCCAAATCACATGCCTGCCCTGAACAATCAAAGCTGCTATCTAAGTCAATCAGAACTTCTAGAACTCCACGAAAAACTCGGTCATGCTAGTCTTGGTAGAATGGAGAAACACATAGGATTTGATCTCGATGATCACTTCAAAGGCAAATTTGAATGCATAGCTTGCAAAAAATCCAAAATCACCAGATCTACCTTTTCCAACAAACAACTTCCAGCTACCCAAGTATTCAACCAACTTCACATGGACCTAATGTGACCTTTAAATCCTACCAGCAAAGGTGGCATGAAGTACTCCCTAATGGTTGTGGACAACAAGTCAGGTTACCTCTCAAGCTTTCATTTACCCTCCAAAGATGCTGCGACTGCTACTATTATGTTCTTAATTGACAACAAGGCTAAAGAATTAGGATACTATCCTGTTGAAGTCATCACCAATGGAGGTGGCGAATTCGTGAACTCCTCTCTTTCTCACTTCTTCAAAACAAACTCCATCAATCACTTAATCAGCAAACCTTACCATCCTCAACACAACGGCAAGGCTGAACATGCCAATCGTACGATAATGGAATCTCTCCAATCAGCATTCAGTAACTCTTTGATCCCAAAAACCTATTGGCACATCGTTATAAAAATTTGCTGTTTTTCCCTAAATCAAATTCCTTCGTCAAAAGGTGAAATTTCTCCATGGGAACAAATGCACAAGACCGTCATCCCTGCCGACTACCTGAAACCCTTAGGTTCAAGAGTAATTTATCTCCTGCCAGAAACTAAAATCATTTCTAAACTGTCCAACAAAGGAGCTGAAGGATTACTCATAGGGTACAATCCACAATTGTTATCCTATAAGCTGATCACAAGTACTGGAAAAGTCATAGAAACAAAACATGTCAAGTTTCTAAAATTGCAGGCTACCACTTTATATGTACTAGATAATGCTAAAACTGGTTCCAATATTGATTCCACTACCCCTTCACTCCCTACAACCAACCCTGCGTCTGAACCCATTGTCTCTTTACCTACCAAAGAGAAACCGTTAATTTCTGATATAGCTAGCTCAACCACCTCTGAATCTGATGATTCTGACCAGAAAATTCAAGATACTCTCCATCCAAGATTGAGAGATAGCAACACAATTAAAGCTCTTGAACGATACGGCTACTACCAATTTTCCAAAGTTCCAACCAACATATACATTGCTCTCAAAAGTCCAGAATGGGTACCCTCCATTGAAAAAGAATTAGCAACAGCTGAGGATCTTGACGTATGGGAAGAAGCAGACAAAACCAAAGTGACAAATCCCCTAGACACGACCTGGACCTTCAGACGTAAGCAGAATCTCCCCACTGGAAAAATCACCCTTAATTCCAGAGTTTGTGTCCAAGGTTTCAATCAAAGGTATGGGGTAGATTACCTTGATAAGTTCGCGCCTACAGGAAAAATTGCATTGCTTTGTGCTCTTCTTGCCTACTCAGTGGACAAAAGATTACCCATCCTACAATTCAATGTCAAGGGGGCCTTTCTTCCCGCTCCTTTAGATGAAAATGTACATATCAAAACTCCCGCTGGCTCCAAGAGAACCTGCAAGTTCCTTAAGCTCAAGAAGTTGTTATACGGTTTAAAACAGGCACCCCTAAATTGGTACAAAACCTTGTTTGACTGGATTAAGGGCAATGGATTCCATGAAAGCGACTCTGATCCATGTCTGTACCTTCACAAAGACGCGATCACCAGCCTGTTTTTCCATGTCAATGACTTGGTTGTAGTAGGGAATGTTGAGAAGTTCAAGTCCGTCTTTTTAGCCAAATTCAAAGACTCCTTGGCCCACAAAATCAATAACCTACTGGGAATGAAGGTTGACAGAGATGAAAACTTGATCATTATATCCTTACCCAATCATATTAAGAAAGGTCTTGAAGAAATGGAACTCACCTCCGCGAAACCATTGAATAACCCTTGCACACCAGGATTGCACATGTTACCCGCTACAGATGAGGAACTTGCCAAGTTCAAGGAACTTAACATTAACTATAGATCCCCCATAGGATGTTTAAACTACATTTCCAACCTTGCGAGGCCCAATATTAGTTTCTCCGTATCAAGCTTAGCTTGTTTCTCTGAACGACCAGGAATCAAACACTGGCATGAGGTAGTGCGCGTATGGCGATATCTGGCTCAAACCATCAACTTCAAGCTGACAATTATAAGCAGAACTGCTGAAAATCAGCTTGAGATATATAGTGATGCCACCTGGGCTGACAACCCGGACTCCAGACTCTCTCAGTCTGGTCTTCTATGTTTGTTCAAAGGCCATCCAATCTACTGGACTAGTCGTCGCCAACGCAGCATTTCCCACTCCTCCACAGAATCAGAGTGTAACTCGCTGTCAACCGGTCACCTGGAAGGCAAATGGTTACACCACCTGTTGAGTGAGCTATGGAGAGAATCTCTGACCCCCCCAATACACCTCATCGACAAAAAGGGTCTTGAAGATAAACTCAAGAAATTTGGCACAAAATCTCATGCAAAACATATCAATATCAAGTTGAAGAGTTTACAAAATGACCTCAACAATGGGAAAATCCACTTCAAGCTTATTGGATTGCATCAAATGTTGGCTGATGCTCTAACAAAAGCTGCTAGTAGCGCTGCTTAAAAAGGCTTGGCTGAGTATTTCAACTCTTGAACTCTCTTGATGTAGAGTTGAGCGGGCGTGTTGATTATCTGATTGACATCCTCCCTTCTTTGTTTTCTTTCTTTCTCTTCTGTCTTTGATTGTCTCTGTTCCTCCATTATCTCTGTTTCTTTTATACTTTCTTTTCTTCCTTGACTACTGTCACGCCTACTATGCTCTCTATCTGTTGTTTTGTACCCAAAACTATCCGGGGATCCCCGCAGTACTCTTTATTTCCAATTCCGTCTCATGAGATCTATCATCAACTTCAACATTGCAACCATCTTGATACTCACCTTGGTGACTCAACTGTTCTAACTCTCAACTCGCCAACAACTATATCACCATCACCTGAAGAACTGTACGTCTCTCAACTAATTCAACTCTACATCAAGACTCATATGAGATCTCGATTTATTCCTATAGCTCTATCTTTGGTACCGGTTGGATCAGTCAACAGCGTCACAAGATTTCAGTCCAAAGTCCTGTTAATCTTGTCTGCTACTCTTTCCTTCATTTTCCTAATCCAATCGTAGTCTCACCCACTCAATGCTCTTTGCCAGTTAGTTTTGCCCTAGTTCTGCTAAGTCTGTTCATAGGCCATAATCCCTATTGCAGAATAGTACTCTGTGTTGGTGTTTTCTATCTTCTGTTTCAGTCTATTGTTTGTTTTCTGTTAGACTCTTACCTTTCCTTGTTCTTGATGCAAATTAGCCTGGTCTAGGTTCTACAGATTCTTTTAACGTTTTTCACCAAGTTCTTCAAAATCAACCTTCCAAAAAGTGAACCTCCATGTATTCCAATTTTCCTTGTCCAGCCTGCTCCATTGGCTTTTCACAACCAATTTTTCTGGATTTTGATGCTAAAATCCTTCACCAAAAAATAAAGACAGCTATAAATGAACTAATTTGAGCTGTGCCTTTAATTTCCATCTCTACTTATGACACTAATTCAATTGGCTGTTTAACCAAATTAATTAGTTTTGAAAGCACCCATCTATGATATATAATATGGTTCATTTGATTTTTCAACAAAATTTCCACTCAAATGTTTTCCATACTTAATTATACACTTGATTTGATATTCCGATTCAATCATAATAGGTTTATCCCATGTATGTATAAATTAAAATATTCTCTTGCCCAAATCATGTTCAAAAATCTTTTTCATGGCAGAAGATGTTCTGGATTCAAATTGTTCAATTTTAAAGTAATTTTCTTTCTACATAATTCCAAAAATAAAAAATTTAAATGTTGCAGATTCTATTTTTCCACCACAGATTCTTTGGGATTCTGCACTGCCTTGACCAAACATAATCACCAAAACTTGGGTGGAGGGTGAGGAAACTACCACCTCTTTTCACCTTGATGATGATATTATTTTCCACAATACTTTACTTTGATGCAATTAATCCCTTACTTTATTATGAAAGTATACTTATATACATACCATTTGGCCACTTGGAAGAAAAATTTGGGAACAAAGGAAAATCATAACATATAATCTCTTGGTTTCTGAAATTTTTCAGATTTCCAACAAGAGACAATCTGACTTCCTATTAATCAGTTTGAAGGAAATCAAGACCTAACCATCAAATCAGGAACATTATCATCTGGTTATCAAATTGGAAATCAAGAAATGCAAGCCGGTAAGATCTAATTCCCCTGGCACAAAGCCTCCATAACCATGATACAATTCCAAATCTAAATTCTTTTTTTCATTCATTTTATGTTACTAAACTACACAAAGCGCAGTTAACCCTGCACAACCAACAATTGAACCATCAAATGTCCCCCTTCCAGATGACCAATTCAATATGGAAGGTTTTGAGCAAGATGATGAATTTGATAAATCTGCAGCCCCATCATACTTTATGATTGCCCAACAAATTTCCCAATCCCACCAACACCAGAAGAAGAAGAAACGTATGGCCCAGGAACAATATTTGATCTCTTGTCATGCATGTAATCTTGCAATCCTGCCTTCTTCTAGTGATATTTTCAAATCCATACTTGATTGGACTAAAGCAATTCTTGTAATGGATTCCAACAATGACAAGATCCCTGATCCTCCAACTGCTGGTGAACTATCTTTCCTGAAAAATCATATCTCAAAAAAGAAGGAATCCATCACCAATTCCATATCATCAAACACTGGTAAACCCAACCAATACAATTCCAATCCACACCTATGTGAAAAGGAGCTCAAACTTGTCAAGAAGGATGCATTGCGCCAATTGCAACAAAACATTTCTTCAAAATCTCAATCACTAGAAGCCACTTCTATTAGCCAAATCAACTCTCATGATGAGACATGGATATCCCATGCACAGGCTCTCATCCAAAATGCTGGTATTCCTAGATGCACCTACCACTGGGAACAGAATCCAACATCCAGCTCGAATTCCTCTCTTACTGCAATCATAATCAGAGCATGGGAGATATGCCATGAATGTGGGGGTACTTCTGCCTATTCAATAACCAAGAATGACAACACCCCAGCAAACCGTGTTGGAATAATCAATTGTTGGCTCCTATCAAAGAAGGCTCTTTGGAAGAAGGAAAGAAAGGTAGAAGGAGGCTCCAGGAGCAGGAATTCAAATGTTTCTGCATCCCAGAGTTAAAACAAGAAGGAAGTAGGTCAAATGAATATTCTGAAACTGTATAAATGTCTCTAACTGTTCAATGACTAACTATTCATGATTGTTTTAAATACAGAATAATAAGAAGGAAATCAGGAAGATAACTGCAGTAGAGTTGGGAATGATGCATTTTTTCCCTGTGACTTCTGCTTTTTTCTTGGATAGTGGCTTCATTTCTGATGTTGAGGGTGAAGATGAAGAATTGTTCAATAATGCCAATATCTGGAGGGCTGAACAAATATCCCAAATTTATCACTACCTTGATGAAGCATACATTCAACTAGGAAAAACCCCATGCATCAAGCGGGAAGGAAAAGTGAAAATTAGCAGTCTTTCCCAACCAAATAATTTTACAGGAGGTGATAAACCATCTTCACTTCCTACCTCAATACCCCAAAACTGGATAAGCAAGGAAACACTGCACGATATAACCCCTGTTGAAAAGAGAGCCTTGAGTTTACTTCCAGAAGTTGATCTCACAGATGCAGTTTCCTTTCTCAGAGCTCAAGTCTCCAAGCCATCAAGCTTAATGGAAACCACTCAAAAATTTTAGGAATATTGGGGATAATGTATTTTTTCTATTCTTCCTCTGGAGAATAGGGACGAATGTGTTGTTACGATTTGAGTTTATATATATGTGACTTTCACTGGAGTTTGAAGTATCATTGATTGGATTGATTTGATTTATATTATTGTTTTTATTGAAGTATTAAAATGATGGTTAAAATATAACTAGGCTGTGTTCTTAGTAGTGATTTTAAGACTGTCCAAGCATAACATTTCACTTACCATGTCACTTAAACTGCTTATGTTAATTTTGCCTTATTCATTTTTTACTCAACCCCTTGTTGGCCAATCATGTATTTAGTCTATAAAAACCATGGTGCTCTCAAGTGGAATTCATTATCTGTTCATTCACTACATCAACTGGAGTGTCCTTTTCCTCATGTCCTCAGGTCTGTTACGCTTGACCTTATAAGCTTCTTTCATTCATTTCTCTTTACCTTTAATTTAACCAGAGCCCAAGCTCTTTTTATTTTTACATGTGTTTGGATGCAAAATTGGATATTTTGAAAGTTTTATCCAGTATTCCATGTATCTAAATTGGGCTCCCACTCATGCTTTTTCAACTGGAAACTTTTAATCATATGTAAAGCTAGATTAATTTAATTTAGGAAACTAAATTATGTTGGTTCTTCCTGATTAAATTGAGTTATAACAAAATTAGGCCACATTCAAGACCTGCTGAAATTTTCAAATGAATGAATTTATAACTTTATCTCAACAAACCACACAAAAATTAAACTAAGATTGGGAAAAACCCAAATTCAAGTGTGTACACAATTACATATCCCATCTAAAAACACTGAGTAATTTCATTTTGCGTGCCCCATCTTCTTTTCAGATACTCCAACATTTCTTTTCCAGCTCACAACACCCAAAAAGCCTTTTCCTCAATGTAAAAAAGCAATTTTGAGATCAATCATATTTTGAACATCCCCAAAATTATTTTTAGGAAAAAGACATATGGAATATACATACCACTAGATGAGAATTCAGTACTTTGAGAAAAGGAGTCTGACTCCTGGAATGGCCAATTTATTTTTGTAAAAAATGCCTACTCAAATTTTTCAATGCCAAAATGTAAATGACTATAATGGGTTTTTATTGAGATAATTCATTTTGAGACTGGATACAGGATTTTTGTTCAAGGCATTTTTATTGAAATTTAAATCAAAATATCTTTGGATTGCTTACGTATTTTACATGCGCTACACATGACCAATTATTCTATGATCTATCAATTAGGAATCTTTTTAAAGATAGAAGATCTACTGTGCAATCCCTTGGCAACTGGCCCAAATATGAATATTCAAAATGGAAGCAAAAAATTTTTGAGAATATTTTATTACTTAAACCCACCAGGAGATACAAAAAAAAATTGAATATTTATAATGATTCTTATCTATTTAGGCTTGAATCAATAAATTTTAGAAAACCTCCAACAATCTGACTTACCACAAAATCCAAATCAATCAGAACAATGGAGCACACTACCAGAGTTGGAAAAATTTCTATATGCCAATGTGCCAAATGTTCTGAAAGAACATTTGAACATGGAAGAACTATATACACTGGTGTTGGAAGGTCCAAAAAAGCACATCAAAACCATGTATTGCAGTCAAATGATTCTACATGTGTATGTGAAGGGATTCTTGCTGGTTATGATCAATATTTGAAAGATAACTGATGAAACATTCATGGTGCCCAAATTTAAAAAAAAAGGTATCAAATATTTCCCATCACATTACCAGAATAAACCCTGTCAGTGAAACACAACAAGAAAACATCAGCACTGTGAGTGAACATCTTCTTCAAATGTATACTTTTTGATTTGTGCTTGAATTGAGATCCCTTTTCTTATTTTTCCTCTCTTTCATCACGTTCAAGCCAATAATTGAAGATTCAAATGCACCAAACAACCCTGAAAGGGTTCCTTCCTATAATGAAATACAACAGCCCCCAGCAGAAAACATGGAAATTTATGATACATCTGGGATGAAACCTCTTCAATTTCTCTATCACAATCCAAGTTCCCTAATCTCATCACTTCAAATCCTTCACCAAAGTATTGAGGAAATTTTTGGTGACCATGTTTGTCATCAATACATAAAGGTAGAATATGAAAAATCCGCATTAATTCAATTTTTACTGGCCAGTCCAACTATTCAGCAGAAATCCCTAAAAGTCTTGCAACATTAAAAAAAAAATTTTTAATTACAAATGATCAAGTTGAAAATTTCTATTGTGAAATTTTTTACAAACTCTATTCCTTGGATCAAGCACTTCCTTCTTCAGAAACCCAGTTTGGTGAAGACAATCAAGAAACCAGGCACTATCCCAAATGCAATAATATTGTTCATTCAACAACTGGAGAGCCCCTTAAATGTGGGTCAACACTTTGGATTCAAGACAAGAAAAAATCCAAATTTTATCCTTTGAAGAAGTTTTGGACACCAATTACTCAAGAAGTGGATTGCAAGACAATTACTTCTCACTTTTTTTGAAGAATTCCTCAGTGCACCTCAAAGGCATCAAGCCTGGAATCCTAATAGAAATTTTGATATTTGGGATGGAAATATGTGGAAGGAATTCAAGGATATAACCAATCAAGTTTACACAGCAGAACCCGGGAACATTGTTTTTAGAATTTAAATTTATTGGATGAATCCCCATTGAATAAAGACCAGTGGGAAAAGCATCTCTCTTGGTGTAATATTCTTTATATGTTTCAACCTCCCACCCAATGTCCGTTACAAGCCGCACAATTGTTTTGTGTATGGATTCACACC
Source organism: Puccinia polysora (assembly GCA_025617555.3). Classification (NCBI taxonomy): domain Eukaryota; kingdom Fungi; phylum Basidiomycota; class Pucciniomycetes; order Pucciniales; family Pucciniaceae; genus Puccinia; species Puccinia polysora. The sequence goes on along the minus strand of CM062623.1, from coordinate 35,519,146 downwards.
AACACCCAAGGAATGTACCTCTTTAAAACTGAAAAATCTACTCAAGCCACTTTTCTCTGAGCTACTGGACCTTTGGAAAGGAATATACTTCACAAAAACCAACAAATACCCCAATGGAAGAGTAATACATGCTGTAATATTGCCTCTGATTAGTGATCCAACTTCCTTGCGTAAAATGGGTGTATTTGAATCTCACTCTGCCACAATATTCTGTTCCCACTGCAACCTCAATCTCAATGACATCAAAAACACCAAAAAAGAGACTTGACCAGTAAAAAATAATCAAGATCACATTAAATGGGCAGAAATTTGGAATAACACTTCATCATTGTATTGGAAAGCAAACCTTCTCAAGCTACATGGTGCCCGGTACACAATTTTCCAAACTCTGCCATACTGGGAACCAACAAATATGACAACAATTGATTCAATGCATACATTTATCTTGGGAATGCTACAAGATTATAGTGTCAACTACCTTGAAATAATAAAGGCTGGTCAAACTCTTCAAAATATGGAGAGAAGGCAAAACACTTACCCAAAAAGTGTCACAATTAGTCAAGTTAGCAGCCTTAGATCTGGATCCAAACAAAAGCACTATTTGTCACCAGAGAGCTCCCAAAGAGTAACCCAGAGGAGATTTCAACAATGTCTAGAAAGCTACCAACAAAACCTTGAGGAATCAGCTCCCAATCCAATTGAAAAGGTGAAAATTTGGGAAAATCAACAGCAACAAGGACCATTCAATATTCAAAAGAGAACTTCAGTACCAATTGTTTTAGTTCAAAAAATTCCAGGGCTTCATCCGCCCAGCTCCTCAAAAAGTTGGGAATATTCTGAATCTCAACTCCTCCAACCTTCTGTGTGGCATTCTCCAAGGCTTCTTGAGAACACATCAACAAACATCTCATCCAAATCCTTACCTAAATCAAATGAGAAAGGAAAGAAAGAAGCTGACTCACAAGGAATAGATCCAATGAGATCTATTACAAGGAAATCAGGAAGCCAAAATGAAACTGGGAAGAGCGCTCAAAGTTTTTTGGAAGAAAGCTCACATCTCTCTGTTGAATATTCCAATTATCCACTTCATTCAGCTTCATCAATAGAAGAGGCAATTTTTTCATCAATGAGAATTACTCCTCAAGAACTCAAAATTCTTCAAGAGGGTAGCAATTTGATTGAATTTCCATCTTGAATTACTAGAATTCCCGCAAATATAGGTTTTCATTCTGCTGGTACTCCTAAGGCTGCTGAATGGTTGGTTTTGTACACCATTCATGTAGTTCTTGTTTTGCTTGCAAGGTGGAAGTGGAAATAATCAAACAACTCAAGGGAGGAAAAGCTTGTATCAACTACCTCTAAACTTGTTGGTATTATCAACTTAGTCATGTTTCATCAACTTACCCTTTACCAGGTGACCCAATTGGATGAATCCATTTTGGCTTATTGGGAGGAATTATTGCTACATTGGGGAAATGAAATTAGGCCAAAGCCAAAAATTCACTTCTCTCAGCATATGACTAGGATAATCATGCTCTATGGTCCTCCCTCAATATTTTCATGTTGGTCAGGAGAAAGGCTAAATCACATATTGACCTTGATCAAAAAAAATAAAAATACACGTAGGTGACACAGATTTCTGAAAAACATTTTTTGATTGGGAAAAGTGAGCTGATTGGTTTGTTAAATTTTAGGTTTCCTTGATAAGTCTCTGTTGAATGGATTCGTTGAAAGAGCGAAACTTCAAGGTGTTGTTGAAAAAATTGGATTCAACTGGAATGCTTTGGCATCAATTCTAATCAACTACCAGATCTTAAAAGTTTATTCTATTCTTCTCAGTCAGATGATATTTCAAATTCTAAAAAATAAATGAATGGTTTGGAAGAAGGGCTATTAAAAGAATTTATTCAAAATCAGTCAACATACAAGCTTTTGCCATGGGACCAGCTTGAGTGGTTGCCTTGAAAATCAATGCTCTTCCATGGTAATAGCATAACACCCCATTGAAACAATAAAAGTAATTCTGACATTTCATTTTCATCTATATCAATTCAAGGCGCTTGTGACATGGGAAAGGTATTGTCCATATTTTATGAAAAAAACTGTGGGAAATATGTCCTCATTGTGGAAACCTTTCTACTTTTAGAACCAATTGATAGTTCAAGAAATCCATACCTTGGCCTCACTCATCTCAAAGCTCAAATGGTTTATCAAGAAGGTGGATCAATATCTGTTATACATCAAGATAGCATATCAGGTTTTGTGGCAAGCAAGTCTTATGATTCAAAAATTGCAAAAAATTCCAAGAATGTTTATTGTGTTGTGGCAATTAACCAATTGGTAAGCTATTATCAATAACATTAGTTTATGAAGAACGGTATGTGTTGACCTAGCTGACTGGTATCTCCTTGGATAACAGGAGATAATATAAGAAAACACAGGGAAAACATTTTTATTTTACCGGATATTGGTATAAAACAAAATTAGAGGATGCATCTTTTGCATTATTTTCATAACTTAAACCTATGTATAAGGTATAAAATTTGCACATAGAAAAAATATTTCATCTCAAAATGCTGAAGCATCCATGCTGAGAGTAAATTTCTAGTCTTTTTTCACAACAATACTTTGAATTGATCATGAGCTACCATTTGGATTTTCCTCATTTTCAAATTCTATATTGGTGGCAATCACAGCCCATATCACCCAGTTCTGATTGAAATTCATTGGAATTCCTTGTAATAAAGTATGGTTTTACAATGAAATAAAGAATTCTCAATCATTCAATTTATGTAATTATTTTCAATTCAATTCATGCATTACATAAGTATGGTGCATGAATCTTCCGGGACCATCCCAAAATCAATTTGATGTTTAACTCCAAAACCAAAACAAAGTCAAAAAATGTTTCACTCATCATCCCAGGTGCTACACCTGCTGGCAGGTGCAGCCTTTGTTTTCATGGTGATTTTATCAAATTTTGATGTTCCTTTCACTTCTTCAAATGCCTGATTTGCAGCCCAATAAATAGTGTTTTGTGTATGATTTCCCAATCCAAGGTTATAAATTCAACAACACATCCCCCCCCAAGTTGAGTTCTGTCCCCAGAGGTCCTTCCATCACTAACTTAACCCTACCACGCTACCAGACCACCCCGCCCCTTCTTCCAGTCCACCCCAGCTACTAGCCCCTCCCCTCCTTTCCACTTCCACCAACACTATGATACCCTGCAATTTCTGCGCCCGGAACAGGCACGCGTGTTCAATTTTTCCTAGTTGACGGACCTGCAGCCCTTGCCTTTGCGGCCAACGCCGCTGCTTGCTTAGCAAGGGAATTCCCCATCCTCCCCCTCAATCTGGCTTCCGTTCCCGCCCACGCAAGAGGTCCCGTCAGGACCTGTGTGTGGTATTGGACAATGAAACCATCCTGGAGGACTTGTGGACTCCGCCCGGATCACCCCATTGCTGTCCCCCCAAAGCTTGATCTGTGACTCTTCTTCACTTTTCCGCCGCGCAGGACCTCCCCGGAAGGAGCATTTCCCCAAATTTGCCGCTTTTCGAGCGGCTATGCAATTCTGGGCGTACTGCGTCCGGGTTATGCAAGGCGCAAGGGACCCCAGTATTGATGAAATCCTTCAACATTGCGCGGCTCCTCCTCCAGATCCTACTCCGGTCCCTGCCCCAGCTCCTCCTCCGGCCCCTGCCCCAGCTCTGCAGGCACCCCTCCACCCCCCGCGTCACCCATTGTTGTCTTGTAGTCCCCTCCTTTTGGACCAAGCACACCAGATGGTCCTCCGGAGGCGCCCTCCTCACCAGTCCGGCCTCCCCCCAGCCCTTCCAAGATCCTGGAAATCCCCATATTTTTGGCACTCCCGGCAGCCAGATTTGAGATCTTTGCCAAAAGGTTGACCGCAATGCTCCGCAACTTCCTAGCAACCCCTGGCGCTCAATTGTTGGAATCCCGGCCCAAGCTTTTGGCATCTTTCTAGGCCTTACTGGCATTTTTGTGGGCCAAAATGGAGGAAATGATGAGAATGGCTTAGGCGCATTGCCCCCCCTCTCCCCCCTTCCCTCTTTCCGCGTTTTTAATTGTACCGCTGTAGAGACTCCAAGGGATAATGGGATTATTTAGAAAATAGCTTGCTGGCAGTCACTAGAAGGGGAATTTAATTTACTACTACTCTTGAATAGATAGAGGTAAGCTAAGGTGGTTTTGAATTCCCTGCCCTTCTGAACTAAAATAAGTCTGCACAATAATTTTTATTAATTAGTGGCTGGTTTCTTTGAGACTTAAAATAGGTCTTTTATTGGACCTAGATTAATCATTAATAGAGATTTTTAGGAATTGAAAGACTATTCCAGGTTGGATTGGATTATTGGCAAGCTTCCACCAATTAATATTCAAGAATTTTAGACTTTTTCTGTCTATTTTTCCAATTCCAATTAAAGGATTTAAGGGTTGGCTAAAAGGTGTTAAACCAGTAGGAGGACCCAAAGATGGGCTTTCCCTCAGGGAGCTGGGCGGAAAAAAAGCTTTGTTGGTTGTTCTGTTGTGCTCTTCCTATTTTATGAATTTACTAATCAAAAATAAGGGGTTTTCCCTCTCAAAAAATAGGTGCTGAATAACAGGCCTTTCCTCAAGAACCCTTCTTCAAAAACACCAGGATTTTGGGTCAAATGGTAAATGATAATTTCGTGTTTGATCCTTTTTTTCCTGGTCACTTGATTCTGGTTCACTTATAGCTGGGTACTGGTAAGTAACTGGTCAGGCTGATGCCATATTTCACACACTGGGCAGAAGCCATGCTAGACAACTTGGATAGGGCAAAAGAGGCCCCTTAAATAGAAAAATACTTCCTCAGGGGATTCTCAGGTCTACCCTGAGTGCGGTTCTGTGCCTCTCTCTGCACTGTTGAAGCACAGGAGGGTACAGTTACATGAGACAAATCATTCTGGTGATAAAACGTGTAAATCAGGCTGAGATGTAACTGTATTTTTTAGTTCAATCTTTGAGATTCAGGCTAAGATATGAGATAAGAGATAAGAATGGTGTAATCTGGAAGCTTCTGAGTGCTTATCTTGTATAAAAAATGATGCAGAAGTTGCCTGCAGCTTGAGTTAATTTTGCTGGTTGGGAAAAAGCATGAAAAATGCTTGGCAGCTGCAAGCCCTCTTTGCTAGCTTGAATGGTGTGACCTGCATGGGTTTGGTGGTGGAAGTTCATGTGCTGGGTGTTTCTCAAGAAGCTTATGAGCCCTCATCATGTATAAAATGTTGCAGGAGCTACCTGCATGCTGATTCAATGTAATTAGTTGTGGAGATATGAGGTATGCTGTTTTACCGCATGTCCCCTTGGGTGACTTGAGATTGTGGCTTGCAGTTGTTGTATGGTTGATATTGTGGCAAACTGAGTATCAGAGTGCTTGAGAGGACGCTTCAGAGCTCTTATCTGGTGGTGAAACTTCCAGAAAAGTCATGTGTTCTTAGTTGTTATTGCTGGTTGGTGAGAATTGAGATATACTTGGCTGCATGAGCCCCTACTTCTGTTGGTGAATGTATGTGTGATGTATTTTTGGAATGGTGGCAAACTGGGTATCAGAGTGCTTGAGAGGAAGCTTCAGAGGGCTTATCTGGTGGTGGAAGTTCCAGAAAAGTCATGTGTACTGAGTTGTTATTGCTGGTTGGTGAGAATTGAGATATACTTGGCTGCATGAGCCCCTACTTCTGTTGGTGCATGTGTGTGTGTTGTATGGTTGGAATGGTGGAAAACTGAGTATCACAGTACTTGATAGGACGCTTCAGAGGGCTTATCAGGTGGTGAAATCTCCAGAAAGGTCATGTGTACTGCGTTGTTATTGCTGGTTGGTGATAATTGAGATATACTTGACTGCATGAGCCCCTACTTCTGTTGGTGCATGTGTGTGTGTTTTATGGTTGGAATCGTGGCAAAATGAGTATCAGAGTGCTTCAGAGGACGCTTCAGAGGCCTTATCTTGTGGTTAAAGTTCCAGAAAAGTAGTGTAAATTGCTTTCATAGTACTGGTTGTAGTGTAACATTGGTACTGATATGGTTTAAGTCCTGCTGGGATGGGGTTTGTTGTTTTCTTGTGTGGTTATTTTGAGCACAATCTTTTGATTATATATTCAATCAAGAATTTTCATTAATCCATGTGAAATAATCCAGTCTGTGCCAGATTTTGGATTGTTTTTGTGACAGGTGTTGATATGGTTGAAGGGGTTTATCGGGTGATTGATTTTGGTTTTCAGGTTGGTTTGAGTTTAGAGTATAGTTTATGAGGGGTTTGGAATTTATTCAGTATTTTCTTGAATTCAATTTGATATAATAATAATAATTAATAAGAAAAAATGAGTCTGATGGCTATAGGACAGGTTTGGTTTACCACACCGCGCGTCCCTTGATTAGAGAAATACACGTCTTTTGCACGCGCTTCCTTTCCCAGAGGGCGTCCTGTGGAAACATCCCCGCGTCCCAATTGATTTTTAAACAAAGTACCCCATCCACGAGTCATAAGTGAGAATGAGAGTGAGATTGAGATCCGCGCCCGCGTCCTGGTGTGAATGAGAGTGAGATTGAGATCCAGGCCCGCGTCCTGAGCCAACAAAGCTCCCCAGAAGGTACCTGGACCTCCCCAGCGTAACTTCCACACAGCTCCCCATACCCTTCCTGCAACAAACACAACCACCCTCCACCAGCGCGCGCACACAGTCATCCAAGAGAGGAAAAGAAGTGAAGGAAAAAAACACTCTGGGATGTCTAGCTGTTCCGGCTGTGAACCGGCTAGGACACCCCCTCACCAAATCAGACCTGTCCCGTATGTGTCCCACGCATACTCCGCACCCATTACGTTTTAGGAGAAGGCAAATGATAAAGAGAAGACAGAGAAAAGAACCAATCCCAAAAAGGAGACCAAACCCAAAAAGAATTTTTTTTTTGCTTACACCAGGCCTCTGCTCCTTGTCCGGCATTACCCAACCGCGGGGCATTTCCTTGCGTTTACGGAGCTGGATTGCGCAGCGCCAGTGTCCCTGCAAGCAATCATAACCAAAAACAGTACCATTGCACCGCGCCCGTGTCCCTGCAACCAATCATAACCAAAACCAGTACCAACTCGTGAAGCGATGTATTCAAGAAATAAGAAAAAAAACATTCTGGGGTTTCTAGTTATTCTGGCTGTAAACCGGCTAGAGCACCCCCTCACCAAATCAACCTCTTACCCTACTTGCGTTGCCCCCAGCTTGAGGGCTGTCCCCAGCGGTTTTTAGCCTCTTTCTCCTTTGAGGCGGTGCTTTGCACAAGGGCTCCTCCTCAGGCAAAGATCCCAATTTTTCTACCAATCCTGAACCACTGGCACTGTCCCCTGCATCCATGCCATTTCCGGCCTTATGGTAAAAGGAGGTGGAGCTGCGTGGGAAGAAGTGCTTCACATTCAAAGCCACTGCCTTTTGTTTGAGCTGCACCCCATCCAATTCCTCAAGCTGATAACTCCCGCCCTCAAACTTGGATTCCACATGGAAGGGGCCTTTCCATTGGTTGGGAAAAAGCTTACCCCACTGGGACTCCAGACTCCGGTTGTACAGCAAGACCAAGTCCACCATCTGCAACAGACCCTGGAGGGGATGGGAACAAAACTTTTCCCAATAAAGGATCAACGCGGTCCTAGTCTTCCGCAACCTTTCTGCGGCCTTTGTCAGGGTCTTGTCCCGTTGGAGAAGCTGTTTAACCCGTGCCTCCACAAGCTCCGCGGAGGTCTTCAACTTTCACCAATCCACGCCAAAGAAGGTCTCCAGCTCAATGTCCACTGGAAGCAACGGACGCTGTCCGTAGAGAAGTTCCTAAGGCAAGTAGCCCATCAAGTGTTTGAACAAGATCCTGTCCGCAAGGTGGACCACCGGAAGGGCCTCCTGCCACCGCTTGCCATCCTCACTGCACATCTTTACCAGGGCGTCCTTGATAGGCTAATGACCGCGTTTGATCATCCCAGGGCCCTCCAGATAGTACTCTGTGACCCTCCCAAACCTAGCTCCACAATCCTGGATCAGCGTCATCAAACAACCGCGGAACTCCGCCCCTCTGTCAAAGGTGACCAGGCAAAGCAAACCATACCGCGCAAACCAATCTTTCTCTAGAAACTGAGCAACCTTCTCTGCTGACAACTTCACCAGAGGAAAAGCCTTGACCCAACCCAATAGATTGTGCGCCGCAACCAGCAGTTACACAAACTTTCCTGCCTTTATGTGAACCACATCAAGGGAGACCCTCCCAAAAAGGGTGTCCTCCCCCATAGGGTGACCCACCTCCCTGGGAAGCCTAGAGCTCTGCCGTTGAAACGCTTTGCAATACTTCACCCATTCATGAACCGGCCCCACCACACCCGGCCACCAGAACCTTGCTTTCACCCACCTCCGCATTTCAATCTTGCCCCGGTGGCCAAGGTTGTTGTGAAGACACCTCAGAATTATTTCCTGGTCCTTCCTTGATGTTGCGACCACCAAAGGCACTGGGGTACTCCACCTCCACAGCTGCCCTTCCTGCAAGTAGAAGTTTGTTGTCCGCTGCTTTTCCCATCGAATTACTGCCCCTGACATACCCTTGGGAAACCAAAGATCCTGCAAAAGGAGCACAAGGTTGCATAACTCCTGGACTTCTGCAGCCAAAGGATGACCTCCGCCTCCACCATACCTACACTGATAACCGGAGACTCCACATCCAGGGGTTCTGCCCCCTCAAAGGGGTCCTCCTGCAGATACTGCAACAGCGCATCGGGCATTTTGAATGCCCTCCCCAGAACATGAACCACGCCAAAAGTGAAGAGCTGAAGAAACACCACCCACCTAGTCATAGGAGCGTTTGGCAGCATCAGAGAATTTATCATCCGTGCCAGGGCCTAGCATCAACCAACAGCTCAAAGTGTACCCCCCAAAGCAGGTGCTGAATCCTCTGCACAATTTTGGTGACCCCGCATAATCCAGCTTTGGCTGAAAATACTAACTTTTTGTCAGGGTAAACGTCACAGACTTGTAGAGGACTGGCCTGTCCTTGCCATCCGCTTCTTGCTTCAGGACGCCGCCCGCGCCAATTTCTCTAGAGTTGACAGCCAGGAAGATTGCTCCCGCGTTGTAGTCAAGTTCCCAGTGGACAATGTTGCGGCCCAAAGTCTCCTTGAGCTTTTCAAAGGCAGCCTCACACCTTGCCGTCCATTTCCACTCCAGGCCCTTCCATGTCAGCGCCCGCAGCGGACTTTCAACTTCCACAAAACGCTCAATAAACATGCAGATGTAACTGCAAAGTCCCAGGAATTGGAGGATATGCAAAGGCATCCAGGGGGTTGGCCATTTGAGGACTTTGTTCTATTTTGTTGCCGGGATTCTCCTGCTGTCAAAAGCCACCACATGTCCTAGCACTTCCAGCGCCAGAACACAAACTGCCAACTTACTCCCCAACACTGTAAGCCCTGCCTCTTCAATTTGGAACAAGACCCACTCCAACTTCTGCGTATACTCCCAGATGAAGCGGCGGATCTTTGGGGCTTTGTCTAACACTGCTCCCCCCTAATCCCTCTTTGGTCCCTTGATACCCGCCTTTTGAATGAAAATCCAAACCCGTCCGGAATTTTTTCCCGCAGAATCCACATCATCTGGGCCTGATAAACAGCCACCAAGTTTGTCGCGCCCTGCGGCAACCTGGTTAGCTGCATCCTCCCCAATCTGGTCTTGAACACAGTCAACGACCGCAAGTTGGAATGGAGCTTGGGCTGATCATTACCCCCCTTTACATCAACCAATCTTTAACACCCTGTGGTGCCCCATCCTGCACACCCTGGCCAGTGCGGAGATTTTAATTTTTTTATGATTTTTCCTTATCATCATTCATAGGTATCATTATCAAAAAAAAAAAAAACCATTGCCATCGCCATCCATCATCACCCACCAGGTCCCACGCCGAGCTGAACCAGACAGCAATCAAAAGCAAGAGATCCAAATAAAGGAAGGAAGCAGTTGAACAAACCAGCAAAGCAAATAACACTGTGCCAATCGAGTGTTGGAAACATTGTAGGAATTCAACCCATCAAGCTCCTGATGATGTTGAGGATTGCCCAGACCCACACCAAAAGGCCTCTGATGGATCTTTGTCACCATCCGAGTTTATCAAATTACTACCGATCGACTCGCTCATCAAATATCTAAACCAACATTACCTACTCAAGTCACCCATTCAATCAAATCCCTCATTGCTCCCTCTGACTGTCCTGCCCTCAAATCCAAAAGACCCTCTGACCGATGAATTCAATCAGTTTGCCTTACTTGTCTCCAGACATCATCAGGTTTTGATTTCAATCAAGCCTTTGAAATCAAAGCGTCATCCTGATCTCAGTCATCCATCCTTGCCACACCATCACAAGTCATTGAAACTGATACCAGAGGCAGAAAAAACTCCTCAAATCTCACCATCAATCCAGGCTCACTCCTCCTCCTCTCTCTCTTCTTCCTCGCCTTGACCCTTCCCAACCTCTCAACCATCTTTGACTCAGTTTTACAAGAGACTCTTCCCATCACCAGCAGCCATCAAATCTCAGGATGGTGGCAATTGTCCTCTTAATCCAATCAAGAAACATTCCAATCCTCAGGATTACCAAACTTCAACGATCAAAAGCTTGAACAATTTCAATCAAATGATCATCCAATTAGTTTCCAATCATCATCATCAAAGTTTCCCCTCCTAGCTCACTGGTTTTCCGCGGGTCTCTTACGTTGCCGGTGCCCGTCGGAAACCTGCCGGCGGTCATCTGCGGCCACCGCAGTTGCCCATGTCCGTCGGACACCTGCCGGCGGTCATCCGCGGCCTTGGCAGTGGCATGGGCCCATCAAGATGCCCGCAGGCGTCCCTCTTTGGATTTCTTTTTCATGGAGTACTTGTTTGTTTCTTTTTTTTCTTTTGTTTTCTCATGATCTTGATCCCATCAAAAAAAAAAAAAAAATTCCGCTCCCATTTGTAAATCTCTCTTTTAAATAGCCTACAGGCCTCTGGTCTATAAAAGGGGGGGCTCTCCCCTGATTTTTCTGGGGCCTAATCAGCATCATCATACATCAGATCATCAGTAAATTGAATCATCCATACAGGTGTGTGCCTGTGTGCCCCCATCATCGTGAAATTTGAATCCTGATCCTTGTCCTGGGTATATCTCTGATTGCCCCCTGATCCATTTTGAGCGTGAGTCTTTGCCCCTCTGTTGCCTGATCCTTATCACCAACCAATAGCCTTGCTGGTTGAAGAAAAATTCTGTCTGTTGGAATTTTTGAGTGTGTTATACCACTCCTTGATCCCTTTCTCTGACCATACTGGTCCTGATCTCTGATCACCTTTCTGGATCCAATCACGATTGATTGAAGAGGTCTTATTAAGCTTAAGACCTGGAGTGTTATACCTCCCTTTATTTTCTTTGGAGTTGCATTCTGCCAGCCTATTCTTGAGTCCCTTGAGAAGTTTTGAGGTTATCCTTGCTTCAAATCAGTTACTGTTTGCTTTGGAGCTTCTTAAACATTGTGCTTTGTCTTGTACAGCCACCCTCAGTTATCTGGTACCCTTCAAGTGCTTGATTGCGGAGATTTGGGCAGGTTCATTGAGAACCTGGAGGTTGCTTGAGTTTGAGTTGATTATCCTCAATCTTCTGCTGACAACCAGAGTTATTAGCTTTTGGGCGTTGTTACATACAACAGCTTTTGTTCTTTGAACTCTAAGAGGACATTAACTTCTTTTGTTCAAGTTTTTCCCTGCATAATCTTGTCTCAGATAGTGCTGTTCCATTGCTACCAAACTATTATCATGTTCATCCTGTACTCCTTGATTCCTCATTTACCAGGTTCTGGACCTTGATCTTGGTTACATCTAAATATTTTTGTAACACTCAGGAGGGCAGCCTAAACAGCAGCTTTGCCCTCCACAGAACTGCCATGGCCTAGCACTGTTTTGAGTCTTACATTTGGTCCCCCGGGCGGGGATCAAACCAGCAACCTTGGTATTTACAGTCCCAACTTGAAGAATCAACTCCGAAATCCAATCCAATTTTTTTTCTTTTCTTTCTTTTTCTGTTTGTTCTTTTGTCAGATCTGATCCGTGGAGGCAACTTGGTCCAGAAGTAAGTCCTCCCAATTTTGCACCATCTGGGCAAGATCCTTGTCTTTTTTTTTGAAACTCTACTTGTGCCACACTTGTGAGCCACCTTGGAACTCTGCTTGTTTGGATCTCTTAGGAACCCTTTAACATGGAATCTGTTGGATCCTCTTTATCTTTTTGGGCCAAGATGGTCAAAATCAAACCTCAGAACAAAAATCTAGGCTTCAATGGGACCAATGTCAAACAATTCCTGGACTCCTATGAGATGGCTGCGGAAGTGGATGGTGCCAGTGAATATGATATGGCTTATCAGTTACAATCTTTTATCTCTTCTGAAAAAGTTATGGAGGTTATCAAATTGTTTGAGGGATTCAAAACTCACAACTGGAGGCTCCAAAAGGAGGCTATGTTGGCCTATTGGGGAAAAATAGATGTAGCCAGATTTACTTTGAAAGACTTGGATGCCCTGGTTTCTCAATGGATCTCCAATGGTGGTATCTCCTCAGCCTCTGACTATCAGACTTTCAGAAAATCTTGGGACCCTATCCAGTCCTATCTTACCCGGAATGATCACATTGATACGTTGGACAAAATTCAAGTGCAATTTTTTCAGTCTTTCTCTCCAGGAGTTCAGGAAAGAATTAAGGATGAATTGGTGAAATCTGGATCCATGATCACGACAAGAGACAATTGGTTCAAGCTCCCTGCTTTGATGGTCCTTAGGAATACTGTGGATAAATTGATGAAAGGTCAAACAGCTCTCACCTTTGAAAAACCTAAAATCACTGTACCAGTCCTTTCCCCCTCTTTTAAAGCATTTAACAAAATCATGAATAAGATGGAAGCCAATCACAGGCCTAAACCCAATCCTCAGACCCACCGGGAGACACCTACTATAGATGAGATTACTAAATTACTTCAGGCATTTGAGAATAAAATAGATCAGAAAATATCCTCTTTAGCCACTCCTAAACCTGCTAATTCTGTTCCTAAATCTACTATAGTCTGTTATTATTGCCATAGGGAAGGCCATGGTACTGGTAGATGTCCTGAAATCCAGAAGGAAAAGGAGGAGAAGTGAGTAGAGCAGAAGGGAAATAATTTTTTCCTTCCTAATGGTGCTTTGATCCCTTTTTATTTGTCTTGTCCAATCCTTCATGTGGTGGCCTCATACCAACACCAACTCCTAAGAAGGCATCCTTGGTCTCTGTGGATTTTCAATTGTCCTGTGGAACTCTGCAACCTTGGTATCCTCCAGCTATCACTTCATCCAGCTTCCCTGGCACCTATCAATCTGATCCAGCTACGAAACGCCATGAGGAACCAAAAACTCATAAGTCTCCTCCTGTTCCATCCTCAATTCTGCAAAAACCCATTAAACGTTGATCTTCACCTGAGCCCTCTTCCTCTGATGCGGAAGACATGGAAGAAAAAAGGGAACCACTTATGGAAAGGTTCTAGGACAACTCTGATCTTCCCCCTCTTCAACCTGCCCAACCCTCAGATCCTCTTCTATCACCTATTTCACCTGATCTTCCTCCCTCCACACAGCCCAAAGTTCAATTTGAGAGGGGAATCTCCAAGGACTTGTTAGAATGGTAATCTCATCAGGGGAATTACAGTTGGTATGATTATATTTAATACTTGTATAGTTTAAGATATTAGTCTGATGATATCAGGAGTATCCTTAATGGATAGAGAATATAATTCTAATAATTATGGAAAAAAGAATTATATAAATATGTTAAATAACAAGGAAGTTATTGAAGAATCAATTCCTGTGAAATACAATACAGGAATGTCACAGAGACATAGTTTAAGTCCCCCATCTCAAGCTGAACAGCGGAATGATAGTTCTGATGAAGAAAAGCAAAGAAACATAATATGTGCAATACATCTATTCCTTAAGGATGAAATGCATAAATAATATACAGAAAGAAATGCTTTTGAGTTTAAAAGCAGAAAGATGGAACTTTGCTTCCAAGAGGAAGGTGCACTCAAAAGTTTCAAATAGCAAGAAGGCAAAGATGGCTCCCGGGATTTTCATTGGACTATTCACAGTCAGAGACAAGAGATGGAACTTTCACATAAGTAAAAAGTTCATCATAATTATAAGATAAAGAAGAAGATAAAAAGAAATTATAAATCTACGATTAGTTATAACTTTTACTTTCTAAAAGCATCTAATCATTTACTCAGTTGAACCACCATGTATCATTGAGCATGGATCCAATTCCCATTGTATCTGAATAGCATGCTGAATAATTTTACCTGATGGCCTAGATGGACTCCAATTAGTATTTAAGGGATCCATCTCCCATCATCAAGTTGTTTTCAATGGTCATGATCTCCTACTTATCATCAAAAATTCAACCAATCTTATTAATTATTAATTATCACTAAAACCCTCTACTTACCAAATTGCTAATCGCAAGAGGACTACCCTAATGCTGTGAAGGAGTATTAAATAAAATTTCTGATCTTAAAATCCCTGATCTATCTGTGGTTGAACTCCTGTCAATCTCTCCATCTGTGGCAGAATGGATGAAGAAATGGGTTTCCTGTTGACATGTGGAGATTGGTCCGGAAGAATTAAAGGTCTCCTCTGGTAATCTGATAGAGGATTCTGGTGGAACAGATCCCTCTTCAGATACCAACCTGTATTCCTGTCCTCTTGGTTTTCTTCCATGTTTTCTTGGTGATTCAACTAAAACAGTTTCTCTCCTTGTGGATTTGGGTTCTCAGCTCAACTTTATTTTGGACTCCATGGCCTGCAAGCTTAAACTTAGCCCAAGGGTCAGTTTCAACTCTGCGTTTTAGGGAATTGGCAATCAGTCCTGTGAGCTGGTTGGTATTGCTGAGGATAACCCTGTACAAATTGGAAAAAATATTTTTGGTACCTGTCACTTCTGGATCACTCGTCTGGATGGTCCCATGATCTTGGGAAGGCCTTTCTTAATGGACTTTGGTGCTACCCTGATGTTTTCTGATCAAGTTGGGGAGAGAATTATCCTCCCTGATGCTGATGGCAGAAAGATTGAAGTTCCTCTTTGTTCTCTGGATTCTGGTCGTTGGGAAAGAGACTTCCCTGGTCATCCTCCCAAATCTGTCCTGAAAGGAAAGCAGAAAGAAAACTCTCATTCCTCTCATCCTCATTTTTTAGCAGAATAGTTGGTCCTACTGATAGTTGTAGCTCTTCTCAGCCTCAGACTTCAACTCATGGACCAACTCCCCCCTCAGAGGCATACCTTTCTTTTTCCTCATTGTTTCCTTCTCATCCAAATAAGATCAAAAATCAAACACATGAAAAATCCAAAAAATCCAAAAATATTTCTTCTCTTTCTGGATCTTTTGTATCTTCTCTTCCTTTTTCTTTTCAGCCTGATCACTCATCCTCAATTCCGGTTTTGAATCTCCGCAATGAGTCTAAACTAGATCTCGATCTCAATTATTTTCTTGGTGGCTTTGGTATGAAGGAGTATGGTCTTAGGTGGAGGCAATTTGGGGTAGAAGTAAGTCCTCCCAATTGTGAACCACCAAGGGCTTCTACTACTGTTGTTTTCAAAACTCTACCCTGTGCCACACATGTGAGCAATGTGTTATCTTTTGGATCCTCTTTTATGGAGAAGGAACCTTTCAAGGAGGAAGCAGAACATTGGACTTGGAAGATGTTGGAATATGGCCTCAGTTTTTGTAGTCAGGTCTTGCTGTTCAATGCTTGGAGGAAGCAAGGATTCCTCTCCTTTGCAACCAAGTACAAACCAGTTGCAAAGAATGTCCAGCCACTCAACCAACCAATGCCTCTCAACCTCAATCATCCTCTTATGCGTCCTCCTCTATCCTGCGATCCTTACTGTGGTCTATCCCAATCCCTCACTGGTCCATTTATTCCCTCTGGTTGGGTCACTGAGGAACGTCTGAAAGTGGTCAACTTTGGTCCAGATGGATGGCTTCTTCCTGATGAGTTGAATTTGATCAAAAATATCTTGTCTCTAAGGGAAAAAACTATTGAATTCTGTGAAGAAGAGAGAGGTCTCTTGAAAAAATCCTATGTTCTCCCTTAAATCATCCCTGTATTTGAACATGACCCTTGGCAAAAGAAAAAGATCCTGATCCCTGCTGCTAAAGTTGACGAATTCATCAAGTTGGTCGGCAAACAAGTCCAAACCGGTTAATACAAACAATAGACTTCTAGCTATTCCATTCCTGTTTTCTGTGTTCTAAAGAGTAATGGTAAACTTAGAGTAGTTCATGATCTCCAACCTCTTAATAAAGTTCCTATTAAAGACTCTGGGGTGCCTCCTGCCACTGAAGAATTTATTGAATCCTTCTCTGGGAGAGCTTTCTATGGTCTAGGTGACATTATGGGTGGCTATGACGAACAATCCTTTCATCCTATTTCTTGTCCCCTCACTACTTTTTATACCCCCCTTGGTCGATTTCAGCTGACTCAATTGCCTCAAGGTGCCACCAACTTGGTTGCAGTCTATCAGGCTTGGATGATGTGGATCCTCCAGGACAAAATCCTGGATCATGCGGGTATCTTTATTGATGATGGTGGGATTAAAGGTCCAGTTTCTGACTATGATAATGAGCTCTTACCTTTGCACTCAGGAATCTGACAATTTATCTGGGAGTATGCTACTGTCTTGGAAAGAATTTTGTTTCAAATTGAGGAATCTGGCCTTACTGTCTCTGGGTCAAAACTTGCCTCCTGTTTCCCTGCCTTGGAAATCGTTGGTCATATAGTCTTCAAAGAAGGAAGCAGGATGGCACCCTCTAAACTCAAAAAAATCATCTCCTGGCCTACCCCAATAAATCCAACGGAAGTTAGAGGTTTCCTAGGTGTTGTAACTTATGTCAGGATCTTCATTCCCTCATTACCCAAAATCTGTATTCCCTTGCGTTGCTTAACCAGGAAGGATGCTGAATGGATTTGAACCCAAGACTGCAAACAATCATTTCAGTTGCTCAAAACAATTTTTGGGAAAAACATTGTTTTGAAAAAGATCACTTATGGACCTGGATCCGGCAGGATCAAGCTGGCAGTAGACTCAAGTTATCAATCTGTTGGGGCTGTCCTTACTCAGGAAGATGATAATGGTTTGCATTGTCCTGCTCTGTTTGAATCTCTTCTTTTTTCAGATGTGGAATCCAGGTACTCCCAGCCAAAACTGGAACTTTGCGGTGTGGCCCCAATGTTGAAAAAGCTCCAGACTGTCCTTTGTGGTCAACACTTTGAGTTTCAAGTTGATGCACAATCCATTATTGAAATTATCAACGCCCCCAGCCTTCCAAATGCTCCAATGACTCATTGGGTGGCTTTCATCCAGTTGTTCTCTTTTGATATTGTTCACAGGCCTGGAAAATCTTTCACCATGCCTGATGGTTTATCTTGACGCCCTATGGGAGACGATGAATCAGAGGTTGGAATGGATTTTGATGAGGAAGAACCCTTGGTCCGCCCTGTCTTTGCCTTCTCCTCCCAAAATTACTCTGGTTTTCAGCAAGTTTTCTGGCTGAAGTTGGAGCAGTACCTTTCAACTCTCCAAAGACCCCCTGATCTCTCTGCCAAAGAATTTTGGTCCCTCAAAAGGAAGTCCTCCAACTTCTTTGTCCAAGGTTCTAGGCTTATGAAAAGAGAAACTCCTTGTGCACTTGTTGTAATCACTATCCCTTCTAAGCAAGATTCAATCCTGGAAAATCTCCATGAAGGCCTTGGTCATTGTGGGGAAACCAAAACTTATTGACAAATATCCAAACAATTTTGGTGGCCATCCCTGAAGAAATCCGTTGCCCAATGGTGCAGGAGTTGTGAAGTGTTCCAGAAACGTGATCTTAGGCGCCCGGCCAAAATTTGTTACCCCACTGGAGAGTCCACTGTCTTTGGGAGGATTGCTATGGATGTGGTTTACATTAAGGCTGGTGGAGCTAAGTACCTCATTGTGGCTAGAGATGATTTTTCTGGATGGGTTGAAGCAAAGTTTCTTAAGAACCTCAGCTCTGAATCAGTAGCAGCTTTCCTTCATGAGCCTTGGACAATGCGTTATGGCTTGTCTCAATCTTATTCTAAGGATGGTGGCTTGGAATTTGGTGGAAAACTTGCTGAAATGCTCCAATCGCTCCCTGGACAAAATAGAGTTACTACCCCCTATTATCCTGAAGGAAAAGGCATGGTGCAAAGAGGCCATGCGCCCTTGAAGGCTGCTCTGGTTAAATTGGCTGGTGAAATTGGCAAGAATTGTTGGAAGTTTCTCCCCTTGGTCCTCTTCTCTGATCAAATTTCCACCAAGAGAACCACTGGTTACTCTCCTTATGAAATCATCTTTGGTCAGAGGGCTGCTCTTCCTCTTGATCTTGAAATGGAGTCTTTCTTGGGCATCTCTTGGGAACAGGTTTCCTCAACTACTGACCTATTAGTTGCCAGATCAAAGCAACTGGAGCGGAGTGAAGAAATTTGTAACAAAGCTTATCAGAAGATGATGGAATCAAGAGAAAAATCAGTTCAGTATTGGGAAGATAAAAACCTAAACCAAATCAGGGACCTTTTAAACCCTGGTAATCTGGTATTGGCTTGTTATTGTTCCTTGGAAACTCAGTGGGGAAAGCTTTTCTCTAACCGCTGGAATGGTCCTTACCAAGTATTCGGTCAAGTTAGAGGTGGATCATATGTTTTGGAGGAACTGGATGGTACTCAGATGGCCAGAAGGTTCTCTGCTGATCAGGTCAAGAAATTTCATTCTCATGGAGGCAACTTGGTCCAGAAGTAAGTCCTCCCAATTGTGCACCATCTGGGCAAGATCCTTGTTGTTTTGTGAAACTCTACTTCATGCCACGCATGTGAGCACCTGGGAAACCTTCTTTATTTTATCTCAGCCACTTCTAGGATTTTCCTTTGGATGGATTGTCATATTCTTTTTCACTCTCAAGATCAAAATGGCCATTTCTTGGTTTCAATCATCTTTCTTTACTTTCTCTTTTTATGGCATCAAACTTGGGAGCAGACTAGGGACAGTCTGTAAGTTGGGGAAAGATGTGGTGCCCCATTCTGGACACCCTGGCCAGTGCAGAGATTTTAATTTTTCTATGATTTTTCCTTATCATGATTCATAGGTATCATGATCAAAAACAAAAAAAACCATCGCCATTGCCTTCCATCATCACCCACCAGGTCCCACGCCAAGCTGAACCAGCCAGAAATCAAAAGCAAGAGATCCAAAAAAAGGAAGGAAGCAGTTGAACAAACCAGCAAAGCAAATAGCACTGTGCCAATTGAGTGTCGGAAACATTGTAGGAATTCAACCCATCAAGCTCCTGATGATGTCAAGGATTGCCCAGACCCACACCAAAAGGCCTCTGATGGATCTTTGTCACCATGCGAGTTGATCAAATTACTACCGATTGACTCGCTCATCAAATATCTAAACCAACATTACCTACTTAAGTCACACATTCAATCAAATCCCTCATTGCTCCCTCTGACTGTCCTGCCCTCAAATCCAAAAGACCCTCTGACCAATGAATTCAATCAGTTTGCCTTACTTGTCTCCAGACATCATCAGGGTTTGATTTCAATCAAGCCTTTGAAATCAAAGCGTCATCCCAATCTCAGTCATCCATCCTTGCCACACCATCACAATTCATTGAAACTGATACCAGAGGCAGAACAAACTCCTCCAATCTCACCATCAATCCAGGCTCACTCCTCCTCCTCTCTCTCTTCTTCCTTGACTTGACCCTTCCCAACCTCTCAACCATCTTTGACTCAGTTTTACAAGAGACTCTTCCCATCACCAGCTGCCATCAAATCTCAGGATGGTGGCAATTGTCCTCATAATCCAATCAAGAAACATACCAATCCTCAGGATTCCCAAACTTCAACAATCAAAAGCTTGAAAAATTTCAATCAAATGATCATCCAATTAGTTTCCAATCATCATCATCAAAGTTTCCCCTCCTAGCTCACTGGTTTTCCGCGGGTCTCTTACGTTGCCGGTGCCC
This sequence comes from Puccinia polysora, assembly GCA_025617555.3. Taxonomy (NCBI): domain Eukaryota; kingdom Fungi; phylum Basidiomycota; class Pucciniomycetes; order Pucciniales; family Pucciniaceae; genus Puccinia; species Puccinia polysora. Next base: position 35,499,013 of record CM062623.1, on the reverse strand, counting down.
GTGGGAAACCTGCCAGCGGTCATCCGCAGCCACGGAAGTTGCCAATGTCCGTCGGAAACCTGCCGGCGGTCATCTGCGGCCTTGGCAGTGGCCTGGGCCCATCAAGATGCCCGCGGGCGTCCCTCTTTGGATTTATTTTTCTCCAAGTACTTGTTTGTTTCTTTTTTTTATTTGTTTTCTCATGATCTTGATCCCATCAAAAAAAAAAAAAAAAAAAAAATTCCGCTCCCATTTGTAAATCTCTCTTGTAAATAGCCTAAAGGCCTCTGGTCTATAAAAGGGGGGGCTATCCCCTGATTTTTCTGGGGCATCATCAGCATCATCATACATCAGATCATCAGTTAATAGAATCATCCATAGGGGTGTGTGCCTGTGTCCCCCCATCATCGTGAAATTTGAATCCTGATCCTTGTCCTGGGTATATCTCTGATTGCGCTCTGATCCATTTTGACCCTAAGTCTTTGCCCCTCTGTGACCTGATCCTTATCACCAACCAATAGCCTTGCTGGTTGAAGAAAAATTCTGTCTGTTGGAATTTTTGAGTGTGTTATACCACTCCTTGATCCCTGTCTCTTACCATATGGTCCTGATCCCTGATCACCTTTCTGGAGCCAATCACAATTGATTGAAGAGGTCTTATTAAGCTTAAGACCTGGAGTGTTATACTTCCCTTTATTTTCTTTGGAGTTGCATTCTGCCAGCCTATTTGTGAGTCCCTTGAGAAGTGTTGAGGTTATCCTTGCTTCAAATCAGTTACTGTTTTCTTTGGAGCTTCTTAAACATTGTGCTTTGTCTTGTACAGCCACCCTCAGTTATCTGGTACCCTTCAAGTGCTTGATTGCGGAGATTTGGGCAGGTTCATTGAGAACCTGGAGGTTGCTTGAGTTTGAGTTGATTATCCTCAATCTTCTGCTGACAACCAGAGTTATTAGCTTTTGGGCGTTGTTACATACAACAGCTTTTGTTCTTTGAACTCTAAGAGGACATTAACTTCTTTTATTCAAGTTTTTCCCTGCATAATCTTGTCTCAGATAGTGCTGTTCCATTGCTACCAAACTATTATCATCTTCATCCTGTACTCCTTGATTCCTCATTTACCAGGTTCTGGACCTTGATCTTGGTTACATCTAAATATTTTTGTAACACTCAGGAGGGCAGCCTAAATAGCACCTTTCCCCTCCACAGAACTGCCACGGCCTAGCACCGTTTGGAGTCTTACAAAGCATGCCCTGCCATCAATTCCAGGAACTTGTCCACAAGCGGCAGCCATCCCATGTCCCGGATGGTGAATGAGTTATGCTGCTGTAGGTCATGAACAATCCTAAGCGACTTTCCGTCCTGTTTAAAAACCGTAAAGATTGGGCTAGAGTAGCTCAATGTGGACTGCTCATACCACCCCATTCTCATGTGATTCCGGACCAGTTCCAAAAAGGGTTCCTGCAGGGTCTGAGGGATTGGAATTTTCTTGATCTGCCATGGATTGTGCAGAACCGTGGGGATCACATAAGGATTGCTGACCTCATTCCTCAGCAATCCACGCTTGTCAGGCCCAAAGGAAAGGGCTTTTTCGCGGAGCACCAACACTAATGCCAGTAAATCCTTCTCCTCCAGACTCAACCACTCCGTTGGTCCAAAATTAAGAGTCTCAATCTGCTCATCCGTGATCTGCACCAACATTTTTACCCACCCAGACTTCTTTAACAGACTTACCCAGGGGTCCCAAGACCAGGAGATTGGCCTTAGAGGCCCGTTCAGTCCCTGTGGAATTGGTTTGTTCCGGGGCAAAACCTTTTATGCCACAAGCTTGTACCGTCCCGCGTTGCACCTGACCATCCATACGCCTCCACCATTGTCCTCGTGATTCCTGGCAATAATCAACCCGCAGCTCTTTCCTTTGCTCACAAGCATGGCACTATGGTGGGTTTTTTGAAACACAGTACCTTCCAATGATGCATACTGAGGAATAGGACTTACTTCTGCCGCCCGCACCCTCTGCGTGCTTCCTTCCCCCTCCTTCTCCTTCCTAGTCAACCACCGGCACAAAACTGGAGCCTTTCCCGCGCAGTGTGGTGCCCAATCTGGGACACCTCTGGACACCAAAGAAGTAAAATTTTTATGAAATTTTCTATAGCCTCCATTTATATCCAAAAAAAAAAAAAAAAAAAAAAACTTTTTTTTATCCGGAACAATTCCCATATCCAGTTCCAAAAATTCCAGCTCCCACTCTCCTATTCATCTAGGATCATCTCTTGGGTGCCTAGCGCCCGGTCCTATGTTCAATTTTCCCTTGCTTTGCGCTGCTATCCACTCTTTTTTGGCAAACGCACAGATGAAGACCGGCTTGGCTTGCGGGCTTCTATCTGGCACCAAGAACCACCCATTGTGCTTTCTCTGTTTTGCTTCAATGACCTTCATTGGTATTACCACTTACCCTTACTCTAAATTTGTTGTTACCTTGACTTGATATCCTGGTTCCTTCCTCATCTGATCAAGACGGATCATCCATCCCTATCTCTTTGAACCTTATCTTTGAGTTACCTTAGAGCTGCTGGGTTCCATCCCATTTCATTGCTTCTGGCAATCACTCTTCAAGAGCTCAAGGTATCCCATCTGGGATACGTTCCCATCCTTCTGCCTTTTTTTTTACTTTTTCACTAAGATCAACCACCATCTCAATCCTAACCTTCACCCTTACTGCAACCCCATTAATACCTTGGCTCAAATCAAAACTGGAATGAATCATCAGGTCTCTTCAGTTGGCCATGAAGCTCTTTGAAAAACTCCACTACCTCAAACTACTTGGTCTCATCAGGATCCCTCAATCAACCAAGCCCAGTTTTTTTTCTTCAATCAGTCCCCCTTCAATAAGTCTCATCCTGAAAACCGTTCTTTGACTTTTTTGGCAAGGGCGTGAAAGGAGGCTGAACTTTAAGCTGATCTGGTTTCCAACATTTTTGAAAACCCTTCAAACATCACCAACAGTTCTCCATTGAGCCTCATCATCAATCAACAATGGCGTTGTAAGACTCCAAACGGTGCTAAGCCGTGGCAGTTCTGTGGAGGGGAAAGGCGCTGTTTAGGCTGCCCTCCTAGGAGTTACAATAATATTTAAATGTAACCGGAATCAAGGTCCAGAACCTTATGGATGAGAAATCAAAGTAAGGGAAGAGGATAAGAGTTGTTGGTAGCAATGGAAACAACACTATCTGAGGCAAGATGGTGCAGGTAAAGACTTGAACAAATAAGTCAAGGTTTGTTCAGAGTTCAATAGAACAAGGAAGTTGTAAGTAACAACGCCCACAAGCTAATAACTCTGGCTGTCAGCAGCTGATTAGGAAAGATCAACTCAATCCCAACCAACCTCCAGGTTCTCAATGAACCTGCCCAACTCTCCGCAATCAAGCGCTTGAAGGGTACCAGATTACTGTGGGAGGCTGAACAAAACAAAAGCAATTTGTTTATGAAGCTCTAGAAGCAAATCAATAACGAATTTGAGCAAGAATATCCCAACACTTCTCAAGGAACTCAAGAATAGCGTGGCAAAATTCAACCTCAAAGAAGAAGGGAGGTATAACACTCCAGGTTTTCAGCTTAATAAAACCTCTTCAATCAAACGTGATTGGCTCCAGAAAGATGATCAAGGAGAGATCAAGACCAGTATGGTCGGAAAAAGGGATCAGAGTGGTATAACACACTCAAGAATTCAGGCAGACAGGAATTCTTCTTCAACCAGCAAGGCTATAGGTTGGTGATAAGGATCAAGGTCACAAAGGACAGAGTTTGAGTATGGAGGCTCAAAGGATCAAGGGGAAATCATAGATATACCCGGATAATTTGCTCAGATAAGTGGGGAAGGATGCCCACGGATAAATTGCTTATGATGATGGTCTCATTGGATGGATTGGATTCTCTGATGCTCTGATGCTGGGCCAAAAGGCAGGGGAGAGCCCCTCCTTTTATAGACATGAGGCCCTGTATACTATGTACAAGTGATACTACAAATAGGTGTCGGAAAATGAAAACATAAAAAAAAAAAAAAAAAAAAAAAAAAAAAAAATTACATGAGAGGAAAAAAAGAAATGTTGCCCGCGTCAAGAATGACCGCGGGCAACTAGATGGACACCTGCGACAGCGGTCGCGGGTGTCGACAACGGTTGTCGTCGCCCGATCGGCGGCGACAACAGAGTGAAGGTTCCGGCCGCTGCGTGCAGTCGCTCGCGGTCATTGGTTGGATCGGATGATGGGCAAGGAGGAGGTAGAGGAGGATTGAAGGATGAGTGGGAACCACCCTGGCAACCAAAGAGAGTCTTCGGACTTGGCTCCGGCTGGTGGTACCCGCGCAACCGCGTCTCCGATCCGGACCGGATGGTCGGTGATGATGGTTGGATGGATCAAGAGGAAGGAGGGGTATCAAAGGAGGATGGGAGTGGCTTGGGTAACCTAAATTTGAATCTGAGACCACCGGAACAAGCGATTGTATCGAGATAGATGGCAAACTTTGAATTGGTCAGGGATAGACAACCGGATGCCGATAATCTACGAGCCCATAGGGTACGATGATTGGTAGTGGTGGATGATATCATGGAATGAAATCAGAATCGGAATTGGATGGTAGTTAAGGGTAGAGAATCAAGTTGATGGAGCTCGATGGACGAGGGATTGGGACTCTGACTGAAGTTTAGTTGTACTCCACTCCACTCGAGACCAAGCTGACCATCGGAGTGGAGTGAGACTGGAGAGAGGGTGGTGGTGGTGGTGATGGAGATGGTGATGATGATGGTGATGAGGATGGATGATCATCGGTGGTGAGATCAATGATGACGTGATGATGAGGAGGATCCGATTGAAGGGATCGTCGCAGGTGGTTCAACGATTGCTCGCGTCGCCAAAAGTCAGGGCCGCAAGCGCGACAAGTGGGAGTGGAACATAGGAAGAGAGGATAGAAAAGGAGAGACAGGTAAAAGGCCTGTCCTAGACCGCTAGGACAGGGAGAAGTTGAGAGATGGGGGAAATGAAGGTACCCATAGGGGTCCAACCGAAAAGAATTTTTTTTTTTTTTTTTTTTTTTTGCCTGGTGTCCCGGATTGGTCACCACAGCGTCCTCCTCCCTACGTTCTATCCTTCCTTGCCCCAATCCCCAATCCCAATCCATCGGCCAATGACTGCAAGTGTTGCTTGCGGTTTTCGGAACCTTTACACCACTGCCTTGATTCACCTCCAGCTCACCGGTCTCCCGCGCAGCTTGTTGGTTGCCCGCGCGGGTCTCAACTGTTGCCCGGGCCCGTCAGCATGTCTGGGGGCATCTCACTAGCTACTCTCTTGCCCGTGCCCATCATTGGCTCAGGCTGGGGTTTTGATTCAGTTCTTCTTTTTTTTTTGAGTGTTTTTTATTGCTTTTTTTCCCCTTTTGGTTTCTCATGACAATCCTGGGTAAAAAAAAAGAAACAAAAACCTTTTTTTTGCTCTATTTGTAGTATCTCTTGTAAATAGTCTACAGGGACCCATGGTCTATAAAAGGAGGGGCTCTCCCCTGCCTTTTCAAAACATCCAAGGGGAGTGTGTGCATATGTCCCCCCCTTATCATTGAAATCTGATCCTCATCCTCATCCTGGGTATATCTATGATTGCCCCCTGATACCTTGATCCTTAGTCTTTGCCCCTCTGTGGCCTGATCCTCATCACCAAACAATGGCCTTGCTGGTTGAAGAGAATTCTGTCTGCTGGAATTCTTGAGTGTGTTATAACACTCCTTGATCCGTTTATATGACCATACTGGTCTTGATCCCTCCTTGATCATCTTTCTGGAGCCAATCACAATTGATTGAAGAGGTCTTATTAAGCTTAAGACCTGGAGTGTTATACCTCCCTTATTTTTTTGGGGGTTGCATTCTGCCAGCCTACTCTTGAGTTCCTTGAGAAGTGTTGTGGTTATCCTTGCTTCAAATGAGTTTACTGTTTGCTTTTAGAGCTTCTTAAACATAGTGCTTTGTCTTGTACAGCCACCCTCAGTTATCTGGTACCCTTCAAGCGCTTGATTGCGGAGATTTGGGAAGGTTCATTGAGAACCTGGAGGTTTTTTGTGTTTGATTTGATAATCCCCAATCTTCTTCTGAATACCAGATTTATTAGCTTTTGGGTGTTGTTTACATGCAAAAGCTTTGGTCTTTGAACTTTAAACAAACTTTAGCTTCTTTTTTCCAAGTTTTTCCCACATGATCTTGGCTCAGATAGTGCTGTTCCATTGCTACCAAACTACTATCATCTTTATCCTTTACTACTTGATTCCTCATTTACCAGGTTCTGGACCTTGATCTTGGTTAAATTCAAATATTTTTGTAACACTCAGGAGGGCAGCCTAAATAAAACCTTTCCCCTCCACAGAACTGCCACGGCCTAGCACCATTTGGAGTCTTGCAGTGGTACCTGCGGTCAACTAGGCAAAATCCTCCACGGGGCAACCCTCACGATTGTCCCCCCGTTGGATGCTACCTCTTTGCCGGCTGCCACTGGCCGCACCCATTTACCCTTCCTGTGGTTGCAGATTTTTGTCTCAAACCTTGCCCCGGATGTGTCTTCCACTGTCAGTGCCTCCGTCCATTCCTCCGTGTGAAACACCATCCGGGCCCAGAACCCAAACATAAATGGTCAACCCAAAATTACGTCTCCGCACTCAACCTAGAGAAACAACAGCAACTTCTGGACCTTTGCAACCTCCAACTCCTCTTCCTTCACCCCCCCATCCACCCAACATTCCCCTCCATTGAGCACCTGTAATTTCATAGCACACTTCTTTCAAACCAGCCCCAACTCATCCACCAATTTTGATGGGAGAAGATTGACCATTGACCCACTGTCCACCATTGCCCACACCTTTCTGCCCGCAATATTCATTGGGACATTGGCAAGCGACACCAACACGGCTTTGGACTGGCACAACTCTCATTCCCCTTCCTCCACCGCTGTGTTCACGCGCTGCACCGTGGCTGGAACCCTGCCACCCCTGTGCTCCCTCAGCGCCTGAACCATTTCCTCAACAACCACCGGGAAGAACGCGGCCAGCTCCTGTAGCATGAGGGGTATTGGTGCCTTGCTCCACATCACCTGTTGCACAATTTCCACGGCCTTCCTCCTTCCTCCAGAACTGGTTGACAGCGTGTTGCCTACCGGCCCTTGCGTACCAGTTTTTGGGGCCTGGGTTGATGGCTGCTCTCTGACATCCACATCCATCTTCCCAAATACAATCCACTTGTTTGCCGCCAATGCCCTAACCTCTGCCTCCACACGCGGATCTGGCCATGTATTGGGCCCATTGAAGATCCCAAGTGACACCTGAGCAGCCCCTGCGGGCTGGGATCTTTCCCTAACCTGCTCCACCGGGGTGGCTGACCAGCCCCAACATCCACCGGCTTGCCCATTGGGAATATCTAAGTCGCCCCGGACGTGTGGACCAACCCCTTGTCCATGTCCTTGGTCAGTTCCGCTCAACCAGACTTCCAGTGGCCTTTATCACTGCAATAGGTGCACATGCAAACCAAAAACCCACTCAAAGGACCACTACTGGGCTGGAAGCCCCCCCCATGTGAGGCGGCACTCTGCGCGGAGGAGGAGGAGGGGCGGGGCCGTTATCGAATTCAGAAGTATCCGTAGGTCCCGTAATATATCCATTACCTTGTTCACTGGTACTTCTATTGACTGCAAAGGGGCTGCCGGCCTCTCCGTTGCTGATGGGCCCGCGGGCAGTACCTGCGTTGGAGCAAGAGTGGAAGAGGCCATTGGTTGCCTTGAAACCATTGGGAACAACCTTGCCGTATCCTCAATCAGTTCTTCCAAATCAATTTTGCTCTCTACCACCTGATTGATCACGCTTAGGTTTGGAGGAAGCATGACACTCCAATCCACTGACCGCAATACCAACCCGTGTTTGAATAGATACCGCTGGACCCGCGCACAAAGTTGCGACACAAGCCCCCCTAGAAATGCCCGCTTCATCGCCCCTGTTTGACCCGCTACCACCTGGTTTTTCTCTAGGTAGCTGTAGATGCGGTTGAACATAGATTTGTATTTGGACACATCACTCTGTGTCTGCACCCCACCTTGCAAAATTGCCTCCGCGGCGGCCCACTCAAAGTCTGTCTCCCCAAAGCGGGGCTCACGCTTCCCCCACCTTGCCATCATCTTGTTCCAGAGCCTTTCCCAGGCTTGAGCCTTTTAGCCAGACATATCCTCCACATCCTGGAGTTTGTTCTTGTCCGTGATAAAGAGAACAACTGTACAGACCTTATTCTTGCCTCCGCGTGTTTGGAGTCCCTGATATCCTCAAACCTTGCCAGAAAGCGCCCAAAATCTGCAGTGTCAAACCAGAGATGAGGAAAGTTCTGCAGCCTAAGCCATACCCGTTGAGGAACCTCAGCCGCCTCCAAAGGCTCTGACTGAGGAGGAGAAAAACCACCGGACCAAGTAGTTGGCAGTGGTGGAGGTTTTGGCCCGCCAGCTCCCAACCAGAGAGGGAACAAAGGTGGGATGTTTGATCCTGGAGTAGTTGTTGGCAACATTGCACCCGCTAACTTTGAGATACCTAGACAAAAGATTGTTCCCAGCCAGACCCTCCCATGTGGAAACAAGAGAGGTGATACCCCCCCAAAGTTGTCCTCAGGTTCTGGAAGTTATTGGTCTAAGCTTCTGTAAGGAGATTGGATGCAATATTTTTAAGAATAGAGAGGGTGATGATGATATTGTCACATGACAACCCCACGTACTATAGGGCAATTCTTAGATGATTGTGAGCGCAAAGGAATACCAAGTGCAAGGGCAAATGCGAATAGCAAGACCCAGTTTCAAAGTGTAAACTTGGTTATGCCACTCAAAAAACGGCAAGATGAATGGAATGTGTTCCAAAGAAGGAAAAACAACCTGAGTCTGATGTGATAACTAGGTTTCAGCAAAATGCGAGAACGTATGAAATTAACTAACTGAGGATACAATCATCAGGCAAGGGGATAGCCCTTATAAGGTAATCCAAAGTGACTAGATACAACCTGGTGATGAGCCAACTACAGGTGAAGCGGTGAGGCAATGAATGACAGGAACGGAATAGGAAATGAAACAGTGGTATGGATCCAAGGTCTTAGCGTAAGTGGGAGACAATAGAATCTGAGCGTACAATTGCATGAAAAATTGGGATAAGAGCAAGTGACGTTGAAGGTAATGCAAATGAGAGGTAATAGTGTATGCAGGGTAGGGACTAGTCCAATTGCAAACTATACAGTAGTGATGGCTTGGTTAGACGTGGATGCAAACTGACAAACAATGCATGACCAAAGATGGAAGTCCAAGGCTGTTGATTGGCCAGGGAAGGAGATTGGATCTCATAATGGATGGTTGACGGGTATGGAGTTGACTTCAAAGTTTGCAAGTATATACTGAGTTGGTCGCCAAGATTGGAAGATCAGCGCAAGCCAGAGGAAGTAGCGGATTGCACTATTGATGTTGTGCTTTTATTTGTGTCACACTTTTAGACTGAGGTAGATGGTACTGAGGAGAGGACATGTCAAAGTGGTGAAGAAAATAATCCTTAAGTGCAAAGCGTGAAAGTTGCCCGGGTATAAAGATGCGAGTTCCTGCAAGCGTTCAGGTAAATTTTCCCATTGATTTCAAGTTGTTTAATTATTACTGTATACCCTTTATACGTTACTTAATTCATTACCCAATAGATTTTATAAATTTTATAAGAATGTTGTCATTGTCATCCCGCCGTTGTAAAAACTGTATTTGCCGCAACAAGAGTTGTATTCCCAGTACTGCTGTCTGAGGTCTCCAAGGCAAATGCGAGCAATGTTGCCTTCGCAAGGTGGGGTGCAACTTCCCTATAAATGTTGAGTCAACTGTCAAGGGTCCTTTGGAATCATCAAGGGAGATGCAAAGTCGTAGGTCCGCGCCAAGGGTCAATTACAAGATACCACCATTGCCGGAGATTGAATACTTGGGGACTCGAGTGCCTGGTGAGTACTAATCAGGACTAACTAATGAACTCAAAATAATAACTGATTGTTTGCTTGTTTGCTAGTGTTGCCTTTTTTTTGAAGATATACTACTAACACACCACCACCACCACCACCTTACTGGGGACCACCGAGTGAAAACCCGGGGACCCAGATGAATGCCGAGGTGCAAGGCAAGGTATCCGGTGTAGAAACGGTAGGAGTTATCACCGAGGAAGCAAGAGAGGGAGAAGAAAACGCAGCGGAGAGAGAAGAGGAAAATGGAGGAAACGGAAGTGGAGAGAACAAAGAGGAAGCGGGTGAATTAGAAGAAGAAAATGAAGGAGATGGAAGGGAGTAATTGACTGGGACGGAAGGGATGGAGGGCCAAGGCGAAGCGGATCCGGTGCAAATCGTATTGTCCGTTGAAACAGATGCGAGGCGCCTGACGGACAATATTGGAGAAGGCATGTTGGGTGGCCAAAGGAAAAGAGCGTATGAAGAGCTCTTGGAGGAAGGTGGATGGAATTCTTGGCCAAAGCGAGCTTGAGTTGCAAGATGCAAGGAGATTTTCGAAAAGCACATTTTAACGGAAGTGTTGGTACTTTGAAGAATGTCCGCATTGATCAACGATGAAGAACTTGATAACTTTTGGTCCATGGTTGCGGAATTGACGGCAAATTGGGAGGATGCAGAAAAAGAGATAAAAGAAACTTTGTAATTTAATGTATATTATTTATTTTTTTGTATTAAAAAATAGAATTATTATTATTATTATTATTATTTTTAATAATAACTGGAAATGAAGGGAAAATGAGAAAATAATAACACAGTGAGATGGCGGAATTAAATGATGAAATGATGGTGAAATAAGATAAGTTTTAATGGGATGGAATATGGAATGGAATGCAATTGAGTAAGATAAATGTGGAATGGAATGACATGGAATTGGATGGGATGAAATTTGGAGTGGAATGGAATGGGATTGGATGGGATGGAATGTGGAATGGAATTAGATGGGATTGGATGGGATTGCCAAGGTTTGTGAGGGTAGCTTGCATGGAATTCTTGAATCAGATTGGGTGAATTGCGAAGGTGATGGGCTGGTTCCCACAAGGTGTGATCTTTGTCGGACTGGAAGCCAGACCATTTGACAAGGTATTGAAGTTTTCCTTTGCGTAACCTGGAATCCAGAATACGGCTTACTTTCCACACTTAATGATCAAGAACAGTGACTGGTTCAGGAGGGGGATGAGTCTTGCCTGGGTATAGGACTTGAGCTGGCTCTAGGAGAGACACATGAAAGACCGGGTGGATATCTTGCCATTTTGCAGTTAAAGTAAGTTTAAAGGCGTTAGGGGAGATGACTGATTCTACTTTGAAGGGGCCAAGCTTTCTTTTGGAGAGTTTGCAAGTTGGGCAAGTACTGCAAATGTTGCAAGCATCAAGCCATACTTGATCTCCTACTTCAAAGGTTGGATCCAAAGTGCGAGATCGGTCTGCTTGCTCCTTATAGCGCTGATTTGCTTCTTCAAGGTTGGTTTGAAGTTGCAATTGAAGGGATTTAATTTTTTCAAGGTAATTGGTAGCAGGTTGAGAAGGTGCTACGTGAAGGGAAGAGAAAGTCAGGTTTCTACCATAAAGAGTTTGGAAGGGCAACTGTTTGGTGGAGGAATGAGTGGAGTTGTTGTAGGCAAATTCGGCTAGTGGGAGCCATTGCAACCAGTCGTCTTGTTGATAGGCAACATACATTTGAAGATATTGTTTGAGGATCTGATTAACTCGCTCGGTTTGCCCATCCGTTTCCGGGTGGTAAGCTGTTGATAAATTGCGAGTGATCTTCAAATGTTGGCATAGCAAGGTCCATAAGCTTGAGACAAACAGAGATCCACAATCAATAACTATATTATCAGGGAAGCCATGTTTCAAAAATACATATTCTATGAACAAGTTAGCCAAGTCTTCTGAAGAGGTCGTCACATTACTGCGTAAAAATAAAGCTATCTTTGAGAAGCGATCTACTATTACTAGAATAGCATCATATCCACTAGAAAAAGGTAATTGAGAGATGAAATCCATAGACAGCAAGTTCCAAGGACGAGGCGGAATTGGAAGTGGCTTCAGCAGCCCATAATTCTGGTGATTCAAGGACTTGTTATGATTGCAATCATAGCACGCGCTAACATAGTCTTTTACTTCTTTGGTCATACCAGGCCAGTAGAAGTCTCGTGAAATCAATTGGTAGGTTTTATCCTGCCCATAATGACCAGAAAGCGGAGAATCATGCTGTGACTCAAAGATATCTAACTTAATGCAAGAATTATCTGGTACTACTATACGATTATCATAAAATAAAAAGTCATTATCATCTATACTGTAATTACTATCTAATAAGTTCGCACTTTTGCAAAGTTCAATGCACTTGGGGTCGTCGTGTTGAGCTTGTTGGAGTTTGGAAGCCAAATCTCGTAAGCAAGCGATGATTGAACTGAGCAGGGCAGATTGGGTTGAGAAGAGTGTCCTAACATTTTCAGGGTTGTTTTTGGCAAATTTGCTCCCCCCCCCTGGGTAAAAGTTGTCCCAAAGTGATAAAGCATCAGGAACTACCGCTTGTTTCCCAGGAAGGTACGTGATAGTAAAGTGGAACTCGGAGAGGTATTCAGCCCAATGTGCCTGTCTACGTGTGAGGACTTTTGAACTCATGAAATACTTCAAAGAATTATGATCAGTTAAAACATCAAAGGATTCCCTAAGACTCAAAAGGTATGAACGCCATTTCTTCAAGCAATAAACGATTTCAAGAAGTTCCTTTTCATGAATCTCATCTTTAAGCTCTGCAGCGAGCCACTTGCAAGACTCAAAAGCTACGGGGTGAAAGAGAGAAGTGGAAGGAGAAAACTGCAAGATGACTCCTGCAATTTCATAGTTGCTTGCGTCTGTTTTGACAGTAGTGCGAGCTAGCTTGTTGAAGTGAGCACGTATTGGAGCAGTGGTGAATGCTTTCTTCAGAGCTTCAAACTCCAAAGCAGCTTGTTTGGTAAAAATAAAAGGAGTGTCTTTTTGAAGAAGGTTAGTAAGATTCAGGGTTTTTTTGGCGTAACGCGCAATAAACCTTCTATAGAAATTACTGAAGCCAAGAAAAACTTGAAGAGAATTGACCAAAGAAGGTGGGGGCCAGTCCAATATGCGTTCTCTCTTGGCTGGGTCCATCAATAGTCCTTGCTGCAAGACTACGACACCTAAAAAATGAAGAGAAGAGGAATGGAACTTGCACTTAGAGGCTTTTGCAAATAGGTCATTCTTGCAAATTTGCTGTAGCACCTCTTGCACATGTGCGATGTGATCTTCAAGGTTTCTCGAGTAGACTAGTATATCATCAAGATATACCACGAGGTATTTACCTACAAGATTCAAGAAAATGTTGTTGAAAAAATGTTGAAAAGTGGAAGGAGCGTTGCAGAGGCCAAAAGGAATGATTGTATACTCATAGCTGCTGAACCGGGTTCTCATCGCAGTTAAATACTCATGACCTTCCTTAATGCAAATTAGGTTATAGGCACCTCGAAGGTCTAACTTTGAGAAATAAGTAGCTCCGTGGAAGAGGGTAAGAAGATGTGACATAGGCGGTACTGGATAGGCATTCTTCCGGGTTACCTGGTTCAGTTTCCTGTAGTCAACACAAAGGCAAAGTCCGCCGTCCTTTTTTGGTACAAATAGGACACGGGAACTGGTGTTCGAATTGCTTGGTTGAATAAATCCTTTTGCTACATTTTCCGCAATGTAGTCTTGAAGCGCAATTGATTCTTGCGTTGAGAGAGAGTGAACTGGTCCTGGTGCCGGAGGTGGGCCAGTAAGTTCGATCTTATGATCATAAGGACGGGATGGAGGCAGTTTATCTGCTTTTGCAGCTGAAAATCCCTCAGCAAAGTCATGATAAACCAAGGGTAAAGACTCTCAAATGATTTCTAAATCTTCAATCTTGTCATCTTTGAGCACCGGCTTTGAGGTCGTTGCATGGTGCGAGAGGATTAGGGAGCTCAAAATACACCTTTTGGTTGGTGTCTGTTTCTTTTTGAAGGAACAGGAAAGAGGTAAGCTGGATAGGTAAGCAATAACTCCTAAATCTGAAGAGGGAATTTGAGAATGAAGGTCAGGATATTGCAAATCTCCTGGCAGAAAAGTGTCATCCAACTCAATGACAGTGTCAGGTAGGCTGTTTAATTCCTGATTGACAGAAAGGTTAGCGTTCTGGGGGTGCGAGGTTTGAAGGTTAATTACTCCTTCTTGCCAATCCACATCAGGATTCCAGTAAACTAGGAAATCATGGCCTAGAATGGTATCATCCATTCCAGGTATAGCCAAGACAAATAAATCCCATTTGAAGCTGGGGAAATTGGAGAATGCAAAGGTCCATTTTGCCTTTTGGGAAACCCAATAAGACGGTTCAGTCACACTACTTACTAAATAGATAGGAAATTTATCTATCTTGGAACGCATAAGATTTTTGGAAGTGGCAAAAGATTCATGCCTTGCTCCACATCGCCTGTTGCACAATTTCCGCGGCCTTCCTCCTTCCTCCAGAACTGGTGGACAGCGTGTTGCCTACCGGCCCTTGCGTACCAGTTTTTGGGGCCTGGGTTGATGGCTGCTCTCTGACATCCACATCCATCTTCCCAAACACAATCCACTTGTTTGCCGCCAATGCCCTAACCTCTGCCTCCACACGCGGAGCTGGGCACATATTGGGCCCATTGAAGATCCTAAGTGACACCTGAGCAGCCCCTGCAGGCTGGGATCTTTCCCTAACCTGCTCCACCGGGGGTGGCTGACCAGCCCCAACATCCACCGGCTTGCCCATTGAGAATATCTAAGTCGCCCCGGACGTGTGGACCAACCCCTTGTCCATGTCCTTGGTCAGTTCTGCTCAACCAGACTTCCAGTGGCCTTTATCACCGCAATAGGTGCACATGCAAACCAAAAACCCGCTCAACGGACCACTACTGGGCTGGAAGCCCCCCCCCCCATGTGAGGCAGCACTCTGCGCGGAGGAGGAGGAGGGGCGGGGCCGTTATCCAATTCAGAAGTATCCGTAGGTCCCGTAACATATCCATTACCTTGTTCACTGGTACTTCTATTGACTGCAAAGGGGCTGCTGGCCGCTCTGTTCCTGATGGGCCCGCGGGCAGTACCTGTGTTGGAGCAAGAGTGGAAGAGGCCATTGGTTGCCTTGAAACCATTGGGAACAAGCTTGCCGTATCCTCAATCAGTTCTTCCAAATCAATTTTGCTCTCTACCACCTGGTTGATCACGCTTAGGTTTGGAGGAAGCGTGACACTCCAATCCACTGACTGCGTGTTTTCGGAATGGAATAGGATAAATCTTGAACTTGGAGCACCTAGTGACTCGCAAGTGCAAAGATTTACTCGCGGTGATTTAGATAATGTGTAGCTTTCCTTGCAAGTATCAGAAAAACTACAAGCTTATTTTTTGACTGCTTAGCCGCTTCACGTGCTAACCGCTTTGCACAGCTGTCAACATCATGTTTACCTCCACAATACATACACAGCCCATTCTTTTCCCTTCGCAGCTGTTCCTCACTTCAAAGCATCCCGGTTTCCTTGTCCAAGAAATTCAGAGTTTTTGCAACAGCTTTCCCTTTCAAGTTGGAGTTCAAAGTCGGGGTTGGTTTGGATGGTTTTGGGTTCCTTGTGTTTTGCTTTGAGGAGTCGTCCACCTTTGGAGCCAAGGTGGATGGTCCATGGTTGTTTCGCCAAGAGCAATTCTTGTCATGATATCCATTATCAAGCTCAATTACTCGATCTATTAGCTGCTGAAGCAAGGTTGTCTTATGACCCCCAACTGCAAGCTGTTTGATTAAGCGTGCCGGTAAACCCTTTTGGAAATGGAATAGAAGAGTGACCTTGTTCCACTGGATGCAAAACTTCAAGGTTCAAAAATAAGAAATATAAACGGAAGCTCTACTATTCTCCTTCATAACTAAACTATTAAGTTCTTATTTGGCGTTTCAAACTTCATTGGGATCGCCAAACAGGGTGAAAAATTGTTGCTCAAACTTGTCCCAGTTGTTGAGAATACAAGTGGGACTGTCGTTGGATAAAAGTTTGAGGTATGGTTTGAGCCACTGTGAGGCTCTACCTCCTAAGAAGGACAAAGCATACATAACTTTATGTCTATCGGAAGGGAAGTTGTTGGAGTCGTTTGAAAAGATGATTTTACAAGACTGTAGGTAAGATATAAGCTTATGAGGGTGTTCTCCTGTAAAGTGATCAGGTTGTTTCATGCCCGGAGTGTGAAAAATAGGAGTGCTTGGACTAGATCGCTGGGCACCATGAGTGAGGGCCTGGATCAATGTCAAAAGCAGGGTTGGAGCATTGGGCTCGAGAGCAGTAGTGCGAACCCCTGGTCTACCACAAGTCAAAGTTTCATCAGAAGAATGGTCAGAGTCTGCGAATTCCGCGAGAGGGTCCATTGGAGCATCCCGTGGAGGAGCCCAAGGATCATTGAGAGGTTCCACAGATGGAGATTTGGAAGGAGGAACTGGATCTAAGGGTTTTTGGGCCCAAGGAGCGCTGGTTCTCCCTACCCAATGGATCTCATCATTGTAAGGGGCGAGGGAAGCGTTCCCGGTTAAGCGAGTACAGGACATTGAGAAAGAAGAGGTCTACTATAGGTTGGCAGGCTACAATAGATGAGTTGAGTTATTTAATTTACTGTCACACGACCACCCCACGTACTATAGGGCAATTCTTAGATGATTGTGAGCGCAAAGGAATACCAAGTGCAAGGGAAAATGCAAATAGCAAGACCCAGTTGCAAAGTGCGAACTTGGTTATGCCACTCAACAAACGGCAAGATGAATGGAATGTGTTCCGAAGAAGGAAACTCAACCTGAGTCTGATGTGATAACTAGGTTGCAGCAAAATGCAAGAACGTATAAAATTAACTAACTGAGGAGACAATCATCAGGCAAGGGGATAGCCCTTATAAGTTAATCCAAAGTGACTAGATACAACCTGGTGATGAGCTAACTACATGTGAAGCGGTGAGGCAATGAATGACAGGAACGGAATAGGAAATGAAACAGTGGTATGGATCAAAGGTCTTAGCGTAAGTGCAAGACAATAGAATCTGAGCGTACAATTGCATGACAAATTGGGACAAGAGCGAGTGACATTGAAGGTAATTTGTTAACATTATCCCTCTTTTCCCTATGCTCTGATTCACACTCAGTCTCTGTCCCAACTGCTCTGCGGACAAACTGAGACAAGTCTTCGTGACATGTCTGCATCATCCCTGTCTTCCCACACTTGAGGCGACCCAGGTGAACCTCTGGGTAACCTCCCTTGGTTGAATTGCCTCTTGCATTCTCTTCTTGTGTTCACTCTCTACGTTTATCTTCTCTATTATTCTTATTTTTCTTATTTCTTTTCTTATTTCTTATTTTTTTCTTACTCTCGATCTGAATCCTTCTCAACTTAATCCTTCTGCCCTGGTCTGAAGTCTCTACGTCATCCAATCTATGCCTGGTAAGAAACTTATCCTCAAGATCGTGTTCACATTATCTTCTGAAATATCAACTCAACCTTGTAGTTACCGTCTCCATTGCCTGAGCTCCATCAACTTCCTCGCTGCGAATATCTTGTCTAGTCTCTCTACATCTTGTCTGATCTCTCTTTTCTTTCCTAAATAACTCATGCTGTTGGTATTCTCATTCTTCCTCATTTCACTTTCTTTTTGTTCCTCATGGCTCTAACTTTTATCTTTAGTCCGCTGGTTCTTAGTCCTGAAGTAATTCACTTAAATCTTATCATAATGCAAATGAGAGGTAATAGTGTATGCAGAGTAGGGACTAGTCCAATTGCAAACTATACAGTAGTGATGGCTTGGTTAGACGTGGATGCGAACTAACAAACAATGCATGACCAAAGATGGAAGTCCGAGGCTGTTGATTGGCCAGGGAAGGAGATTGGATCTCATAATGGATGGTTCACCAATATGGAGTTGACTGCAAAGTTTGCAAGTATATACTGTGTTGATTGCCGAGATTGGAAGTTCAGCACGAGCCAGAGGAAGTAGCGGATTGCACTATTGATGTTGTGCTTTTATTTGTTTCACACTTTTAGACTGAGGTAGATGGTACTGAGGAGAGGACATGTAAAAGTGGTGAAGACAATAATCCTTAAGTGCAAAGCGTGACAGATATATGATATGATCCAACCCAGAGTTGAGAGTGAGGTATTTTTGAGTCCTCCCTCTCAACCCTAACCTAGGTACAACCACAAGCAATAAGATAGATGAAATATGACCCCAAGTACAGAACCCTAGCTCCACCTTAACCCTACCCCGTACCAACCACCCCGTCCAAAACCCTCCCCTTCAATATCACGTATTTCTGGTTTGTTGTTCTCATGGCACAGCCCTCCGCGGCGCCCTACTTGGAGTCCCCCCAGTTCTATCCGTCCACCCGCGTCCGCGGATCCCGTGATCTGTGAGTCAGCCCTTGCTTATGCCCGCGCAAACCTTGGATCCGGCAATGCGTGAGTTGGCTTACGCTTATGCCCGCGCAAACCTCCCCAGCGCGTATAACCCCTGATCTCCCCGCCCTTGCCTTCTGGACTAGCCACCTGCAAGCTTGGTCGGGCCCGCTCCATCACTTGGTCCGCGTTCCCTGGGCGGGTTGCGGCCAAGAGCCCCCCAGAGTAGGCCCAACCCACCCCTGGTGCCAAGCCCTGCAATCCCTGCAGCTGAGCCCTCATCCTCTGCTGCTGAGCCTGCAGCAGGCACTTCTGAGACCGTGCGCACCCCAAATGCTGAGCCCAACCTACCCAACTGCTGAGTGTGCAGCCCGCAAAGCAGCTCCCAATCCAAGGTTATAAATATGACACCACACTGGTCATTCATCTTCATGCACGATGGTTTATTTTTCTTAAATCATCTGACTCATCTGCGTTTTGCTTATCTATGCACTGGAACACTGCATTTCATTTTGGTTTTTCAACTGTCATAGCCAACGGATTATCGGTGTCTAGAAAGAAAAAAGTAAAATTGCAGGCCCCCTTTCATAAATTGACGCCTGAAACCATGCCCACTGCAATCAAGTAGAATACCTTGGAAAAAGAGCCATTATTACTTGCTTGGTTCCCCCCGCGGGGTCAACTTGTAATCCCACAATGGGCAGAATGCTTGGGGGTGTTCAAGCTGGTTGGATTCTGATTCAACGGTTTTTTTTGCTGCAACCCTAACTTACACCCGGTTACACACCCAAGACAGGACATATAGCAAGGAAATATTGGACATGAGGTTGAGCCTCAAGGGATTTGCCACTCCTTACTCCAACAGTTTCATTGGTTTCAGATTAATATGCCCTTCATACATTGGTAATTGCTACGTTTGGGGTTGCGCAATTTAGCGGCAACGGAAGGCATCCCAATCCAAAACTGAACTTGGTCAGAACAAATCCAAGATCTGCAAAAAAAATCAAAGCCATGATGAATTGTAGGAAACATTACGGTACAGGGAATGAAGATGATGGAAGAGGGACTGAAAATGCGGATTTTGGGTGTCATGCCAAAAAGGTCCTGGAGGGTGGTGGATAAATTCCAGCTAGCGTCAGCAATTTTCCCAATCCAAATGACTGATTTAGGAGTATTTTCTGCCAGATTGGACGGATCTGTCAACTAGAGATTCCGCGGCCGCCGCAGCTCTTATGCGCAACCTCCCCTTGACTTCTACTTGAACTCTCCAGTGTTGAGCGCCTTTTCCAAACCAGGAGGTCTCCTTCCTATTTCCTCTTGTTGTCTCTCGATCTCTCTCTTTCCTTTTTCTTTGTTTCTCGTCTCTATCTCTCATTCCTCCTTCCCTTTATCGCGCTACTCCATCCAAACTCTCCTTGACCAGATCAGTCAACCCTTGAACCGCTCACCTGAATACGACCACCAACCGCAACTATAAACTCGGCACCGTAATATCATCAAGGAGGAGTAAAATCAATCCATCCACTCCTTCAAGGTTAAATTGCCAAACTCACGTCACTAGTTCAAGACCAAGGTGATCTTTTGACCTCAGTTTCTTTATTCCATTTTCATATTGTGTCACTGCTTCTTTCTCTTGTCAATTCTTCTCTCAATCTCGCTCAAAGTTATCTCCTTACAAGTGTTATGTTCACACAGTTATACTATTACAAGAGCTGCTTGATTGAATCAAAATAAAGACAATTTTTGTGAATTGTGACATCTTCACATGGTAGCGAGAGTCGACTCTTGATTAAAATCAGCTCTTGAATAGATACACAGGTCGAACTTATTCAGGTATCTCTCCCTATGGCTGACGGCAAAGGACACCCCATAAACATCCCAATCTCGGAAGACTCAGACAACAATTACTCGACCAGATCAAAGATAGTCAAGCTCAACCGCCACAACTGGCATTACTGGAAGAGCGCCTTCAAGGATATCATTGTTGGGGAAGGACACAAAGAAATCCTTGACGACGAGTGGATCAAAACTAACTCTAAAACTAAAACATATCGCCGGAAGAATGCTTTGGCCCTCAGTCTCCTACGGAATTCGGTCAAAAAAGATCTATTATCCTGCATCAAATCGAGCAAGTCCGACTTCAAGAAAGCCTATGGTCTACTCGCTAACAAATGCGGAGAAAACTCCTTGATAGTCATAGGAGATGCTCTGATCCGAATGATCAATCTAACCTACGAGCCGGGTAAAAGCCTCCGAGAGCATACCTCAACATTCAGAGACACGTATGTAAGCCTCATCAATATGATCGACAGTCAACCTCCCGAGGAGCAAATCATGCAGGTCTCCACTGGTCTGGTCGCGGTGTTTTTCATCAAAAGCCTACGACAAGACGACTTACTCTCAAGTATCACATCCACTCTGTACAATATTCAACCATTTACTCTAGAGGCCGTGTCAACAAGAGTGTTGCTAGAAGACTCCTGACAAGAATCGAACTCTGTCGAAACAACCTACTATGCTTCCAGCACTAAGTCACGCTTCAGTTGAGGCAAGGAGAAGACCCCAGCCAGATTACCAGAAAGACCGCCACGCTCCGTTTCTTTCCGTCCCAGGTCAATAGCGCCAACGTGGAAGAATCCTCAGCTTGGTTCCAAACCACCCTCACTCACCAAACAGATCAAAAAACTGAATTGGGAACTACAACAGCTTCAGTCTCAACACTCCATAAACGCTACCAAGGAGTGTTTGGAGGAATCAGATGTTGAGGACCAAGCCAACACTGCTGACCTAGTGGCGGACCAATCCACCGAACCAGATGATTGCGGCTTCCTAGTCAGCGAGGACACCATTTACCATACCTCTACCCCTCAGGACCAGAGGATCAAGCTGGTATACAACTCTGGCGCATCGAGATCCACGGTATGCAACATTGCATTGCTTCAAGATCCTGCCCCTGTTGCAAAACGGCTAAACACCTACGGAGGAAGTGTTGATGTTACTCACGTTGGTAAGCTTAACATAGGGGGCACAATGATTTTTCCAGTATTCTACGCTCCGGGCGGTCCCAGAAACTTGATATCAGCCACGCAGTTAGAAGATCACGGTCTACGGGTTGTTCAAAAACACCAAACGGTTCTTGTAAAACTTGCAGACCGGATCGTCTATTGCTTCCCGCGCATCGGCAACTTGTACATCTTGTACTACTCTCCCCCTCCCAATATCTACCTAACCAACATGGGGGATGAACCAGTCGACTGGCACATAACCCTTGGTCACCTGTCGGACGTTTACCTGAAGAAGTTCCTCCATCTTCATAAGATACCGGTTCCGATCCCCTTCCCTTCGTTGAACCAATGCAATGTCTGCTTGGAATGCAAGATCAAGCGCAGGTTGCACTCGAATCCCCTACCCACCTCAACCAAACCATTTCAGCAACTTCACATGGACGTCCTTCAAATTACTCCCCCGTGAAAACAGTCAGCATCCTACATGTTGGCGATCATCGATGACTATTCAAGGTTCAACCAAATCTACGTCATAAAGAACAAGTTGGATGCTGAGGAGAGAATAGTAAGTTACATCCATGAAATAAAAAATCAACTGGAGGTGACCCCTGCGTTTATACACTGCAACCGCGGCGGCAAATTTGGATCGACGAAGCTGCTGGATTTTCTATCAAGTCGCGGGATTGTTCTCAAACAAGGCCCGGCCAATTCACCACAATCCAAAGGACTTGCGGAACGGTTCAATCAGACGATTCTAATGAAAATGCGCTGCCTTCTTGCCCAATTGGATGTACCAATAAACTACTGGGAAGAAACGGCCAGGTACTTGTCTATGCTGATAAATATTCTCCCTTCTGCTTCGCTTGGATGGTAATCGCCGGTTAGCAGGCTACTTGCTTTGAATGCAACCATAGAGCCCGTCCGGAACGTACTGACCCTCATTCCGTTTGGTCTCAAGGTGCATGTGCACATTTCCCCGCCCTTGAAGCTGGAAGTACGGTCAAAGCCGCTTGTCTTCCTTGGATATGAGCCTTATTTGGATGCTGGCCGGTTTCTGGACCCAAAAAAACGGAAGGTGGTGGTAAGCCGTAACTTCAAACCAACCCGCCTCATTTTTCGCTACCACTCCACCCAATCTCTGAAGAATTCCCCCTCATTGCTTCCGCAGATTGTGCCATTCCATTTGCCATCCCCTAACGTGGCGGACGAGACTACCCATGTTCTGCTGCCCGCCTCCAGGCGCCTCAAACGCCCCGGGGTCTTGCAACCGTTGGGTCCGCCTATTTCTCCTCAGCCTTCAATGGAGGTCACGACCGGTCCAGTAGCATCCTCCCCTCCGGATCCGCTAGCTGAGGAAGCTCCGCCAGAACCACCCATAGCCCCAAAGTCTGCTCCAAAGGGGTACGCGTATGTGCCGTACTACAATAAGGCACCAAGGAACGTCTCCTCCGACATCGACGTTACGGCAATCATCCCACACGGTTGGCGCCCAGGGAATTCAAATGTCGAGGATGACGACGCCAAAGATGCTCTGATCAGCAAGGTTGTATTGGTGGAGAAGGCCATGGCGGATCCAAACAAACGACCGAAGTGGATGGAATCCATGACGGAAGAAAATCAGTCCCTGCTGATGCACGAGACGGGTACCCTGGTGCCGCGACCGGACGACAACAAGGTCATCAGGGGCATGTGGCGGTTGGTCAGGAAGAAAAATGATTTTGGCAAGGTAACGAGGCGCAAATCCCAATGGGTGTGCTTTGGCAATCACCAGGAATATCCTTGACACTATCTCGATACGTATTCGTTGGTCGGTCGGAGCGAATCCTTACAAGCCCTACTCTTGGCGTCTGTGCAAAACGGCTGGCACGTTTATCAATTCAATGTCGAAACGGCCTTTCTCTACGGCGAAATCAATGCAATTGTCCATGTGGCACAGGTGGCGGGGTTTGAAGTACCAGGCAAGGAGGACTGGGTGTGGCGCCTGAACAAGTTGCTATACGGGACTAAGCAGGCTCTGAGATGTTGGCAATTGCACCTGGCGAAAACGCTTGACTCTCTTGGCCTGACTCCGTCGACCGGGGACAAATCAATCTTCGTGAACAAATCCAAGTCGCTGCGTCTTCATCTACATGTAGATGATGGTCTGATTGTCGGGAGTGATTGGGAGGAGATAGTGCGATTTCTGAAACTTCTGGGGGGCCGCTACAAAATCAAGCTTCAGGAACGCCCTACTCAACATCTAGGCTATACCCTTGAGTGGAATCAAGATGGATCGCTAAAAATGCATCAGCGCCAATTCACCAAGAAGGCCCTAAAGGACTTTGGTTTTAAGCATCTCAACGCGGTAAAGGCGCCCGCACCCATGAATATTCACAACGAAGTGGGACAGGAATCACAAAATTTTGACGTGAAGACGATGCAGAGGGTGCTGGGTACATTGATTCATCTGGCCATCCACACAAGACCGGACATACAGTTTACAGTCAATCTCCTGTCTCAATTCGCGAATAGACCAACACAGGCTCAGTGGAAGATGGTCAAGCACCTGTTTTGATATCTGAAAGGAAAAAAATCCATGGGCATATTGTTCACAAAGTCCGTCAATCCCAAGGACCAACTGTGCGGGTGGGCGGATGCAGACTACAGTCAATTCGTCACAACCCAAAAGTCAACCTCCGGTTACGTGGTCACTCTGTACGGAAACCCCATCATCTGGACAACCAAAAAGCAATCCATAGTTGCTCAGTCCACTACGGAGGCGGAATTTGTGGCGATAAACCTTTTTGCAAAACAGATGCGATGGCTGTCCACTCTGATTATTGGCCTCGGCATAGCCATCTCAAAGCCAAAGATAAAGAATGACAATCAAGGGGCCAACTTTATCAGCAAGGAAGCCCAGCTGAACCCCAACTCGCGACACATTGAGATCCGCTTTCAATACGTGCGGGACCTGGTGTCTAAGTCCCTCATTTCCGTCAAACACGTACCTACTGACAACATGATGGCGGATATACTCACGAAGCCCCTTGGATACGTCAAGGTGATTCAGGCTAGAGTCCAGTTGCATCTCACTGCCGCAGAATCTAGGAGGAGTGTCAACTAGAGATTCCGCGGCTGCCGCAGCTCTTATGCGCAACCTCCCCTCGACTTCTACTTGAACTCTCCAGTGTTGAGCGCCTTGTCCAAACCAGGAGGTCTCCTTCCTATTTCCTCTTGTTGTCTCTTGATCTCTTTCTTTCCTTTTTCTTTGTTTCTCGTCTCTATATCTCATTCCTCCTTCCCTTTATCGCGCTACTCCGTCCAAACTCTCCTCAACCAGATCAGTCAACCCTTGAACCGCTCACCGGAATACGACCACCAACCGCAACTATAAACTTGGAACCGTAATATCATCAAGGAGGAGTAAAATCAATCCATCCACTCCTTCAAGGTTAAATTGCCAAACTCACGTCACTAGTTCAAGACCAAGGTGATCTTTTGACCTCAGTTTCTTTATTTCATTTTCATATTGTGTGACTGCTTCTTTCTCTCGTCAATTCTTCTCTCAATCTCGCTCAAAGTTATCTCCTAACAAGTGTTATGTTCACACAGTTATACTATTACAAGAGCTGCTTGATTGAATCGAAATAAAGAGAATTTTCGTGACTCGTGACATCTTCACAGGATCCGCATAATTTGTGCCAAATAATGCAGGTATGTTTGGGATTTTCTAGCGAACGGCACAAGCTTATTTGGATTAATTTTAGTCACCTCTGATGAGCTTCTTGATACACTTATTCCACCCAATTGCTTTATGACGAAACCGAGACGAAAATGAAGGCAACAGTAAAAGGTCCGCAAGCACTTCCCTTAAATTTCCACTTAATCTCCCCATGATGACGGTCTTCGAGACGCTGCTACTGGGCGGTTTCATCTACCTGGTCTATATGCTATACAAATTTTGTGTAACTGTGATTGAACTGTTAAATTATCAACTTCGTTCGTTGATGTGGTAAAATATTTGGTGGACCTTCTTTTAATCATTCATATGTACCGGCACGAATCCGCAAACCACCCACAGTCCCAATTGAGGCACGTCAATTTTCATTGTGGTTTGTGCATAGACTGAAAAGCTCGCTGGCCACAATGACTGATTTTTGATATATGGGGTTTTAAAATCTTTCCTCCTGTTCTACCCGGATGATTATCATTTTCGCGCGAAAAGCAATTGGGACGACCAAGAGAAAAGATCCGACCTATCAAGAGCTCCCATGATGGCCGTTGTGAGTGACTTTCCCGGTTTAAACCTGAGTCGATGGGGTAATAAGGCAGCGGGGTATTCACTGGCACTCGCTCTGGAATTGGTGGGGATAAAGGATCGGATATGTTTGAGTTAGATTTTTTCATGTCTTTTCCATGATTCTGCGCGTTTGATGGCTTCCACGAGGTAACCGCAATGTTCAAATTGAACCTTTTTTTTGTTTCCATTGGTAAGCTTCCGGGGGTATTGGGAAATATGGCTCAGCCTTTGGAATTTTACACCATAAATTCCTTGAGGTTTCGCCCTGGTGACAGTTTCACTTTTCCCGGGATGCGATTTATTGACATCAGCAAACCAGAAAGGCTCGAATATGTTCAAAAAAGTGAGGGGAATCCATGTTGATAAATAACAGAAATACAACTGATGACAAAAATGAGGATTGAGGTTGACATTACGCTGTGCTTCATAATTTCTTCAGCAAACTTGAGCAATTATGTCAAGGTAAATCATAGCTCCATACCTAACGCGACCCATCTCGCGCTTAAGGCTGACTCAGCATCTTCTCGACGACAGGGGCCTATCACTCACTCTGTGTTGAGGGATGTTTTTGGGGATGGAATTTTTGCTATAGATGGGGCATGTTGGAAGAACATTCGCTATGCTACCAGTACTCTCTTCACCATAAATTCCTTTAAGGTCAGTGAAGCACCCATGAAATTGGCGTTGTACTTTCAACTCATAATTAATGGTTTCTGAGCTTCTTAGAACATCATGGTACCGTCGGCGAGCAAAAGCATGGACGGGCTCGTTCAAACTTTAGAAACAGCGACCGTGGACAACCGTTCCCTTGATTTTTGTTATCTCCTATGCTGTTTTTCCATGGATTCATTTCTTCGCATGACGTCAGTCTAGATTTTAATCTCGGGATTCTCCATGCATTTCTTCTTTCCTAAAGCAATAGACGACAAGACAGAAATAATAGAGAAACCCGTTTCCAGAGGCAAGCTCAACCTACACGTTCTTTTTTTGTAAAAGTTTCGGGAGAGAGCTAGGACTACTTGGAAAAGGCTTTGAAAGAGAGATGGAACCATATTCATTCAAACAAGATGCCCGCAGCTCAATTTCGTTTTCTAAAGAATTTGATTTTTCTCAAGACCAAGTGGACTTTAGGTTTACTACCATGTTTGTGTGAAAACTGATTGAAAAAATTAACTTTGTCCTCGGTAAGAAGACGAGATCTTCGTGCAATATTTTCGACAATTACGGCTATTCTTTGATCGATGAAATGTAAATGTTTGAGAACCTGATTGTACAATCAATAGTTAGTGTCTTATAAAATACACGTGATCACTCCGTAGGTAAGGACTTGACAAACCTGATTGTACAATCAATAGTTAGTGTCTTATAAAAGACACGTGATCACTCCGTAGGTAAGGACTTGACGACTGATTCCCCAAACAGTTGTGAAGTGATGATATTAATCAGTACAGGTCTGATCAGGCATATGATGGAAAACAAAGTACAGCGTATACATGAGACTAACACCTGATTGTACAATCAATAGTTAGTGTCTTATAAAAGACACGTGATCACTCCGTAGGTAAGGACTCCTGAAGTTACAAAAGTATAGTATAGTTGATGTTAGATGCTGTGGTACAAAGTGGTGACGTGAATAAGAAATAAGGGACTTACAACGACTGATTACCCAAACAGTTGTGAAGTGATGGGGAATCAGGTTGTAAGAGGTGAACAGGCCAGCTTAAATAAACAAATTGGAACATGATACAACTACAATGTCACTAACAACTACATCGCGTATGACATCATGGCAACACAACGCTCAGATTATCAGTTCTAGCTTTGACAAATTGATAGACGTTGAAATTGAGTAGCCCGTATAATAAATGTAAAGAGCCCAGGTCCAAGCGTAAATGAAACTGGACTGAATTCTAACACCCCCCCTCAGCTTGTCAAAGTGATGACGGGTTTAATACCAAGTTGATCTCGGAATTTATGGAAGGTGCCTTTAGGTAAAACTTTAGTAAACAGGTCCGCTGTCATTTCTGTAGTGGGACAGAATTCCATTCTGACTTTCCCAGCCTTAACTAATTCTTGGATCCAATGATGCTGGATTTCTATGTGTTTTGTTCTAGCATGGAATATGGACTTTGACGTAAGGTGGATGGTGCTTAGGTTATTGCAGTGGAGAATTATTGGTACAGAGCAGGGAAGTTGTAAGAAAGTTAGGGAGTCAATGAGCCATATGGATTCTTGACCGGCCTCAGTGGTAGATTTGTATTCAGCTTCTGTGGACAATAGGGAGACAGTTTGTTGAAGTTTGGATTTCCAGTTAATAGGACTGTTCATCATAGTGAAAACATATCCCGTAGTGGATTTCCGCGTGGCCTTGTCTCCTGCCCAATCAGCATCAGCGTGTCCAAACGGGACATACCAACTTTGATTGGCAGACACTGAGGTGGTAGAGGGTGAGTACTCAATACCAAAATGGTAGGTTCCCTTCAAGTACCTGAATACATGACAAAGCCCCTTCCAGTGTTGAATCCCGGGTTTGTCCATGTACCAAGCTAGTAGTCCTACTGCGTGACTTAAATCCGGTCAAGTACATTGAGCTAGATATAGTAAGGAACAGACACCACTACGGTACGCAAGATTTAGTTTTAGAAACTCTTCATGTTCCGTATCGGAGGCCGGGAGATATGAAGCAGTGATTGGAAGAGGAGTGGAGGTAGGCTTGGAATCAAAATGGTCAAAAGTTCTGAGGATTTGTTCTGCCATGTGATGTTGGTTTAACAAATATCCTGAGGAGGTTTTTCGTAGTTGAATACCAACTATGCTTTCAGCTAAACCTAGGTCTTCCATTTCCCACTTGGAACAGATCTGGGATTTAACATGATCAGTATTGTTGCCGGTAATGACCATGTCATCAACATGTATATATATCAAGCAATATTTATCCTGTTCAGTTCGGAGGTATAGGCATGCATCGCAGGGGGATTTGGTGAATCCAATACTTGTTAGGAATTCATTCACACTGTTGTTCCACATGCGGGGAGATTTTTTGAGACCGTATATAGACTTATTCAATTTCCAAACTTGATTTATCCCTACTTCAAATCCCTCGGGTTGTTCCAAATAGATTTCTTCGTCCACTGGGGCATTTAGAAATGCCGTTACAGCATCCATTTGATGGATTTCCCAGTTATGGTAGGCGGCCAAGGCAATAAGGATTCGTAGTGAGGTTGGTTTTCCGGTGGGGGAAAAGGTGTCATGGTAGTCAATTCCTTCCACCTGTGAAAAGCCCCTAGCAACGTATCTGGACTTCTTTTTGATGAAATTACCATTATTATCTCGTTTCGTCTTACATAACCATTCGCCCTTGATGACCTTCTTGTGGGATGGACGATCAACTAAGGTGAACACTCCTTGGGAGATCATGGAGTCAATCTCCTTTTTGAATGACTTCATCCAATCCGGAGCGTCGGGGCAATTTTTGGCATCAGGGAAGGAGATAGGGTTGGCAGTGACCAAAGTAATTTTGTGTACTAGGCTTGCTAGGGCATTCAAGTTGGATGATAGTTGAACTAAGTTAGAGTAGTTGATGCGTGGTAAGTTGCATAGTTGGGGTTCTCGATTGTAGGTGTTGGCAGGTATGTGGTTGGCATTGGTGTTACTGTTCAACGGGTCTTTAGGAGAATTGGGAGGCACCAGTGGAGGACCGAGGTTGAGTATTAGTTGTTTCCGTTGGGTGTCAGGAGTTTCTGTCAAGTTATTGTCAGGTGTGTTAGTTGGATTAACATTGTCAGGTATAGGAAGTTCAGAAGAGTCACAGTGAATAAATTGGTGGAATACATCGGAGGAGTTGTTGGAAGCTGTTGTAGGGTCTTTGAATGGAAACAGGTTTTCATTAAATTTAACATCACATGATATTGTTATATTATTTTTGGTAGGGTTGAGAATGTAATAGTTGAAATTTTCCTCAGTATGTCCGACAAGAATACCTTCAAATGCTACTGGGGAGAACTTATCCTCACGTAGAGCTTTTCTAATTAAAACGTATGCCCTACAACCAAACACTCGTATGTGATTTAGATTAGGTCTGTATCCATACCATAGTTCAAACAGAGTGATCAGTTGGATCGGTGTTTATTGTGTAAACAGTCTATTGGAGAGAAAAATGGCACTGTTTATAGCCTCCCACCAATAGGTGCTTGGAGTGTGGCTGTGAACCATCATTGACCTGGCCCGTTTGACTATTGTTCAATTTCCCCTTTCAGCCACCCCATTTTGTTCAGGAGTGTAGGGGGCAGTTGTACGTAGAACTATACCTGAATCGTTAAAATATTTCATAGCCTCTGAGTTGTGAAACTCACTTCCTCCGTCCAAGGTGAAGGATATGACCTTATGGTTGGTTTGGCGTTCGGCACGTGCAATGTATCTTTTAATTGCTTCTAGGACTTCAGAACTTGACTTGGAGTACAGGGGATAACCGACTTTGTAGCATGTATAATCATCAGAGAACAACATGTAATAAGAGTAGGGAGAATTAGTTCTAATTATCCCACTTAAATCAACGTGAATGTTTTCCAGTGGTTTAGTGCTTTGGCGTCAAGGGTGTTTGTGAGAGGATTGGTGGATTTTTGATTTAATACATGTATCGCATGAAGCATCGTTAGGAGGATCATAATTAAAGTAATTCAGTTTGGACATTTGAGATAGCACCACTGGATTAGTATGAGCCATTCGCGAGTGAAAAATTTCTTGTGAGGCCTGTTTACATCAAATGAGGTAGGATGTTGGGCTCACCTTTGGTGAGGCAGTGAATTCCATGAGGTTGTCCGAAAAACGCCCCTCTAAGATCACAGTATTGTTGTCTTTGAGTTCTACCGATGAGCCTTCAACTCCTATGCTGATCTTCTCCTGAAGTAATATACATCCTGCAATCAAGTTCTTTGCTAGTTCCGGAACAAAGAGGGCATTTTCAAAGCGGATAGGTTGTTGGTCTTTTCCTTTAATAACTGCACATCCAATGCCTTTGATAGGTAAGGTGTGGCCTCCACCAGCAATCTTGAGTTCTAACCCTTCTGTTTGAGTTGTAAAGTCCTTTTCGTCAAAGAACTCAAGTCGGTTAAACATGTGTTGTGTGGCGCCGGTATCAAATAAAAGTGCATTTTCTTGACGTCCAGTCTTTCCATAAAAACATCGTGGATTACTTGGGTTTGGAGACTCAATAACTATACTAGTTAAATGCGCATTTGAAGTAGTAGCTGGTTTGGATTGGTACCATTCAGGTATCTCTCCTCTCCATTCCCCATTTCGAATTTTCTTTTCAATCCATAGTCGGCGGTTAGCTTTGTTTTGGGCATGGCATTGACTTGGGCTGTGGGGTCCTACACAGTGGTCTTTTGTGCATTTAGGACAGGAGGAAGGTCTCAACATTAGATTTGCCTCTTTGGTAGTTACGGCGGAGGTGAATTTGTGGGTTTCCATAAATTCCGCAACGACATTCTGATAAGATAATGGTTTGGTAAATCGCATTATCGTGGTCTTATCATGGTTGAAGCGGGGGTGGATTGATTTGAGGAATGTATATACTAGTAATGAGTCACTCTTGAGATCCCCCCCAGCTTGGAGCATTTGGGCTTGGATAGTTTCAAACTGATCTATATGGTCACGTAGTGAGATGTTTGAGCCCTGTTTCAATTGTCTGAGTTTCTTTTGCAATTCAAATATATGGTGGCTTGCGTTCTTGGCATGAAATTCTCAAAGAGTTTTCCAGATGTCGGTGGGACTGTTGTGTTTGTAAGGCACTGGTGAAGTTTGGAATTTAGCATTCAGTCTGAGAGAGTTTCTGTTGTCTATATGGCTAATGATCCATGCGCTTAGTAGGCGTTTGGTTACGGAGTGATAGACTGGGGAACAAAATTCAGGGATAGTGTTGTTGTCAATGAGATATTGGTCTAAGTCGATGCCTTGCAGTGCAATGGTGATGGCATAGGTCTAACTTGCAGTGTTGGTGTCGTTGAGTTTAGTCAAGATGGTGGTTTTAGATAGCAGGTTTAGTATTTCTTGGTTGGCTAGGTGTTTGAGTCTGGAAGTTTCTGGATCATTTGAGGAATTAGACATGGATTCCTGATGAAATTGTTGGGTGGTGAACGTAGGATTTGGGCTGTGTGAATGATCCATTGGAACTGGGGCCGGGCTGTTTGTGGGTGAGTGTGAGACATGCGACATGTTGGATCTTAGTCTCTTGCTACCATGTAAATGTTTGAGAACCTGATTGTACAATCAATAGTTAGTGTCTTATAAAAGACACCTGATCACTCCGTAGGTAAGGACTCGACGAACCTGATTGTACAATCAATAGTTAGTGTCTTATAAAAGACACGTGATCACTCCGTAGGTAAGGACTCAACAAACCTGATTGTACAATCAATAGTTAGTGTCTTATAAAAGACACGTGATCACTCCGTAGGTAAGGACTCAACGACTGATTCCCCAAACAGTTGTGAAGTGATGATATTAATCAGTACAGGTCTGATCAGGCATATGATGGAAAACAAAGTACAGCGTATACATGAGACTAACACCTGATTGTAAAATCAATAGTTAGTGTCTTATAAAAGACACGTGATCACTCCGTAGGTAAGGACTCCTGAAGTTACAAAAGTATAGTATAGTTGATGTTAGATGCTGTGGTACAAAGTGGTGACGTGAATAAGAAATAAGGGACTTTCGACGACTGATTCCCCAAACAGTTGTGAAGTGATGGGGAATCAGGTTGTAAGAGGTGAACAGGCCAGCTTAAATAAACAAATTGGAACATGATACGACTACAATGTCACTAACAACTACATCGCGTATGACGTCATGGCAACACAACGCTCAGATTATCAGTTCTAGCTTTGACAAGTTGATAGACGTTGAAATTGAGTAGCCCGTATACTAAATGTAAAGAACCCAGGTCCAAGCGTAAATGAAACTGGACTGAATTCTAACATGAAAGGATGTCCAAGTTTGAAAAGTCGAAGAACGCCATGGGAGATGCTGAATCTCAGCAAGATCTCTTGGGGTTATTAATGATCGCCCTTGATGAGCGAGGCGATGCTTTAGGACGTAAACAATTGCGAAACAATGCCATCAACTTAATCGTTGCCGGTCTGTGAGTCACACTTTTCAGTGAGGCCCTACGAGCGACTTGACTCAGGCAAATGAAACTTGGTCAAAAGAAGTAAAAGGTTGATACGTAACCAAACACCGTCAAATTCAGATGGAATTTCCAGCTTTGATCTTGACCATTGATGTAATCGTAAATGTCCTCTCATAGATTTCTTTCGCGTTTACTGTCCATAATCCCCCAAATTATACTCAAATATTTTCATTGAAACCATTGTTTGTTCTTAGAATTAT
Organism: Puccinia polysora; assembly: GCA_025617555.3. Classification (NCBI taxonomy): domain Eukaryota; kingdom Fungi; phylum Basidiomycota; class Pucciniomycetes; order Pucciniales; family Pucciniaceae; genus Puccinia; species Puccinia polysora. The sequence continues at coordinate 35,465,868 of CM062623.1, read as the reverse complement.
CAGCAATCAATGTGTGCCCACCCAACGAGGGAAGTAAATACTTGGGGCCTCAAGAAGAAATCGATGATGACTGTGGATTAAGCTGCTAAATGAAGGAAGTGACCAGCGAGTGAGGAGATTGTGGGGCGCAAGTTTTGGGACCAAAGGAGACGAGAGAGATGGACAGTACCTGAACGAGGCAGGAGAATGAGAGAAGAGGAAACGACAGGTGAGGATTTGATTTCAGGAAGCAAGCATGAGATGGAGCACAGACGCATCGAGACACAAGAGGAGACATAACGAAAAGAAGAAATAAAGAGACAACGGCAAACCTGAAGGAAGTGACCAGCGAGTGAGGGGATTGTGGGGCGCAAGTATTGGGACCAAAGGAGACGAGAGAGATGGACAGTGCCTGAACGAGGTACGAGAATGAGAGAAGAGGAAACGACAGGTGAGGATTTGATTTCAGGAAGCAAGCATGAGATGGAGCACAGACGCATCGAGACACAAGAGGAGACATAACGAAAAGAAGAAATAAAGAGACAACGGCAAACCTGAAGGAAGTGACCAGCGAGTGAGGGGATTGTGGGGCGCAAGTATTGGGACCAAAGGAGACGAGAGAGATGGACAGTGCCTGAACGAGGTACGAGAATGAGAGAAGAGGAAACGACAGGTGAGGAGAAGGAAAAGAGACTCGAGTACAATGGCAAAAATAAGTACAGGCTCTTTGTAACCTAATTAGGAGACAGACAAAGTTTGGGTATACATGGTTAGGTTTCTCCACACTTGGACGTCCCCTTCTGGTTGGCTCAACGTCTGATTTGGTCTGAGAGGAGGCTGTCGAGAGGAGCGGTCTGAGACTCCAACACTAAATACCAAGGACACATTCTTCTTTTGCTTGATGGGAATATTCCAAGTTCCCATAGTTTTGTTCAAGAAAATTACGCTGATAAAAATTTGCAAACATGCATGAAGAAAATCCACAGTACCTAAAATTATCTTATGCTTTAGTTATTCAACTGCAATTAAAAAACCTAACGATCAGCCACAAAATTCTATACCATCGCAAACAGAACTGGCGCGAAGACACTCCTCAATCGACAAGCATCAGAGAAGGCCTGTCTTGATGAGAACTTCGTAGAAAATTATCCTCCTGTTCTTATTAGGATCGCCAGCAATGTACGAAAGACCCAAAAAAGCTCATAAAAACTAACGGGCGAGCAGGGGAAGGAGAGAGCTTCCAACGAAGGTCTTCCTGGAAGGATTCAGCGGTAGGAATACATTCCCTGAGTTTCGAATTGGAAGTCGGAAATGCCTTATAACAGGGGGGAAAGTAAAAGAAGACGCTTTGAGAGAATATTGAACCAAGAGAAACCACCTTGACTGCTGAAAATACCCGAGGATGGTGCGAGGTTCGTAATAGAATTTTTACTTTCCTACCCGCAACTTTCCGACTCCCCATGGAATCGGCTTGCCGTCGGGTTGCCTAATTACAGAGTGGGGTTGGAGTAAGTGTCAATAATAGGCCTCTTATCAAAAAGATAGAGGCCATCCACGTTGGCTTACTCGGAGTGTTCTGGTGCCGTGAGCGTTCCATTTTTGGCTGCGATCGCAAATCTAGTCGTCCAAGCTGGCATTTGGCCTTCTTGGTTGAACTGGTAAAAATAAATCTGCAGCAAATGTGTGACATGCAACGGAAGACAGTTTGAGCGAATTTTAACCGATCAGTACTGCATGCTAGGTCTTGCTCAGAGTGTCAAACAAACTTTTAACGAGCCCGGAAAGAAAAAGTAAAGAATGATTGATGAGGGGGCAGGCGATTTACCGCTGAATTGGGATCAACCTTGGGACACGGCCAAACGTAGCTATCCCGGCCTTTGGTTCCGTCCTCCCCTTTGAAGACTGTTGTGACTTTGTTCATTTCAATGTTCGACCCGCTCATGAGATCGACCGTGAAATTTTTCCAAGTGTCGGTCGTGTCCAACTTCCATGAAAGGTTGCATCCTTGGCCTTCTTTGAATACTTCATTTGGTCCGGGGGCGGTTGGCACGACGGCTGTCGGGGCATCAAGACCATTAGCTTCCGTTCGATCGGTGTCCAAGCTCACGAAGCTATTTATGCGGACAACCAAAAAAAGGCCGAACAGTAGAATATGAGGAGCAACATACAACAATAGGCCAAGCTGACCAGTGATAAATAAAACAAACCGACTGAACCAAACATCTATGACTGAGCTTAGCAATAACGATGCTGTGGAGGGCAAAGCAAGAAATAAAATAAAAGAATGAGGTTATGGTAACTTGTATCTTCTGCAATGTACACTTCTCGATAAGTTATGGTTAAACAACTGAAGGTGAAACTGATTTTAAAATGGAGGATCAACCGGCAGAACACACAGTCAAGGGAGCTCCTAAATCTGAGAACCACCCACACTCATGATCTGAAATAAATGTAATGAGAATTGACAATTTGTAATTTACACCGTTGTCTAAAGAGGTTTGAAATTTTTGTTTCCAATTCGTATGGACCTTATGCGTGGTGTCTGCCAGCGCTTACGATCGATCATATCGCAGACGTTTTGAATGCGGGCGAGGGTCTCCCATGGGCATCTTCGACTGACAAATAGTTGGAGAGACCTCGGGCATTGAAGAAGGACAGTCATAATACGGTACTGTTAAATTAATCGCTTCTGGATTACGATGACTGAATAAATGATGATAATTTAAAAAAAAGAATTGTCAGTTTTTCGTTTTATTTTTCAATAGTTTCCCCTTGGGTCGGTAATATTCCAAGCAAGGAGCGGAGCCTTTCTATAAATTCAAACATTACGTTCACGGGTATCAATCGTCTTGAGGACCACGCTGTATTTATCTTGATCCAGTTCGTTTTCTTTCTCATTTCTGTTTTCCAAGCCTTTCCGACATCGAACCTATACCTCATCCTTTCACGCTGATTGTTCTTGCAGAGATCACACAAAGCAACCTTGCGCATTTGCTGTATGAGTCAATTTAACTAGTGTGTCTTGTTAGAATCCAAAAGGTAGTTGTGCACTATGGGTTTGTGTCAGAAGTCATATGAAAACAAATGAACCCTGTGGGATTTGAACCCACAACCTCAGACTCTTTATATGAGTGATGCTCTTGCCAATTAACACTACGGTCATTTTGTTGATGTTTCATTGGGAAATGTCACCTAAAAGGATTCAAATCCCCCAGAACATGTGAAACCTCAGCATGCAGCAACACCTGCTCAAACAGCAGTGACAGTAAGACAGGTATGCCACTCATTTTGACCCCATGCCCCCTGAAGCTAACCAACCCATCAACTTTGTTACAAGTCTACCACCCATCCCAGTGCAAACCTTCTGCCAGTCCTGCCTCTACCCTTCATCCCATGGAAATTTGCAGCTGTTCAATTTGCATTCAATTCTGTATAATTGACAAGAACTCCAACCGGAAACATGGTTGGTACCTATCAGCTTGGAATGCTGCTAAGGATAGGCTTGCTGATTTTCATCAAAAGGATCCATCTCCTGGCTCCTCATTCAATGGACAATTATTGTCCACTCCCACTACATCAACTTACTCCAAAACAGAGAATGAATTGTTTGGTAGTTTTGGGGAAGATAACCATTTTGGTTGTAAGTTTCTCAATTTTTTATCCCTGATAATTTCAATTTGTTTGATAACTTGAATTTCTATTCTGTTTTAAAGTATTTATAGTCCTTTTTGTATTGTGGCTTCATCTCTTCTGCAATCTTAGTAGGGAAAATTGAAAGATTGCAACCAAAATGCTGTTCAACATTCTTGCCTTAGTTGTCAAGCAAAAAATTCAAATCCCAGACCTCTGAACTATTGCACGTGACCCAAGAACCCTCATAAAAAAAAGAAAACTTGGATGTGAAGTTTACCCATCATATCTGTTGCCAAATTTGCTTCTCACTCTACACTTCTGGACCAAATACTCCCCTGTATTTTAGTTACAAAAAATGCCCACACTCCGGCAGCTGCAATAAAGAACTTTTTGTGGAAAAAGAAACCTATTTCAGAAAAAAAGATTTTGGCAACCTTAGCCAATAATTGACTGAGGTTTTAATCCCTCCCACAACTCATAGAATTCTGTGGTGTATGTTTGTTTCTCAATCAATCTTGTCATGGTTGAAGTGGCTTTTGTTCAATCCAGATGCTGAAAAAGCAATGAATGATTTGCTTGATACTATCCTAAGCAACTCAAGCAAAGGCTTTCTGACCAATATACAACATGGAAAAAACTTCCAATCTATCAAATGGAAAGAAATTCCAAATTTGTTGAATGTTGCGCTAGCTTTATTTGTTGATTGGTTCAATCTTTGTGGAAACAAGCTCAGCGGTAAAATTGAGTCATTGGGAATTCTTGCAGTTTCCTGTCTCAATCTCCCCATTTTGCTCTGCAATAAACCGTTCCTTATGTGTCTTGATAATGTGACACCAGGGTCTAACTCTCCTGGTCCATATTCTATTAGCCATATCTTGCACCCCCTGGTTGATGAATTGATTGAATTTGAGGCTGGTGTGGTGATCCCAACATATCAATATCCGCATGGTCAATTTTTGCAGGTCTGCTTACTATGTCTCCATGGGGACATTCTGGCAACCAAGAAAGTTAGAGGCTTTGCTTCTCACTTGGCAACAAAATACTACTCCTTCTGTCATGCAGAAATGCCCAATCTCTCAGATTTTCAAATCTCCAAAAAGCTCCAGAAAGACAAAAGGATTTCAGCTGCTCAAGATTCAAGAAATTCCATCACGGAAAATGCACAAGACAAAATTTTGAAAAAAATTTGGGTACAATGGTCTGAGTTAAATCAACTTAGCTATTGGGACCCAAGCCAGCATATTGTCTTGGGAATCATGCATAATTGGCTTGAAGGCATTCTCCAGCCCCATTTTTGCTATTGATGGAAATTCTAGTCAATCCCTCCATATGCCACCATAAAAAAGCAAAAGATTTCAAGTTCTGCTGGGCATCCAAATAAACAAACAAGGCTAGAATTAGAAATTGAGCCTTAAACATCTATTTCAAATGATTCTGATGAAGTGGATGAAGACATTGAAATTGAAGGTGGTCTTGCAGGTGGCTTCTTTCTGCAAGACGATATCAGTTGCTTCCGCAATCTCATGAGGCAGGTTGTGCTTCCGCCTGGAGCTCCTCATTTACCAGCAAACCTTGGCAATTCAAAACATGGAAAGTAAAGTGCCTGAAAATGGTATGCAATCTTCATTTAAATTATTCCATTGGTTGTTTTGGAGCTCTACATTGATCAATTTTGGAATCTCAAACCAACGTCTAATCAATACAAGTTCCTCATGAATACTGCGCCGTTGGTATACATGACCAACATTGTTTGCACTTGACAACTAAAACCATGCAACATCGAGTGGTTTGAATCAACTTACCAACAATACTCCAAATTGGCCCAAGAACTATTTTTTAACCCAAAAGTCCAAGCAAATCACCACTTTACATTGCAAATTCCTGATAAAATAAAGGCATGGCACCCCCTGTTTGGAATTGCCAAATTTTCAGGCAAGTGATTAATTGGATCTTTACAAAAGCTAAATTCAAACAATTGAATAGGTCAGTGACTGTCTGCTATGCAATCAGAGCAGAGAACGCTGGGTCTAATCAGAGGGTCTTTTAGACCAGATGCACTAAACTATGATGGTTTGAGGCTGTTGAATACAGGAAATGATGGAAAAACAAGCATTCCATCAAATGACTAAAGATGATCAAAAAGAAAATCCAGGAACCATGAAGAGAAAAAAAAATTAGCCTACTCCCAAATATGTACAACTTCCTCTTCAAACTTGTATCAACTCAAGACAGGCAAGTGGTTCATTGGGATATTTTCCTGTCCCCAGAGGGCGCAAGGTATTGTCCAGATTGGCTTGAGCAGTGCAGTCTATAGATTGCAATGGGGTTTTGGTTGGTTTGTGCAAACCAAAAAATTGTGTGATAATGTCAATTCATGGTAAGAGGGGGTATGGGCTTGTGAAACAGTGCCATGAATACCGTAATCACTTGGGGGAGCAAAATTTTATTTGGTTGTGAATCCAATTACAAATATGTATCCCAATAAAAGCCAGGTACCATCCTCTAAATTTTGCTACATCCTGTCAGCCATTGTCAGCCTCCTGGATGCCAAGACCCTTGCTATCCTTTAGCTACCAGAGGTGATAGAATAAATAATAAATATATTATTCAATGAATTCAGCAAAAATCCTTGAAATATTTGGATTAAGCTTATTGCAAGGTTAAGTGGTTTGGTTATGGTTTATTTTTTTAAATCAATATGAATAAATTGATTATTAAATATTTTTATAGAGGGGCAAAAATTATATTGGGGATCTTTAACACCTCTCTTCAGGGATTTCAGTATGAAAACAAGTAGTCCTGGTTACTTTGGGCTCTTCAGTTTAAAGGATATTTTACCCAAAGATAATATGTATATAAAATACATGGTGGAGTGGCAGGGCCTTGTAGCCAAGCTGCCACAACAGAGAAAGGATAATAAAACTCACTGGTATATTATTAAATCCTTTGGGTATATGTTTGAGACGTGAACTGATGGGTTAAACCTATATACTGGGGTAATAAGGTTGTTCAGCAGTTTGAATTGATAAAAAGAGGTTGAGGACGGATATTATTGATCAGAAGTTGCCATAAATCACTTACTTATCTCTTATAAATACTTGATTAACTTGGCACGGTGTCTGGATATAAATATAACTGGTTCTCTGCTGTAAAAACAAAAAGAGCCCAAGCTCTAATGAGATGAAAGGATTGAAGAATGAGTGAGAGGGGGCTTTTAATGTCAAGGGTAATGGAACTGAGCTCAGGAGGAAAAGGAAAATCTGGTTGATGAGTTGGCTAAACAGATGATGAATTCCACTTGAGAGCACCATGGTTTATATAGACTAAATACATGATTGGCCAACAAGTGGTTGATTACAAAATGAATAAGGCAAAATTAACATAAGCAGTTTAAGTGACATGGTAAGTGAAGTGTTATGCTTGGAAAGTCTGAAAATCAGTACTGAGAACACAGCCTAATTATATTTTAACCATTATTTTAATACTTCAATAACAACAATAATATGAATCAAATCAATCCAATCAATGATACTTCAAACTCCAGTGAAAGTCACATATATATAAACTCAAATTCTAAAATCTGCCCATCAATATCCTCAAAAGAGCTCTTTATTTAAAGCTTTTGGAGTCCCAACATTGTCCTTCTGAGGGGTACAGGGGCTCAAAGGGACGGACACCAAGGCTAGCAGGGTAACCAGGGGTAGCCTGTCATGTGTTCTTGGTTTTATAGCACGGTTAGCATCTAATTTCTCAGGGTAAGGGAATTATTCTACTTTATAATAGACATTAGGACGTGTGAATAACACTAATCTGTCCTATTTATGTATTATTTGATTAATTATCCTTAGTAAATGTTCCCAGTAATTTAATAATTATATAAATAGACATTTATACAGACATCCTGATTTCAGGTGAGTTCTCATTATGTATTATATAACAGGAGTAAAAGTCATAATATTGATTTTACTCCTTATTTTTGAGTTCCAGTTGATTTACTAAGATAATTACTTAAAGATATAAGTCATGGGAATTCATGTAATATTTTTACATCATCAGTTTTCTTAGTATGTCACAAAGATATTGATGTCTAGAAATTCTCATAAAAGTATATTAAAGTATTTCAATATATTTTTAGAAGTTTTCGTTGTCTTATTTTTGACATTCTTGGTGCTTTGAATTATATCAAATAAAAAATATGTATGAGGATTATTTAAGTATTTTTATATAATATTATTTATTTATAGACTATCTACTATCCACAGGAACATTTTTTAAATATGTAGAATGTTCCCGTGTGGGTTGTAGCATGTTTACGCGGTACCTGAGCCTCTCAGGCCGCCTGTCACTCTGTCAACCCATAGTCCGGCGGCTGCGTACTTGTCAGAGGCCCGGGGCTGCGTACACAACCTTGACAAAGTGACAGGGCTGTATCTCAGCCGCGGGCAGGTGCATTGGCTGCGGCGGCTGCATGTGGGAATTGTGATAAAATACATTTCCATCCATAACTCCTTAAATATACACAAGACCTCAATTCCGACTGAATTTTAGGTGTGAAACCTATACGTGACAATGTGTGTGAAATATTTTATTGACCGGAAACTCCATAGTGGAGCCATAGGATTTTGGTCTTTCTTTCCTTAATTATTTAAAAATATAAGGAGTTGGATTTCAAGGGGGGGGGTCAGTGAGTGACCCTACCTAATTTTGGGTGAAGAATGCATTTCTGTAATAATATTTATGGTTTTCCTACTACTTCTTAGGTTAATTATATCATTATTATTTTTATGTTATTATTGTTACTTTTGCAGCTTGCTCTGCAATAGTAGCAAGCTGACATTCCCCCACTCCAAGATATGGCCATATCTGAACAAAATCTGGAGGTTGTTGGGAAAAAATGAACTTCATATGTGTTTCAGTTCCTTTTGCTGGCCCTGTAGTTTCTGAGATGTATTGGCCAATCATGTATGTTATTTTCTGGTAACCACTCATCTTTTTCTGCAGATTCTCCTCTGTATCTTACCAAGTTTAGTCTAACATCTTTTCCTTGTACTCTCTCTTTCTTATCTCTCAATATCCTGCTGACTTTCCCTTATTCTTTCACAGTGTCAGGTTCTATTGGGATTACTGCTGGAGGGAGGTTGCTGCCTTCTCTTGGTTGAAAGTGTTTGACTAGGCTAACAGGAAATACTGGATTTTTCCTTGATAATTCTTCACTCAAGATTACTTCCACAGCATTTTTGCCATGCATCTTCTTGAGAAAAAATGGTCCAACAAAGGCTGGTTTCAGTTTTCTGTTGCCTGCTTGATTGTTGAAATTGGTTGTAGATATCAAGATCTGATCTCCTATTTTAAAGTCAGGTTCTTTATGTGATTTGTCCCATCTTTGTTTGTTGTATTCTAATGCTTCTTCTACACATTTTTTAGCATGATTATTTGCCAGATCTATCATCTTCTTAAAGTTAAGAGATGTTGGATGAATGGTGTCTAAGTTATAGTTTAAGTTGTTCCTAGGGAGTTTTGGAAACCATCCTCTTTATAGTATGTAAGGGGCTTCTTTGGTTGTAGAATTTTACTGCTGTTATAAGCCATCTCTAGATCTGGGAGTAGGCTTACCCAATCATGGCAATAACCATCTGAGTTTTTGTATTCTAGACCAAAGCTACAGAACCTCCTCAACATATTGTCTAGGGTCTGTATCATTCTTTCAGCTAATCCATCATTTTGTGGGTGGTATGCTGTAGAAAATTCTAGAGCAGTACCCAGTATATCATGTAAATTCCTCCAAAACTCAGAGGTGAATTTGGGGTCTCTGTCACTGATTATAATCTTAGGTATTCCCACATCAGCTATGATCATGTTCCAGAATAGTAAAGCTACATCCATAGCATTATCTTCTTTGTGGTTAGGTAAGAATTTTGCCTTCTTAGAATATCTGTCAACTATAACTAGGACAGCGTTATATGAATGAGTACCTCCAGGGGGGAGGCCAGTGACAAAATCCATGTTGATGATTTCCCATCTGGTTGTAGGTTCAGATATTTTCTGTAAGAGTCCAAACCTTTTTCCATTAGTTTCATTAGATTTCTGGCAGGTTTTGCAGCTAGTAACATATTCAGTAGTGATTTCTTTCCAGTCTATCCACCAAGCAGTTTGTTTTATTTTTTCTGAAGTTCTTTCTGGGGATAGATGCCCTGATGAACAGTTGTCATGGCAGTCCTGGAGTATATGTTGTAAATGTTGTTTGTTGCTTAGTACTAATACGCTGGAATGTTGGTGTCTATAGTAAAGGAGACCATCCCAAAAGGTAAAACTTCCTGCTTTATAGGGTTTAAGTAGTGAAGCAGGTAGGCTATTTATCAGAGCTGCTTCTGGGGATTCACATTCCATAATGGTAATCAGCAGCTTGATTTCAGGAGAGTAGTTATCCCTTATTAGGTTGAAGAGAGCAGTATCTAATTCACATAAGTGGATCCCCATTATTGGAGCACTCAATGCAAAAAGATTGATGTTCAGGATAGGAAAAATATCTTGATCTTCAGGGTCATATGCTGGATTGTTAAAGTCATTAGGCAAAGCAATCCTACTTAGACTATCAGCATTCTGATGTTTAGCTCCAGCTTTATGCACTATTTTCATCTGTCCTCTATACTGATGTATAGCAATTTGCCACCTGAGCATATGTCTGCTGAGATTTTTCATTTTCATAAGAGTTCTTGAAGCATTAAAGTCCGTGATTACTTGAAAAGTGATTCCTTCTCAGTAATAGTGTAGCTTCTCAAAAGCCCATACTAGTGCCAAGCATTCCAACTGACTGGCCCCATATCTCTTCTCTGTATCTTTGATCTGTCTAGATATGAAGAGTACTGGTTTCTCTACTGGTCTGTCTTGTTCTATCCTTTCCTTATGTAGAGCAGCTCCTAGCCCTTCCATGCCGGCGTCAATATACAGTTTGAAGGTCTTGGAGTAATCTGGTTGGATAAGTAGAGGAGTAGAGATCATAGCTATTTTTAATTCCTCATAGTTTTTTAGTCTCTCATGAGTCATTTTAAATAGGATGTTGTTGTTGCATACTTCATACAGACTTTTAGTAAGGATAGCAAACTTTGGTATATATTGTCTGTAATAACTGCAAAAACTGATGAAATACAGTAATTCTGTTTTGTTTTGAGGCATAGGTCTATTCATGAAAGCAGCTATCTTATTTTGATCAGCGGCTAGAGTTAGACCAGAGACTATATGTCCTAAGGCTTTCAATTCTCTGTAGCCAAAGTTGCATTTCTTCATGGACACCTTCAATCCTGCTCTGGAGATAGTCTGGAGTACTAATCTTACTTGGTTAATATGAGTATCCCAATCATCAGAGTATATGATAACATGATCTATATATACCATCATCCATCCTTGTCTGATGTAATTTCCTAGAACTGTATCCATTGTTCTCTGGAAGTGTGATGGAGCATTCTTTATACCAAAGGGCATCCTAAGATATTCATATATTCCCAAATGACAGATTATTCTCATAAACTTCCTGCTTTCAGGGCTTATTGGTATCTGGTGGAAACCTTTAAGCATATCCATAGTGGTAATGCAATTGGCCTTGGAAAAGTTATGCAGAGCATGATCAATCCGTGGTATAGGATAATAATCTGCTTAAGTATAATTGTTGAGCATTCTGAAGTCTCCTACCATTCTTGACTTTTCATTATGCCAAGCTATGATTACAGGTGTGGTCACATATACCTGTTCATTATGCCCTAATTTCCTTAATACTTGTAAGTCTATCAGTTCTTGGATATGTTCCTCAAGATCCTTTCTAGACTTAGGAATAGAAGGATAGGCTGGCCTTCTTAAGTTAGGAGGATAAGGAGGCTTAATGGTCAATGTCAATACCATATCATGTCCCTTAATATCACCAATGGGATTATCTTTAGTGCAAAAAGCATTCTGGTTCTCAAAACAGAATTTCAATATATCTTTCTTCTGCTACTCAGATAGTTTCATATTCAGAGCTGCTTGAGAGAAATATTCTTGGTCAAATTCTTCTAAATGCTTTTCATAAGTAGAGGAGGGGAATTTAGACTGAAGGGTGCATATCTTAAACTTCTTATCCCAATTACCTCCTACTGTGAAGTATCTTCCTCTACTCTGGAACACATCTATACCATATAGACATAAGGCATCATTACCAAGTATCAGGTAGTCACATAGTCTGTTGAGCAATAATACAAATTCCACATGATTCTCAAAGATCCTTTAGTTTAAGGTAGTATTATAGGAGCAGTCCATACTCCAATAGCATTCATGGTAGAGTTGCAAGAGCTGAACCTGGCTTTTGGGACAGGCAAAAGGGGTTTTTTCCAATTGGGGTCCCATTTGTTTGAGAATTCAGCACCAACACATGAGAAAAAGGCTCCAATATCCAGTAATAAGCTTATAGGTCTGTTTTTTAAAATACTGTTGCATAACAAGTTTGACCAGTGGTATAACTTTTCCCACTCATAGGTTTCATTGTTAATGGTTTGAAATCCATAATATTTCTAGGAATTATGGTAGGATCCCATTGTTGGGGCAAACTAGAATCCACATGGATGTTATTGATTTCTACAGAAGTGCCTATATCTCCTTCTATAACATTAACAGGGTTGGTCAGGATCAATTCACATTCAGAAAGAGATCCTTCAGTATCAGCTTTATCTTCATAGTTCTGATTTCCTTCAACCTCCTGCTCTCCTTCCAAGACTGCTATCTTTCTTTTTGGTAATGGGCAGTCTTGTCTCATATGCCCAGTCTTGTTACAATTCCAACAAGTTGCAGGCATCCTCTCTTTATCCCTATTCTCATTAGGTTTCTTATTATCAGATGCATTCATCAGAGGAGGTTGTTCTCTGGTTTGTTTGATGTTATATTTCTCTTTGGGTCTGGAATGGACTTTCTTGTCTAACCCATTCATGTCTATTACTTCTTCTAGCACATTGATTAGAGTTGGCAAGTCAGCATCCATAATCATCCTACATCTTACACTATGGTTAAGATTGCCAGGACACAGGTTGAGAAGTCTTTCATTTACTTCCTCTTTACCAGCATCTGGATAGAAGAAATCCAAAATTTTCTTCTGTTCCAAGCACCATTTGTGAGGTTTATCCTTGGAGGGGTCAAATGAGGAATTTTCAAAATTTTTCATCATTTTCCTTTTCCACATTCTAGAACCAAATTGTTCTTTGATCAGAAGTTTCCAAGAATTCCATGGTAAGGATCCTACTTCTTCTCTTTTACTGATAAACCAGTCCAATGCTCCTCCTTCAAATGGCCTGGGTAGCCTGACTACAGCTATAGCTTCTGGTAGGCCATAAGAGTTAATAGTGTAGTCAATAAATTTAATGAAGTTTATATGATTATATTCTCCTTCACCAGAGAACTTGGGCAATTCAGAAATAGGGGGTAACAGTTTGAGTGCTTGCTCCATCTCAGGGGTAGAACTAGGCCTAAAGATGTCACTCCTATGAATTCCTTATAAGGGTGGTGCAAAAGGAGTAGTGGTTTGTCTGGGCGGTTTTGGTTCCTCTGTAGTACTCCCCAAGGGGTTGGTCAGACGGACTTTCAAGTCTCTAAGATCATTATTGATCAGATTAAGTTGCAGGTCCACTTTGTTATTAAGCACATCCAATTTTTCACTAAGGTATAGAATAAAGCTGTTAGTGGTGGTTGCCAATTCTTCTTTTAAGGGGTGGAAAGGAAAAATAAAATGTTCTTGGATTCCTGATACCATATTCTCAATTGTTTGAGTTTGTCTGATCCTACCTTGATTAATTTTCTCTAATAAATGTTCTGTGTGTTCTTTGATTTCTCCCATCCCTACCATCATTGTTTGGTTATTAATCAATTTGGCCACTACTGAGGTTAATTTATCCATTTGGGTATAAACACCGTCCAAATTTTCACAAACAATTTTGAAATTGTGACACATATCATCAGAAAAGGAAGTAATTACATCAGAGGTTTGTTTGGGCTCAGAATTAGAAGCTAATTATTTTAAACCTTTTTCCATATTTGAGCTAGGGATATTATCTGATCCCTGTCTTTGTTTCCCTTTGGTTTGGGAAGGGAAGAGGATCTCTTCTTTTCTGATCCTTTGCCTTTCAGTTGGGCTAATTGATCCCAAGTATTCCACTTTTCTACGTAGGATTCTACCTCTTTCCTTGGAATCATGTTCTGGAGAGCTATCTGGGTGGCTTTTGCCTGGGAGATTATCTTTTTCATAGATACCATGTACTCCCTGGCTTGGGCTTCTTTGAGTTCTTCCCAATATTTCACGTGCTCTTTGACTAAGTCTTTGATCCTGGCTTCCTTGGCCAGATTCTGCTGGGGTGGCTGCAGGGAATCTTCTTTTAAAGGAGGGTGGCTTGATTCTACTACCTTCTCCCGCTCTAGGTTGGGAGAGGGCAGAAGTGAATGGTTCTGCTCCTTGTCCATAAACATTTGATTCACGGGTTCTAGTCCCTTCATGGTTGTACTTATTGGTGGTCTCAAGGTTACTGAGAGCTTTTGGCAAAGATCCATAGGAGGGAATTCTTCCTGAGGATCTTGTGTTATGTCTATTCATTTTTAGAATAATATTTTTATAAGTATTTTACAGAAAAAATTTGTTAAAATAAGTTTTATTCAAAACTCACTTAAATTGATGTTCAAAGGTACCAAGACCTTATTGGGGTTAAATTGATCCTTAGTAGGTAGTCCTATGGGGTCTTGGTGTGTTCCAATGAGGTCTTTGCCTGCCCAATCAATATTTTCAGGGCGTCCAGAGATATCTGGGATTTCCTGATCCAATAAATCAACTTAAGTGGCGGTAGTTTTGGGCACAGGAGGGTTCATTTTATATTTCAAAAAGTAACTTATACGGTATTTCTTCCAAGCTTTATGTTTCCTTAATAGAGCCTGAAAGTTGATACACCTTTCAAGATCTTCTTGTTTGAGGAGTTTATCTAAGTGTTTACATGCAGAAGAGATATTTAGTTGCTCAGCTTGAGTTAAAGCTTTCCAACCAGTAGGTTTATAATTTTTAATATATTCTTCTTTTATTATCTTTAAAAGATTAAAATAATAGATTATTAATTCTGCATAGGTTTTCAAATCCACTGCAAAAGAATTTAATGATATATCACGGTTATAAAGTCAGATAAATTTATCATTGATTTTATTTTTTTGTGAAAATGTCTGGTCCAAGGTATTAAATATAATAAAATGAAATATTTCCCGGCCAGAACCCCAATTGTCAGCCTCCTGGATGCCAAGACCCTTGCTATCCTTTAGCTACCTGAGGTGATAGAATAAATAATAAATATATTATTTGATAAATGCAGCAAAAATCTGTAAAATATTTGGATTAAGCTTATTGCAAGGTTAAGTGGGTTGGTTGTGGTTTATTGTTTTAAATCAATATGAATAAATTGATTATTAAATATTTTTATAGAGGGGCCACAATTATATTGGTGATCTTTAACACCTCTCTTCAGTGATTTAAGTATGAAAACACATAGGCCTGGTTACTTTGGGCTCTTTAGTTTAAAGGATATTTTACCCAAAGATAATATGTATATAAAATAAACGGTGTAGTTGCAGGGCCTTGTAGCCAAGCTGCCACGACAGAAAAAGGATAATTAAACTCACTTGTATATTATTAAATCCTTTGGGTATCTGTTTGAGACATGCACTGATGGGTTAAAACTGTATACTGGGGTTATAAGGTTGTTCAGCAGGTTTAACTGATAAAAAGAGGTTTAGGACAGATATTATTGATCAGAAATTGCCATAAATCACTTAATTATCTCTTATAAGTACTTGATCACCTTGACACGGTGTCTGGATATAAATATAACTGGGTCTCTGCCCATCAATATCCTCAAAAGAGCTCTTCATTTATAGCTTTTGGAGTCCCAACATTGTCCTTCTGAGGGGTACAGGGGCTCAAAGGGACGGACACTAAGGCTAGCAGGGTAACCAGGGGTAGCCTGTCATGTGTTCTTGGTGCTATAGCACAGGTAGCACCTAATTTATCAGGGTAAGGGAATTATTCTACTTTATAATAGACATTAGGACGTGTGAATAACACTAATCTGTCCTATTTATGTATTATTTAATTAATTATCCTTAGTAAATGTTCCCAGTAATTTAATAATTATATAAATAGAAATTTATACGGACATCCTGATGTCAGGTGAGCTCTCATTATTTATTATATAACTGGAGTAAAAGTCATCATATTGATTTTACTCCTTATTTTCGAGTTCCAGTTGATTTACTAAGATAATTACTTAAAAATATAAGTCATGCGAAATCCTGTAATATTTTTACATCATTAGTTTTCTTAGTAGGTCACAAAGATATTGATGTCTAGAAATTCTCATAAAAGTATATTAAAATACTTTAATATATTTTTAGAAGTTGTCATTGTCTTATTTTGGACATTATTGGTGCTTTGAATTATATCAAATAAAAAATATGTATGAGGATTATTTAAGTATTTTTATATAATATTATGTATTTTTAGACTATCTACTATCCACAGGAGCATTTATTACATATGTAGAATGTTCCCGTGTGGGTTGTAGCATGTTTACGCGGTACCTGAGCCTCTCAGGCCGCCTGTCACTCTGTCAACTCATATTCCCGCGGCTGCGTACTTGTCAGAGGCCCAGGGCTGCGTACACAACCTTGACGGAGTGACAGGGCTGTATCTCAGCCGCACGCGGGTGCATTGGCTGCCGTGGCTGCAAGCGGGAATTGTGACAAAACACATTTCCGTCCGTAACTCCTAAAATATACACAACACCTCAATTCTGACTGAATTTTAGGTGTGAAACCTATACATGAATATGTGTGTGAAATATTTTATTTACCAAAAACTCAATAGTGGAGCCATCATATTCTGGTCTTTCTTTCCTTCATTATTTAAAAATATAAGGAGTTGGATTTCAAGGGTGGGGTCAGTGAGTGACCCTACCTAGTTTTGGGTGGAGAATGCATTTCTGTAATAATATTTATGGTTTTCCTACTCCTTCTTAGTTTAATTATATTATTATTATTTTTATGTTATTTTTGTTACTTTTTCAGCTTGCTCTGCAATAGTAGCAAGCTGAAAAATATTGTCCTTCAGAGGGGTACAGGTGCTCAAAGAGACAGACACTGAGGCTATACAGGGTAAAAAGTGGTAGCATGTCACATTTTGTTGGTGCTGTAACACGGGTAGCATCTAATTCCACAGGGTATGGGAATTATTCTAATTTATAATTTATTTTTGGACTTTTGAATAACACTAATCTTTCCTTTTTATTTATTTTTTAATTAATTATCTTTAGTAAATGTTCCCAGTAAGTTAATAATTATTTTAATAGACATTACTACAGATATTCTGATGTCAGGTGAGTTCTCATTATGTATTAAATAATTGAAGTAAAGTCATGATATTGATTTTACTCCTTATTTTCAAAGATTTGCTAAAATGATTACTTAAAAATATAAGTCAGGGGTATTCATGTAATATTTTTACATCATTAATTTTCTTAGTATGTCAAAAATAAAAACATGTTTAGAAATTTTTATAATAGTATATTAAAGTATTTTAATATATTTTTAGAAGTAGTCATTATCTTATTTTCAACATTTTTGGTACTTTGAATTATATTTGATAAAAAGTATGTATAAAGCTGATTTAAGTATTTTTATATAATTTTATGTATTTTTAAACTATCTAATATCCACGGGAACATTTATTACATATGTAGAATGTTCCTATGTAGGTTTTACCATGTTTACGCAGTAACTAGGTTTCTCAGGCCGCCTGTCACTTTGTCAACCCGTAGTCCTGCAGCTGCGTACTTTTCTGAGGGTCGGGGCTGAGTACACAGCTTTGAAGGGGTCACAGTGCTGTAGCTCAGCCACACGCAGGTGTATTGGCTGCCGCGGCTGCGTGGGGGAATTGTGACAGGACACATTTCCATCTGTAACTCCTAAAATATACACAACACCTCAATTCTTACTGAATTTTTGTTGTGAAACCTATGCGTGACAATAAATGTGAAATATTTACTAGGAAAAAAGTTCAATAGTGATGCCATGGTATTTTGGTCTTTCTTTTTTTAATTATTTAAAAATATAAGGAGTTGGATTTCAAGGGTGGGTTCAGTGAGTGAAACAACCTAATTTTGGGTGAAGAATCCAGTTATTTTTGGTTTTCCTACTCCTTCTTAGGTTAATTTCATTATTATTATTTTTATGTTATTTCCGTTGCTTTTGAAGCTTGCTCTGGAATAGTAAAAAGCTGACACATCCTTTTTCTATGCGGGAATGTTCTTTGAAAGCTCAAAACTTATGTGGAAAACATCATTGAGCCTCATCAAATTGTTTCTTTAGCCGCATACCAACTGCTCCCAAATCACTTCCTTTCCATTGATGCCAATGGCATCCTACTTGTACCTCACAACAATGAATGAATTCTTTATACCAACCAACCATCCTAAGTCTTTCCCTGATAATTTCCTTGATCAGCCATGTATTCCTATACTTTCTCTCTCTTTAACTCATTGGTCTATATATTGTTTTTTGCTAGTTTATCCTCTGGAAAATAAAAGATCAACAGTGAAACATAACATTCCATTTTTTTCCCTTTGTTTCAAGCACAAAGATCATTTATTCTTTGTGGTTTAAGACCCAACCGGGATTTCCCTTATGAAAACCCCCAATATCTCAGTAACAAATGTGAAAGTAAGTTCAGTTTCAAACACAAAGAAAGAGAGGGAAAATTTGCAATTCATGAGTACAAATATTTTTTTATGATTTTTCTTGTAATCAAAAACAAAAAATCTGGAAGGCGGATGGATTTCAATAAGTCTTCTCTTCCTTGGGAATCCCAGCCATTTTAAAATCATCATTAATGCCTTGCGCATAATAGTTATACTTTCAATGATCTTCATAGTCCTTGCCATCCTCATCCTCATCAGAGTCACCCTCATCCTCATCATAGTCATCCTTTCCCTCTCCATCTGTGGCAACAAAATAGTTTTCCTCTTCATCAAGGTCACCATCATACCCCTCTGCTAGAAACTCATCCTTGGATACATCAGGGCTGGACTGGGTTAAATCAATAACTTTGACTTTGTCATTTGAATTTTTTTTTGTTGTTGGCATCTTTGCTAGAAGAATTGTCTGCTTCAAGAAGTCCATGAGGTTTGGCCAACATTTCCCAGTATTTTCTAGTGAATGTTGAATTGGCAAGCTTTTTGTCAGGATGCTGCTCGCCCTTGGGAAGGAGATACTTTTTGGCATTTGGGAGGAAATCAAGGGCGGTTCTTTTGAGTATGGTGTGTTGCTGGGCATGGGGCAATTCACAGAACCATTTTGGGCAGTAGAAATTGATTGGAAGACCTTTTGGAGCCACCTTGTATACTGCCGCAATGGGAGTTTTGGGTAATCTTTGGACCATACAACGGCTTTGCTTTGCAAGGGGATCTTTTTCAGAGGCCTTTTTGATTACCACATCCAGACAACAAAAGAAAAGGTTGGCATTTTTTGAGTGGTAAAATAGGGTTTTAATCATGTAAAACCCTTTGCCTTCAACTTCCTTGTCATTCCTGTGGGCGGAAATCTGGGCCAATATGTCTTGGTATCTTTTGGGGAGCTTGTTAAAGATTGCAAAATCAAAATTTTCTTTCCTTAATTGAAATGTAAGTCATTGTCAAAACCATTCATCCAGTTACATCAAATGAAATTACGTATCCTCTGTCAATTTTTTGAAAATCTCTTCTGAGCAGAAACTTGGGAGTTCTTTCCTTCTTCTCTCTTTTCTTTTTTGTACTTTTCAAGGATGAGAAAATGGAAACAGTGATTTTAAGCTTGGATAAGCAATGGCATGTCCATTTCCAACTTGGGGTTTATGTTGACGTGGGCGTAGGCTGAGGTTGCGGAAAGTTCCTGGAATGTTTTGAGAGCAGAAATTTGATGGGCATAATTGTAGAGAAAAGATTCATCTTCATCAAGGTTAGGACACCAAAATCTCAAACCTAATCAGGTCATGAGACCTTGAGCATATTGAAACAAATTGCTCCCCAAGTGAATGACAGACTTCCCAACACAAATACCAGCGCGTGCATCCTTAAAGCTTGTTACCTTGCTAGAATTGATGAAACTAGGGCTTGAACTATTTTAAATGCCTTTTCAATTTGGCCAGGTTGCTTGTAAAAATCATAAAACTCTTGCATGGTGCTTATTTCAGGGGGTCTTGGTACTGATTCTTGCTTAAGAAGGCCCCACCTAATCTTGATGTGAATGTATAATGCAGTCTACAGAAAAAAAGGAGCAAAATGCTCAGTATGATGGGGCAGAAAAATATTCTGGATGGAAATGCAGTACTTTAGTTGATGCAAAATTTGAGGGAACATCTTGATTTTACATCTGTTGGGGGTGGCGCTTTGGCGAAGGAGCCTTAATTGGGGAATCTTTTTGGGAGATTGATAAATGGGCCTTGAAACTGACTTGCTTTTTTTTTTTGAACTCGGGTGGTTCAGATTCTGCTTTCTGAGCACGTTTAGGTGTTGATAGTGGTGGGGCTTATTTATTGGAAACTAAAACAGAGGAATGGTGACTGGAGTTGTTATCAGGCTTGGTTACCTTGCTTTCCTTTCTTATAGAGGTTCTGGGCACTTTGCAGAAAGCAGAGCTGGCTTCAAGAGCCTTAAGTTCACTAGAGAGATCTGATATCTGTGCCTTGTATTGGAGAACCTGGGATGATTGGTCCCCTGTTAAATTGGTTTGGGATATGTTAACGTGTTGACCATTGGAAATCATGGGTTGACTCATTGAGATAGACCAAGCATTATGGAAAGGGTCCATGGTAAGTCAGATGGGATGGGATTGATCCCAGAATAAATCAGGACAGCTTCCTTACAGAGGACTAGGAGTGGTATGGCTAATTAAATAGGGGAGGGGGCATAGCATGATAGGGGGACAGGACTGGAAAATAGGTCACAGAAGGCAGGTGAATCTAAATTTGTATGGGAAAGAAAGAGCCAGGTCAGAGCGAGCCCTGAAAAGAATGTGTGGATCTTGAAAAGCCAGATGGTGAGTAGATTTGAAAAAAAAGGAGCTGCTGTACAGTACAAAGGAGCAGCTGTGCAGTAAAAAGGAGCAGCTGTACAAAGCAGTGGCATGTGTCAAGGAATGGATGGTATCATTTATTATCATACATATCTGTTGTATACAGTATGGGTATTGTTGCTACAGGTGTTTCTGCATGGGAACTCCATCCAGAATGCAGCAACTGCATGTTGATGCGGGCCACAACAACACATAATTGTCTGTAGTGTGAGCTAAGTGCGCTGTTGAGTAAGGAGTGGTCAATTCATAGCTACTTGGCTGATCAAAGAGGAAGAAGTATACTTATCCCAGCATTCTACAATGTGGGTGGCACATACCATTCAATCAACTGCTCATGGAAAATATTTAATCTAAAAATTTGAACCCATGACCTGAACATTCATGAGTGATGCTTTAACAACTAAGCTAAGTGAACCATTGCCGGAAGGGCCATTGTGCCTGTCCACTCAAAAAGAGTTTGCTTGGGTTTAGCTATAAAGACCTGATGTGTGGTTTGACAATTCTTTTCAGGCTTTCAGTACCAAGACTTAGAATCCTTGGGTGGCAGTCTGCATAAAAGAAGATTTGACTCCAACATGTCTTTGTTACACCATTGCAAAAGTTTGTTTAGTTTTGTGCATAATTGTGAATGTCTTTGTTCAGATCACTCCTTTCTCACTCATTGTTTATTCTCAGGTCTGCCAATTTCTAATATTGCTTGCCTGTTGCTTCCATTTTTTATTGCCATTTGTTACTCTCTGTTTATAATATTTGTCTTGCCACATGATCAGTTAATAGCATGTTATGTTAGGCCTTTATTCCCAGCCAATTTTCATTCAAATCAACCAGCCTGGGCTTGCTTCACAATTGAAAACCATTGCATTCTGACTGTTGTATAATTTCAAAAGTTCATTTCAGCTTACTATTTGCTGTGCCCGTGTCTTACCTTCATCTCTAAGCATTCCAATCTATAGTTGCTTTCTGGTGCTTGCTTTCCTGTTCAATTTTCCTTTGAAGTTTGTTGGTATTCTCTTTATATTTATTCCTGTTCTTATCAGTTCATTGGACAGGGCATTATTCCCCATGAATGGGTCTCTGCTGCATGAGTCTAAGAAATCAGTTCCTCTTTCTTGCACAATTTTAAATGTTTGAATTCAGTCACAGGCATGTTTAGCTCACTCACTCCTTACCTATTCTAACATTAGATTCATTGCTTGAATACAATTGTTCCTTTCTCCTCTTATTATTTTATCCTTTTCTTCAATTTCTATGACTGTGTTTGTTTTTGTTTAGCTACCTTATGTTGTGTCATGTCTTAATGCTATGTTGCTTATTATCTGAATGGATCAGCTCATTTTGCTGCATAATAGCAAATTTTTTGTCTTCCTTGTGTTCTACTGTATGAATGTTATCTTCAGCTGACACATTCTTTGCTCCTGTGATTTTTAGGCTCAGCATATTCACCTTGGTTGTCATCAACCTTTCTGCCCCCTTCAAGTAAGTTCTCTCTGTATAAACATTTAACCGCTCAAATGTTTATCAGACACTGCCCAAACGGTTGTGGCCAGCTTAGAAATCACATCTTTCTGTTCTTATTGCAGGTTTTGCAATTTTGAAATACATTTATACAGTTTATTTGATACTGCCCACATGGTTTGACCAGATTACAAATCAAATCTTTCTATTTTTATTGAAGGTTCTGAGTTTTCAAGATAAATCTATACAATTTATTTGATACCGCCGAATGGTTGGTTGGTTGTCTTTGTAAAACACCTACTTCTCAACTGTTCATCAGACACCAAGCAAATCTTTGCAATCATCCTAGAACTAACATTTTCTGTTTCTATTGCAGGGTCCGCGGTTCCAAGACACATCCATTCAGTTTATTTGATGCTGCACAATAGTACGTGATCAGCTTATAAATCATTTGATATAATGCTTCTTTTGATTGTTGTGCAATTCTTTTTTACAATGGTTCAAGCAATGTGCAATGCCGGTTGAATTTTCCAATGAATTTGTTTTTTTATGTCATTCAAAGCATCCTTTCTTTGTTATACAACTGTGAATCCCTCTTTTCCATTCAACTCTTGACGCCTCAAATGCATGACTCTTTCATGAATTTTTGATCGCAACCCTCCAGGAATGATTTACAATATTTTCTATGACACATCAGACGCCAAATCATGTCTACATTTCTGTCTGTTAAATCCTAAAGCATCTCATTCCTGATCTTTTTTTATACGTATGTAAAATATACTTTATCTATCTGCAATCAAAGCAATGTAGCAAGAAACTTTAAACCTGGTAAATCAAGCTTTGTTTAACACTTAGATTGCTGAAAATAACTTTGTGATACAAAATCAAATTTCATGATAATTATCTTATCTTTGTCCATGACTATGTCAAAGTCAAATTTTCTTACATCTATTTATTTTTCTGGAATTCAACAACACACTTGCAATTACCAATTCACATGCCGGCAGATAATATGTTTCCTTTTCTCAACTTCTGTTGTGCTGACTTTTGAACATGTTCCATTTTCCATTAGGGTTCTCATGCATTTGATGGATGTGTCTTGCATCTCAACTTGGGCTGGGGAGGCGCAGACGCCAATCTCCTAGTAAATTGATGATATATACACAAATACAATGAGATAACAATATGATTAAAATATGGAAGTGGGTACAAGAAGTACCGGTTTATTTATAGACCAGGTGAAGACAATGGAACACATGTCCTAGTATATCTTTGTAGTTAGCTTTACACGGTACTCATGCTTTATGGTTCTTTTTTGTTCCTGGGTCACTTATGGGGCTGAAAGCTTGTAGCAACTGATAAAAAGAACTTTTGGATGTGGGAAATTTCTGAAGGTGATTTTGCTCTATCATTGCTTTTGCATCTATCCTCTTTACTTTCTGATATTCAAAAGCATCCTGAAATTTTTCAAATTGTTATTCCAACATGCCCCCTCAATTTGTGATATGCTTGTTGAGCTTTTCATGTTCTGTGTCTCTTGAGCTTTTCCTTTTCATTATAATCTCACAACTCTTAGAGTGTATGACTGTATTTCAAATTAACTATTTCATTCAAATCACAGAGTCACTGGGAACATGCTGCATATGTAAGATCATAGTACAGCTCAAAAAATACAGAATAAGAATGATGATACTCACAATGCACTTAACCTAACCTAGTTCCACCGCTTGTTATAAATCTATTTAGAGTTACAATATATTGGTCTCCTTTCTCAATCATCTTGTTTTTGTGGTGTTTGTATCTTACATCTGTCTGCTGCATTTTGTAATACCTCATCTTAGGTTTGTGTCTTATCTCAGGTGCTGGTGTCCTCTTAGACCTGATCTAATTGTCCCCAAAATTGATAAACAAATATTTTTCCATCATTCTGTTATTTTCCCATTTCTTTATTGTGGAATACCAATCATCTTGTTTTTGTGGTGTTCTTCTCTTACATCCGTCTGCTGCTTTTTTTAATACACCCCCTCTTAGGTTTGTGTTTTATCTCAAGTGCTGGTGTCCTCTTAGACCTGATCTAATTGGCCCCAAACATGATAAAAATAGGTTTTTGTCCTATCTCAAGTGCTGGTGTCCTCTTGGACCTGATCTAATTGGCTCCAAATGTGAAACAAATAGAACTTTCTGTTCAACTGGTTATGAGCCCAGAGCTGTCACTCTGCCGCCAGAAATAAATCACACAACGTCACTTGAAAACACCTCTAGAAGCCTTCCCAAACTCTCAAATCTTCATTAACCCAAATGAAAATCCAAGTTGGAGCTCAAATCATGGAAAGAGGGCTGGCCCAGTTCATAGGAAACATCATACCAGGTCTAGCCAATGTACCAATTACCAATCCAGCAGAAATTCATCTTCATAATTTTAGAAAAATTCAAGCCACTGGTATCATTCTGCAATATATGGGTCAATCCAACATTTTCAGGCTAGTCAACAATGAAAATCAAAACAATCCTCTTAAGCTTTGGAACAACATAGAAAGTCACTTCAATTCAACTTCTATGCAGAATCATGAAAATGTCTTTCAAGATTACTTAATGATTTCCTTTGACAAAAACATTGACAAATTCCTTAATAACTTAGAACAACATAGAAGGGAAATGCACTCTGTTGGTATAAAAATCAAAATACCACAAGAAGTCATATTACACAAGAGCTTAATAGCGGAAATTTTTGTAATCCAAATTCCTAAGCATCTTGAAAATGTCAAATACCAACTCACCAGCCAACAATGACTGACACTAGACACCATACAATGATAACTGGAAAATGAATCCAAGGAACCCTTTGTATCAGCAAAAACTCCCACAATTAAAGAACAATCAGCCCTTGTCTCTAGAAGCAAAACTGAATGCATGAATGGAGAACACAATCCTAACTCTTGGCACCATATTCATAAGTGTTGGGAGCTTCACCCAGAACTGAAGAAAAAAAAGCAAAGAACAAGCAGATAAACACAAGTCAAAGAAAAAAAAAACTCAACTGAGAAAAAACGCAGCAAAAAACATTTGATTAACAGGCCAACAATCCATCAGAATCCTCTGCAGCCTCTTGTTTTCACTGTGTGGCCTTAACTCTTGTGGCTCAAGGATGGACAAACCTTGCGTACCTTGAAAGTGGAGCTTCTCATCATATTATTTCCGATAGAACTGCATTTACTTCTTAAACTGCTAAGAAATTAAATATTGAACTTGCTGATGGAAAAAAAATGACCTTTGAAGGTCATGAAAAAGTCACAGTAAGAAATCTTTCTGGAAAACAGGTTGTGTTTGACTTTCTTCACATTCCAAATTTGGTTGGCACCCTAATTAGCAATGGTTGACTCTATAGAAAGGGCTACTTTGTTTCTCCACCAAAAAACACAGCCAATCAATTCCTGGTCACAAAACAATAAGAAACCCTTGTTAAGTGGAGTTCTAAGAGGCAATGTGTTTGTTATAAACTTTCAAACCGTTGGAAGTGAGTTGGAACAAGTTCAATCACTATTTTCAAGCAAAGTAGCAATAACTGACTTTGACCTACTTCATCATAAGGCCAGTGTGGTGCCCCATCCTGGACACCCCGGCCAGTGCGGAGATTTTAATGTTTTCCTTATCATCATTCATAGGTATCATTATCAAAAAAAAAAAAAAAAACCATCGCCATTGCCATCCTCATTGCTACCAGGTCCTCAACCCCTGCAACACACTTCCATCATCCAGCATCAACTCAACCAATCCCCCATGCCTCCCTCTTCCATCGCTCCCATCCTCCTCCATGGCCGACAGGATTGAATTGTCTTTTGTCTCTACGAGGGTGAAGGATTCTCCCTAGATTCTATCAATTGTCCCCACCATGACTCCCACATTGGTCCTTGTAATTGATTTGTCAAAGGTTTACTCTCCTCCAATCTTACCCCACTCCTTGGTCCCGCTTGCGATCAGAGGCTACTGTCCAGTAGAGAAATTGTATCCTTACTCCAACAACTCCTCAAGGCCAGCAAAGGTACCGCCAAGGCTGTCAATCAATCCAACCCATTTGATGGACTAAGAACCTCTGGAATGCCACCTTCTCAACCATGGTGCTCTCTACGCCTATGTCCTCGAACGATCTCAGTGTTGTAGGGTCACCGCCATTGCTCAATCACTCTATCAACCTCATTCTCCCGCGGTGGTCTTGATCCAGAATGGGATTGGCATTGAACAACCCTTGGCCAAGGCCTTCCCTTCAATCCATATCATCTCCGGCCGTCTCGGGCGGCCATCAAACCTCCCTCTTCCTCCCCTCCTAGCTCTCAGTCATCCGCGGTTCTCTTAAGTTGCCGGTGGCCGTTGGACACCTGCCGGCGGTCATCCATGGCCAAGGCAGTCGCCCATGCCTGTTGGACACCTGCCGGCGGTCATCCGCGGCCTCGGAAGTTGCCCGGGCCCATCAGGATGCCCGCGGGCGTCCCTCTTTGGGTTTCTTTTTCTCCAAGTAACTGTTTGTTTCTTTTTTTCTTCTTTCTTTTGTTTTCTCATGATCTTGATCCTGGAAAAAAAAAAAAAATTCCGCTCCCATTTGTAAATCTCTCTTGTAAATAGTCTACAGGCCTCTGTTCTATAAAATGAGGGTCTCTCCCCTGCTTTTTCTGGAGCATGATATCATCAGACATCAGATCATCAGTTAATAGAATCATCCATAGGGGTGTGTGCCTGTGTCCCCCCATCATCGTGAAATTTGAATCCTGATCCTTATCCTGGGTATATCTCTGATTCCCCCCTGATCCATTTTGACCCTAAGTCTTTGCCCCTCTGTGAGCTGATCCTTATCACCAACCAATAGCCTTGCTGGTTGAAGAAAAATTTTTTCTGTTGGAATTTTTGAGTGTTTTATACCACTACTTGATCCCTTTCTCTGACCATACTGGTCCTGATCCCTGCTCACCTTTCTGGAGCCAATCACAATTAATTGAAGAGGTCTTATTAAGCTTAAGACCTGGAGTGTTATACCTCCCTTTATTTTCTTTGGGGTTGCATTCTGCCAGCCTATTCTTGAGTCCCTTGAGAAGTGTTGAGGTTATCCTTTCTTCAAATCAGTTACTGTTTGCTTTGGAGCTTCTTAAACATTGTGCTTTGTCCTGTACAGCCACCCTCAGTTATCTGGTACCCTTGAAGCGCTTGATTGCGGAGAGTTGGGAAGGTTCATTGAGAACCTGGAGGTTGCTTGGGTTTGAGTTGATTATCCCCAACCTTTTGATGACGACCAGAGTTATTAGCTTGTGGGCGTTTTTACATACAACAGCTTTTGTTCTTTGAACTCTAAGAGGACTTTAACTTCTTTTGTTCAAGTTTTTCCCTGCATAATCTTGTTTCAGATAGTGCTGTTACTTTGCTACCAAACTATTATCATCTTTATCCTCTACTCCTTTATTCCTCATTTACCAGGTTCTGGACCTTGATCTTGGTTACATCTATATATTTTTGTAACACTCAGGAGGGAAGCCTAAACAGCACCTTATGCCATCCACAGAACTGCCACGGCCTAGCACCGTTTGGAGTCTTACACCGGTCATCCAAGCAATGAATCATTGGGAAAAATTTTAAACATCACCAATCTTTCAGTAATCTGTAAACCCTGTCAATTATCCAAATCCAATTGTCTTCTATTTTCATCTCCTTTCCATGTCCAACTGAACTGTTAAAATTTATTTATATGGATCTCAGTGGTCAAATTAAACCAGAAACCAAAGATGGTGAAGAATATTACTTCACATTGACCAACTCTTTCACCTTGTACAAATTTGTATACATACTTCAGAGAAAGCCAGACGCTTCTAGGTATTTCAAACTCTTTCATGCAATGGTAACTGATTTTCACTCCAGAAATATCAAAAACATTTTCACAGATGGTGGAGGAGAATTAAAATCCCGCAAATTCAAAACATTCTTGGCAGAGAATGGAATAAGCATACATATTGTTAGAATTTCTGATGTAGTCTTTGAATCTCATCCTTCTTTTTTTTTCTTTTGTTATCCTTTGTCGCGCCCGCACCTGCTACGGCTTCCCGCATCAGTGCATTTACTCCAAATCTGAACACTGGAGTTACTACTTGTACAGCTCACTTCACGGAGGCCTGTGTTTGCCCTCAGGGCTCTCAGGTCCTCCTTGTCAAGTAAGTAAACTATCTCATATAAATTGTTCTCCCTTTTCATGTTGTTTCCATTTGTCTCTTACTTCATCACTAACAAACCGACCATCCTGGATCAGCCTATCAACCAAACGCACCATCACGTTATCTTTCAACCGTCTCATTTGTCAACCAAATAATTGCACACTGTTGTAGCACCTCCAGGACCCTTCAGGACCAATATCGCCGTCTCAGCTTCTGTGGAATTCTCACGTCCAGCTTGGTCCGTTCTTTTGGTTCTTTTTAAGTTATTTTTCATCTCTACTCAGTTTTCATGTTTCTGTGATTGTTCCTTTCCTGAATAAAAGTTCTTTTTAGACTTTTGCTTCTCAGATTTACAGTCCCAAGCTGCTCTCTACTCTATTGCAAACCAAAAGAACTCACCATGTCGGACGATGAGGATAACTCAAAAAGGAGTAATCTCCCTATCCTGGACAAATCTAACTACTCCTCATGGGCCTTGCGAATTCAAAGCTATCTGCAAAAAAGGGACTACTTGAGTACATAGAAGGTGGACATAAGGATCCGGTCATTCCCACCACTGCGTCTCAAAAACGGAAAGGTTACAAAGCTGCCAATACCTTGATCCAACACCTGGGAGATACAGCCTTTGATGCTGTCATCAACCCAGCCAATCAATCTGACCCCCTGGCCATTTGGGAAGTTATCTCCAAACAATATGCTTCTCTCTCAACCACCAACAGAGGGCGGATTTGGCTTTCATTCATCAGATATCAATTCACCGGAGATCTTGCAGCCTACACCCAAGAATGCTGCAAACTCATGAACAAGCTGGCTACCGTCCGTCTTGAAGTACCCAGTGATATTCTCAGCTACACCATCCTGGCCAAGCTGCAGGCTCAGTTCTACCATGTGGTCGATTCAATTTTGCTGAACAATGACATTCTGAAATTTCCCACCAAAGTCCTCAACAAACTGCGCGAAGTTCCTCATCTGGAATCCATCCAATCGTCCAAAGGTACTACTAACAAAGAGGCTAAGTCTTCCACCGGTCTTTATAAAACCTCAGACACCAAATCAAAAATGCGTCCCAAGCATCCTTGCTCCAAAGGCAAACGCAACCCCCTGGCTGAGCATCCTGAAGATTGATGCTGGCAACTCCATCCTCATCTCAGACCCAACCAAAATTCACACGGAAGAACTCATCTTACCAACACTTCTTCCTGACCGCAGCCTGACGAACCCAATCAGGAAGCCTCAACCTACTTCAGCGCGCAGATCTACTTACAGAGCAAATCACAGTCATCCAAATCTCTTCTTCCTGTCCTTGACTCCGGTGCCTCGCACCACATTGTCAATGATCCTCAATGGATCTTCAACCCTAGAGAAACCTCAATCAGGATCAGCACTGGGAATGACAGCAACGCGCTGGATGCCGTAGCTATAGGCAAATCATTCCTCCTGAACCATGAAGGGGCTTGAGTTAAACTGGAAAATGTTCTACTGGTTCCAAAGATCAACCAATGTCTGATCTCTCTAACCCAGCTCAAGTCAAAGAAGGCGGTGATTATAAAGATGGGTTTCTCAGGGTCCTCTATCTCTCTGGATGATTTTAGTCTGGTCGGATCTACCTCCAACAAACTGCTCAAACTTTGCGGAGTACAGTTCAAACACGTGAAAGCCAAAACTCACTACTCCGCCTCTTTACCTGCTAATCTCCACAATAAGTTGGGACACGCCAGTGACGCCAAGATCAAATTTCTCTTCCCAAAAGCAGACTCATCAAACTCTGCAAGGTGTGAAATCTGCCATTTAGGGAAAATGACCGCTACCCCATTCAACAGCCACTTCAAGCCGGTCACCCAAGTCCTGGAGACTGTTCACATGGACCTAGTTGGACCGTTCTCAATCCCTTCAATTGGAGGAAGCAAGTATTTTCTTACCATCGTTGATCAATTTTCTCGGTTCAAATCCATTGCCCTCCTCAAAACCAAAGCTGAAACACTAGATGCCTTTAAGGCCTACACCAAAATGGCTGAACAACAGCACAATACCAAAATCATTAATATCCTTACTGATAATGGAGGTGAGTTTGTTGGTCAAGAGTTCAAATTGTACTTCAGGGAAGCCGGGATTAATCATCTCTTCTCACCGCCATATTCTCCGCAAAAAAATGGACTCGTAGAAAGAGCAAATCGGGCAATACTGGAGAAGGCCAGATGTCTCATGCTGCAAGCCAAATTACCAAGTAGGCTCTGGGGAGAAGCTATCAACACCGCAACCAATCTCCTCAATTTACTCCCTGTTTCTTCCAACAACAATCTCATTCCTTATGATACCTGGTACAAACGTTTGGTAAACTACCAATTTCTGAAAACTTTTGGGTGCACGGCGATTGTCCTCATCCCTAAACAACTACGGAGAACAAAACTTTCTCAATCCGGTTTTAAGGGTTTTTTGGTTGGCTTTGCCAACAATTTTTCCAACTACCGGGTGTACAATGCATCAACTCATAAGGTGGTCATCTCAGCAAACGTTTGAATCCTGGAAAACAATTTTGCTGGCACTGAGCTCACTCCTTCAGACTCAGATCTGCTTCCTGATATTGATCCAGTTCACTCTCTGGATGACTTCAAGGTAACAGACCACAAAGACAAGCCAGTTCAGTCCAAACACTTCAAAGTCCCGGACTTTGATCCTATCAATCAATCGCTAGACACTCTGAACTCCTTGCCTCCCAATCCTGTACCTGTGACCAACCAAAACAACTCCAAATTTGAAATCTCACCCAGAAATATTTTAGATCATCCTAGAAGACTTAACTACCAACTCTATCTGGTTGATGCTGATTATGAAGATCCAAAAACTCTGAATCAGGCTCTTAACAGTAAATACAAGCATGAATGGATAAATGCAATGGAGAAGGAAGTGGGCAACATTAAAAGCTATGATGTGTGGGAGGAAGTGGATGAGGTAGGAAATGTCACTAAAATCAAGTGCATTTGGGTGTTCATAACAAAAAGGAACAAACTCAAAGAGATAATTGAATTCAAAGCAAGAATCTGTGCTCAAGGCTTCAACCAAGTGGAGGGAGTCTACTTTGTCAACACCTTTGCTCCCACCGGGGATAATAGTTCTCTGAGGCTCTTGATCTCTTTTGCCCTGAGCAGCAATCTCAAATTCCACCAACTTGAAGTCAAGGCCGTGTTTCTCAATGCTCCACTGGCTGAACAAATCCATATCTTGGCTCCTCCAAATGTGACTGTTCAGAAAGGAAAGTCCTTACGCCTCAAGAAAGCCCTTTATGGTTTGAAACAAGCTCCGCAAGCCTGGTACTCCAGGCTCAGCACCTGGCTTCTGAAATCCAGCTTCAAAAGGTGTAGCAGTGACCACTGCGTCTTCTTCTCGGAAGATACTTGGCTCCACATCCATGTTGAAAACATTGCAATTTTCAGCAAGCATCCCAAGAAGTTTGTAACTCTTATCAGCAGCAGGTTCAAGGTGAAGTACCTCCAAGAATCAAAGCTCCTCCTTGGAATCAACGTTCTTCAATCTCCTGGATTAATCAAACTTACTCAGGAATTGTACATAAACTCCATTGCGGCCACGTACCCTCTTCCAAAGTACAAAGAACACTCAGTTCTGTTTGCACCTTACGCAAAGTTGCTGCCCGCCACCAATGAAGAAATTGTGGAATTTGCGAAGTACGGTCTCAACTACAGGAAACTGATTGGTGAGCTGAACTACATCAGTATCAACACCAGACCTGATATCACCTTCTCAGCCAACTATCTGGCGCAGTTCCTCAATGCTCCGGGCTTGATTCACTACAATGCAGCCCTTAAAGTCCTCAATTACCTGGCCCATACTGCCAATAAGGGCATTGAATTCACAAATGCAAACTCTTCCGCTCCTCTGACTGCCTTTGTGGACTCTGACTGGGCCACTTGTCCCTCGACTCAATGATCAATATCCGGAATAGTCGTCACATGGAATGGGAGCCTAATTGTTTGGAAGTCCCGAAAGCAGGCTACGGTATCCCTCTTGATAACTGAGGCTGAATAAAAATTGGTTGGTGATGGGGTAAAGGAAGCCCTATGGATGCAGAAATTCCTGCGTGAAGTCGTGTGTACCAATTTTGACTTGCCAACAGTAATCCATGAAGACAATGAAGGCTTTATAAAGCTGGCCATGCAGCACACAAACCAAACCAGCCTCAGATCTAAGCATCTCAACTTGCGACATCACTTCATTTGGGGAGAAATACAAAAAGGTACCATTCAACTAAAGAAAACGCCATCAAAGGACAACTACGCCAACTTCCTCACCAAGGCCCTCTTGCAAATACCGATGCTGAACTGCCTAGACTTTCTGCAAGTGCAATGAATTCAAAGCCAGGGAGGGTGTTGGAATTTCTGATGTAGTCTTTGAATCTCATCCTTCTTTTTTTTTCTTTTGTTATCCTTTGTCCCGCCCGCAGCTGCTACGGCTTGCCACACCAGTGCATGTACTCCAAATCTGAACACTAGAGTTACTACTTGTACTGCTCACTTGACAGAGGCCTGTGTTTTCCCTCAGGGCTCTCAGGTCCTCCTCGTCGAGTAAGTAAACAATATCATATAAATTGTTCTCCCTTTTCATGTTGTTTCCATATGTCTCTTACTTCATCACTAACAAACCAACTGTCCTGGATCAGCCTATCAACCAAACCCACCATTGCATTATCTTTCAAGCGTCTCATTTGTTGACCCCATAATTCCACCCTGTTGTAGCACCTCCAGGACCCTTCAAGACCAATATTTCCGTCTCAGATTCTGTGGACTTCTCATTTCCAGCTTGGTCATTTCTTTGGTTCTTTTTAGGTTATTTTTCATCTCTACTCAGTTGTCATGTTTCTGTGATTGTTCCTTTCCTGAATAAAAGTTCTTTTTAGCCTTTTGCTTCTCACATATATCTGCTCCCTTTACTCCTGAGCAAAATCCTGTAGCGGAAAGGGGGAACCCAACCACCACAAAAAAGGCAAGAGCCCTTCTCAAAACGGCCAATATGCCTCACCAGTTATAGAATGAAGCTGTCAGCTTGCTACTATATACAGAGCAAAACTGTCAAATAGTAACACAAAATATGAAAAATAAGAATACCTCAATTAACAAAGTAAGGAGTGAGAAATCCATGAATATTATTACAGGAATGGAATTCTCACCCAAAATTAAGTAGGGTCACTCACTGATCCCACCCTTCAATTCCAACTCCTTTTATTTTTCAAATAATTAAAAGGAAAAGTACTAAAAATTACAACACCTGTATGGCAGTTTTTGGCCATTCTAACATTTCACACGTATTGTCAGGTATAGGGTTTACACCTAAAATTTTCTCAGAATTGAGGTGTTGTGTATATTTTAGGATTTACACGCGGAAATGTGTTATGTCACAATTCCCGCGCGCAGCCCCACATCATTACATAACCCTACATACTAGTAGCAGCAGGATCCCGCGTACTAGAGACCAGCGCGCAGCTGATTCTGCCATGCACGCAGCAGATCCTACCCTGCGTGCAACTGTACTAACTGATCCCCGCGCCTGGATCAGTGGTGACTAATCTGACAACCAGGTACCGCTCAGAAGAGCTACAACCTAGTTAGGGTTGCCTAGTATATGTAACAAACGGAAATATGCATTACTGATGATCTAAAAAGATCAAAACTTAAATAAAATTAATGACAATTAGGTTTTAAACATTTTTTAATAATAAATCAAAGATCAAGGACTACCACGTAAATCACTGATCTTGATCTTTGAAGACCACGAACCACTACAAGAAGTGTTCATAAAAATTATTAAAAATTATCTACATGATCAACAGTTGATGGAAAATCTGTAAACATCCACATCTGCACGGTTTAAAACAATATGAATAGTACAAATGAAGGATGATTAAAGAATGATCAAATTTACGCCATAACAGATTAACATATCCTGTGGCTAAAATAGTACAGAAATCCAGAAGATCTAAGGACAGCTGATTGAAAGAACCAAGTGGACGTGCTAAACTTGCCCTGAATGGCTTGCCAGCCTCAGCCCACGAGCAGAACCCTCTCTACGTGCCCTGAGAAGACCAAAATCACCCCAAAAAGGTATTTATGCAGACCTCTTTGGATCCATTATTCAAAAAGTTAATCAGTTACCAGGAATTATTTATTATCAATCAGACACCATGTCATTGTTAATCAAGTGCTCATATGAAGATAAGCAAGTGATTGATGACTTAGTCTGTAGTAGTATTATTTAAATTTATTAACCAATCAACCATTGAAGTTTAGTTGAGAAATCTACCCCATATTCTCTGAAACCCTTCCAATTATTCCAGGATTTTTGTGGTAAAGTTCTCAGAGTGAGTGTTACCCTTCCTGTCTAGGCCGTTTGTGCTGTTAAGACCGGCCACTAGTGGAATAAGTCCTTTCTAAGGCACCCATATTAATTCCAAGGTTCTTAAACTGCCTAAGGAGGCACCTTGAAGAGAGGTTGCTAGTCTGTAAAGATCCCCAGTAGTATAATACTGTGGCCCCTCTTTTATATTATATTGAGGAACATTTACTACCAAACCAATTGAACGTTGCAACTGCTCTTATTAAATCATTTATTTGAGCTTCTAAGCGTTTATTATTGGAATAATAATTATTATTATCATTCCAGCATTTTTATGACTCTCTGTAGCTAAAGGACTGCAAGGTTCCTGGTATCAGAGAGCTGACAGAAGCAGTGATGACCGCCATTTTCTATGAAAACATAAATCCAGCCAGAAAGAACAAGTGGAAAACAGCTCAAAAATTTTGATTTGGAAAACCATTTTCACTGGTGTTGCTAAACCCCTTTTGGTTGTTGCAGTTAAATTCACATTCTCAAGGCACATTGACTCTCACAATTTGATGATAGGGCAAAGAAGAGTATTCTCCTTGGACACCAAACCAGAATGCATAATTGGAAGCTACTCAAAAATGATGGCTCCATTATCTATAGCCAATATTTAGTGTTCTATTATTTTTCATTTCCATGGGTTTCTGACTTTGCTTACAACCCTGTGGCATAGATCTGACAGAAAAACTAGAGGATTTTATACTTCCGTGCAGTTATCCTGCACCATCAACCACTCCTTCCAATTCTTCACCAAATTCCATTCAGCAACCAAGCAAGGAAGCCCCAGATCTGGAATCTCCCAAATAAACCAACCAGCAGGCTGAAGAAGCTCCAGTCCCACCAACCGAGCCACCCAAGCCAAATAAGCCCGGGTGGGATATATTGTTGTGCAACTAGCCAGTCAGCCCACTCCCAAAAATATTGATCTCTCTGTGGGAGAACATAACATTATCCAAGGTCCATGAAGGCAGGCACATGTCTCTCTCAATGAATCCTGTGATCTCTCCACCCCCTCAATCCTATTCATAATGGGGGCCCAGTATTTTGAGGAATCAATTGATTTCCCTCAAACATACTCTCAAGCTTGTAAGTCAAAGGACTGGAATCACTGGCTCAAAGCAATTTAAGTGGAGCTTGAAGCTATGAAACTGCTGAGGGTTTGGGAGATAATAAAGATCCCCCAGGGAGCTCATCTCTTGGCCACTGTGTGGGTATTCTGAAAGAAATAGGATGAAAACGGACTCCTTTCAAAATTCAATGCCCATCTATGTGCCGTTGTGGTGCTCTTTCATGGACGCGAGTCGGGAAAAGCTGCGCGCTGCGGGCTCGCGTAGATCAGAAGGCCTGTGCGGGATTGGTTGAGGCAACGCGCCGCGGATCTGGGGAGGCTTGCGCGGATCAGAAGGTTTGCGCAGATTGGATGAATTGCGCGGATTGGAAGGCTCGCGTGGATCGGACGGCTTGCGCGGATCAGATGGCTTGTGCGGATCAAGCGGATTGCGCATTGCAAAACGCGCGGATTGGATCACGTGGGTACGCCCCGGATACCTGGAATGGGTTTCCGGGCGGACGCATCATGAGAAGGACAAACCGGCAGACAACACAGATGGGGCATGGGGAAGGGGAGGTGGAGCATGGGTTACGGGGCAAGGGTTGGGCTAGGGTTCTGTGCTTAGGGGTTGTATTTCATCATTCTTGCTTACTTGCGGTTGTACTTAGGTTAGGGTTGAGAGGGAGGACTTAAATACTTCACTCTCAACTCTGGGTTGTAGGGGGAGATCACTGCAGGACATCGGATTATCACATCATCACTTCACTGGATGATTGGACTATCACTTTTTATGGCATTGGATTGGATTGGATTGGGAAGGAGGGAATTCATTTTATTATCTCTCTATCACTCTGTCCCTCTCACTCTCTCTCTCTTGACCGGCTTCATCCAATCTCCTTACAGACGCTTTGATCAATAACTTCCAGAACTTGAGGACGACTTCAGGGGTATTCCCTCTTTGGTTTCCACACCATTGAAAACTATCAGGAAGGGGGGCTGGACTATAACAAAACCTATGCTCCAATGGGTAAACCTGCAGCCCTGAAGACTTTCATTACTATGGTAGTAAAAGAAGGATTGGAAATTAACCAAATGGATTTCAAGAATGCTTTCCTTAATGGAACTCTTGACAAAGTAATCTACCTTTGACATCCATCTGGTATGAGTGTGCCCTCCTGATACTGCCTGCGTATAAAGAAATAAATCTATTGGCTTAAGCAGGCCCCAAAATTCTGTTACAGGGAGCTGAAGAAGTTGTTCACATCCATTTTGTTTGCACCCTGCCCTGTCAATCCTTGTCTCTTTGTGTCACAAATTCCTGACTGGGAGTGCTGGGTGCATGTCTTCGTGGAAAACATGGTGATTGCCAGTGAGAAAGGAGATATATTCAAGAAGCTCATCAATCAAAAATTTCTTATGGAGGACCTAGGTCCGGTGAAGCATTTCCTGGGAATAAGGATCATGCACACCAAGAATGGCCTTCACATCAACCAGGACACGTGTGCCTTGAAAATATCTTGTTTAATTTTGGCATGGAGAATTCCAGTATAGCATAAATCCCCATGGTTTCAAATACGAGGCTTGTGAAGGCCACTGTTGAGCAGAAGGCTGAATTTTCAGCCCTTTGCATCAATTACAGGAGTTCCATGGATAATTAAACTATCTATTGGTAAAAACTTTCCCCAACATTGCATTCACTGTCTCCCAAATTTTTCAGAACCTGGATTGTCCTGGTATCATCCGCTGGAAGGCCTGTATCCATCTCTTGCAATGTATTTGTTGAACCATTGCTCATGGGATCACCCTACACAAAGACGCGGGATTGTATTCTATTTTCACTGATGCTGACTTTGCCAACTGCCCCAAGACAAGGAAATCATACACCAGATTTGTATTCTGTATGGGATCTGCAATCATCTCTTGGTTTTCTGCTAAGCAATGGAGGGTCTCACCTTTGACAACAGAGGCTGAATAAAAAGCACTCTATGCAGGAATACAGGAAGCACCATGGTTCTCCATCTTGCTCTCATCTCTCAAGAGGCCATTGCTTGGCCCAATTGTGGTCTTCTGTGATGATCAGGCAACTATATGCCTTGAAAAAAATTCAATGTACCAGCCGCGGAGAAAACACTTTGAAACTATGTATCACTGGCTTTGGGAGAAAATACTCAATTGTACCGTCTCTGTCTTGTTTACACCTACGGTGTTGATGTAGGCGGACTTATGAACAAAATGACTTGCGCAAGTAAAGCACAAATTGTGTGTGGAGTTTCTTAACATGCAACTGGAAAAATAAGGGGGGGTTTGAGCTTTTCATGTTCTGTTCCTCTTGAGCTTTTCCTTTTCATTATTTTCTCAAGACTCTAAAAGTGTATGACTGTATTTCAAATTACCTATTTAATTCAAATCACAGAGTCACTTGGAAAGCTCTGCGTATTTCAGATCATAGTGCAGCTCAAAGAATACAGAATAAGAATGATGATACTCACAAAAAACTTACCCTAACCTAGTTCCCCCAACTATTATAAATATAGTTAGAGTTACAATAAATTGGTCTCCTTTCTCAATCATCTTGTTTTTTGGTGTTCTTCTCTAATGTCCATCTGCTGCCTTTTGTAATAAATCACCTTAGGTTTGTGCCTTATCTCAAGTGCTGGTGTCCTCTAAGACCTGATGTAATTCACCTCAAACATGATACAAATAGGTTTGTCTATAATTCTGTTATTTTCCCATTTCCTTATTTTGGAATACCAATGATCTTGTTTTTGTGGTTTTCTTCTCTGAAATCCGTCTGCTGCCTTTTGTAATACCTCATCTTGTGTTTTTGTCTTATCTCAGGTGCTGGTGCCCTCTTAGACATGACCTAATTGGCCCCAAACGTGATAAAAATAGGTTTGTGTCTTATCTCAATTTCTGATGTCCTCTTAGACCTTATCTAATTGGCTCCAAAAATGATACAAATAGAACATTACATTCAACTATAGCTAGGATTTCTTGGGCTGGTATGATCTTTGAAAATTCCCATCTCTTTTCAGGAATGTTGTTCTTGGAACAATCAAGTGGTTTAGTTAAACAGTTGGCTATCATATTAGATGTCTTAAGGTATTGCAAATGAAATTCTTTGTTTTCAATCAAATCTTTCACGAAGTTATCATGCACATCAAGTTTTCTTGTTCTTGAGGTATAGATTTGGTTCTTTTAGCGCTTGATTGCACCTTTGTTGTCACTGTAAACCAGGATAGTCTTAAGTTCCTTGCAATGTAGTTTGGAGTGAAGTCACTTTAAGCACTTGGCTTCTTGAAAAGATGCCAATAAGGCAAAAAATTCTTCTTTTGTGGATCATATACTGACTGCTTCTAGTCTTTTACTTTGCCAACTGACAGCTGCTGCACTTGTGTTCAAGACGTATCCGGAAAATGATTTTTTTCCAATCTCTTCTGACCAACTTGAGTCCGCATAGCCTAATGGAAGTTGGTCTTCAACTTGTTCCTAATTTATTCAATGATTTTTGGTCCCTTTTAAGTAACAAAGATAACATTTGAAGGCATCTCAATGCAACATGCTGGGTTTCTCAAGGAATTTAGATAATGTTCCTACTATGTAGGCTAAGTCTGGTCAAGTGCACTGGTGGTTCCTCACCAAATTTAAAGATTGCTCAGCGCACAAGGTCAAAACACTACTTGTAATGAAGGTAGAGGTGAACCCAGACTCAATCTGTCTCTCACTGCACAATCACATCAAAAAAGGAATAGAAGAATTGAACCTCCTTGATGCAAAGCCTCTAAATAATCCATGTACCTCATGTCTCCAACTGAAGCCTGCAACGCTGGAGGAAATCAATGCATTTGGAAAACTTGAAGAAAACTATAGGTCTCCCATAGGGAGGCTGAACTTCATTGCAAAACTGGCACAATCTGATATCAGTTTTGCTGTATCAAACCTAGCTTGTTTCTGCGGAAGACCAGGGATAACTATCTGGAAAGAGGTAATCCACGTATGGCAGTATCTACTAAAAACAATTGACTACAAACTGGAATTTTGATCTAAGTCCATTGCAAATCATCTAGTCACTTACAGAAACGCAACCTGTGGCAATGACCCTGTCACCAGACTCTCTCAAATGGGTTTCATCTTGCTCTTCAAGGGATTTCCAATCTACTGGACCAGCAGAAAAAAACGCAGTATGCCTTGTCCTCCACCAAATCAGAATTTAACACCCTCTCAGCAAGTCACCTCAAGGGCCGTTGGCTTCACCACCTCCTAACAGAAATCTGGAGGATTTCTTCTCTGGGAAACCCCATGCACCTTGTTGACAACAAAGGTCTTGTTGACAAAATTAAGAAATATGGTTTCAAATCACATGCAAAATACATAGATATCAAACTCAAGAGCATAAGAAATGACTGGAACAATGGTTTAATCAGCGTAAAACTAATTTCCTGCCATGACATGCTGACAGACTCTCTAACCAAACCACCAAATTCCACCTCTGTACTCTGACTTACCAGATATTTATGGAGCTAAGCCCTTTGGAAGCTGAGTTGAGCCGGCGTGTTGATGTTG
The DNA here is from genome assembly GCA_025617555.3 of Puccinia polysora. NCBI lineage: Eukaryota > Fungi > Basidiomycota > Pucciniomycetes > Pucciniales > Pucciniaceae > Puccinia > Puccinia polysora. Next base: position 35,425,464 of record CM062623.1, on the reverse strand, counting down.
TTGATGTCTCCATCTGCTTGCTTCTTTGTGTTAGCTTTGTTGTTGTGTTCTTTTCTTTTACTTATTTCATATCTTGAGTGTAGTTTCCTGCATGTCTCTGAACCTCTAGTTGTAGTTTTTCTGACTGTCTTGTGTTGAGCTGTCACATGTCTGGTGCACCTGTTGTACCTGTCACTCCAGACTCTCAAGCGACCACTCAACACAAACATAAAAGACCTAGGAGAACCTCCTGACTAGCAAACATTGACTTAGACTCATCCACTGGGCCAACTTCTTTCCATCTGAATTCAATCACCAAAACTCCAAAGAACCTGAAGACTGCACTGAAGATTCCACTCAACATTCACCTGGATTTATCTATCAGCGCGCTCAGCATACACTTTGGTTGGATCAGTCATCCACAAACCATCACCTTCTCTGTTCTGCTTGATCTCTTTAGAGATCATTATCTGGCTTGTAGAATCATCAGCCTCCATTTGTTTGCTTTCTATTGTATTATTGCTTTCTCTGTTCAATTTTTGTTCAGAGTTTGTAAACTTTCATTTGGATCTGAAATGAATCAGCCTGGTCTAGGTTTCTTAATTCTTCATCTCTTTTACAGTGATGATCTCTTCAATTGATGGATAGTGATTGCCCTGGGTTAGCACCCGGATTAAGGATTCATATCTACCTGGTAGTGTTCAAATTGCTATCCTCAATACAATGGTGCTATTGACCAAGGTTCAGGTAAGTTTCATTTTACTAGTTGTTGAATGTAAGTCCCTAATCCTGTCAGTTTGCTACTATTGCGGAGCAAGCTGCAAAATTAACAAAAATAACATAAAAGAAGAATAATAAATTCAACTTAAGAAGACGTACAAAATCCATACATATTATGAAAGAAATCAATTTTTCACCCAAAATTAGGTAGGGTCACTCACTGACCCTACCCTTGAAATCCAACTCCTTATATTTTTCATAATTAAAAATAGAAAAGACAAAAATACCATGGCACCACTATGGGACTTTTTGGCCAATGAAATATTTCACACATATTTTCACATATTTTTTCACACCTAAAAATCATTCAGAATTGAGGTGTTGTGTTTATTTTAGAAGTTACACCCTGAAATGGGTTCTGTCACAATTCCCGCACGCAGCCGTGGCAACCAATACACCTGCGCGTGGCTGAGCAGTAGCAATGTCACCTGCCTGCGGCTGAGCAGGAGCAATGCTACCCTTTCAGCGTAAACTTTGAAGCCGTTTATGCAGCCCCAGGCATCTGACAAGTATTCAGCCGCAGGACTACAGGCTGACAGAGTCACAGGCGGCCTGAGAAGCTCAGGTACCAAGTAAAGGTGCTACAACCTAGACAGGGACATACTACATATGTAATAAATGTACCTGTGGGTAGTAGATAGTCTAAAATGAAATAAAAGAATTTAAAAATACTTAAATAAGCCTTATAAATATTTTTTATAAAATATAATTAAAAATACCAAAAATTTCAAAAATAAGATAACTACTGTTTGTAAAAATATATTAAAATACTTTAAAATATAATTGTGAGAACTTCAAGACATCAGTACTTTTGTGACATACTAAGAAAACTGATTATGTAAAATTATTTTATGAATTCTCATAAATTATATTTTTAATTAATTATTTTAAGTAAATCAACTGGATTTTGAAAATAAGGAGTATAATCAATATCATGATTTTACTCCAATCAGTTAATAAATAATGACAAACCAGTTGAAATAAGATTACGCGTAGAAATTTTTATTAAAATAATTATTAACATCCTGGGAATATTTACTAAAGATAATTAATTAAATAATAGATAATATGGATAAATTAGTGTTATTTACACGTCCAAATATCATTTAAACGTAGGATAATTCCCATAACCTGTGGAATTAGATTCTACCCGGCCTACAGCACCATTAAAATGTGACAGGCTACCACTGGGTACCCTGCTAGCCTTATAATCCGTCCCTTTGAGCCCCTGTATCCCTCAGAAGGACAATATTGGAACGCAAAAAGCTATAATTAAGGAGCTCTTTTGAGGATATTGATGCCAAGAGACCCAGTTATATTTAAGTCCAGACACCGTCCCAAGGTAATCAAATACTTATAAGAGATAAGTAAGTGATTTATGGCTTTAGTCTTATTAAGAATATCCTTCCCCAAGCCCTTTATCAATTTAAACTGCTGAAAAAACTTTTTAACCCCAGTAATAGGTTTAACCCATCAGTACAGGTCCCAAAAAGGTACCCAAAGGATTCAATTATATACCAGTTAGTCTTAATATCCTTTTTCTGCCATGGAAGCTTGGCTAAAAGGCCCTGTCACACCACCATAAACTATATATATATTTTATCTTTGGGCAATATATCCATCAAGAATATAAATTAAAATTTCCAAAGTAACCAGGTATACCTGTTTTAAAAGTGAATTCCCTGAAGAGAGGTCTTAAAAATCCCCAATATTATTTTAGCCCCTCCGTTAATTTATATATCAATCAATTTTTTAATATTGATTCATAACATTAAACCATAACCAAACCAATTAACCTTGCCATAGATTTATCCAAATATTTTATGGATTTTTGCTGCATTCATTGAATAATATATTTATTATTTATTCTATCACCTCTGGTAGCCAGAGGACAGCAAGGGTCTTGGAATCCAGGAGGCTGACAAGTCCATTGATGATGGTCCTTAAACTTAAGTTCAAGAAACTGATCCAAGGCTATCCCTTGCGCTTGAATTCCAGTTCCAACAAACTTGTCCTTGAGGATATTGCACAGTGTTTGGCCATCTCCCCCCTCATTGATTGCAGTCTTATTCCCAACCAACCCAACAATTACTTCATTGAGGAACCACTTGAGGAGTCAGTACAATTTCTAGTTCTTTTCTTTGTTCACCAAGTTATCTAAACCAATAACTTTGTTCCAGCAGCCAATTTTCTTAAGTTCCACTTCCATGAGGGTGATCAAATTCATATAGTTATTTCATTGAGAACAACTTGTTTTCCATTGGATTGATACATTTAGGTGAGCAATTTTTCTTTCAGGTTCTTAGTTCAATTGCAATCTGTACTGATAATGTGTTAATTTAATACCTTCTGGATTACAATGACTGAATAAATGATGATGATAAAGTGATGCTATATAAACAAATACAATGAGATAACAATATGATGAAAATAAGGAACTGGGTACAACAAGTACCAGTCTAATTATAGACCAGTTGAATATGATGGAATGCATGTCCTTGTGTGTCTTTTTAGTATGGCTTTACATGGTATTGGTGCTTTATGGTTTTCAGCTTGCTAATATTGCAGAGCAAGCTTCAAAAGTAACAAAATAAAATAAAAATAATTATATTAAAATTTAACTAAGAAGGAGTAGTAAAACAATGAATATTATTGTAGAAATCGATTCTCCAGCCAAAATTAGGTAGGGTCACTCACTGACCTCACTTTTGAACAACTCCTTACATTTTTAAATAATCAGCAAAGAAAGACCAAAATACCACAGCACCAGTATGGTACCTTTTTGGCCAATTAAATATTTCAAACTTATTGTCACATATAGGTTCCACACCAAAAATTCAGTCAAAAATGAGGTGTTGTGTATATTTTAGGAGCTACAGACAGAAATGTGTTCTTTCACAATTCTGGTACGCTGCCTTGGCAGCCATTACAGCCGCGTGCCGCTGAGCTACAGCACTGTCACCCTTTTAAAGCCATGTAAAAAGCCCCAAACCTCTGACAAGTATGCAGCCACGGGATAACAAGTTGACAAAGTGACAGGCGGCCTGAGAATCCTAGGTACCGCGTAAACATGCTACAACCTACACGGGAACATTCTAGATATGTAAAAAATGTTACTGTGGATATTAGATAGTCCAAAAATACATAAAATTATATAAAAATACCTAAATAACCTCTACACGTATTTTTTATTAAATATAATTTGAAATACCAAGAATGTCGAAAATTAGATGATGACTACTTCTAAAAATATATTAAAATACTTTTCTATGCAATTATGAGAACTAAAAGACACCAGTATTTTTTTGACATACTCAGGAAGCTTATGCAATAAAAATATTATATAAATAATCATGACTTATATTTTTAAATAATTATTTTAATGAATCAACTTAAATTCTAAAATAAGAAGGAAAATCAATGTCATTACTTTACTCCAATTATTAAATACATAATGAGAACTAACCTGAAATCAGACTATCCTTTGGAATGTCAATAAAAAAAATTTTTAACTTACTGGGAACATTTACTAAGGATAATTAATTAAAAAATAAATAAAATGGAAAAATGAGTGTTATTAAAACATCCAAAAATCAATTATAAATTAGAATAATTCCCATACCCTGTGGAATTAGATATTACCCGTGCTACAGCACCAAGAGCACATGACAGGATTCCACTTTTTACCCTGCTAGACTCATTGTCCTTCCCTTTGAGCCCCTGTAACCCTCAGAAGGACAATATTGGGACTCAAAAACCTATAAATAAAGAGCTCTTTTGATGATATTGATACCCAGAGAACCAGTTATATTTACATCCAGAAACCGTGCCAAGGTAATCAAATACTTATAAAAGAATGAAAGTGATTCATGGCTTTAGTCTGATTAATAATATCCGTCCCCAATCCTTTTTATCAATTTAAACTGCTGAACAACCTTGTAACCCCAGTAAACAGGTTTAACCCATCAGTTCACGTCCCAAACAGGTACCCAAAGGATTTAATAATATACTGGTGAGTCTCATGATCCTTTATCTGTTGTGGAAGCTTGTTTACAAAGCCCTGTGACTCCACCGTGTATTTTATATACATATTTTCTTTGGGCAAAATATCCTTTAAGAATATAAATTGAAGGTTCCAAAGTAACCCGGCCTATTTGTTTTCATACTGAGTTCCCTGAAGAGAGGTGTTAAAGATCCCCAATAAAATTGTGGCCCCTCTTTTAATTTATTTAATAATCAATTTATCAATATTGATTTATAACATTAAACCATATCCAAATAAGTCAACCTTGCAATAAGGTTTATCCAAATATTTTATGGCATTTTTCTGCTATTATTAGATAATATTTTTGTTATTTATTCTATCGCCTCTGGTAGTTGAAGGATGGCGAGGATCTTGGCACCCAGGAGGCTGAAAATCTGTGGTCTGGCCAGGAAATATTCTATTTTATTATATTTAATACCTTGGAATAGAAATTTCACATAAAATTAAATCAAAGATAATTTCACATCAAATTAAATCAAAGATAAATTTATCTGAATTTTTACCGTGATTTATCATTAAATTTTTTTTTTCAGTGGATTTAAAAACCAATTCAGAATTAAAAATATATTATTTAAATCTTTTAATGATAAGAAAAGAAGAATATATTAAAAATTTTCAACCAACTGGTTGGGAAGCTTTAACTCAAGCTGAACAACGTAATATTCCTTCTGCATGTAAACACTTAGATAAACTCCTTGAACAAGAAGATCTTGAGAGGCATATCAACTTCCAGGAACTATTAAGGAAACATAAAGCTTGGGAGAAATACCATATAAATTACTTTTCAAAATATAAAAATAAGTATAAAACTTGTATGACCATATTATTTTAATTAAAATAATATTAATATATTTTATTGACCAATAGAATATCTTTTTACCATCAGTGAACACTCCTATTCCAGAAACCACTGTCACTGAAGTTGATTTATTGGATCAAGAAGTCCCAGATATCTCTGGACGCCCTGAAAATATTGATCGGAGGGGTGAAGACCTCATTGGAACACACCAAGACCCCATTGGATTACCTATTAAGGAAAAATTTAATCCCAATGAAGTACTGGTACCTTTGAATATCATCTGAAGTAAGTTTCAAATAAACTTTTTTTTACAGATTTTTCTTCAGAAAAATACTTATAAAAATTTTATTCAATATGAATAGATGTAACACAAGAATCTCAGGAAGAATTCCCTTCTATGGATCTTTGCCAGGAGCCCCCAGTAACCGTGAGACCACCAATAATGACAAACATGAGGGGACTGGAACCCGTGAATTAAATGTTGGTGGACAAGGAACAGCCCCAAGTAATCTTTCCCTCCCCCAACCCAGAGCCAGAGAAGGTAGTAGAATTAAGCCCCCCTTCATTACAAGAAGGTTCCCTGCAGCCACCCCAGCAGAATCTTGCCAAGGAAGCCAGGATCAAAGACTTAGTCGGAGAGCATGTGAAATATTGGGAAGAGTTCAAAGAAGCCCAAGCCAAGGAGGACATGGTATCTATGAAAAAGATAATCTCCCAGGAAAAAGTTACCCAGATAGCTCTTCAGAAAATGATTCCAAATTAGAGGTAGAATCCTATGTAGAAAAGTGGAATTGTGGGGATCAATTTTCCCAACTGAAAGGCAGAGGATTAGGAAAGAAGAGATATTCTTCAAATCCAAAGCCAAAGGCAAAGAAGGATTGGTATCAGATAATATCCTTAGCTGAAAAGTGGAAAAAGGTATAAAAAAATTATCCTCTAATTCTGAACCCAGTAACTTGTCTAAACCAACCTCTGATGTAATTACTTCCTTTTCTAATGATATGCGCAATAATTTTATAATTTTTTGCGGAAATTTGGACGGTGTTTACAGCCAAATGGATAGGTTAACCTCAGTAGTGGCCAAATTAATTAATAACAAAACAAAAACTGTAGGAATGGAAGATATTAAAGAGCATACAGAACAATTATTTGAGACAATTAATCAAGGTAAAATTAGAAAGACTCAAACAATTGAGAATATGTTATCAGGTATCCAAGAAGATTTTATTATGTCTTTTCAACCTTTAAGAGAATAATTGATAAATACTGCTAACAGCTTCATTCTGTCCCTTAGTGAGAAATTAGATCTGCTTAATAATAAAGTGGACCTGCAACTTAATCTGCTCAAGAATGATCTTAAAGACTTAAAAGTCCGTCTGACCAACCCCTTGAGGAGTACCACAGAGGAACCAAAATCTCCCAGACAAACAACTACTCCTTATGCACCAACTTTAATCGGAATGCATAGGAGTGAAAAATTTAGGCCTAGTCCTACTCCGGAAATGGAAAAATCCCTCAAAAGTTTACCCCCAATTTCTGAATGGCCTTAGTTCTCCGGTGAAGTAGAATACAATCCTATAAATTTCATTAAATTAATTGACTATACCATAAACCCTTATGACCTACCAGAAGCTATAGCTGTTGTCAGGCTGCCCAGACTATTTGAAGCAGTATCCTTAGGCTGGTTTATTAGTAAAAGTGAAGAATTAGGGTCTTTACCATTGAATTCTTGGAAACTTCCAATGGAAGAAAAATTTGGTTCTACAATGTGGAAAAGAAAAATGATGAAAAATTTCAAAAATTCCTCATTTGATCCCTCCAAGGATAAACCTCACAAATGGTTATTCTAACAGAAGAGAAAACTAGACTTCTTCTATCCAGATGCTGATAAAGAGGAAGTAAATGAAAGAATCCTCAACTTGTGTCCTTGAAATATTAACCATAGTGTAAGATGGAGGATGAGTATGGATGCTAACTTACCAACTCTAATCAATGTTTTAGAAGAAGTCATAGACATGAATGGGTTAGACAAGAAGGTTCCTTCTAGACCTGAAGAGAACTTCAACATTAAAAAAACTAGAGAAAAAACCCCTCTGACAAATAAATCTGATAACAAGAAACCTAATGAGAACATGGATGAAGAGAGAATGCCTGGAACTTGTAGGAATTGTAAAAAGACAGGGCATATGAGACAAGACTTCCCATTACAAAAAAGAAAGATAGCAGTCTTGGAAGGAGAACAGGAGGTTCAAGAAAATCAGAACTAGGAAGATATAGCTGATACTGAAGGATCCCTTTCTGAATGTGAATTGATCTTGACCTACCCCGTCAATGTAATAGAAGGAGATATAGGCACCTCTATAGAAATCAATAACATCCATGGCGATTCTAATTTGCCCCAACAATGGGACCCTACCATAATTCCTAGACATATCACGGATGTTAAACCACTAAAAGTTAAACCTATGAGTGGTAAGAGTTATACTACTGGTCAAACTTTCTATGCAACAGGATTGTATAAAGACAGACCTATAAGGTCATTACTGGATATTGGAGCTTTCTGCTCATGTGTCTGTACTGAATTCTTAAACAAATGTTATCCTAATTGGAAAGACTACCTTCTGCCCGTCCCAAAAGCCAAGTTTAGCTCTTGAAACTCTAACATGAATGCTATTGGAGTATGGATTGCTGCTATGGTATTACCTCATACTAAAGGATCTTTGAGAATACAAATGGAATTTGTAGTATTGCTCAACGGATTATGTGACTACCTGATAATAGGAAATGATGCTTTATGTATATATGGAATAGATGTGTTCCAGAGTAAAGGGAGATACTTTACAGTGGGTGGTAATTGGGACAAGAAGTTTAACATATGCACCATGCAATATAACTTCCCCTCTTCCACTTACCAAAAGCATTTATAAGGATTTAATAAATAATACTTCTCTCAAGCAGCTCCAAATATGAAAATTTCTGAGGAACAGAAGAAAGATATATTGACAGTCTGCTTTGAGAACCAAATTTCTTTCTGTACTCAAGATCACACCATTGGTAATATCAAAGGACATGAAATGGTATTAAAATTGACTATCAAGCCTCCTTATCCTCCAAACCTAAGGAGACCAGCTTATCCCTCTAGTTCAAAGTCTAGAATAGCTCTTGAGGAACATATCCAAGAACTGATAAACTTACAAATATTAAGGAAAGTAGGGCAAAATGAGCAGGTAGATATGACCACACCTGTAATCATAGCTTGGCATAATGACAAGTCAAGAATGGTAGGAGACTTCAGAAAGCTCAATAATTATACTTAAACAGATTATTATCTTATACCCCAGATTGATCATGCTCTACAAAAATTGTCCAAGGCCAAATATATCACTTCTATGGATATGCTTAAAGGTTTCCACCAGATACATATAAGCCCTGAAAGTAGAAAGGTCATGAGAATAATCTGTCATTTGGGAATATATGAATATCTTAGGATTCCCTTTTGTAAAAGAATGCCCCATCACACTTCCAGAAAACAATGGATACAGTTCTAGGTACTTACATCAGACAAGGGTGGATTATGGTATATAAAGATGATGTTATCATATATTTTGAAAATTTGGATACTCATATAAACCAAAAAAGATTAGTACTGCAAACTATCTCCAAAGCAGGATATAAAGTATTCATGAAGAAATGCAACTTTGGATATGGGGAATTGGAAGCTCTAGGGCATATAGTCTCTGGTGTAACTCTAGCTGCTTATAAAAATGAGATAGCTTCTGTCACTAACAGACCCATGCCTCAAAATAAAACAGAGTTACTGTCATTAATTAGTTTTTGCAGTTACTGTAGACAGTGAAACCCAAGTTTTGCTATGCTAACTAAAATTCTGTATGAAATATGCAACAATAACACTCTCTTTGAAATGAAACATGAGATATTGATAAACTATGAGGAACTAAGAATATTTATGACCTCTACTACTCTACCCATTCAACCAGATTACTACAAACCACTTAAGCTTTAAATTGACACCTGTATGGAAGGGTTAGGAGCTGCTCTAAATCAAGGAAGAATAGAAGATGGCGAACCAGTGCAGAAACCAGTACTATTCATATCTAGACAGATCAAAGATACAGAAAAGAGATATGGAGCCAGTCAGATGGAATTCTTGGCTCTATCATGGGTTCTATAAAAGCTACACTATTACTTAGAAGGCACCAATACTCTAATGCTTTAAGAACTCTCATGAACTTGAAGACCCCCAGCAGACATATGCTCAGGTGGCAAATTGCTATACAACAGTATAGAGGCCAGATGACTATATTGCATAAATCTGGAGCTTAAAATCAGAATGCTGAAAGTCTAAGTAGGAATGCCTTTCCTAATGACTCTAGCAATCCAGCATATGAACCTGAGGATCAAGATATCATTCCTATCTTGAACATCACTATTTTTGCATTAGATGCTCCAATCATGGGGATCCACTTATTTGAATTGGATAAAGCTTTTGTCAATCTACTGAGGGAAAAATACTCCTCTGAAATCAAGCTGCTGATTAATATTATGGAATTTGAATCCCCAGAAGCAGCTCTGAAAAATAGTGTACCTTCTTCATGACTTAAAACCTATAAAGCAGGAAGGTTTACCTTTTGGGATGGTCTCCTTTAATACAGACACCCAGATTTTGGTGTATTAATGCTAAGAAACAAAGAACATATACAACACATACTCCAGGAATTCCATGACAACTGTTCATCAGGGCATCTATCCCCTGAAAGAACCTTGGAGAAAGTAAAACAAACTGCTTGGTGGATAGACCGGAAAGAAATCACTATTAAGTATGTTACTAGTTAAATCTAATTAAACTACTGGAAAAAGGCTTTGACTCCTAAAGAAGATCTCTGAACCCAAAACTAGATGGGAAATCATTAATATGGATTTTGTCACTGGCCTCCCCCCTGGAGGTACTCATTCATATAACTCTGTCCTGGTTATAGTTGACAGATACTCTAAGAAGGCAAAATTCTTACCTAACAACAAAGAAGATAGTGCTATGGATGTACCTATATTTTTTTGGAATTGGATCATAGCCAATTTTGATATACCCAAGATTATAATCAGTGACAGAGACCCCAAATTCACCTCTAAATTTTGGATGAATCTACATGATATACTTAGTACTCATTTAGCATTTTATACAGCATACCATCCCCAAACTGATGGATTAGCTGCAAGAATGATGCAGACCCTAGAAGATATGTTAAGAAGGTTCTGTAGCTTTGTTCTAGAATACAAGGACGCAGATGGTTATTACCATGATTGGGTAAGCCTACTCCCAGGTCTAGAGATGGCGTATAACAGCAGTAAACATTCTACTACCAAAGAAGCTCTTACATACTAGAAAGAGGATGGATTCCAAAACTCCCTAGGAATAACTTAAACTATAACTTAGCCACCATTCATCCAACATCTCTTGAATTCAAGAAAATGATACATCTGGCAAATAATCATGCTCAAAAATGTGTAGAAGAAGAAGTAGAATACAAAAAACAAAGATGGGAAAAATCACACAGAGAAACTGACTTTAAAATAGGAGATTAGATCTTCATATCCACTGCCAAACTTCTACAATTTAGCAGTGACAGAAATCTGAAACCAGCCTTTGTTGGACCATTTTTTATCAAAAAGATGCATGGCAAAAATGATGTAGAAGTAATCCTTAGTGAAGAATTCTCAAGAAAACACCCAGTGTTTCCTGTTAGCCTAGTAAAACACTTTTAACCAAGAGAAGGTAGAAACCTTCCTCCAGCAATGATCCCAAAAGATCCTGAACCTGTGAAAGAAAAAGGGAAACTCAGAAGGATATTGAGAGACAAGAAAGAGAGAGTTTAAGGAAAAGATGTTAGACTATACTTGGTAAGATACAAAGGAGAATCTGCAGACAAAGATGAATGGTTACCAGAGAATAATATACCTGATGGAACAATAGATCTTAGAAACTACAGAGCCATCAAAAGGAACTGAAACACACATGGAATTAATTTTTTTCCCAAAATGATCCAGATTTTTTTCAGATATGGCCATATCTTGTAGTGGGGGAATGTCAGCTTGCTACTATTTCATAGCAAGCTGCAAAAGTAACAGAAATAACATAAAAATAATAATATTAAAATTAACCTAAGAAGGAGCAGGAAACCATGAATATTATTGCAGAAATGGATTGTCAACCCAAAATTAGGTAGGGTCACTCACTGACCCCACCCTTGAAATCCAACTCCTTAAATTTTTGAATAATTAAGGAAATAAAGACCAAAATACCACTGCACCAGTTTGGTACCACTTTGGCTAATAAAATATTTCACAAGTATTGAAACGTATAGGTTTCACACCAAAAATTCAGTCAGAATTTAGGTGTTGTGTATATTTTAGGATTTACAGATGGAAATGTGTTCTGTCACAATTCCCGCAGGCAGCTGCGGCAGCCAATAAACCCAGGCATGGCTGAGCTACAGCACTTTCACCCTGTCAAAGCCGTGTATACAGCCCTGGGCCTCTGAAAAGTACGCAGCCACAGGAAGACATGTTGACAAAGTGACAGGCGGCCTGAGAAACCTAGGTACCACGTAAACATGCTACAACCTACACAGGAACATTCTAAATATGTAATAAATGTTCCCGTGGATAGTAGATAATCCAAAGATACATAAAAGTATCTAGAAATACCTAAATAAACTTTACACGTATTTTTTATTAAATATAATTTAAAATACCAAAAATGTCAAAAATGAGATAATGGCTACTTCTAAAAATATATTAAAATACTTTAATATGAAATTATGAGAACTAGAAGACATAAGTATTTTTGTGACATATTAAGAAAACTAATAATGTAAAAAAATTACATAAATACTGGTGAATTATATTTTTAAATAATTATTTTTGTAGATCAACTAAAATACGAAAATAAGGAGTAAAATCAATGTCATGACTTTACTCCAATTATTTAATACATAATGAGAACTCACCTGACATCAGAATATCCGTAGGAAATTCTATTAAAGTAATTATTAACTTACTGGGAACATTTAACAAGGATAATTAATTAAATAATAAAGAAAATGGACAAATTATTGTTGTTCACATGTCAAAACATCAATTATAAATTAGAATAATCCCCATACCCTGTGAAATTGGATGTTGCCCGTGCTACAGCGCCACAAGAACGTGAGAGGCTGTCACTGTTTACCCTGCTAGCCTCAGTATCCATCCCTTTGAGCCCCTGTACCATAAAGAAGGACAATATTGGGACTCAAAAAGCTATAAATAAAGAGCTCTTTTGAAGTAAGTGATTATGGCTTTAGTCTGATTAATAATATCCTTCCCCAACCCTTTTTTTCAATTTAAAATTCTGAAAAACCTTTTAACCCCAGTAAACAGGTTTAACCCATCAGTGCATGTTCCAAACAGGTACCCAAAGGAATTAATAAAATAACGGTGTGGAAACTGTCAGAGTATTACCTCTATTGCTTTAGTAGCTGTGGCAGATACCTGCAAAAAAATAATGATAATTGCCAAATATCAGTTTTAATGATTACACTGATAATATCAATAAAAAACTCAACTGATATTGAGTTATCAGGAGTAAAAAAGCCACAACTTAAACCTCTAAAGAGATAAGGGGCCTAGCTTTAATAAATAAAGCTCAAAGGAGACTTGCTTACACAAGGAAGCTCACACCCTTGATGATAGCCTAAAAAGGACTATAACTCCAATAGGACCTTGGACTCGAAATTGAAGTTGATTTTTTGATTGATAATATAATAAGATGTTGAATTAAAAGGCCCCATTCAATCCTCATGGTGGACTAAGTTGGACGGGCTTGTTAATATGCACTATCTGGTTTATAAAATACAATGAGGAATAGGTCTTGTAGGGAAAAGACCCTCCTCTTTTATATTGAAAGAGTCCTCAGGGGGACTCAGAGCATCATCAGGGGAGTACACCACTGTCCTAGATTTCGTCTCCAGTGGCTCAGAGCCCCAAGCAATCATCCCCAATGTATAATAACATTTACATACTGATTGGGGTCTATTTTTGAGATAAGGTTGTAATTTATTTACTCAGAAGTTTAAAGTGATGGGGGGGAATCACCCCAGTCACTTATTCTCCTTCAAGAGGACGCTCTCAAGGCTTCAGAATCGATTTACTTACCCTCTAACTCTCTGTAGATCTATCAGAGCAGGTGTTCAAAGAATTACAACCATATTATTAGATATTCTTAATCCACATAGATATGTATACTCTGGGTAAGTATTCCCACAGAGTTTATCTGCACCAGGGGAGTTTCCTAGCTTCTGAGTGTACGCTTTTCCGGCATGATTAACTTCTTGAAAGTTATCTACAAGCTGGAAGGAGAGTTCTTAGAAAATAATTTACAATTCACCTAAAAATCTGGGTTATGGTAGATAAGGATTATTACAGAAAATATTTTCCACAGAGGGAAATCTTTAAGGACATTAATTGTACATCCAATTGGACGCTTCCAGAGAATTTTAATCTAGATTAAAGCTATAAGATCTCCCATAAATTATAATATAAACCTTCAAGGTTTTATGGGATGATTTCTAATATTAAGACGTACTATAAAAATTTGATTATATGAAACTTTATATGTCAAAAATATGGATATGTAATGGACTAATGGAGACTTGAACACACTACCTAGGTACTCCGAAGGGTACTAAGACATTCCTTAACCACTATACTACCCAGACTTGTGAGTTAGGCAGCCTATAGGACACCAATACATGTCTCATGGCTGACACTCCCCCCCTCCAAAAATAAAATTACTGTATGAGGAATTTTTAGATCTATTTAAAGCCCTATACTTTCTAAAAATAACATCAGCATTTTTAATATCTTTAGATTCTAGCCAAATATCACTATCCGCTAACTTATTTGGAAACTAACTAAATATAACCTTACATCTTTTCCATCTTTTCTAATTATATTATGTTGTAGTATTTTATGAGGAATATATTCATCAGTATGTTCCATTGTTGGTATGACAACCTTAGGAACTTTTCCATTAGGAAAGGACTTAAGTGGATCAATAAACCTTTTAACCAAACTAATTGGGAAAGTAGGATGCTTTCTTTCAAATTCTTTTGTTAAAATAACTTCCACTGCATTCTTACCATGAAGTGCTTTTACAGCAAATGGACAAACAAAAGAATCTCTCAATTTTCTATGTCCTGAAATATTACTAAAGTTAACAGTAGAGTTTAGGACCATATCACCTACTTTGAAATCATGATCTTTATGGCTCTTGTCCCGTCTACTTTTATTATACTCTACTGCATCATTAACACACTTACTAGCATATGTCTCAGCTTTATTCATCACATCTCTAAAACATTCAGCAGAAGGGTGTAACATTATAGTCTTGCTTAGAAACATTTCTCTAGGAATATGAGGTATCCACCCTCTTTCCAATTCAAAAGGTGAAATATTAGTAGTAGAATGCTTACTGGAATTGTAGGCAAATTCTAAAGCGGGAAACAGAGATACCCAATTGTGAGTATATCCATCACTGTCATTAAATTCAATGCCATAAACACAGTATCTCCTGATCATTTCTTCCAATGTTTGTATCATCCTTTCTGCTAGACCATCATTTTGAGGATGATAAGCTGTTGAGAAAGACAGCTTTGTTCCAAACAAATTAAAAAGACTTTGCCAAAATTCAGATTTGAATTTTGGCTCTCTATCACTGATAATATTTCTTGGACATCCTACATCACTGACAATACTATTCCAAAATAACATAGCTATGTCCATTACAGCACTATCTTTGTAGCATGGTAAGAATCTAACTCTCTTTGAGAATCTGTCCACCACTACTAACACACAGTTAAAATTATCCTTACCTCCTGGAGGTAATCCGGATACAAAATCCATATTAATAGTATTCCATCTTTCCTTAGGTTCTTCTATGGTTTGGAGTAGTCCATATCTTTTACCTGTAGATCTGTTTGCTTTTTGAAATCTTTCACATGATTCACAATATGAATTAACACTACTTCTCAAATTTATCCACCATGATATAACCTTTATTCTCTCCAAGGTTCTATCCTTGGAAAAATTTCCAGCACAAACACTATCATGACACTCTCTAAGCATTAAATGTACATGCTCTTATTTTACTAACACTACTGAACAACAATGAGCTTATTCATGATACAGTAGGCCATCTACAAGGACAAATCTTCCTTCTAAATACTCTCTTTTCCAATCACTGTCTAAACCTTCAACTAGGTTCTTTGCATTGGACTTGGATTTCAAAATTTCTATCAGCAATGATGTGTTCTTATTTTTTGTATATGATTCATAAACTGAATCCCCAAAACTCTGAGCTAAACCACTCATTGGTATACCCATTATAGGTAATGTATCTACATCATCTTCTGGGTCATACACTGGATTGTCAATTTCATTTGGTAAAGCCCATCTTTAAAGACCATCTGAATTTTATGTATTCATCTGAATTTTATGTATTATTCCATCTCTATGAACTATTGTCATACAAACTCTCCATTGTTGGATTGCTATCTGCCACCTTAACATGTTTCTGTTAGGTGTTTGAAGGTTAAGGCAAGACTTAAGTGCGGTACAATCAGTTATTACCTGAAATTGACAACCATGTAAGTAAATAACGTTTTTCCAGAGCCCATACTAAACATAGACATTCTAGTTGTGATGCACCATATCTTTTCTCACTATCTTTAAGTTGTCTGGATATAAAACAAATGGGCCCTTCAACAGTTTTATCATTTAATATTTGTAATTGGTGCAATTCCACACCTAACCCTTCCATAAATGCATCAACGTATACATTCAAAGGTTGTTAAGGGTCTGGATGGAACAGTAATGGTGGACTGGTTAGGCAATGTTTCAATGCTTCATAGGCTGTTATTCTCCCTATAGTCATCTCAATTACAACATTTGTACTACATATCTAATACAAAATCAAAGAAATAATACCAAAATTCTTAATGTGTAGCCTATATTATCCATCAAATCCCAAAACAATCTGTATCCCCTTGACATTACTAGGTGTGGGTTTCAACAATACAGATGCTACTCTTGTTTGATCTATCCCTAATGAAAGGCCATTCACCATATGTCCTAATGATTTTAACTCATTAAACACAAATGAAAATTTACTCATATAAATTTTCATAATCATTCTTATCACCTTTTTAAAAACTATTAAAATTTTCAACTCATGTTCTTCCCAACTCTCAGAAAATACCATAATATCATCAATGTAAGCAATTAACCAATTTCTCACCAACTCTTTGTGAAATTCAGAATCTATCATTCTCTGGAGATGAGAAGATTTATTTTTAATACCAAAAGGCATCCTCAATTAATGATGATGAATTATTAATTTTTAATCATTTACCAATTTTTCCAATTTTTTTCTTTTTTTTCTTTTTCAATTTTTCAAAAATTTTTGTTACTTTCCAAAATAATTTTTGAACACTATATTTTTGAAAATAAAAAAATCATTATTCAATACTTTCAAGTCTCAAATACACAAAGAAAACTTTTCCAATTTTTATTGGTATTAAATATTACTTTGATTTTTCCAGTCTTATTGAATTTTGATTTTTGAAAAAAATCTCAAATTTTTTGCTCATGTTTATATTTATGTTTAATATTAATTTTAAAATGTAAAGAAAAAACTTGCTAGTCAATAGCTGCTTGTCTCAAAAACACAAAGAATATTCTTCTCAATTTTTGTTGGTACCACATCCTCTTTCTTATAATTTTTTCAAAAATTTTAATCAAACTTTGATTTTTGATTTACAATTTTTGATTCATTTTTTTCAATATTTACCTTACTAATTCTCTGATGACAAGTTCGTATGATTAGTCACATACAAATCTCAATCTTTAAATAACAAATTGTCTTATAGATTTTTAAAGCTAAACTTATGCCAGTTTTAAGCATAGTTTCATTGATGGTACTGAATAAAGTGATTCCATAATTGTTTCTTTCTTTCTTGGTTGCTATAAAAACCTTTTTCCAGTCAATTAGTCCGCGTCCTAACATCTTGAATAGTACAAGATGGGAAAGAGGATCAAGGGCTTGATCCTTGGTAGCTCGATTGGCTCAATTGTTATGATTAAGTCGTTGAGAGCTCTCTCTCTTTTTTGAGTAGTATTAGTAAGGCGGTCAATGATATTAATTGATTGCGACCTTATTTTTACTGTGAATATTTTGGTACTGAAGATAAAAAAATGGTGGCAATGATCTTAGCTATTAGTTTTGGACTGCTTCTATAAATAACATCTCAAATAACATCAGAAGCGGTTGTCAGGTGCACCAAATACAGCCAATACTGCAATAATTGGTTTGGTCTTGCTTAGAGCCAAGGAGATGGACCAATAGTTGAAGGAGAGTAACGTAGAATGAGACATTGGCTATTGATGTGAGGCCGACATCCAAGAGATAACTTAGTACTTAGTTATCTCCTTTAGTCAACTTATTGACCTGATGCTCTCATCAACAAATGTCAAGAGCTATTCCAAGCCTTGACCAAATTCGCCATCTGCTTGTGGACTCAATTGGAGGAGGTGGGATAGATGGTATTGGCTGTTAAGGTTAACAGTCTGACAGGAAGATGGTACCATTTATTGAAATCCCCTCCAAGTGTTTCTCAATCTTGACCATTGAAAACATCCAAAATGCTTGAAGAAGTCATCCTTATGTATCTTATCATTTCTTGTTTGATCCTCTTCATCCTCCAGATCATCCTCATCATGAAGATTATGGATGAAACAATATGCCATGAATGGGACGGTTGGGGATAGCCCAACTGATTTACAGGTTTCATGGAAAGAATGGCTTTCAACCAATTGGTCGCTTATCCGTAATGGCAACCTCTTGGTTGCTTATTGCTAATACCCGCGATTGGCAACCTCTTCAATCTCAAAGCCCATCCTAGGTTCAAATAACTAGCCTTTGCAATGGAAAGGTAATCAATTTATCTAATTCTAATTGTTTATATGTATATATATATATTCATAAATATTTTCTTATGGAAAAACATTTTTTTATTATCTCTTCAGGGAGCCTCTAGGCCTAGATCAATGCAACTCTCCTCGAATCTTCTTATTCCTTAGATCCATCCATGGAATTCAGATATCTGACCACACAAATGTAGATCTCTCTCCTTTCTTTGAAGGCAATTATTTGATTGCTTGACAGTAACTCTGACATTGTTTGGAGACAGTATTAATCTGCGTTTCTAACTGCCTGTGGTTCCTGTCAATACAAATGTCCGTTTTCTTTTTTAAAAAAAAAACAAATTTTGACGATAACAACCTTGGATCGCTCAACTCATTTTTCTCCAGCTGCACAATCAATAAAATTTCAAAAAATATTTTTAATTTTATTTTTTTTCTTTTTTCTGAGAATAAATGAAATTATATCAGAACTTGAAGACTAACTGTTTCAAAACAAAAACTTTTCTATAATTTTTTCGAGTCAAATGGTTACAATTTGAATAATTTATCCTTTATTAACAAATATTAAACAGAATTTTCGAAAATTTCTGTTTTTTTTTTATATTAATTTATTTTGCTTTTTTATTTTGTCAAAAAAAATTATTAAAATATATCAGAATTATAAGTAAATACTCAAATTACGAATTTTTCTATTGCTTTTTCCAATTAATTGAACCAATAATACTTACTAAACAAGTACTAAACAGAAATTTCGGAATTTTCTGTAATTTTTTCTTGATTTTATTTTATATATTTATTCTAAAAAATATAAATAAATATATCAATCACAGGTATATTTAATATAATGATTTAAACCTTTATTAAAAATTAAAATCAATATTTATGTTATATAGCATCAATATTAGTATAGATATTTGTTTTCAAAAATCTAATTCTCCGAAAATTTTTGTTAAAATTTTCTTAATTTTTTTTCTTTAAATAATTGATTTAATCCGAAGAAATTCAAATCAATTAGAACAAAACTTACTTAAAATGGACAAAATTCCAAAACTGGATTCAATAAGAGATGAGGCCCCCAGTTGTCAGAGTATTGCCTCTATTGCTATAGTAGCTGTGGCAGATACCTGCAAAAAATAATAATAATTGCCAAATATAAGTTTTAATGATTACACTGATAATATCAATAAAAAACTCAACTGATAGTAAGTTACCAGGAGTAAAAAATTCACACATTAAACCTCTACAGAGATAAGGGGCCTAGATTTAATAAATAAAGCTCAAAGGAGACTTGCTTACACAAGGAAGCTCACACCCTTGATGATAGCCTAAAAAGGACTATAACTCCAATAGGACCTTGGACTCGAAATTGAAGTTGATTTTTTGATTGATAATATAATAAGATGTTGAATTAAAAGGCCCCATTCAATCCTCATGGTGGACTAAGTTGGACGGGCTTGTTAATATGCACTATCTGGTTTATAAAATACAATGAGGAATAGGTCTTGTAGGGAAAAGACCCTCCTCTTTTATATTGAAAGAGTCCTCAGGGGGACTCAGAGCATCATCAGGGGAGTACACCACTGTCCTAGATTTCGTCTCCAGTGGCTCAGAGCCCCAAGCAATCATCCCCAATGTATAATAACATTTACATACTGATTGGGGTCTATTTTTGAGATAAGGTTGTAATTTATTTACTCAGAAGTTTAAAGTGATGGGGGGGAATCACCCCAGTCACTTATTCTCCTTCAAGAGGACGCTCTCAAGGCTTCAGAATCGATTTACTTACCCTCTAACTCTCTGTAGATCTATCAGAGCAGGTGTTCAAAGAATTACAACCATATTATTAGATATTCTTAATCCACATAGATATGTATACTCTGGGTAAGTATTCCCACAGATTTTATCTGCACCAGGGGAGTTTCCTAGCTTCTGAGTGTACGCTTTTCCGGAATGATTAACTTCTTGAAAGTTATCTACAAGCTGGAAGGAGAGTTCTTAGAAAATAATTTACAGTTCACCTAAAAATCTGGGTTATGGTAGATAAGGATTATTACAGAAAATATTTTCCACAGAGGGAAATCTTTAAGGACATTAATTGTACATCCAATTGGACGCTTCCAGAGGATTTTAATCTAGAGTAAAGCTATAAGATCTCCCATAAATTATAATATAAACCTTCAAGGTTTTATGGGATGATTTCTAATATTAAGACGTACTATAAAAATTTGATTATATGAAACTTTATATGTCAAAAATATGGATATGTAATGGACTAATGGAGGCTTGAACACACTACCTAGGTACTCCGAAGGGTACTAAGACATTCCTTAACCACTATACTACCCAGACTTGTGAGTTGGGCAGCCTATAGGACACCAATACATGTCTCATTGCTGACAGAAACTTTAGTAGTTTTCTGTCACAAAGTTGTCCCTAGTTATGGATTCAATGGTTCTAGCGTCTGTAAGACTCAAGGATGCTTCCTTTTTTTCCGGAGAAGAGACAATGAGTGAGTGAGAATCCGTGAGAGAGAATGAGAGAGAGAGAATCTTTTTCTTTTGCTATTCCCCCTTCCTCCCCTCTGTCCCCCCTGATCCGCGCTGAGGGGAGAGGTCTTTTGTATCCCCTCCCCTCAGCCCTAACCTAAGTACAAGCACAAAGACAAACTGACAGCAATGAAGGAGAAACCCTAGACGCAGAACCTCTAACCCAAACCTAGCCCCTATCCCTTATCCCCTATCCCTTCAGCCCGCCTGCCATTACGCACACCCGGTTGTCCTTCCGTGGCGCGGCCCTCCGCCGCACGTTTCCTGAAGTCCGCCGTGCTTGCCCGTATCCGCCCAAAGCGCCATCGTGGATTTCCCTTCCCGTGGCCGGCCTGCGCTTGTGCGCGGTTGTCCATGCATATAGCCCTGCGATCGCCCCGCTTTTTCCTCACCCGACTAACCGTCTGAGAACCTGGTCGGCCCGGCTTCATCCCTGGCTTGGATATCCAAGCGGGTTGCGGCCCACCTCCCCTAGTCAGGCCCGGCCCACAACCGTGTGCCGGTCCCGCTGTGCCTACTGCTGAGCTTCGCAGCTGCTGCTGCTGAGCCCGCAGCGGCCACTGCTGAGAACGCGCTCACCCCAACTGCTGAGCCTGACCCACCAAATGCTGAGCGCGCAGGCTGCGACCCAGTTCCCCATCCAAGGCTATATATTGAAACCACAACAGTGAGCCTTATTATTGTTTCTCTGTCGTGGAAGCTTGGTTACAAAGCCCTTCCACTCCACCATGTATTTTATATACATATTAAATTTGGGCAATACATCCTTTAGGAATGTAAATTGAAGGTTCCAAAGTAACCAGGTCTACATGTTTTCATACTTACTTCCTTGAAGAGAGGTGTTAAAGATCCCCAATATAATTGTGGCCCCTCTGTTAATTTATTTAATAATCAATTTATTAATATTGATTTACAACATAAAAACATATCCAAACCAATCAACCTTGCAACAAGCTTTATCCAAATATTTTACAGGTCTTTGCTTCATTGATTGAATAATATTTTTATTATTTATTCTATCACCTCTGGTAGCTAAAGGATGTTGGAATCCCAGCCTTGGACTAACGCGGACCTGAAATTTTCTCTGTCTGCGCAGTGGAATGCCAGCTACAACAGTTTCAATACTTCAAACTTGGAGTCTCACTCCAAGTCAGGCAAACTACTCATGTTTGGGGATAAATCTTGGGTCTTCAGCTGGTTGATCATCCGTCTCATGTTTAGGTCTCCAGCTTGATCATCTTTTATCCATAACATTCTCTTTCCTTCTCACATCTCACTCACTCACACAATTCCGACTAAAACTCCTACCGCATCAAGAAGTCACACAGCTGGTAAATGTAATTCAATACTCCTCAAGCTTTGCAACGCTAATTCAATCATTTTACAGAATTACAACTCGCAGTATCTCAGTAAATCCAGCAGGTCAAAGGCTGTCTTGACCATCATTCAAGACCAACTCTAACTTTATGCAGTCTAATCTTGAGTTATAAGCTGATTAAGCAAAGCTCCAGTTCTGATTGTTTCCATTAGTTCTCATGTATACAGTTTGACTGATTGTCCTATAAGCTGACTGCGGGGTGTTTGATTCAAATCAGCTATTGCCTTTGTTGGTCTCTTTTCATTGATTCCTTTTTGTTTAATTGATCTAAACAGTCTAATCAACTTTGTTTCTTTTTCTCATTCATGAAATCAAGTGGTTCTAGTTTTACACCATAAATTGTTTCACGTTTAAAAGCCAAAGCTCTCCACAATGACCGGAAGATTCACACCAGGACCAGGAGGTGACAAGGCAATGAGGACCATTACGCTTAAAACTCTGGTCAAATCCACACCTTTTTTCAATGAAGACAACTGTTTGATCTGGAAAAGCAAAATGGAAAGCCTCTTTGACATCCGAGGAATTCTTGAAATCATGGAGGATCCTGACTCAAGCAAACAACTTGACCCAGAGATGAACAGAGACATTTCCCCATTCCTCTTGGCAAAACTTGAACCCGCTACACACACAAAAATCATCAAACCAGGAAATTTTCAAAATGCCAAAGAAATCTGGATGGCCAAGAAGAACTACTTTGCATCATTGCAATCAGCCAACAGAGCCAGGGTATTCAACGGATTTCTCTATCTTCCCTTCAGTGAAGACAACATCAAAAGATTTGTTACAACTGTCAGGCTGCATCTCAACAAGCTCTCCAAAGTCGGAATAGAGCTTCCCTCCGATATCCTGGCATATTTAATCCTGTTCAAATTTCCAACAAGTCTCAAGAACATGGCCTCTCAAATCATGCACGGAGACAAAGAAATATCTGTTGAAAGGTTTCTGGATCACGTGATACAATACAAAAACAAGAACAACGCCAAGATCAAGGAAATCTCTCCTAGCTCAAAAGTCAACATCAATCTATACTCCAATTATCCTCAATGAAAAAATGGCGTTCACAACCCAGAAGTGATAAATAATCCCCAAGACAAATGCTGGATTGAGTTTCCTGAGTTGAAGCCAAAGAATATCAAGCCTTGCAAATCAGAAAAGAAAAAACCAGATGAGGCTGCCAATTTCTTTTCCTTTTTGCATTTCTTTTCACATATTTCTCAGCAAGCTCCCTCCAACTTCATACTTGTCTCGGGGTGCTTGATCCATATGATACAAGACAGACATTTTTTTGACACTATCACTCCCAAAGATGGATTGAACGTTATCAAGACCGGAAAACCAGGAGCTTCGCTGTCCATCATGGGTAGAGGAACAGCTTGTCTTACCTTGCCTGTTGGAACCATTCTCCTCCAAGAGGCAGCCTGGACCCCCAATGTGTGCATCAACCTTCTGTCAATGGGAGTTTTATGAGCAAGGGAGCAAGACTAGTAATCAACCATTCAAGCTCGCCACCATCATTTGAAATTTTTCTCAAAGAAAAACCTTTCTTACAAAGAAAGATTTTTAATAACCTGCTCTACGTTATCATCCCTGACAATCAGAATTTCAACGCAACCTTGAAGGATGTAAACAACCTTCATCTCAAACTAGGCCACTCCAGTATTCCCAGGATCAAAAAGTATCTCAAAAAATCTGTCCCAAACTCCATAAAACCGTCTTTCAACTGCAAGAACTGCCACCAAAGCAAAATCACCAAGAGCCAATTCAAAGAAGCCTCCACCAAAGTCAAAAAGATAATCCAAAGGATCCATGCTGATCTTATTGGTCCAATTTCTCCAACGGCTAAAGGCGGATATAGATACTCTCTTACACTGGTTGACAATCACAGTGGTTACATCAGCCGCATCCCTATGAAAAACAAGAGCGATGCTCCCAACATCATCAAGTTCATGCTTCTCAACAAATTCAATTGCCTTGATTATTTTCCTACAGAATTCTTCAGTGAAGGAGGAGGCAAATTTGTCAATGAAGGCTTGACCAAGTTCTTTGAGGAGAGAGTTATTTGTTGAATAGTCTCCAAGCCATACCATCCACAACACAATGGTAAGGCAGAACGGGCTAACAGAACTATTTCTGAATCATTTAGAGCAACACACTCGTCCTCAAAGACCCCCAAGGATTACTGGCACAAAACAATTTGAAGCTGTGCACTTGCTCTCAATCAAATTCCAAACGAGGACGGTTTGGTTCCTTGGGAAACAAAGCACAGGACTTCTTTGCCAACCGGATATCTCAAACCCATTGGAACTGAACTCACCTATCTCAATCTTGGTAATCATTTGCAACAAAAATTTGACCAGAAGGGATTCAATTGCAAACTCTTAGGGTATGCGCCCAAACTACTCTCTTATCAAGTACTCACTTCAAGCAGTAAAGTGGTAGAAACAAAGAAGGTCAATTTTTTGATGTAGAGACTCCTGAGGGATTATGTAAATGATTTAGCAAATAGCTTGCTGGCAGTCCTTGAAGGGGAATTTAGTATTACTTCTACTCCTTCAGAGTATTAGTAACACTAAGAGTGGTTTTGAATTGCCTGCCCTTCTAGTACTATAGTAAGTCTGCACAATAATTTATATAAAGTAATGGCCGGTTTCTTTGAGACTTAGTATAGGTCTCAGATCAGACCTTGATTGGTTATTAATTTTTATTGGTAGGGTTGTTGAAGAATGGACCAGATGTATTGGCTTATTGGTTAGTGGTTGATCAGATATTTGTTATCTTAACCAATATCCCAATATTAAAGGGTTCAAGGGTTAGATCAAAGGGGTGGTTCAGGAGAGGAACCAAGGATGGGTTTACCCACAGGGGGCTGGGTAGAGGAAAAAAAGGTTGGTAATCCCTTGTTGGTTGTGCTCTCTTTCTTTGTAAGGGTAATTATTGAGTGATGGGTGGTTTCCTTTAATTTGGTGCTGAATAGCTCAGGTCACAGAAGGACCCTTATTCAAAGCACCTAATGGGGTGGTTTCAATGGTTGATGAGGTTATAAAATTGGTCTTTGATTTCCCTTTTTCTTTATTGTTACACTGACAATCTCCTTTTTTTTATATCTGGGTAGGACCACAGATGATTGGGTGGTAACACAGATGATTGGGTGGTAATTGGATGATGAGTAGTTGATGAGTGGGTGGAGCTCCTGGATGGTGGATGATGATGATGATGGTAGTGGGGGATACAACCTGGATAGGGAAGAGAGGCCCTCCTTAAATAGAAAATCTGGTCCTCAGGGGATGCTCAGGGCTGCCCCTGAGGGTGCCCTGGGGCTTCCCCTGTTACAGTGGGATACAGGTACATGAGACATTTTAGCTGGTTGGGAAAATCTAATAAAGTTACATGAGGCATTTCTGCTGGTTGGGAAAACCTAATACAGTTAGATGAGGCATTTCTTCTGGTTGGAAAGAGGTTTTACTGGGGTTACATGCAGGCACTTGCCTACATTAATTGCTGTGTAGTTCTGGGTTGAATTTTTGCTGTGGTGAACTGGTACTGGTGGGTTGTTTGGATCTACATGGTCCTAGCTGCCTGCATATATTGCTGGGTAGTCCTGTGGTATTTTCACTGGTGGTTGTTTGGTTACCCATGGCCCAGACTGCCTGCATACATTGCTGGGTAGTCCTGTGGTGCCTGTACTGGTGGTTGTTTGGACCTACATGGCCCTAGCTGCCTGCATATATTGCTGGGTAGTCCTGTGGTATTTGTACTGGTGGTTGTTTGGTTACACATGGCCCCAGACTGCCTGCATACATTGCTGGGTAGTCCTGTGGTGCCTGTACTGGTGGTTGTTTGGATCTACATGGCCCAGACTGCCTGCATACATTGCTGGGTAGTCCTGTGGTGCCTTGTACTGCTGGGTGTTTGGTTACACATGCTACTGGCTGCATAAATTGCTGTGTGGTTCTGAGGGTTGTTGGTACTGGTAGTTTATTTGGTATCACATGCTACTGGCTGCATGTACATATCTGGGTAGTTCTGTGATGCCTTGTGCTGCTGGTTGTTCATTTTACACATGGTCCAGACTGCCTGCATATATTTCTGGGTAGTCCTGTGGTGCCTTGTACTGCTGGTTGTTTGGTTTACACATGGTCTTGCTTATGTTTCTGAGTATACAGATGAGGTGATTGGTTGTATGTTTGGTTGAGATGTTATGGTGAGATGTTACTGGTATGTGTTGAGGGATTTAAACTATAACCATATGGCCTTTCACTAGTTTGTGATACCTGGGTGTGATATGAGCTGTGCACAATTTATTTTGGCTGTATATTATAAACCATGAGAGATAGAGGGGTAGTTTGGCTGGGTGACTATGGGTTATTTTTGGTGTAGAATCCATTTTTGAGGTTAAATTTACGATTGGGATTATATTTATACTAGAAAATTGAGTCTGATGGCTATAGATCAGGTTTGGTCTACCACATCCTCCCCCAACTTAATGCTGTCCACAGCATTCCTCATCTATAGACATCAGACTCCCCATCCTCTTCTTCTACTTTTGATTACCAGACTAAATAAATTATATAATAACAGTAAAACACAACAATCCAAGGAATTCCAAGTGTTTCAGTTGGTCCTGTTGTAATCTTGATGATTTATCTTCACACCTTTCCTTCTTCATTCCTTCTTGAGTGCATCCATGTAACAGGTAAAAGTATAATTAATCCTTTCCATTCTTCTTGGTTGTTGATTTATAGTAGGTTTCTTCTGGGCAAAGACAGGTTTTGGCATTTTCTTTTTTTCTTATTCCATGAATTTAACTGATTCCCTGAATTTAAATCTTCTTCTACCTCATCGCACTCCATTAGTTCCATTCTGGATAATCCTTTGGACCAATCTCAAACGATACAATATGAATCTCAACCGCCAACAAATCCGGCTGAGTTTTTTCCCGCTTCTGACAAGCCTGAAACCACAAGGAAAATTAAAACAGAAAGCTCCTTGGACAAATCAGATGTAGACAGTAACAAAAGCAACCTCATCCGAGAAGAACTTAATCCTGGAAGAACACTGAGAGATCAATCTATCATCAAACCTCCCAATCAATATGGGTATCATTCTGACTATACTCCTTCATCACCCGAGGAGGCGCTCAAGGATCCAATATGGGCAAATTTGCTTGAAAAAGAGTTAACTACTTGCAAAGACTTTAAATTCTGGGAGGACTACAAAGGACCCAAATCAAAGAACGTCCTCAAAGTTACGTATGCCTTCAGGATCAAACAAAACACACACGGAGGCGAAATGATTCATAAATCACAAGTGTGTGTTCAGGGTTTCAGTCAGAGGTATGGAATCAATTACTTTGACACATACGCCCCAACTGGTAAAGCTGCAGCACTCCAAGCCATCCTTCTTCTTGCCATCAAAAAAAACCTTCCTATGCTGCAATTCGATGTCAAGGGTGCATTTTTGCATGCTCAAATTGATGAGGAAGTTTTAATCCGTTTTCCTGTTGGCTCAAATAGGAAAACAATAATCCTCAAGTTAAAAAAATCACTCTATGGGCTAAAACAAGCACCAAAAAACTCGTATGAGATGCTCCAAAATTAGATCCAGCTCCAAGGGTTTACCCCGTCAGACGCGGACCCATGTCTCTACATTGGTAAAGATGGCCAATCAGCACTTTTTGTGCATGTTGACAATCTTCTGGAGATTGGAGATGTGAATAAGTTCAAAGAGCTTTCCTCAGCAAGTTCAAGAACTTGTCATGTCACAAACCTAACAAGCTACTTGGAATGAAAGTTGAACAAACCAAAGATGCAGTCAGACTATCCCTTCCTCTCCACATTGAAATAGGACTGTTGTAATTGAATCTCCTGGATTCCAAGTCAATCTCTAGTACACCTTGCACTCCGGGTATTCATCTCCTGCCAGCAACTGAAGAAGAACAAGAAGAATTCAAGAAACTAAATTTTAACTACCAATCTCCAATTGGTAGACTCAATTTAATTGCCCGACTAGCTCTGCCAGACATCAGCTTTGCTGTTTCTTCACTCGCTTGGTTCTCAGAGAATCCTGGTATCAATCACTGGCGCAAAGTTTTCAAGGTTTGGGGATATCTTGCAAAAAAAAGGATCAATCTCTTCTAATCTCCAAGAAAAATGAATCACCCAACTTGGAATGCTACAGTGACTCTACCTGTGCTGAGGCTCCAATCACTAGAAGATCTCAATCTGGATTCATTGGTTTCTTTTGAGGCTCACCGTTGTATTGGTCAATTCAAAGACAACATAATGTTACTTAT
Organism: Puccinia polysora; assembly: GCA_025617555.3. Lineage (NCBI taxonomy): Eukaryota > Fungi > Basidiomycota > Pucciniomycetes > Pucciniales > Pucciniaceae > Puccinia > Puccinia polysora. The sequence continues at coordinate 35,396,607 of CM062623.1, read as the reverse complement.
TTGTCAACTGATGCCAAATGTAATGCTCTGACCAACGTAAAACTCAAATGTAGATGGATTAATCACCTGATCAAAGTACTCTGGTGAAAACCAATCACTCCTAGCATCCATCTCATTGATAACAAGGGTCTTGACAACAAGATTAAAAACTTTGGATGAAATTCTAAAACAAAATTAATCAATCTTAAAACCAAAGTTCTGAGAGAAGAAATTGAAGCAGCAGAAATCAAAATCAAAATCATCCAATCAGAAGAGACGGTTGCCAACTGCTTAACCAAAGCCACTAATAAAAACTCAGTGATTAGACTGGTACATCACATCAGTGAATATTCATTGGAGTATTAAATTAAGGGAGGATGTTGGAATCCCAGCCTTGGACTAACGCGGACCTGCACTTTTCTGTGTCTGCGCAGTGGAATGCCAGCTACAACAGTTTCAATACTTCAAACTTGGAGTCTCACTCCAAGTCAAGAAACCTACTCATGTTTGGGGATAAGTCTTGGGTTTTCAGCCGGTTGATCATCCATCTTGTCTTTAGGTCTTCAGCTTGATCATCCTTTATCCATAACATTCTATTTTCTTCTCACATCTCACTCACTCACATGATTCTGACTACAACTCCTACCGCATTGAGAAGTCACACAGCTGGTAAATTTAATTCAATACTCCTCAAGCTTTGCAACACTAATTTGATCATTTTACAGAATTACAACTCGCAGTATCTCAGTCCATCCAGCAGGTCAAAGACTGTCTCGACCATCATTCAATACCAACTCTAACTGTATGAAGTCTAATCTCAAGTGCTAAGCTGATTAATCGAAGCTCCAGTTCTGATTGTTTCCATTAGTTCTCATGTATACAGTTTGACTGATTGTCCTATAAGCTGATTGTGGGCTGATTGATTCAAATCAGCTATTGCCTTTGTTGGTTTCTTTTCATTTATTCCTTTTTGTTTAACTGATCCAAAAAGTCTAACCAACTTTGTTTCTTTTTCTCATTCATGAAATCAAGTTGTTCTGGTTTTACACCATAAATTCTTTCAAAGGATAGCAAGGATCTTGCCATTGATGAGGCTGACAACGTTTCTTTTGTTCCAAGGTTGCCTATGGGGCCAAAAGCTTGTAGCAACTGATAACAAGCGCTTTTGGCTGTGGAACATCTCTGAAGGTGAGTTTGCTCTATCATTGCTTTTTCATCTATCCTCTTTACTTTATGATATTTGAAAGCATCCTGACATCTTGAAAATTTTTATTCCAACAGGTAAAATGCCTTGGGGCTGTAACTGTAACAAACCATAAGTACACGTATTACAAATTGTACCATCCTATACCCACAAATACATACATGTAAAACTCCATAAACATAATTACAAAATTATGCTGTTAGAATAAATCATAGTGGATATAAACTAGTCCAACCCGCAGATCCCAACAGACTCTACCTCATCAGAGTTGGATTCAAGAATTTGGAACGGGTTGAGGTTAAACCATGGAGTTGGTAAATCCTGCAGTTTAGTAATCAATAATAAAAGTTTGAGTCAAGAATTGGGAGTGGGTTGAGCTTACACCATGGCTTTGGGAAATCCTGCAGGTTGCAGATCCCCATAGAACACAACAGGTTAAAAGCCGGCAAACAATTGAACTGCTACCACAATATTGTCTCCTCTGATTCTGCCATGGATAGGTATTGTAGGTAGACTTCTGGTAGGTGGATGGATAGCATTTTTTGCAACATTCTCAAAGACAGCAACAAATATGATAGAAATAGACAAGACCTTAGATCTGACAACTCCTCACTATACCCCGCAAGAGAAAGCCAATTTGTGCCTGAACCTGAAGGGACCAATATGAGTGCAAACTCCATTGAGTCCCTACTTGAAATCATTACCAACTTGCAATCCCAAATTGTGCCTTTGGAATGCAATGTACCCCTGCACATCCCTGCCCCAACTGGCATATTCCAAAATGTGGACCCCATCACGAAGAAGTCCTTTGAGGATACTGTTGCAGTCCACAACACAATGAATTCTAAAAATATTGTTCTCTTGTTTGATGGCTCCAACTACTCTCAGTGGGAAGGAGCCATTGATTGTACTCTGCAGAGAGCCCTCCAACAAGACACCAGCTTTATGAGTGACCAAAATGCATTTGGGCCCCTCACTTGTGACCACAGACAATCCATCATGATTCTTATTGGAAATACCATCAATTACACTGTTCTGAGCGTAGTGGAAGGATCAGGAACTGAAGATTCTCATTCCTTAATTGACCTATTAAGGAAGAAGTGCAGCAAGAAGGATCAACTTTATAAGCTGGCCATCATTGAACTCTTCCTCAACACCGCCAACAACCATCTGGGATTGGAAAAACTCTGGATAGCGGATGGAACAAGATTTTTGCTGATCCAACAATGGTTGATGTAACACTTGATGAGTTTTATGGGATCTTCATGCAGGCAAGCACTACACCACCCCCCAGAATCAAGCCACATAAATTTGAGTATGCCCTGGGCCAGAACTTGGAAAAATTGCAGGTACCTCCAAGCTTCACGGATTTTCAACCTCCATCCAGAACTCCTGGAACAAGCTCAAGTCAAAATCAAACATTGAAGCAGGAAGCATCCAATTGGATGTGGAGATGTCAGTACAGGCCATCTGACGCCAGCCACACAAGAATTATGTTCCCCCTGCTCAGAGACATCATGCAAAGTTGGAACTAGGCTGAAATGGCCAAGGAAAGTTGTCCACTGATAAAGGAACGCATTTCCAAGGGAAGCTCGAGACCAAATCCCTGTTAAGGAAATTTGGATGGTCCTTTCACTACTGCGGAAAGGGTGGGCACTGGTACGCCAACTGAAACAATTTCTGGGACCATGTGCAAATGGGAGTGATTCCGCCCTCCCCAGTAACCACGTGGACAGGGGGTCTCAATACATCCCACCAAGATGACCGACCAAATCTCCCTTAGTCATGGGCCATATCAGACAATTGGACATGGTGGCCGTATTGGAGGGTCAAGTTCTGCTACATTTGGGATCTACAGTACTAGTAGGTGGGGACTTGCAGTTCATCCAGTTTACCAACAGCCTTACAGTTACAATTAGCCTGACAATGGCCATACCATCAAATTCTTCCGTTTTCCGGCATGTTGGCAGCCTGAAAATTCCAACAAAGACCGGAATTTTGCAAGGGATATAATCTATTACTGCAAGGGAGTTTGGGGAGTATCCTATTGAAAGGAAGGCTGGCCAATGCGGGATGGAAGTTGCAACATGATGGGACTAACCTCTTAGTTGCCAATCCAGAGGTAGAGAGCTTTGAGACTGTGTTCAAACATTTTTGTTGGACCATCCCACCAGTTTTACAACAGATTTGTCTAGCTGTTGCTCAAAAAGCATTTTTTGATCCTGTTTGGTATCTTATACTTGGCCATTCGTCTGAAAGTGTTGTCAAGTTGTTTCTAGAAACTCACTTTGATAAACAACCAAGAGGTACATGGAAATCATATTTCTGTAAGCGCTGTGCATTGTCAAAATCAATCAACCACAAGTCCCTTGGTGAAAATTGCATAATACTGCGCAAGCAGGCACCCCAACTCTGTATGACAGACGTGATTGAAACCTTTGAGAAAGACCTCAACAGTGTGGTGGTTATTGATAGACATGTAGGCAAGTAGGCTCAGCACTGGAAATTTGAATTGGAGCGGCTCAACAGTGGTTACAAATCCAAAGAACAATAGTCTCAGGAGGAGTGCGTTGGCAGACTGTCTAATCTGGAGTACAAAGTCAGGGGCTCAGCATTGGTGCGGGGCGCGCTTGTCACACAACCACCCCACGTACTATAGGGAAATCTTAGATTATTGTGAGCACAAAAGGAAAGCTGAGTGCAAGGGAAATTGCAAAGTTGCAAGGGCTAACTGCAAAGTGCAAACTTATGTTGGAGTAAGTTAACACACAGCAAGAGGGATGAATGTTCCAATGGAATAAAACCAAACCCAAGTCTGATATGATGAATGGATTTAGAAAATGCAAGAAAGTATGAAATTAACTAACTGATGAGACAATCTCCAGGCAAACAGAGTAGCCTTTATAAGGTAATCCAAAATGACTAGATACAACCTGATGGATTTTCAACTACAGTTTTGAGCAATGAGGCAATGAATGACATGAAAAGAGCTCAAAATGAAATAACAGTATGAATTGTTTCCAAGTTCTTAGCGTAAGTGCAAGACAATAGGGGACAAATGTATTGAGATGTAACGGTTGAGACATGAGGGAATGATGTCAGAAGCAATGTGAATATGAAGGTGTAGTTTATGCAGGGTAAGGGACTAGTCCATTTGGGAACTATACAGTTGAGATGGCTTGACTAGCCTGAGTGCAAACTAGCAAAAGCATGTGACGGGACATGGGAACCCAAGGGTTATTGATACCCAGGGTGAAAAGGGCGGAGTCTGGATGGATGGTTTACCAAGGTAGAGTTGACTGGAAGGTTTGCAAGTGGATGCTGAGTCAGTAACCAAGAATGGAAGGTCCTTATGAAAGCCATAGTTGATCAGCAGAAGGCACCATTGATTTTGTGCATTTTGGTGACCAAATCTGGACACCCTGGACCAGATGCAGAAAATTCAACATTTTTTTCTACAATTCCTTTATTTAGGTGTCATTTATCCAAAAAAAAAAAAATTGGAATTTTTTTTTGTATCAGTATCAGTTCTCCAATTCCCTCATCCTGCCAAGCGTTCCCCAGTCCCAGTAGTCTAGGACAGGCCTCTATTGGTCCCATCCCCTAGGCATTGCGTTCAATCCCTTCTCTCTTTGTTCCCCCCTTCCTTTTGGCCAAAGGCGCAGGCTGAGACCCGCTGGGCCCAAGGTCTCATCTCCGAACATCCTCCGCGCAACCTTCCTACTCCAAAACTTGCAACTCCATGCCCAACTACTTGTTTTAGAGAATAATATCCTCAGTTGGGCCATTGTTTGATCTATCTACAACCGTCAGCTGCCAGGGAGTGTTCTTGGATCAATCTCAAACCTGATCAAAAGGCTACTAGCAATCAATCATTCCGTCAGTTTCCTACTACTCCTACCCAAGTCTAGTTCCAACAACAAGAGCTTGAGCCTTGATAACATCCTTCAGCATCTCAAAATCCCCCATGCCGCCATTCCTCTATCATCTCCATCACCCATCTTGCCTGCTCACCCTTTGGTCAAACCATCCGCAACCTCAGACTCAGAATCCCAAAGAGGAACCTGGTAATCCCCCTCACCCATCAATCAACCTACTTTGAATCCATCCCCATTGGTACTCACACCCCTTGTTGAAACTTCCAACTACCAATCCAACCATTCCCAAACCTAACTTCTTAGATCCCTCCACCTCATCCTTACCCTCCGTCACCAAAAATCTTGCCATCATCCTCCGACAACAAAAACAACAAGAGTGATGTCAATCATCATCTCAATCTACCCTCCAAGCCTCAATCAAGCCAAGACTTTAATTAATTGGCTCTCCACCTACTCTCTCATCTCTTCCAATCCATCTCAAACCTTTCCTTGGCTTACACCAATCCATCAATAACTTGCACCCCCTTCCATCTTTGGTTGGGGGTGGGAAAGTGTTGTCTACCACCTGCAGACACCCGCGGGCGGTCTGGTCCATTTCCTTTTCCCACCCTTTCCTTCTTTGGCTGAGGGGTGGGTGATCCCAATGTTTTCGCGCGCGCCCGTCCCCGGACAGACACAAGGGATGATGAAGGGATAAGAATATATCTCACCCCGGTCAGGGAGGCTGGATTTCCACCAGCCTGAGTGAGCAAATTTTTCTGATCACCTGAAAATCAAAAAAAAAAAAACATTCTGCTCTATTTGTAGAATCAGTTGTACATAGTCTAACAGGTCCTCCTGCCCATATAAGGATGGCTCTCCCCCTGCCTTTTGGGAGGGGGTAAGCATATGGCATCCTATCACATCCTATCCTACAAGGGAATATCATCATCATTAGCAGCTTGAAATACATTATCTGTGCGGTCTCATTCCCCTTTATCTGAGACTAAAATTTGGGTATATCTAAGATTGCCCCTTGATCATTGAGCCTCTATACTCAAAACCCTGATCCTTGATCCTTATCACAAACCAATAGCTTTTCTGGTTGAAGAAGAATTTGACTGATTGAATTCTTGAGTGTGTTACACCACTCCTAATCCCTTTATCCGACCATACTGGTCCTGATCATCCTTTGATTTATCTTTCTGGAACCAGTCACATTTTACTGAAGAGGTTTTATTAAGCTTAAAACCTGGAGTGTTAAACCTCCCTTCATTTCTTTGGAAGTTCAATTCCGCCATGCTACTCTTGAGTCCCTTGAGAAATGTTGGGTTATCCTTGTTTGAATCAGTTATTGTTTTTGCTTCTAGAGCGTCATCAAACAATTAGCTTTGTCTTGTGCAGCCACCCACAGTTATCTGGTACCCTTCAAGCGCTTGATTGCGGAGAGTTGGGCAGGTTCATTAAGAACCTGGAGGTTGTTTGGGATTTAGTTGATCTTTCCTAAGCTTCTGCTGACGACCAGAGCAATTAGCTTGTGGGCGTTGACACTTACAATTGCCTTTTCTTGTTGAACTCTGAAAAATCCTTGACTTCTTCTATTCAAGTTTTTGGGCAACTTCTTGCCTCAGATAGTGTTGTCTCCCCAGCTACCAAATACTACCATCTTTATCCCCTTACAATTGGTCACCCGTTTACCAGGTTCTGGACTTTGATCTTGGTTACATTTAAATATTTTTGTAACACTCAGGAGGGCATCCTAAACAGCACCTTTCCACTCCACAGAACTGCCACGGCCTAGCACTGTTTGGAGTCTTACATTTGGTCCCCCGCGCCGGGATCAAACCAGAAACCTTGGGATTTACAGTCCAAACAATCATCAACTTTGAAATCCAATCTCTTTCTTTTTTCTGTCATCATACAGATCTATGGAGGCAACTTGTTCTAGAAGTAAGTCCTCCCAATTTTGCACCACCTGAACAAGATACTTTTTGTTTTGTTAGAAACCCTACTCTTGCCACATTTGTGAGCCAATTTGGAAATCTGCTCCTTGGATCTTTTAGGAAACTTTTTCAAAATGGAATCTACCAGAGACTCTTCTACTTGTCCTAAGATGGTTAAGATCAAGACCCAGAACAAGAACTTAGGATTCATTGGGACAAATGTGGAACGCTTCTTGGACTCGTATGAGATGGCTTCTTGGGTGGACAGGACTAGCAAATTTGATATGGCCTACCAGTTACAATTTTTTATCTCCTCTGATGAAGTTATGGAAATCATCAAGTTGTTTGAAGTTTTTGAACCGCATAACTGGGCCCTCCTGCGGGGAGCAATGTTGGCCTATTGGGGAAGAATAGATGTAGCACAATTTATTTTGCAGGATCTAGATAAACTTGTCTCCCAGTGGATCTCCAATGGTGGTGTGGCTTCAGCTGCTGATTATCAGTCTTTCAGGAAATCTTGGGATCCCATCCAATCCTACCTTGTCCGAAACAATCACATCAACACAGTGGTCAAAATTTGAGTCCAATTTTTCCAATCTTTTTCTCTTGGAGTGCAGGAAAGGATCAAGGACAAACTGGTTGAGTCTGGATCCATGATCACTACCAGGGATAATTGATTCAAGCTCCCTGGTTTCCTTATCCTTAGGGGAGTTGTTGATAAAGTCATGAAAGGTCAAACAGCCCTGACTTTTGAAAAATCTAAAACCGCTGAACCAGTCCATGCCCCTATTTCAAAGAGTCGAACAATATCATGAATAAAATTGAATCTGATCGCAGGCCCAAGAACCCTCAGACTAACCAAGAAACTGCTACAATGGAAAAGATCACTAAACGTCTCAAAGCCTTTGAGAAAAAAATGGATCAAAAGATTTCCTCTCTTTATTTTCCTAAACCTTCTAGTACTGTTGCTAAAAATACTCTAGTCTGCTATTATTGCCACAGGGAAGGCCATGGAACTGGCTGATTTCTCAAACTCCAGAAGGACAAAGACAAGAAATTGGTAGAGCAAAAAGGAAATAACTTTTTTCTTCCTAATGGTGCCCTAATCCCCTTTGATTCATCTTTCCCCATTTGTCATGTTGTGACCTCTTACCAGCCACCCCCTTCTATGAAGGCATCCTTGGCTTCTGTGGATTTCCAATCTTTTTTTGGTACTCTTCAACCCTGGTATCCCCCAGCTATTTCCTCCTCCTCTCTGGTTGGTACTTATCAATCCAATCCAGCTAGGAAGCAACATGAGGAGCCCAAACCTCATATAGCTCCTTTCTTTCCAACCTCAATCCTCCCAAAACCACCCAAACAATGATCCCCACATGATCCCTCTTCTGATGCAGAAGACATGGAGGTGGAAAAAGAACCACTCATGGAAAGGTCTCAAAAACACCCTGATCCGCATCCCTTATCTATTAAACCTCCTCAATCCCCTGATCATTTTCCTTCTTCACCCAATCTTCCTCCCTCCACCCAGCCCAAAGTTTGGTTTGAGAGGGAAATTTCTAAAGATCACCCCAATGCTGTGGAAGGGTTATTAAAGAAAATTTCTGATCTTAAAATTCCTTATCTATCTTTGGCTGAACTCCTGTCAATCTCTCCATCTGTTGCTGAAGGAATGAAGAAATGGGTTTCTCATTGACATGTGGAAATTTGTCCTGAGGAACTCAAGGTCTCCTCTGGAACTTTGATAGAGGATTCTGGTGGAAAAGATCCCCCTTCTGAGTCTATTCTTTACTCATGTCCTCTTGGTTTTCTTCCCTGCCATCATGGTGAATCAGGTAAAATGGTCTTGCTTCTCGTTGACTCTGGCTCTCAGCTCAACTTGATCTCAGATGCTATGGCCTGCAAACTGAAACTCAGCCCTAGGGTCAGCTTCACCTCTTCAGTGTATGGAATAGGAAACCAGTCTTGCAAATTGGTTGGAATTGTTGAAGAAGTTCTAGTCAGGATTGACGGAAACATTGTTGGAACTTTTCATTTCTGGATCACACGCTTGGATGGACCTATGATCTTGGGTCAACCGTTCTTAATCAATTTTGGAGCAACTCTTATGTTTTACAATCAAGTTGGGGAGAGAATCCTCCTCCCTGATTAAGATGGTAGAAAAATTGAGGTTCCTCTTTGTTCTTTGGATTCTGGTTTCTGGGAAAGAGATTTCCCCCGTCATTTTCCTAAACAGAAGGATAATTCCAGTTCCTCTCATTTTTTATGGGAGTAGTTCATCCTACTAATAGTTTTAGTTCTTTTCAGCCTCAAACTTCAACTAAAGGGTCAACTCTCATCCCAGAGGCTTATTTCTCTTTCTTTTCAATGTTTTCTTCTGATCTCAAAAATATCAAAAATAAAAAACAAATCAAAATGGAAAAATCCAAAAATATTTCTTTTTCTTCTGTTGTTTCTTCTTTTCCTTGTACTCTTATTCCTAATCAACCTTCTCTCAGTTCCGTTTCAAATCACCGCCATGAGTCTGAACTAGATCCCAATCTTGATCCTATTTTTGGTGGCTTTGGTATGGAAGAATATGGGCTTCAGTGGAGGCAAATTAGGGTAGAAGTAAGTCCTCCCAATTGTGCACCACCAGGGTATCCTACTACTATTATTTTCAAAAACTTACCTTGTGCCACACATGTGAGGAATGTATTATTGCCTGGGACTTCTTTTATGGAAAAGGCACCTTTTGAAAACATTGCGGAACATAAAACTTGGAAGGCGTCAGAACTTGGTCTCAATCCTTGTAGTCAGATCTCTCTATTCAACTCTTGGCAAAAACAAGAACTGCTCTTTTTTGCCTCCAAATATAAACCAGTTGCGAGGAAAATCCAACCAGTCAACCAACCAATGCCTCTCAATCTCAACCCTCCTCTTAGGTGTCCTCCTCTATCCTGCAATCCTTACTGTGGCTTACCTCGATCTCTCACTGGTCCATTCATGCCCTCTGGTTGTGTCACTGAAGAACATCTAAGAGAAGTCAACTTTGGACCAGATGGATGGCTTCTACCTGATGAGTTGTATTTGATCAAAAATGTCTTGGATCGTAGGGAAAAAGCTAGTGCCTTCTGTGAAGAAGAGAGAGTTCTCTTGAAAGAATCCTATGGTCTGCCTTTATCATCCCTGTAGTAGAACATGATCCCTGGAAAAAGAAAAAGGTCCCAATCCCTGCTGCCAAAGTCAACAAATTCATCAAGTTGGTCCTGGAACAAGTCCAAACCGGTTTATACAAAAAGTCAGCTTCTAGCTATTCCAGTCCCATTTTCTGTGTCCTTAAAAGTAAGGTTAAACTTAGAATAGTTCATGATCTCCAGCCTCTAAATAAGGTTACTATTAAAGACTCTTCTATTCCCCCTGCTACTGAAGAATTTTTTGAATCCTTCTCTGGGAAAGCTTGGTATGGTCTAGGTGACATTATGGGTGGCTATGACAAATGGTGCTTACATCCAATTTCTCGCCCTCTCACTACATTCAATACTCCCCTTGGTTGTTTCCAGCTTACTCGATTTCCTCAAGGTGCCACCAACTCAGTTGCATTCTATCAGGCTCAGATGGTTTGGATCCTCGAGGATGAAATCCCTGATAATGCTTGTATCTTTATTGACAATGGCAGAATTAAAGTACCAGTTTCTGATTATAACAATGAGCTCTTACCCTGGCATTCAGGAATCCTTTGATTTATCTCGGAATATGCGACCACTTTGGAAAGGATCATGTTCTGAATCAAAGAATCTGGCCTCACTGTCTCCGGATCCAAATTGGCTGCCTGTGTCCCTGCTCTGGAAATTGTTGGTCATGTGGTCTGCAAGGAAGGAAGAAGGATGGCTCCATCCAAAGTCAAAAAAATCCTCTCTTGGCCTACTCCCATCAATCCAACTGAAGTCAGGGATTTTCTAGGTATTGTCACTTATGTTCAAATTTTTATCCCCTCTTTATCCAAAATCTGTCCTCCCCTATGTCACCTGACCAGAAAAGTTGCTGAGTGGATCTGGACCCAAGATTGTGAACATTCTTTTCAGCTGCTTAAAATGATGGTTTGAAAAGACATAGTCTTGAGAAAGATTGCTTATGGACCGGGAGCTGGCAAGATCAAATTGGCTGTTGATTCCAGTTATCAATCTGTTGGGGCTGTCCTCACTCAGGAAGATGAAAATGGTTGGTACCATCCTGCTCTGTATGAATCCTTGTTATTTTCAGATGTAGAATCCAGGTACTCCCAACAAAAACTGGAACTCTGTGGTGTGGCTCAAATGTTGAAGAAATTCCAAGTTGTCCTCTGGGGTCAACACTTCAAGTTACAAGTCAAAGCACAATCCATCATTGAAATTATCAATGCCCCCAGCCTCCCAAATGCTCCTATGACTCGTTGGGTGGCCTTTATCCAACTTTTCTATTTTGATATTTTTCATAGGCCTGGAAAATCCTTCACCATGCCCAATGGTTTATTTTGACGCCCCCTTGGAGATGAAGAATCAGATGTTGGAGTTGACTTTAATGAGGAGGATCCTTTAATTTGTCCAGTATTCACCTTTTTCTCCCAAGATTATTTGGGCTTCCAAAAAGTTTTCTGGCTAAAATTAGAGAAGTACCTTTCCAATCTCCAAAGGCCTCCTGATCTCTCTGCTAAAGATTTTCAATCACTCAAAAGGAAGTCCTCCAATCCCTTTGTTCAAGGTACTAGGCTTATGAAAAGAGGCAATGCTTGTGCTCTTATTGTCGTAACTATCCCTTCAAAACAAGATTCAATCCTCAAAAGTCTCCATGAAGGCCTTGGGCATTGTGGGGAAACCAAAACTTATCAACAAATATCCAAACAATTCTGGTGGCCATCTTTGAAGAAATCAGTCTCTCAATGGTGCAAGAGTTGTGAAGTATGTCATAAACGTGATCTTAGGCGCCTGGCTGAAATTTGTTATCCCACTGGAGAGTCCACTGTCTTTGGAAGGATTGCTATGGATGTGGTTGACATTAAGGCTGGTGGAGCTAAGTACCTCATTGTGGCTAGAGATGATTTTTCTGGATGGGTTGAAGCAAAATTTCTTAAGACCTCAGCTCTGATTCAATAGCAGCCTTCCTTTATGATACTTGGACAATGCGTTATGGCTTGGCTTGATCTTATTCAACTGATTGTGGCTCTGAGTTTGGTGGCAAACTGGCAAAAATGATCCAATTGCTTCCTGATCAACATAGGGTGACCACTCCTTATTATCCTGAAGGACAAGGCATGGTGGAAAGAGGCCATGCCCCTTTGAGGGATGCTCTTTTCAAATTGGCTCAAGAAAGTGGAAAGAATTGTCACAAATTTCTTCCTCTGGTCCTCTTCTCTGATCAAATTTTAACTGAAAAAACCACTGGCTACTCACCTTACAAAAGATCAAAGCGCTTTCCTTCCTCTTGATCTGGAAATGGAATCTTTCTTAGGTATTTCTTGGGAAAAGGTTTCTTCCACCACTGATCTATTAGTTGCCAGATCCAAGCAACTGGAGTGAAGTGAAGATGTTCGTGACAAAGCTTATCAGAAAATGATGGAGTCAAGGGAAAAATCAGTCCAGTATTGGGAGGATAAGCATTTCAATTGATTCAGTGATCCCTTGAATCCTGGGGACCTCATTTTAGCTTATAATTGATCCTTGGAAACTCAGTGGGGAAAGCTTTTTTCCAATTGCTGGAAAAGTCCTTATCAAGTGGTCTGTCAAGTCAGACGTGGATCATATGTTTTTGAAGAACTGGATGGTACTCAGATGGCCAGAAGGTTCTCTGCTGATCAGGTCAAGAAATTTCATTGTTGTGGAGGCATTTTTGATCAGAAGTAAGTCCTCCCAATTGTGCACCACCAGGGTCATCTGCGGCATTTTGTTGTGAAACTTTCCTGTATGCCACATAGGTGAGCACCTGGGACGCCCTCTTCATTTTATTGCAGTCAACTCTAGGATTTTCTTTGGATGGATCAATATTTTTTTTTCAATTTCCCTCAAGATCAAATGGCCATCTCTTGTTTTCAATCATCTTTCCTTTCTTTTTTAATGACATCAAGTGCAGATTCAGACTAGGGACAGTCTTTAAGTTGGGGAGAGATGTGGTGACCAAATCTGGACACCCTGGACCAGATGCCAAAAATTCAACATTTTTTTTCTATGATTCTTTTATTTATGTGTTGTTTATCCAAAAAAAAAAAAAAATTACAATTTTTTTTGAATCAGTTTAACTTCTTCAATTCCCTCATCCTTCCAAGCGTTCCCCTGTCCCAGTAGTCTAGGAAAGGCTTCTCTTGGTCCCATCCCCTAGGCATTGCGTTCAATCCCTTCTCTCTTTGTTCCCCCCTTCCTTTTGGCCAAGACCCCCTTGCCCCAAGGTCTCATCTCCGAACTTCCTCTGGGCTCCCTTCCTACTCCAAAACTTGCAACTCCATGCCCAACTACTCGGGTTTAGAGAATCATAGCCTTGGTTGGGTCATTGTTTTATCTATCTAAAACCGTCAGATGCCCAGGAGTGGTTTTGGATCAATCTCAAACCTGATCAAAAGGCTACTAGCAATTGATCATTCTGTCAGTTTCTGTCACAACTGCCCCTGGCATGCAAGGGGCTGAAGGCACAGGCACTACTACTCATAGAACTCAAGGATGTTTGATTGGATTTCAATGAAGGAGATTTAAGGAGCAGTACAAGTGATGAGAAGAGGAAGGATGATAAGACCAGTCCAGGAGGTTGTTTAATCCTATAAGAGTAACACCAGGAAGGGGCAAGGTGATATGAGTTAAGCAGGCTGGGAGAAAGTTGTCTTGTGCTGAGATGACACCTACTGGCAGAGGGACTAACCAGTAAGAAGTAGTATACTAATTCCTTGGGGGGAATTAGTCCAGGAGGGAAGGAGAGGCCAGTATATGTGAGAGCTGAGAAGGAGGCCTTGAGGGATGAGTGGCTGGTGTTGCAGGTTGGAGTTCCCATGGTATTACATGTTGAATGATTGGGCTGGAGGCTGCAGTTGACTAATTGGGTGATGGGCCTATCCAGGAAAGTTTGAAATGTACTGATCTGGAGTCCTGGGAGTATGGGCTGAACACACAGTGGAGATTATGTACTATGTATATACTAAGTGTAGTATGTACTAACTCATATACCAATTGGGTTGGGGAGTGATGAAGGTTGTACCAAGCCATGGAGAGAGGGAGAGGTCCTGAGAAGGTTGATTGAATCACATGACAGGTGAGGTGTACATGGACATAGAGCTTATACCATACAGGGAGAGGGTGAAGCTGGTGGAAGAGGATGGGGACTGCAAGAGATGCAGAGGTAGTACTATCTGGTGGAAGGTACAGGAGTAGTGAAGTTGGGTTTGATATGAGGGTGAGTTTGATGAAGAGATTGGATTGGTTTAGTTGAAGGAGTGTCAGAACTATGGTTATGACAGTTTCCTACTACTCCAACCCAAGTCTAGTTTCAACAACAAGAGCTTGAGCCTTGATAACATCCTTCAGCATCTCAAAATCCCCCATCCAGCCATTCCTTCACCATCTCCATCACCCATCTTGCCTGCTCACCCTTTGGTCATACTGTCCGCAACCTCAGACTCAGAATCCCAAACAGGAACCTAGTCATCCCCCTCAACCATCAATCCACCTACTTTGAATCCATCCCCATTGGTACTCACACCCCTTGTTGAAACTTCCAACTACCAATCCAACCATTCCCAAACCTAACCTTCTTAGATATCTCCACCTCATCCCTACCCTCCGTCACCAAAAATCTTGCCATCATCCTCCAACAAAAACAACAATGAGGGTGATGTCAATCATCATCTCAATCTACCCTACAAGCCTCAATCAAGCCAAGAATTTGATCTATTGGCTCTCCACCTACTCTCTCATCTCTTCCAATCCATCTCAAACCTTTCCTCGGCCAACACCAATCCATCAATAACTCGCACCCCCTTCCATCTTGGGGTGGGGGTGGGAAAGTGTTGTCTACCGCCTGCGGAAACCTGCGGGCGGTCTGGTCCCTTTCCTTTTCCCACCCTTCCCGCCTTTGGGTGAGGGGTGGGTGGTCCCAATGTTGTCGCGCGCGCCCGTCTGCGGAAGGACGCAAGAGATGGTGAAGGGATGAGAATAGATCTCACCCCAGTCAGGGAGGCCAGATTTCCACCGGCCTGGGTGATCAAATTTTTCTGATCACCTGAAAATCAAAAAAAATAAAAAAAAACAAATCCGCTCTATTTGTGGAATCAGTTTTACATAGTCTGACAGGGCCTCCTGCCCATATAAGGAGGGCTCTCCCCCTGCCTTTTGGGAGGGGGGCAGCATATGGCATCCTATCACATCCTATCCTACCAGGGAATATCATCATCATTATCACCTTGAAATACATTATCTGTGGGGTCTCATTCCCCTTTATCTGAGACTAAAATTTGGGTATATCTAAGATTGCCCCCATACTGTCACACAACCACCCCACGTACTATAGGGCAATTCTTAGATGATCGTGATCGCAAAGGAATACCAAGTGCGAGGGCAAGTGTGAGATAGCAAGACTTAGTTGCGAAGTGCAAACTTGGTTATGCCACTCAACAAACGGCGAGAGGGATGGAATGTGTTCCAAAAAAGGAAACTCAACCTGAGTCCAATGTGATAACTAGTTCGTAGCAAATGCAAGAACATATGAAATTAACTAACTGAGGAGACAATCATCAGGCAAGGGGATAGCCCTTATAAGGTAATCTGAAGTGACTAGATACAACCTGGTGATGAGCTAACTACAGTTGAAGCGGTGAGGCAATGAATGACAGGAACGGGATAGGAAATGAAGCAGTGGTATAGATTGGAGGTGTCAGCCACAAGACAGTTAGACTTTTCCAAATGTCTGGAAACTCATATGTCCTGCTGGTATAGTGGCTAAGTACTAGGCTCACTTCCCAGTATCTGATACCAAGGTCACTGGTTCAAACCACAATGGAGACAATAATGAAAATGTTGAATAGTTTTGTAATTATATATTAAATCTTAATAATATTATATAATGTTGAATAAGTATGTTTTTATGAGTATGGATTATGGAATTAAAACCTTGATAATTTATATTATCAAGAAGGGGACCCAATATAACTTTAAATCAAGTTATGAGGACTCAGATGCGTCCCAATTATTGATATAGAAGTTCCCAAAGTGTTTCCTCTCTTTGGGAAGGAGTTACAGTAATCATATTAACCCATACTCTCTATACTGTATAAATTAATTACACATTATCCTTCTTTGGGATGTAATTATAAGTAATACTCCCTCTGTACACTTAATACACCTTACTGAGCCTTGAGAGCGTTCACTCAGAGGCTTTAGAACTTAATTGTAAGCTATGAACCTTCTAGTAGCACTGCCAAGAGTATATACCTCTTATAGGTATAGTATAATTATAAATTAATTACTTATTTAATACTATCCCCTTTTGGATGTAATAATGCTTTAATATACTTCACTGAGCCTTGAGTGCGTCGACTCAGAGGGCTCAGAGTTCATCTGTAGGCTGTAAACCTTTTTAAACATTGCACAGAGTATACATACTCTATGTGTATAGTATGAGCTAAGATACTTATAATTAAAATTAAATTATTTGCCAAGGTATTAAGCTACATTAAATAAATATAAATAATCATTATAATGGAATCTAAGGCTTCTATACCGTCCATCTGAGTGATGTATAAGTCCTAAGACCCAGTAAGTAACCTTTTAGTAAGTAAAATGAAAACTTTACCTTGAAAATCCTTCCCAATGGGTACTAGTTCTTCATTACCCATTGAGAATGATGTAATGATGTCTTGGGCCTTTGAGGACGAAACCAAGGAGAGCCTGACACTCCCCTGGTGATTACTAGAGTCCCCTGAGGGCTTCTGTTAACTTAAAAGAGCAGGGTCTTTACCCTATAGCCCTTTCATCATCCATTATATATTATTATTTGAACAAGAATACAAGCAAGAGTTAACAAGCCCATTAACCTTAATCTCAAGAAGAAGATTGACTGGGGCTATAAACTTTGGTATTAAATTCAATCAATAACCTATCTGGCAACACCATTTTAGAGTGGAAGGTCTCACTTGAATAAGTAACCCCTGTGTGTTACTCTTTAAAGGGTGTGAGCTTATTTATAAGCAAATCTCCTTTTGGTCTTTCTCCTTTAAGACTAAGGCCCCTTACCTATTATAAAGGTTTAAGGTGTGGCTATTTACTCATAATACCTTGGTATTATTTGAGTCTGTAAACTTTTAAAGTTGCTGTTTGGAATATATAAGTCAAAAATAATTTAAATATTGGTTTGTCTTTATTCTTTTGCAGGTTTAACCACAGCTAGGTATAGCAATAGAGGTTAAATCCCTGACAATTGGGGGCCTCATCTGGTTTCAGTACCTTTGAGATTGTTTTGTCTCCTTAAAGTAAGCTATTTTGTGATATTTTAGACAAAAGTTTTTGCTGATTTATAAATTTTCTGATAAAAATCAGTAAATATATATAAAACAAAAAAAACAGCAAATTTTCGAAAATTCTGGGATTTTTTGCTTTGAGCTTTAAAGTCCTTCTGTTTTAAGTTTTGAAGCATATTTTTTGCGCACTTTTGACCAATTTTGAACAAAGTTTTTTTCTGATTATTGATTTTTTTCATTCCATATAGGAAAATTATAGAAAATAGAAAAAAAGGAGAAATTTTCGAAAACTGCTTTTAAAACAGTTAGCCTTTTTTAAAGATATTATTCCACTGAGATTAAGCAATCTTAATCTAGTGTGCTTGGTTTTGACCTGGTTTTGTTTTGTTTGTTTTAAATATATATAAAAAAAAACAAGATTTAATTAGGAGAAACCGTCGAAAAAAAAAAAAAAACAAGTTTTTTTTTCACAGCATCCTAAAAGGAATCGTTGTCTATTGTCCGAGGGTGTGTGTTTGACAATCTTGCTCTCTGTCGACTTGGAGTTTGACAAAGATGATTGCCGCGTAATTCCGGCCAATGGTAGCTCCGCGTAATTTCGCGCCGAGGCAGAGGACAGCCGCATTTGTCAATTAAACGGTGCCGGTGACCTACTGCCACCTGAACAAAGGATAGATCGTTTTTATTAGTCCCATTATTGGTTAGAAGACAAAGTTAGTATATTTTTTTTAAAAAAAAAAAAAACAAAAAAAAACATAGTATCAGCGTACCTAAGTTACTTCTCGACACAACACAGTGTCGAGACAATTATCCATTGCTTCCTTCCTTCTGTCTAACCGAGGAAGGTTTCCTAGCTTTGTATCGGAAACTAGCTCAGTCCCGCGAAGCAAAGCAAGGGGACCAAGTATCCCCAGCGTCAAACCTACGGAAAGGGCGAGATCGCCGACTACGGACATTGTGACTCACTGTGAGTCTTCCGTTGTCCTTTGGTGAAGTAACAACGGTATTGAAATAACTTATTACTTATTGTTTTTAACTGCGTCCGTTAATGGCGATGAACACCAGAAGCAAGGGGGCTCAGCTTGTGCCCCCCGGCGATCTTGAACAAAGAAAGAGGCGACCTACCTCCAGGAGCAGCCAATCTGCTGACCTGCCACAGCCAAAACAAAATCAATTATCTGGAGGCTGTGGCGGCCAGCAACACACAGAACCAGACAATGTTCCTGAACCAAGCCCTGGCAACGCACAGGGCTATGATGAAGATATTGGGGAGGGAGAATCTCATGAAAGAAACAGAGAGTTGGGACCCAACCCAGATCAAGAAGCCAGTGGCTCCCAAACCAAAGGCAAAGAGGAAACCATCAGGGGGGATAACCCCACAACCAGTAGCCTCTGGTTCCCAGGTTCCTTTGAGGAACAGAGATCCCTCTCCTCCTCACAACCAGGGAGGAAGGATGAGGAAAAGAAGAGATCACAGGAATTCAATTTATGGAGAGATGATGAGGATGGCGAGATCTCTCCAAGGGGGATTTCAATATTTAGAGGAGGAAAGAGCCAAGAAGGCAAAGAGGGGTTAAGATTATCCCTTGAATCAGAAATTTTGTTAGAAAAATTTCGTGATGTTGTATTCAAAGAGACCCTTCACATTAAGAAGCCAGTAGTACACACAAACCAATATTGTGTTGAAGGCTTTGCAGCCATGGACAAGAAGTACAGTTGTATAGTATCTGATAGCATTGCCCTTAAATCTATTTTAGAGAATTCTGCAAAAGATATAGAAGATTTGACTAATAAGACCATTGAACTGGACCTGATCAAGGTCCAGAATAGTGATTTAAGTAATTTAGATGACAAAGTGACAAGTATTAGTGAATCATTGAAAGATTCTGCAGAAGAATCTGTAGCAGTGAGGAAGGATTTCCATTCATTGACATCCATGATGTTACAAATAAGTCACTCCTTGGAGCTGCTGGAACACAAATTTGACCAAAATATGAATTCTGTCAGAGAAGAGATATTGAAATATCAGGTTGTGTCAGAACAAGGTTTAGAAAGTTTGAGTACAAGGATTGATAAGGTACATAAACAATTAGAGCACAACCATGACAAGCTTGTCAGTAGATTGCTCTCCTTGTCCCCAAGCAACCTCAGTCATGCCATGGAAACCAACAACCATGACAGAGGTCATAGGATGGATAGGAAGATAGCGGAAAAAATTGATCCAGTACAAGATTCTAGTAAAAATGAAGTGTTCAAACAGATACTGCAGGGATTGCCCAAGATAAGTGAATGGCCTGATTTCTCCGGAGAAGGTGAATATGACCACACTGAATTCATTTCATGGATTGACACATTGAAAGAGGACACAGGATTACCTGATACTTTGATCACTAGCAGGTTAAGTATCTTGTTTAAAGGTATAGCCTCAGACTGGTATAGAGACAGAAGGAATTCAGTAGGTGTGCAAGACTGGGAATTTTGGAAAAAAGAAATAAGTTCAAAATTTGGCACAGCAAATTGGAAGAGGAAGTGTTTGAATGCTTTTAACAAAGACAGATTCCTGCCAGGTGTTACACCACCAACAACATGGGTAACCAGACAGAGGAAGAGGCTTAGAGCCTGTGATCCATACCTGGATCAAGATAGTATTAATTTCAAGTTACTATTCTTGATGGATGGTGAAGTTTCATTTGCAGTAAAAACTAGTATGAAAACTACGGATGATTGCTCAAACTTGATTAATATACTGGAAGAAATAGTAGAAGACACATCTCTAGGTAGGAGGAAATCATATCCTCCCAAAGAAGTTCCTATGGAGAAATCCAAAGGCAAAACTTGGCCAAAATTGAACCTGCAGGGCACAGAAGTCTCTTGTTATACATGTGGGAAGGCAGGACATACTTCTAGGACTTGTCCTCAGAAGGCAAGCAAAGTAAATAACATAGAAACTAACAAAGAAGAACAAGTGGAGATTGCTTATGATTCTTGTGATGACCATAGTGAGGAGGATGATAACCACTTAATCATAGGATGCATAAATTCAATAGACTCAGCAAATGACTTGGTACAAATGTCATTGTGCGGAAAGCCTTGCAAGGTGCTTCTGGACTCAGGTGCTTGCAAGTCCATAGTAGGAAGGGGATACCTGGAGAAGTTCTATCCCCAATGGAAAGAGCACTTATTAGACTCACCCAAGTTAAATTTACAAAGCTGTTCTGGTGCACTGGAACCTTTAGGAATGGTAAAGATCAGATTTTTCCTGAAAGATTTGGCCCTGGTGATCAAGTTTGTAATAATTGATAATACAATGGTTGAATACTTCATCATTGGAAGTGACTATATGAAAAAGTATTGTTTTAGTTTATTCCATGGGCAAAGTTCTTCATCCTTTACAATTGGAAACAGTGAAAGGTTTTACTTCAATAATTTTGGCATGGATATGGTGAACAATGTTTCAGAAAAATATTTTGGCCAAGAGCTCTTTAGAGACTCAAAAATCAGTTCTTCCTTGAAAGCAGAGGAAAAGGAAGAACTATTTTCCTTGTTGTTTAGGCATCAAGCAGCTTTTGCAACAGTAGATCAGCCTTTTGGGTCAATCAGGGGTCATGAGGTCAAGATTACTTTAACAATAGACAGGCCATATCCCCAGCTTTGAGGAAACATCCTTTCCCTGCTAGCCCTAGAAGCAAGGAGGCATTGAAAGAGCATATAGATACATTATTGAGGTTGAATGTGATCAGAAAAGTAGGAGGTAATGAGGACGTGGACATCACCACACCTGTCATCATAGCTTGGCATAATGGGAAGTCCAGAATGGTTGGGGATTTCAGAGCACTGAATTCGTACACAACCCCTGATAGGTATCCTATGCCAAAGATTGTTGAGTCTTTGAGCAAATTGCACCAGGCTAAGTATATTTCTTGTATGGATGTTCTGAAAGGTTTTCATCAGAATGTTTTAGACAATGACAGCAGGAAATTCCTGAGGATAGTATGCCACCTAGGGGTGTTTGAGTATTTGAGAATGCCTTTTGGTATCAAGAATGCCCCATCCCATTTTCAGAGGATGATGGACTCAGAATTTAATGAGGAATTGATGCAAAACTGGTTGATAGTCTACATAGATGACATAATTGTATTTTCAGAAACATGGGATGAACATAAGGAGAGGATTTCCATTGTACTCAAGAAGGTGATCAGGATGAATATGAAAATATCTTTGACAAGTGTTCATTTGGATTCAATGAATTGATGACTTTGGGTCATGTTGTGAGTGGTCTGTCACTTGGGATAGATCAGGCAAGATTAGCAGCTGTATTGCTGAAGCCCACGCCTAGTAACATTAAAGAAATGCAGAGTTTTCTAGGTTTTGCAGGATATTACAGGCTAAATATTAGAGATTTTGGAATAATAGCTTCTAGCCTGTATAAGATATGTAGTCCAAATGTTTCATTTGAAATGACTACAGAAAGGTTGAAGGCCTATGAGGTACTTAAGGAAAGGTTAACAAGTGCACCTTTGCTATTTCACCCAGACCCTAAAAAACCATTCAAACTGTATGTGGATGCATGTATGGAAGGTCTTGGAGCTGCATTACACCAAATACAGATTGTGAATGATAAACCAGTTGAGGGGCCAATTTGCTTCATATCCAGACAATTGAAGGATAGTGAGAAGAGATATGGTGCCTCACAATTAGAATGCTTGTGCTTGGTGTGGGCCTTAGAGAAATTGTATTACTATTTGGACGGTTGTCAGTTTGAAGTCATTACTGACTGTACAGCTTTGAAGTCTCTTCTGAACATGAAGACACCCAATAGGCATATGTTGAGATGGCAGATTGCTATCCAGGAGTGGAGAGGCTCTATGACTATAGTCCACAGGGAAGGCCTGGTACATAAGAATGCAGATGGGTTGTCACGATGGGCACTACCTAATGACACCAATAATCCTGCTTATGACCCAGAAGATACTGTAGATACATTACCTATCATGGCCATTTCAATGAGTAGTCTAGCACAGAGTTTTTGGGATTCTGTGTATTACTCTTATTCAGGAGAAAAGAATACTTCACTACTAGTAGAAATTATGCAATCTAAAGTCAATAGACAAGACCTGATTGAGGGACTGGATGAACAATGGAAGAAGGAACTAATTGATGGCAGGCTAGTCCTGTTAGATGGGTTATTATATCATAAGTCAGCCCACTGCTGTTCAGTAGTATTAGTGAAGGACGAGCACATACAGTTTTTGATGAATGAATGCCATGATAATATCTGTTCAAGACATTTGTCTAAGGAGTGGACAACAGATAGGATAAAGATGATAGCTTGGTGGCCTGGTTGGAGAAACACTGTCTCAGACTACTGTGATTCGTGTGAGAGATGCCAGAAAGCTAACAGATCCACAGGAAAGAAATATGGTTTGCTTCAGTCAATAGAAGAACCTAAGGATAGATGGTCCACTATTAATATGGACTTTGTATCTGGATTACCACCGGGAGGAAAGGATAACCACAATTTTGTACTGGTAATAGTTGATAGGTTCTTCAAAAGAGCTAGATTCCTGCCATGCTATAAGGATAGCTCTGCCATGGATGTAGCATTATTGTTTTGGAATAGTATTGTGAGTGATGTAGGTTGCCCAAAAAACATAATTAGTAATAGAGACCCTAAGTTTACTTCTGAATTTTGGAAGAGTTTGTTTGATTTGTTAGGAACCAAATTATCTTTCTCCAAAGCCTATCACCCACAGACTGATGGATTGGCAGAAAGAATGATACAGACTTTGGAAGACATGATAAGAAGGTATTGTTCCTATGGGATTGATTTCAAAGACAATGATGGTTATACTCATGATTGGGTATCATTGTTGCCTGCCTTAGAATTTGCCTACAACTCTAGTAAGCATTCCACCACTAACATGTCACCTTTTGAATTAGAGAGAGGTTGGATCCCGCGCATGCCCAAGGATATGCTCCTCAGCAGAAGTATTGTACTGCATCCCACTGCAGATTGCTTTAGAGATATGATGGTTAAAGCCAAAAATTTTGCTAGCAAATGTGTTCAAGAAGCAGTAGAGTACAATAAGGGTAGATGGGATAGAACACACAAGGATTATGACATCAAAGTTGGAGACTTGGTTTTAGTTTTGACAGTGAATTTTTCTAATATAGCAGGGCATAGAAAACTCAAAGACTCATTTGTTGGGCAATTTGTGGTAAAAGCCTTACATGGTAAGAATGCAGTAGAGGTGATTCTGAGCAAGGAGTTTGACAGAAAACATCCAACTTTCCCAATAAGTCTGGTTAAAAAGTTCTTAGAACCCACTGCAAAGTTCCCACTAAAGAAAGGTACCTGTGGTTGTGGTCCCACCTCTACAGGATGTTGAAGATGGATTACCTCACAAGATATTGAACCATCAATTTTAGAAAGGACAGTAAAGATGTAAGAGTTTATCTAGTCAGGTTTAAGAATAAATTGGCTGATAGTGAATTATGGTTGGAAGCTAAAGACATTAAAAACTCTGATATTGTATTGAGGAGATATAGAGCATCTAAGAGAGCTAAAAATTCCTCCAAAGAGTAATTTTCTTTTGGTGGTAGGGAGTGTCAGCCACAAGACAGTTAGACTTGTCCAAATGTCTGAAACTCATATGTCCTGCCAGTATAGTGGCTAAGTACTAGGCTCACTTCCCAGTATCTGATACCAAGGTCACTGGTTCAAACCACAATGGAGACAATAATGAAAATGTTGAATAGTTTTGTAATTATATATTAAATCTTAATAATATTATATAATGTTGAATAAGTATGTTTTTATGAGTATGGATTATGGAATTAAAACCTTGATAATTTATATTATCAAGAAGGGGACCCAATATAACTTTAAATCAAGTTATGAGGACTCAGATGCGTCCCAATTATTGATATAGAAGTTCCCAAAGTGTTTCCTCTCTTTGGGAAGGAGTTACAGTAATCATATTAACCCATACTCTCTATACTGTATAAATTAATTACACATTATCCTTCTTTGGGATGTAATTATAAGTAATACTCCCTCTGTACACTTAATACACCTTACTGAGCCTTGAGAGCGTTCACTCAGAGGCTTTAGAACTTAATTGTAAGCTATGAACCTTCTAGTAGCACTGCCAAGAGTATATACCTCTTATAGGTATAGTATAATTATAAATTAATTACTTATTTAATACTATCCCCTTTTGGATGTAATAATGCTTTAATATACTTCACTGAGCCTTGAGTGCGTCGACTCAGAGGGCTCAGAGTTCATCTGTAGGCTGTAAACCTTTTTAAACATTGCACAGAGTATACATACTCTATGTGTATAGTATGAGCTAAGATACTTATAATTAAAATTAAATTATTTGCCAAGGTATTAAGCTACATTAAATAAATATAAATAATCATTATAATGGAATCTAAGGCTTCTATACCGTCCATCTGAGTGATGTATAAGTCCTAAGACCCAGTAAGTAACCTTTTAGTAAGTAAAATGAAAACTTTACCTTGAAAATCCTTCCCAATGGGTACTAGTTCTTCATTACCCATTGAGAATGATGTAATGATGTCTTGGGCCTTTGAGGACGAAACCAAGGAGAGCCTGACACTCCCCTGGTGATTACTAGAGTCCCCTGAGGGCTCCTGTTAACTTAAAAGAGCAGGGTCTTTACCCTATAGCCCTTTCATCATCCATTATATATTATTATTTGAACAAGAATACAAGCAAGAGTTAACAAGCCCATTAACCTTAATCTCAAGAAGAAGATTGACTGGGGCTATAAACTTTGGTATTAAATTCAATCAATAACCTATCTGGCAACACCATTTTAGAGTGGAAGGTCTCACTTGAATAAGTAACCCCTGTGTGTTACTCTTTAAAGGGTGTGAGCTTATTTATAAGCAAATCTCCTTTTGGTCTTTCTCCTTTAAGACTAAGGCCCCTTACCTATTATAAAGGTTTAAGGTGTGGCTATTTACTCATAATACCTTGGTATTGTTTGAGTCTGTAAACTTTTAAAGTTGCTGTTTGGAATATATAAGTCAAAAATAATTTAAATATTTGTTTGTCTTTATTCTTTTGCAGGTTTAACCACAGCTAGGTATAGAAATAGAGGTTAAATCCCTGACAGGAGGTCATAGCGTAAGTGCAAGACAATAGAATCTGAGCGTACAATTGTATGACAAATTGGGACAGGAGCGAGTGACGTTGAAGGTAATGCAAATGAGAGGTAATAGTGTATGCAGGGTAGGGGCTAGTCCAATTGTGAACTATACAGTAGTGATGGCTTTTTTAGACGTAGATGCGAACTAAAAAAAAATGCATGACCAAAGATGAAAGTCTGAGGCTGTTGATTGGCCAGGGAAGGAGATTGGATCTCATAATGGATGGCCGACCAGTATGGAGTTAACTGCAAAGTTTGAAAGTATATACTGAGTTGGTTGCCAAGATTGGAAGTTCAGCGTGAGCCAGAGGAAATAGGGGATCACACCATTGATGTTGTGCTTTTATTTGTGTCACGCTTTTAGACTGAGGTAGATTGTACTGAGGAGAGGACATGTCAAAGTGATGAAGACAATAATCCTTAAGTGCAAAGCGTGACAATTGCCCGGGTATAAAGATGCAAGCTCCTGCAAGCGTTCAGGTAAATTTTCCCATTGATTTCAAGTCATTAATTATTACTGTATACCCTTATACATTATTTAATTTATTACTCAATAGATTTATAATTTATATAGAATTTTTTCATTGTTGTCCCGCCGTTATGAAAACTGTATTTGCCGCAATGAGCCTTGTGTTCCTAGTACTGCCGTCCGGGGCCTTTGAGGCAAGTGCAAGCAATGTAGCCTTTGCAAGGTGGTTGTAACTTTCCTATAAGTGTTGTGTCAACTGTTGAGGGTCCTGCGGAATCATCAAGGGAGATGCAAAGTTGTAGGTCCGCGCCAAGGGTTAACTACAAGATACCACCTTTTCTGGAGATCAAATACTTGGGGAATCGAGCTCCTGGTAAGTACTAATCTGGACTGACTAATGATCATAAAATAATAACTAATTTTGCTTGTTTTGCTAGTGTTGCCTTGTTTCCAAAGATATACCACAAACACAACACCACCACCACCACCTTACTGGGGGCCACCGACTGAACTACCGGGGCCCCAGATGAATGCCGAGGTGCAAGGCAAAGTGTCCTGTGCAGAACCGGTGGGAATTTCAACCAAGGAAGCAAGGGAGGAGGAAGGAAAAGAAGCGGAAGGAGAAAAGGGAAATGGAGGAAACGGTAATGGAGGGAACAGAAATGGAGGGAGAGAAGGAGTGGATGAATTAGGAGAAGGAAATGAAGGAGATGGAAGGGATGGAGTGGAAGGAATGGAAGAAATGGAAGGCTGAGGCAAAACGGATCCGGTGCAAGTCGTAGGGCCAATTGAAACGGATGTGAGGCGGCTGACAGACAATATTGGTGAAGTAAAGAGTTATGACAATTTTGAATTGATTACTGAGCTGAGAGCTAGAGGCAGATCAAAATTAGAACAGATGAGAAAATGAAGAACAAAACGCAGAGCACATTAAAAAGACACAAACAGGAAATGAAGACTGCAACAGTCATTATCAGAGACAAGAGTTGGAGAGACTGATCAATTGAAGCATTCTGAGGTTTTAGGTAGTTGTTGATGTGAGCATGCTGAGATTGATTGGACAGTAATTCTGGAGTAGGCACAAGATGATCCAAGATCAGTGAGAGAGAGATGATGAATCTCACCGGGAAAGATTTCAGGCATTGAGCAGTTGATCGTGGAAGTTGGCAGACAAAAAAAGGAGACAAGAAGGACAAAAGAAAAGAAGAAAAGAAACAAAAAGGGTAAACTGAGTTAAAGAAGAAAATCTAGGCCTTGTGGTTAACAATGATTCAGTCGGGGACAATGATGAAGCTAGTTGATGATCGCCTGATTGTGGTTGGTTCAAGTTCGATCATCATCTTGTTTATGATGATCTAGTTGGTCCGAGTTTCCTTGTCCTAGTTCTGTGTTGGTGCAATGTGTCAAGTACCCCGGGGGATTGCTGTTGTGAAAGCTTAGGCATGAGTGAACCAAGGAGACCCCAGGTCAGGTGATACTCCATAGCTGTGTGATGAGTGAGGCGGTTGGAAGATCTCAGGAGTGAAACACCACTGCCAAGAAATCTCAACAAGAAGGCACGTTGAGAGGCCAAAGGAAGAGAGCGTATGAAGAGCTCTTGGAGGAAGGCGGATGGAATGCTTGGCCAAAGCGAGCTTGGGTTGCAAGGTGCAAGGAGATCTTCAAGAGGCACATTGTAACGGAAGTGCTAGTTCTCTGAACAATATCTGCATTAATCAACGATGAAGACCTGGATACTTTTCGATCCATGGTTGCGGAATTGACAGAAAATTTGGAGGATTTGGAGAAGGAAGTAAAGGATACTTTGTAATTATTTATTATAAATATATATATTTTCTTTTTTTATTTATAAATAGAAATATTACTATTTTTTTTTAATAATTATAAGGAATGAAGTTTTATTTAGTAGAAATGAAAGGGAAATGAGAAAAAGAAATAACACGGTGAGATGGAGGAATTAACTGATGGAAACATGGTGTGAAATAAAATGGGTTTAAATGGGATGGAATATGGAATGGAATGGGATTGGATGAGATAGAATGCGAGATGAAATGGGATTGAATAAGATAAAATGTGGAGTGGAATTGAATGGGATTGGATGGGATGAAATGTGGAATGGAATGGAATGGGATTGGATGGGATGAAATGTGGAATGGAATGGAATGGGATTGGATGGGATGGAATCATGATTGTCAAAGTTTGCAAGGGTAGCTTGCATGGAAGTCTCAAATCAGATTGGGTGAATTGCAAAGGTGATGGGCTGGTTCCCACGAGGTGCAATCTTTTTCGGACTGGAAGCCAGACCATTCAACGAGGTATTGAAGTTTTCCTTTGCGTAACCTGGAATCCAGAATAGGGCTTACTTCCCACTCTTGATGATTGAGGACAGTGACCGGTTCAGGAGGGGGATGAGTCTTGCCCGGGTAAAGGACTCAAGCTGGCTCTAGGAGAGACACATGAAAGACCAGGTGGGTACCTTTCCATTTTTCAGGTAAAGTAAGTTTAAAGGCGTTAGGGGAGATGACTAATTCTACTTTAAAGGGGCCAAGCTCTCTTTTGGAGAGTTTGCAAGTTGGGCAAGTGCTGCAAATGTTGCAAGCATTGAGCCATACTTGATCTCCTACTGAAAAGGTTGGAGCCAAAGTGCGAGATTGGTCTGCTTGCTCCTTATAGCGCTGGTTTGCTTCTTTGAGTTTTGTTCAAAGTTGCGATTGAAGGGATTTGATTTGTTCAAGGTAATTGGTAGCAGGTTGAGAAGGTGCTACGTGAAGGGAAGAGAAAGTCCGGTTTCTACCATAAAGAGTTTGGAAGGGCGACTGTTTGGTGGAGGAATGAGTGGAGTTGTTTTAGGCAAATTTGGCTAGTGGGAGCCATTGCGACCAGTTGTCTTGTTGATAGGCGACATACATTCAAAGATATTGTTCAAGAATCTGATTAACTTGCTCGGTTTGCCCATCTGTTTCCGGGTGGTAAGCCATTGATAAATTGCAAGTGATCTTTAAATGTTGGCATAGCAAGGTCCAGAAGCTTGAGACAAACATAGATCCACAATCACTAACTATATTATCAGGGAGACCATGTTTTGAAAATACATATTCTATGAACAAGTTAGCTAAGTCTTCTGAAGAGGCCGTCACGTTACTGCGCAGAAATAAAGCCATCTTTGAGAAGCAATCTACTATTACCAGAATAGCATCATATCCACTAGAAGAAGGTAATTGAGATATGAAATCCATAGACAGCAATTTCCAAGGGCAAGGCAGAATTGGAAGTGGCTGGAGAAGCCCATACTTCCGGTGTTTTGAGGACTTGTTACGATTGCAATCACAGCACAGGCTAACATAGTCTTTTACTTCTTTGGTCATACCAGGCCAGTAGAAGTCTCGTGCAATCAATTTGCAAGTTTTATCCTGCCCATCATGACCAGCAAGCGGAGGATCATGCCGTGACTTGAAGATATCAAAATTAATTGGAGAATTATCTGGTACTACCATACGATTATCATAGACTAAAAATTCATTATCATCAATACTGTAACTACTATGTAATAGGTTCGCACTTTTGCAAAGTTTGATGCACTTGGGGTCGTCGCATTGAGCTTTTTGGAGTTCAGAAGTCAAATCTCCTAAGCAAGCAATGATCAAACTGAGTTGGGAAGATTGGGTTGAGAAGAGTGTCCTAACCTTTTCAGGGTTGTTTTTGGCAAAGGTGCTCCCCCCCCCTGGGTAAACGTTGTCCCGACGTGATAAAGCATCAGGAACCACTGCTTGTTTCCCAGGACGGTAGGTGATTGTAAAGTGGAACTTGGAGAGGTATTTGGCCCATTGTGCCTGTCTACGTGTGAGGACTTTTGAGCTCATGAAAAACTTCAAAGAATTATGATCAGTTAAAACCACAAAGGATTCCCTAAGGCTCAAAAGGTATGAACGCCATTTTTTCAAGCAATAAAGGATTTTGAGAAGTTCCTTGTCATGAATCTCATAGTTAAGCTCTGCAGAGAGCAACTTGCGAGACTCGAAAGCTACGGGATGAAAGAGAAAAGTGGAGGAAGAAAAATGCAAGATTACTCCTGCAATCGCTTAGTTGCTTGCGTCTGTTTTGACAATAGTGCAAGCTAGCTTGTTGAAGTGAGCGAGTATTGGAGCAGTGGTGAATGATTTCTTCAGAGCTTCTAACTCCAAAGCAGCTCGTTCAGTAAAACAAAAGGAATGTCTTTTTGAAGAAGGTTAGTAAGATTCACAGTCTTTTCGGCATAACACGCAATAAACCTTCTATAGAAATTACTGAAACCAAGGAAAACTTGAAGATTTTTAACCAAAGAAGGTGGGGGCCAGTCTAATATGCGTTTGCTCTTGGCTGGGTCCATCAATAGTCCTTGCTGCAAGACTACGACACCTAGAAAATGAAGAGAAGAGGAATGGATTTCGCACTTAGGGCTTTTGCAAACAGGTCATTCTTGCAAAGTCGCTGCAGCACCTCTTGCACAAGTGCAATGTTATCTTTGAGGTTCCGCAAGTAGACTAGTATATCATTGAGATATACCACAAGGTATCTACCTACAAGATTGGAGAAAATGTTGTTGACAAAATGTTGAAAAGTAGAAGGAGTGTTACAGAGGCCAAAAGGCATGAAGGTATACTCATAACTGCCGAAATGGGTTCTCATTGCAGTTCAATACTCATGAACTTCCTTAATGCAAATTAGATTATAGGCACCTCAAAGGTCTAACTTTGAGAAATAAGTAGCTCCATGGAAGAAAGTGAGGAGATGTGACATAGGAGGTACTGGATAGGCGTTCTTCCGGGTTACCTGGTTCAGTTTCCTGTAGTCAACACAAAGGCAAAGTCCGCCGTCCTTTTTTGGAAAAAATAGGACAGGTGAACTGGTATTTGAATTGCTTGGTCAAAGAAATCCTTTTGCTACATTTTCCGCAATGTAGTCTTGAAGTGCAATTGATTCTTGTGTCGGGAGAGAGTGGACTGGTCCTGGTGCCCGAGGTGGGCCAGTAAGTTCAATCTTGTAATTGTAAGGACGGGATGGAGGCAGTTTATTTGCTTTTGAAGCTGAAAAGACATTGGAAAAGTCATGATAAACCAAAGGTAAAGACTCTTCAATGATTTCTAAATCTTCAATGTTGTCATCTTCGAGCACCGGGTTTGAGGTACTTGCATGGTGCAAGAGGATTAGGGAGCTCAAAATACACCGTTTGTTTGGTGTCTGTTTCTCTTTGAAGGAACAGGAAAGAGGTAAGCTGGATAGTTAAGCAATAATTCCTAAATCTGAAGAGGGAATTTGGGAATGAAGGTCAGGATATTGCAAATCTCCTGGCGGAAAAGTGTCATCCAACTCAATGACAGTGTCAGGTAGGCTGTTTAATTCCTGATTGACGGAAAGATTAGCGTTCTGGGGGTGCAAGGTTTGAAGGTTAATTACTCCTTCTTGCCAATTCACATCCGGATTCCAGTAAACTA
Source organism: Puccinia polysora (assembly GCA_025617555.3). NCBI lineage: Eukaryota > Fungi > Basidiomycota > Pucciniomycetes > Pucciniales > Pucciniaceae > Puccinia > Puccinia polysora. The sequence continues at coordinate 35,365,057 of CM062623.1, read as the reverse complement.
GGAAATCATGGCCTAGAATGGTATCATTCATTCCGGGTATAGCCAAGACAAATAAATCCTGTTTGAAGTTGGGGAAATTGGAGAATGCTAAGGTCCATTTTGCCTTTTGGGAAACCCAATAAGACGGTTCAGTCGGACTACTTACTAAATAGATAGGAAATTTATCTATCTTGGAACGCGTAAGATTTTTGGAAGTGGCAAAAGATTCACTGTTGAATCAAACATTAGCGCCAGAATCAAGTAATACTTGATAAGGAGTGTTTTCGGAATGGAATATGATAAATCTCAAACTTGGAGCACCTAGTGACTCGCAAGTGCAAAGATTTACTCGCGGTGATTTAGATAATGTGTAGTTTTCCTTGCAAGTATCAGAAAAACTACAAGGTAATTTTTTGACTGCTTAGCCGCTTTACACCCTAACTGCTTTGCACAGCTGTCAACATCATTTTTTCCTCCACAATACATACGCAGCCCGTTCTTTTCCCTTTGTAGCCGTTCCTCATTTTGAAGCATCCCGGTTTCTATGTCCAAGGACTTCAAAGTTTTGGAGACGGCTTTCCCTTTTGAGTTGGAGTTCAAATTTGGGGTTGGTTTGGATGGTTTTGGGTTCCTCGTGTTTTGCTTTGAGGAGTTTTCCACCCTCGGAGCCGAGGTGGACAGTCCATGGTTGTTTCTCCAAGAGCAATTCTTGTCATGATAGCCATTATCAAGCTCAATCACTCAATCAATTAGCTGCTGAAGCGAGGTTGTCTTATGACCCCCAACTGCAAGCTGTTTGATTAAGCGTGACGGTAGACCCTTTTGGAAATGGAATAGAAGAGCGGCCTTGTTCCACTGGATGCAAGACTGCAAGGTTTGAAAGTGAGAAATATAAACGGAAGCTCTACTATTCTCCTTCATAACTAAACTATTAAGTTTGTATTTGGCGTTTTGAACTTCATTGGGATCTCCAAACAGGGTGAACAGTTGTTGCTCAAACCTGTCCCAGTTGTTGAGAATACAAGTGGGACTGTTGTTGGACAACAGTTTGAGGTATGGTTCAAACCACTGCGAGGCTCTACCTCCTAAGAAGGACAAAGCATACATAACTTTATGTCTATCGGAAGGGAAGTTGTTGGAGTTGTTTGAAAAGATGATTTTACAAGACTGTATGTAGGATCTAAGCTTATAAGGGTGTTCTCCCGTAAAGTGATTTGGTTGTTTCATGCCCAGAGTGAAAAAGCTAGGAGTACTTGGACTAGATCACTGGGCACCATGAGTGAGGGACTGGATCAATTTTGAAAGCAGGGTTGGAGCATTGGGCTTGGGAGCAGTAATGCAAACCCCTGGTCTACCACGAGTTGAGGTTTCATTGGAAGAATGGTTGGACTCTGCAAATTCCACAAGAGGGTCCTTCGGAGCATCCCGTGGAGGAGCCCAAGGATCATTGAGAGGTTCAAAAGATGGCAATTTAGAAGGAGGAACGGGATCTAAGGGTTTTTGGGCCCAAGGAGCACTGGTTCTCCCTACCCAATGAATCTCATCATTATAAGGGGCAAAGGAAACATTCCCGCTTGAGCGAGTATGTGACAAAAAAAAGAAGAAGTCTACTATAGGTTTGCAGGCTACAATAGATGAGTTGAGTTAGTTAATTTACTGTCACACGACCACCCCACGTACTATAGGGCAATTCTTAGATGATTGTGAGCGCAAAGGAATACCAAGTGCAAGGGCAAGTGCAAGATAGCAAGACTTTGTTGCAAAGTGAAAACTTGGTTATGCCACTCAACAAACAGCAAGAGGGACGGAATGTGTTCCGAAGAAGGAAACTCAACCTGAGTCCAATGTGATAACTAGGTTGTAGCAAATGCGAGAACGTATGAAATTAACTAACTGAGGAGACAATCATCAGGCAAGGGGATAGCCCTTATAAGGTAATCCAAAGTGACTAGATACAACCTGGTGATGAGCTCATCACAGTTGAAGCGGTGAGGCAATGAATGACAGGAACGGGATAGTGTCATACTGACACCAAACTCAGTCTAACCTCAGTCTAACCCTCAGGCCTGATCTACTTTCTTAGGAACTTCAACCTCAGGGCTCAGGAGAATTACATCAATATGTCTCCAGTAACTATATACCTCAGGATCTTTATGCAGTACATATCTACATATAGTCTAACCTCATACTTTACACAGATAGACTCCATAGGCTGGCACATACTCAATCTCCCAGGCTCTACTCTACCTCTCTGTCTAAACCATACCTCTTTGGGTTATCTCTCTGTCCAACCCATACCTCCTCTGTGTGGTTTATCCTTTGGGAATCTTTATGTACATCCTCCTGCAGATTGTATTACATACTCTCTCTACTTAGTACATAGTTTCATGACTCCTATGTACACTGTACATCCATCAACTGTACTCTCCCAACTTAGACAGCTCAGACCTGGAAACTTTTCCCAATGTAGAAGCAGCCTAACCTAATGTAGTAGCATACCTGATCAGCCCTCTCTGTTACTTAGACTGTTCCCATGACATCATGTGTGTAGTCTGAGCCCCAATCACTTTTACCTCTGTTGTAGTTCCAACCTGTTGTCTATTTAATAAGCCTCCTCTTTCCTCTTCCTGATGCTTCTGCCAAGAAATCACTTTACTACTTCTTACTAGGAGATCTTCCCCAGCAAGTGTCATTCAGCACCATTCAACCCAATCCTCCTCTGCTCCTGTTAGCCTTCTTCAGTAACCTTTCCCCCAATCCTACTGTGGGTAGAGACCCCTCTGTGCCAAGCCCTGCTTGCATGTCAGCAGCCCTTGTGACATTAAACTGATTTCTTCCCCGATAACCCCTTCTTCACCAACCACACTCCCTATCCTTTTAGACAGAATCAAATCTTGCTATTGAGTTGTGGCAATTTTTGTTTGCTTTATTTCTGTCCCAACCTTGAACTTGGCTATTTGATTTGTGTCCATTTTCATTGCTTCCCTTACCTTACTGTCAAACCTACTCAAAGGACCCAGCTCTCTGTCCTCTAAGTATCACTTCGACGCTTGGACGCTTTGACGCTTTGACACTTCGACACTTTGACACTTCAACACTTTGACGCTTTGACGCTTCAACACTTTGACACTTTGACGCTTTGACACTTTGACACTTAGACAAGGTATAGTAACCAGTATTTGACTGTCCCATAAAGGTAATCCCAGGAAGAAAAAATTCCTTTTTAATCATTTTATTCTTTCTCCAAGGTGAAGAACAATTTTTGGGTAACTAATCATTCTTAGAAGTAATAATGCCCTCACGACGTGCTCTTTTTTCTCACATTTCTAGCCAAGCAGTCACCCGCAGCTCTAGGGGGAGAGGTACCACTGAACCTACTGACCATTCCACCCCCAGAACTCGTGGAACAGGTAGGAATTTTTCTAACCTGGCTGCACCAGTGGTTACCACTTCCACTCCTATGGATACAGGTTTATTGGAACCTATTCCCCAAGTATCCCTTTCTACTATTCCTTCTTCTGATAATGCTAGCCTCCACAGGGTCACAGGTCAGTTTCCAAGCCCAGGTTACCATGGTTTGGACTCTCCTGCCTATGATGCAAGCATGGTGCCAATCCCAGGAGAAGGTGAGGAAGATGAAGAGGATGAAGACTCAGGATTCAATTCCAGAATCTTGAGTGGCCTGGGTTCACCATCCCCAGAGGGTAATCCTATTCAAACTTCTAATGCAACAGCAGTCCCTTCACCTTCCCCACACACCAACTTTCCTTCCACCACTCAGGCTCCTTCAACTGACCCTGCCCTGCTGGCCATTCTTCAGCAAATGACCACTGCAATGACTCATCTTTCTAAACCTGCTGACCATGGACCCTCTGCTAACTTCAAATCTCCATCTATCAATGCCCCAGATAAATTTGATGGAACTAACCCAAACAAGCTTAGACCTTTCCTTCAAGCTTGTGAACTCATTTTTGCAAATGATGAGAGAGTTTTTGCTAATGACAGAAAGAAATTATTTTTTACAGTCTCTTACCTTTCAGGAAATGCCAGTCAATGGATCCAACCCTATCTTTCTCACATTGGTAATCATGAGCCAGACTTCATACTTAACTCCTGGTTTTTATTCACTCAACAGCTTCATACCCTTTTTGGGGATTTTCTAGAAATCCAGTGTGCTGAGAAGTAGTTAACCCTCCTTAAGATGAAATAAAGTGGTTATGCTACTAACTATATCACTGAATTCAGGACACTTATGACCAAGGTCTCTGGGTGGGGTGATAAAGCCTTTTTCTTTCATTTTGGACAGGGTCTCCCAGCCAGATTACTGGACCAACTAGCTGTTTATGATGGACATCAAGAAACCTTGCAAGACCTAATGGATATTTTTCTTAAGTATGACACTTGTTACCATGGAAGGATCCAGGAGAAGTCCTTCACTCTCCCTCAGACCTCAAGACCTGGACCCAGTCTTCCAAATCCTCAGAAATCTCAACAGACCAGCCAACCAGGTAGGTTTAAGGGGAAGAACAAGCCAAACCCTACTAATTCTACTCCAACCTATGTCCCCAATCCCAACGTAGGAGAGGATGGACACCTCAAGGCTGAAGAAAAAGCTAGGCGAGAAAGAGAGGGTTTGTGTAACTACTGTGGAGGAACTCACAAAATTAGCCTCTGCAGGAAACGTCCAGATTTTAAGCCTGGCCAGAAGCACAATCCTATGAAGCCAAAACAGGGAAAAGACTAGGTGATGGGAATATGGTACTCCTTGACCATCACCCTCCCAATATTTTAGTATAAACTTTGGAAAGAAAAGACGCTAACCCTCCTTCCAAAGACTTACGTTTTGTTTGCTTGTCCAATAACCAGGCTTACAGTGTACTTGTTGACTCTGGAGCAACTCAATCTGTTATTTCAAAATGTATGGTTTTAAATTTTTATCAATCACTCAAACCCCTGACCACTCCTATCTTCTTATTTACCTTCAGTCCTTCTGACTCACCTTCACAAGAAATCACCCATCAGGTTTCCTTCAATTTCTCTTTGTCCTCTTTTCCCAACATGGAATGGGATTTCTTGGTTGTTTATACTCCCCCCAAAGAAGACATTATTCTAGGTATTGAATTCTTCCATTTCTGGAACCCAGAGGTAAATTGGCAACTGGGATTGATCACCCCAAGAAACCAACCAACTTTGGATCATTCCTCTTCCATTGAACTCTCCTTGGCCACTACTTCCTTTCCGCCAGTGAACGTGCAGGTCACTGCTCCTGTACCCTTTTCAGAATATATGCACTCAAACACTTCCCTTTGAGTTCAACAACTACTTCTGTGAACAGGATATTCTTTGGACATTCTCTGAAATTCTTGGAGGATATGGAGAATTATCTATCCGTTCAAGGTTTGTGTATGATTATTTCCAATTCTGACTCTGACCCAAAGCAGGCTACTGCAGAAGGTTTGGATGAAGATGAGGAAACTGATGAAATCAAAACTATGATGGAGAGGGTTCCTGATGCTTATCATACCTTTTTAGATGTTTTTTCCAAGGTCAAAGCTGATAAAATCCCTCCTCATCGCGCTTACAACCATCATATCAAACTGGAAGGCCCTATGCCTCCAGTTGGGCCTATCTACTCCCTTAGTCACCATGAGAAGGAGGACCTACAAGCCTATATAGCGGAAAATATAGAGAAAGGTTTCATTTGCCCCAGCACTTCCAGCACTGTAGCACCTGTCCTCTTTGTAAGAAAAAAGGATGGTGGTTTGCAATTTTGTGTTGACTATTGCAAACTCAACGCTGTGACTCGAAATAACCGGTATCCCATTCCTCCCATGACTCACTTATTAACAGTCGTTTCTGGTTCTACCATTTTTTCCAAAATTTACCTCAGGGGTGCTTATAATCTCCTTTGAATTAAGGAAGGGGATGATCATCTTACAGCATTCAGAACTAAGTTTGGGAGTTTTGAATATTTGGTAATGCCTTTTGGACTCACCAATGCCCCTGCCTCTTTTCAATGTCTTGTTAATGACATTTTTGCAGACCTTCTGACCATCTGTGTGGTGGTATACCTTGATTACATTTTTATTTTTTCCAAAAACTTAACAGAACATACAGCTCATGTGTGTGAAGTCTTGAAAAGACTTTGGAAGAACAACTTATATGCAAAAGCTTCTAAGTGTGAATTTCATGCCTCCTCAGTGGACTATCTAGGATATGTCATTTCCAGAAGTTTCATTGAAATGGACAACTCCAAGGTCCAGAAGATCTTGGACTGGCCACCACCAAAAACAAAAAGGCCTTGCAACAGTTTTTGGGTTTTTCTAATTTTTATCGCAGGTTTATCATTAACTATTCCAGAAAGGTGCACCTCCTCACTGCTCTAACTGGAGCAGACCCCATCTTTCCTTTGTCCCCAGGGGCTCTGGAGAATTTTGAGGACCTCAAGGTAGCCTTTACTAAAGCTCCTGTACTCATACATTTTGATTTTTCCTTACAAACCTTTTTGGAGACTGATGCCAGTGACTATGCCCTAGGGGCTGTCCTCACCCAAGTCTCTCTTGATGGATCCAAAAACCCAATTGCTGTTGACAGGAGGAAATTGCTTAGTGCTGAACTGAACTATGAAATCCACAATAAGGAACTCCTGGCCATTGTATGGGCCATCAAGATCTGGAGAGCTTACCTCCTCAGTCTTTCTTCTCCCTTTGAAGTTCTCACTGATCACTTATCTCTTAAATATTTCATGATCTCCAAAGTCTTGACTTGTTGCCAAGCCCATTGGGCTGAGTTTCTGTCTGAATTTGAATACACTATAGTCTATAGACCTGGAAAGCAATCAATAGTTCCTGATGTCTTGTCACTTTGAGACAACGTTTATCCCAAGGGGGGGATGCCCTATGCAGAAAAGAATCCAGCAAATGTCAAACAACTCTTGAAAAAGACTGACTTTGAACCTTTAAGAATTTTCCTTATCTCTTCAAAAATAGGTTGACAAACAATTGGAAACCTTAATTCAGTCCAAGATCTCCAACAAATCAACCCAGCAGATTATTCAGAAGCTACATAAAAAGGAACAAGTAAATAGTTACCTTATAGACCCAGACACTGGACTCATTATTTTCCAAAATAGAATAGCAATCCCCAAGGAGGATGAACAACTCCAACTTGAAATACTTCAACAAAGACATGAATCTCCCCTCTCTGGCCACCCTGGACAAGACAAAACAGCTGATCTAGTCAAAAGAGACTTCCATTGGGAAAATATGACTTCCTTTATCAAAGATTATGTTTCTTCCTGTTACCTTTGCAGCAGAAACAAAGCCAGTCACCACAAAAATTTTGGACTCCTCCAACCCTTACCAATTCCAGATTCTCCCTGAACTTCACTCTCTATGGACTTCATCTGACAACTACCACTATCCAATGGGTTTGACTTAATCCTTGTGGTATTTGATTGTTTTTCAAAAATGTCACTCTTTATTAAAACCAGAACTGATATATCCTCTGTGGAGTTGGCTAACCTACTAATTTCTCATGTTTTTACTAAACATGGCCTCCCAACTGACATTGTCAGTGACAGAGGATCTTTATTTGTTTGTTCCTTCTGGAAAATTGTATGTGAAAAATTACAGGTAAAAAGAAATCTTTCCACAGCTTATCACCCTGAAACAGATGGACAGACAGAACAAGTAAATCAGATCCTAGAACAATTTCTTAGGATGTATGTCAGTTATCACCAAGACAACTAGGATACCTGGATCCCCCTTGCTGAATTTGCTTACAATAATTCCACTCACACTTCTACTAAGCAATCTCCTTTTTTCACCATCTATGGACAAAATCCCAACTTTAACAGTCTCCATGTAGTAGATGATCAACCTGCCAGCCACTACATAACCCAGATTCACCAGAATCAAAAGTTATTGGGTATTGAACTAGAAAAGGCAATTAAAACCTACAAAAGATATTCTGACCTAAAAAGAAGTGACTTTCCTGCCTCATTTGCTGTTGGAAACAAAGTTTGGCTCTCTTCTAAAAATATCAAAACTAATTGTCCAACTCATAAAATTTCAGAGCAATGGTTAGGTCCCTTCTTGATTACAGAACAGATTGGAAAAAGTTCATTCAAGCTTCAACTCCCTCAACAATGGTCCACCATTCACCCTGTATTCCACTCCTCCTTACTCAAGACATATCAGGACAACTCACTATCCTCTAGGCACCAACCACCAACTGAGCCAGTCAAAATTCATTGTGAAGAAGAATGGGAAGTGTCTCAGATATTGGATTCCAAATTTAAGAGGGGGAAATTATTTTACTTAGTTGAATGGAAAGGCTTCCAAAATGACAAGGAACGCACTACTTGGGAACCTCACTCTAATCTTACCAACTGCCCTACTATGCTTCAAGACTTCCATACACTCTATCCCTCAAAACCAAAGTCATCCTTAAAATAAAAACAATACAAACCTTACTCTCCTTTTCAAAAAATTTATATATATATATATATTAATAATATGATAAAAAAATGAAGATTCTTTCTCCTTTTTCCCTTTCTTCAACCTTAAAAAAAAAAAAGAAAAGATCAATTACTCCCCTCTAAGAAAATATAAATTAAAACAAAAAAAATAAATAATAATAAAATAAAACAAATTTTATATAAACAACTTTTTAGATAGCTTCACACATCAATTCTTCCAACTCTTTTACTCTAGAAATCCAAGTATTTACTAATTTTAACTTGGCAACTTGATAAGAATTTGGCCCCCTTATAGTAGTCCCTATTTCAAAAGTATGCCCAGCTAAAGCCAAAATATCAGCTAGTCTTTTCTTTATCTCTAAAACTTTTTTCTTTCTAGCTTCTAAAAACCCATACTTCTCTTTTCTTATCTCACTACCCCAACCCTTCTTTAAACCTTCCTGAAAATTTGAATTTAAAGTCCTAGAATTCCTACTATAAATCTCCAAAGAATGATTAACTTGATCTTCATTTAAAACTGAATCTTCTCTGAATCTTCTTCCTTCCATCATCTCCAATAACCTTTCCTCACTTTCCAATTCCTCCAACCAGACCTCAGTTTCACCTCTTCTTTCAATTCCTTTGCTTCTATTCCTTCTTTCTTCCACCACCTTCATCTTCATCTCCAAATCCTTCATCTTGTTCCTCAAATCTTCTAACTCCAAAGAGTCATCTGATCTTCCCCCTTCTTTGACAATGATCTCTCTTCCGTTTTCTTTACCTATCTCTTTGGTGGTTCGTCTATCTTCATCCATATCACTTAATTCCATCTCCAAACTCCCTTTGGCGTCTTCATTGTCATCTCCACTTCAACAATCCGCTTTGACGCTTCAACGATTTGCTTTGACGCTTTGACGTTTGACGCTTTGACGGTAGGCTTCGACGCTTCAACTGTTTGCTTTGACGCTTTGACATTCGACGCTGTGACAATTCTCTTTGACGCTTCGAGGTTTGACGCTTTGACGATGTGCTTAAAAGGTTTGACAAACCCCTTTGACGCTTTGACAAATACCTTTGACGCTTCAACAAACCCCTTTGACGCTTTGACAATTTCCTTTGACGGGTTTGACGGATTCCAAAATACCCTTGTTTTTTACCCTTTTTGGGGGGACCTTGACCACCTCCTCGTCCAAATCTACGTGAGGGGTTCCCCATTGTATAAATGCCCCACCGCACTCCTCCTGCAGACGCCTCGACGTACAATCTATGGCCAAATTACCGGTTCGACGCAGTGCCTCCCTCTTTTCTTGCGTTTTCTTCAATCTCTCCTGCATCAAACGGACTATTGCAAACCTTGTATCAGCACTCCAGCACCTCCAATACTAAATCCAGAAGCACTTACCTGAAGATTCATCAAGTCTGGATGAGTAACCCAGGGTCATGGCATCATCATCTGGAGCCTCTTTCACTTCAAAGGGTTGAATCTTCTCCAGGACCCATAAGGTTGGCCCCAAGGCCTTTCTGCCTTTCTTATCCATATCTCACATTCTTCCATACTGCCTACAACTTCCACATTTGGCAGAATTTTGCTTGATACTGGTGGTGCAGATTCTTCCAAGCTTGACGCACCTATCACAACTTGGGTATTATTGCTGGACTGGATGATAATTGTTGGTCTTCTCCATTGGATAGGTTGGTGTAGGTGATCTGGTGTAAGGAGATAAAGGTGGTAATGGGGTGGATGGTGGTGATGGTTGTGGGTAAGGGGAAGGAAAAATCAAGTTAGACATTGCTGAAGGACAACCTGGATGGCCTCTTCAACCTCTCCTTTTATGGTCATCAGGAGATGCCCTCTTCTTCACCAAGGGGTACTGTCATACTGACACCAAACTCAGTCTAACCTCAGTCTAACCCTCAGGCCTGATCTACTCTCTTAGGAACTTCAACCTCAGGGCTCAGGAGACTTACATCAATATGTCTTCAGTAACTATATACCTCAGGATCTTCATGCAGTACATATCTACATATAGTCTAACCTCATACTATACACAGATAGACTCCATACGCTTACACATACTCAATCTCCAAGGATCTACTCTACCTCTCTGTGTAACCCATACCTCTTTGGGTTACCTCTCTGTTTAACCCATACCTCTTTGGGTTATCTCTCTGTCTAACCCATACCTCCTCTGTGTGGTTTATCCTTTGGGAATCTTTATGTACATCCTCTTGCGGATTGTATTACATACTCTCTCTACTTAGTACATAGTGTCATGACTCCCATGTACACTGTACTTCCTTCAACTGTACTCTCCCAACTTAGACAGCTCAGACCTGGAACCTTGTCCCAATGTAGAAGCAGCCTAACCTAATGTAGTAGCATACCTGATCAGCCCTCTCTGTTACTTAGACTGTTCCCATGACATCATGTGTGTAGTCTGAGCCCCAATCACTTTTACCTCTGTTGTAGTTCCAACCTGTTGTCTATTTAATAAGCCTCCTCTTTCCTCTTCCTGATGCTTCCCCCAAGAAATCAGTTTACTACTTCTTACTAGGAGATATTCCCCAGCAAGTGTCATTCAGCACCATTCAACCCAATCCTCCTCTGCTCCTGTTAGCCTCCTTCAGTAACTTTGCCCCCAAGCCTACTGTGGGTAGAGACCCCTCTGTGCCAAGCCCTGCTTGCATGTCAGAAGCCCTTGTGACAGATAGTAAATGAAGCAGTGGTATAGATCCAAGGTCATAGCGTAAGTGCAAGACAATAGAATCTGAGCGTACAATTTTAGGACGAATTGGGACAGGAGCTAGTGACGTTGAAGGTAATGCAAATGAGAGGTAATAGTGCATGCAGGGTGGGCACTAGTTCAATTGCAAACTATAAAGTAGTGATGGCTTAGTTAGAAGTAGATGCGAACTAATGAACAATGCATGACCAAAGATGGAATTCCAAGGCTTTTTATTGGCCAGGGAAGGAGATTGGATCTCATAATGGATGGCCAACTGGTATGGAGTTGACGGCAAAGTTTGCAAGTATATACTGAGTTGGTTGCCAAGATTGGAAGGTCAGCGCGAGCCAGAGGAAATAGCCAATTGTACCATTGATGTTGTGCTTTTATTTGTGTCACGCTTTTAGACTGAGGTAGATGGTACTGAGGAGAGGACATGTCAAAGTGATGAAGAAAATAATCCTTAAGTGAAAAGCATGACACATACTCAAAACCCTGATCCTTGATCCTTATCACCAACCAATAGCTTTGATGGTTGAAGAAGAATTTGACAGATTGAATTCTTGAGTGTGTTACACCACTCCTGATCCCTTTATCGGACCATACTGGTCCTGATCATCCTATGATTATCTTTCTGGAACCAGTCAGGTTTTACTGAAGAGGTTTTATTAAGCTTAAAACCGGGAGTGTTAAACCTCCCTTCATTTCTTTTGAAGTTGAATTACGCCACGCTACCCTTGAGTCCCTTGCAAAGTGTTGGGTTATCCTTGTTTGAATCAGTTATTGTTTTTGCTTCTAGGGCGTCATCAAACAATTAGCTTTGTATTGTGCATCCACCCACAGTTATCTGGTACCCCTCAAGCGCTTTATTGCGGCTAGTTGGGCAGGTTCATTAAGAACCTGGAGGTTGTTTGGGATTGAGTTGATCTTTCCTAAGCTTCTTCTGACAACCAGAGCCATTAGCTTGTGGGCGTTGGCACTTACAATTGCCTTGTCTTGTTGAACTCTGAACAATCCTTGACTCCTTCTATTCAAGTTTTCCTGGCACCATCTTGCCTCAGATAGTGTTGTCTCCCCAGCTACCGACTACTACTATCTTTATCCCCTTACATTTGGTCCCTTGTTTACCAGGTTCTGGACTTTGATCTTGGTTACATTTAAATATTTTTGTAACACTCAGGAGGGCAGCCTAAACAGCACCTTTCCCCTCCACAGAACTGCCACAGCCTAGGACCTTTTGGAGTCTTGCAGTGTCTAGTTTGTCACACTTATGGAATGAGGTAGATTGTAATTGAGGGAAAGAGTATGTAAAAGTGAGTGGACAATAACCCTAAAGCTTGATGCATGAAAGTGCTTTATGAGGCACGATAAGGCGGATTTTTTGCCTTTTGCGTACAACAAAAGTGGTCAAACATGAGAAAATCTGAATTGAAGACCAAGACCAGTCTATGTAAAGATATTAACATCAGACCAAAGAAAAGAGATGAAAAGTTATGAATGAGGAATTGAGAAACACCAACAGGGTCAAACAGGCTTAAGATTAAGAATCCAGCAAGCTTATGAGAAATAAGAAGGGACTTCTATAGACTAAGAGTGAAGCAGATTAGTTCTAGTAGGCTGGACAAGAATGGATCAAGTGATTTACTAGATGCCTGTTGAATTAAGACGAGTCCAGCCAGAGGAGAGATTGTGTTTGAGGAGATGAAAGCGCCTTAAAAAATCTGAAATAGGATTGTCAGGTTAGATCGCTGATTGAAGAGTTGTGATTGTCTGATCTTACATGATTCAAACTGGCTGCTTTGTTGGTCCTTTTATTGTGTTGCAATTATCACTTGAATTGATCTTGCATTGTGAATTGGTTTTGATTGATTGAGAATTGAAGATTGATGGTAGTCTGCCTGTTGAGATGATTTGTGAAGTAAGTGCGGTAAGACGCAACGCCTGAATTGGTCAACTAGTCCGCAGTCATATCATCCGCCAATGACCTTGCCCCCGCAGCTGGTGAAATATGAAATGATAAGAGACAGAGAGGAAATTAACTATGAAAGAAAATGATAAAATGAAAAAGAAAATTACAAACATCTTGCACCATGTATAGAGGCCCCGCTTAGGACAGCAAATCAGAATTGGGATCATATAAGGAAATAGAATAATCTGTTGACAACAATCACAAGGAATAAGATCAGAATTTAACAAGCCTCCTCATCTCAGAAATCAGTGATATAGAGAGCTAAAGGAATTTACAAGGCAAATGTTGGAGCTCTTATTTTCTTCTTTTGTTAGGGCTTTGGCCGTCATAGATAAAGAAGGGATCAATTTAACTTCTATTAAACCTTGCTGAAAATTGTCTCTTAGACTTTTTGTTTTCAAGTCAATGTGTTTTGCCTTTGAATTTTATCCAAATTTCTTTATCTTGTTGTCTAACCCTTTGTTGTTGATGAGGTGGATAGGACACTTAAATTGTGTTTGATAAATGTCTTCAGTGAGTTTGCACAACCATTGATCCTCTTGTTGACAGCTGGAAAGCGCGATGCATTTTGATTCTGTAGAGAAATGTGAAATGCAGGATTGCTTTCTGCTTTTCCAGTATAGAGGACTCCCCTTGAACGTACAGATATAACTGCTTTGAGATATTCTAGATTTGGGATCATCAGCCCAGGTTGCATCACTGAAGCAGACAAGTAGTTCTGAAATAGATCTGGGGCCAATTTTTGGTTTCAGTTCTTTTGTGGCTGACAAATATCTCCAGAGATGCAAAATTTTGTTCCAATGACTGAGTCCTGGACGTTTGCAGTGTCTTGCTAGACTGGACACCGCAAAGCTTATGTTGGGTCTAGCCAATCTAGCAATAAAATTTAGTTGGCCATTAGGTGATCTGCAGTTGACACCCAAGGCTTTGAACTTGTTGTGATCTTCTTCATCCGCTTCCATAAGATGATGTCCATGTGTAAGCGGAGTGGACACTGGTCTACAGTTTAGCAGATTGAGCTCTTCAAGTTCTTTCTCAATGTGAAGCGGTAGTGACAGATGGATGAGGCGTTCTTTTTGCTCAATCTTCATCCCTAACAAGGTGTTCGGAGAGCGCACTGTGGAGTCTTTAAATTGCAATAGAAAACGTTCTTCAAAACTCTCAACATTGCCAGCTACCAACAAGTTGTCTACATGGAAATAGATAACGGAAATTTTGTCTTCACCAATGTAAAAACATGGATTGCAGTCAGATTCATGATACCCTTGATCTTTTATCCATTGGCTTAGCATATGGTACCAGTTACTTGGGGCCTGCTTGAGTCCGTAGAGAGACTTCTTGAGCCTGAGATACTTGGATTGTTGATTACATCCAACTGGGGTCTTGATGAAAACTTGCTCGTATAACTCAGAGTGTAGGAAAGCTCCTTTCACATTGAGCTGAATCATGTCAAGATTTTTGTTGGCAACATACGTCAGAATACCTCTCAACGATGCTGCATTTCCAGTTGGTGCAAAAGTTTCAAAGTAATCCAGCCCATATTCCTGATTGAAGCCTTGGACGCACAGGCAATTCTTGTAAACAACTGAGTCGTCATGAGTGTTGTGCTTAATTTTGAACACTGGAACCATATTGAGAGGATTTGTTACCTCCTTATCATTGACTTCTTCCCAGACCTCTAAATCTTCAATATAGTTGAATTTGTTTTCGGCCAATTTCTTCCATTCTGGTATCTTCAAGGCTTCTTCAAGAGTTTTTGGTAGCGATTCACTTATTAATCCATATCTTTGAGGTTTCTGTGAAATTTGTTGGTTTTGCAGCTTAGGCCTAAGGCTGTTTTCAATGGTGGAATTGTCTTCTGAAGGAGACCTTTCAGATTCAGTATCAGTTTCCTCTTTAATGGAACAGTCAATGGTTTCATCTGAGACAGGATCTTGAGTGTTCTCAGAGTTTCAAGGGATCACAGGATTGTGAGGTTTCGGACGGCTGATGGGTGCTTTAACATTCTCTTCTTCTAAGCGTATATTGGTAGGCTTCTGACTGTTAAAGATGATGTGTTTCGTATTGATTATCTTTCCAGTGTTGGTGATGATTTAATATGAGATTAACTTTGGGTTGAACCCTATCAATATTCGGGGGGCTCCCTTTTCCTCCAGTTTGGAGTTTATTTCAGTATTGTTGAGTCTGTAAGTTAAAGATGATCCTAAGGGCTTGGCGTAGTTATTGGTTAATTCTGATTCATGCATTAGTTTCCAGGGAGATTTGTTTCCCTTTTGTTTGGGAATCTGGTTTAACATTAAACAGCATCCTTTAATCACTTCGTGCCAACAGGACTTTGGCAAGTTTGCAACGGAAATTGTTGCTCTGGTGGCTTCCATAATTGTTCTTGTCACAAGGGCTGCTGACATCCAAGCAGGGCTTGGCACAGAGGGGTCTCTACCCACAGTAGGCTTCGGGGCAAGGTTTACTGAAGGAGGCAAACAGGAGCAGAGGAGGATTGGGTTGAAGGGTGCTGAATGACACTTGCTGGGAAGGATCTCCTAGTAAGAAGTAGTAAACTGATTTCTTGGGGAACATCAGGAAGAGGGAAGAGGAGTCCTTTTAAATAGACAAGAGGTTGGAACTACAACAGAGGTACAAGTGATTGGGGCTCATACTACACACATGATGTCATGGGAAAAGTCTAAGTAACAGAGAGGGCTGATCAGGTGTGCTACTACATTAGGTTAGGCTGCTTCTACATTGGGGTAAGGTTCCAGGTCTGAGCTGTCTAATTTGGGAAAGTACAATTGAAGGATGTACAGTTTACATGGGATTCATGACACTATGTACTAAGTAGAGAGAGTATGTAATACAATCTGCAAGAGGATGTACATAAATATTCCCAAAGGATAAACCACACAGAGGAGCTATGGGTTAGACAGAGAGATAACCCAAAGAGGTATGGGTTAGACAGAGAGGTAGAGTAGAGCCTGGGAGATTGAGTATGTGCAAGCCTATGGAGTCTATCTGTGTATAGTATGAGGTTAGAGTATATTTAGGTATGTACTGCATGAAGATCCTGAGGTATATAGTTACTGGAGACATATTTATGTAAGTCTCCTGACCCCTGAGGTTGAAGTTCCTGAGAAATTAGATCAGGCCTGAGGGTTAGACTGAGGTTAGACTGAGTTTGGTTTCAGTATGACAGTTCTATTTGCTTGCTCAACACAACCGTTATGCTGGGAGTGCTAAGGTTTGCTGACTATCTGATTTATATGATGTGCTCAATAGTACACTTGTAACTTTGAGTTGACAAACTCTCTACCACTGTTGGAGGAGACTTCCCTGGGGTATAGCCTTTTCTTTCAATGTTGGTTTTCAATTACAAACATCAAAGTTTCCGCTGTATTGCTCTTGTGTTTAAGGGGAAAGCATGCAAAGTAGCCCAAATGAGAGTCCACAAGGTTGAGAATTTACCAGAAACCACCTTTAGATATGGGATACATGGGTCCAATCAGATTGAGATGTATCTTCTCAAAGCATCTCTGAGCAATGGGTTGTAGTTTATTGAACGGTCTTTGAGTGATTTTTGCCCTGTCACAGCTGAGACATTCAAAGTTGGTCTTAAGCGCAGTTGGCAGCGTGCAATTGAGATACTTTTTGATCCTTTTGATGCTAGCGTGTCCCAGGGTTCAATGGATAGCATGTAATTCCTCATTAGAATAATATGCAAGGTAAAAAGTTGCTTTATTTTTATCCTTCATATCAATCACAAAGAGATTATTAAGAATGGAACCAGACAGAAGTAGGGAGTCGTTGATTTTCACCTGGAAGGTACGAGGACTTGCATCTGAATTGACTCAAAGTCTGGCACCTTGTGACATTAGAGCACCTAGTGATATCAAATTTACTGAGGACTGCGGTACCCACGCAACGTTGTTCAAATTCAGATTAGAGTCTTTAGTTGACAAAGCTACATATCCTATGGCCTTGATGGTAATGGAAGCATCCTTCTTTTCCGTTTGTATTTCCTGTTTTTCTTTGAAATTGGTGAGAGTGAAGAAGCTTTCCTTATTGACTACCATATGAATTGAGCAACCGGAATTGAGAATGAAGCAATCAGAGCCAGTAGAATCACCCAGAGTATTCGTGCCACAGAAGAAGGAATAGAAATGAGCTTCAGGGTGTCTTTCAGTTTTGATTTCTTCCCTCTGTTATGCAAATTATCAGGTTTCAGCTCTGGAAATTTGAACCAAAAGGAGCTTGCAGGGTGTGTAGTGACTGCAGGTTTGTGCTTGCCGTTTTCCAATCTAGGTCCAAGGTAAAGCGCAACGTTAACTGGCTTGGTTTGATCTCCTTGGGCCATGGCTTTGTTCTTGTGTTGGATTAAGTGATTGAGGACAAAGTTGTAAGACTCCAAATGGTGCTAGGCTGTGGCAGTTCTGTGGAGGGTAAAGATGCTGTTAAGGCTGCCCTCCTGAGTGTTACAAAAATATTTGAATGTAACCAAGATCAAGGTCCAGAACCTGGTAAATGAGGAATCAAGGAGTAGAGGATAAAGATGATAATAGTTTGTTAGCAATGGAAAAGCGCTATCTGAGCCAAGATTATGCAGGGAAAAACTTGAGAAAAGAAGTTAAGTCCTCTTAGAGTTCAAAGAACAAAAGCTGTTGTATGTAGCAACACCCACAAGCTAATAACTCTGGTCGTCAGCAGAAGATTGGAAATGATCAACTCAAACCCAAGCAACCTCCAGGTTCTCAATGAACCTGCCCAAATCTCTGCAATCAAGCGCTTGAAGGGTACCAGAAAACTGAGGGTGGCTGTACAAGACAAAGCACAATTTTTAAGAAGCTCCAAAGCAAACAGTAACTGATTTTGAAGCAAGGATAGCCTCAAAACTTCTCAAGGGACTCAAGAATAGGCTGGCAGAATGCAACTCCAAAGAAAATAAAAGGAGGTATAACACTCCAGGTCTTAAGCTTCATAAGACCTGTTCAATCAATCGTGATTGGCTCCAGAAAGGTGATCAGGGAGAAGGACCAGTATGGTCAGAGAAAAGGATCAAGGAGTGGTATAACACACTCAAAAATTCCAACAGGCAGAATTTTTCTTCAACCAGCAAGGCTATTGGTTGGTGATAAGGATCAGGCCACAGAAGGGAAAAGAATCAGGGTCAAAAAAATGGATCAGGGGGCAATCAAAGATATACCCAGGATAAGGATCAGGATTGAATTTCATGATGATGGGGGGGCACAGGCACACACCCCTATGGATGATTCTATTAAATGATGATCTGATGTATGATGTCTGAATCCTCCCCAGAAAAAGCAGGGGAGAGCCCCTCCTTTAATAGACCAAAGGCCTATAGACTATTTACAAGAGAGATTTACAAATGGGAGAAAAAAAATTAGATCATGGGAAAACAAAAGAAAGAAGAAAAAAAAAAAAAAAAAAACAGTGTCTTGGAGAAAAAGAAACCCAAAGAGGGAAGCCCGCAGGCATCCTGATGGGCCCGGGGGACTGCCAAGGCAGCGGATGACCGCTGGCAGGTGTCCAACGGGCATTGGCAACTGCCAAAACCCGCGCGGGCAACCAACAAGCCGCGCGGGAGACCGGCGAGCTAGAAGGGGAGGAAGAAAGGGGTTGGACGGGGATAAGGAACTGTAGGGTAGTGAGAGTGAGTAGGAGTTCGTCGAGGCCAAGTGTTCACAGCAATTGAAGATGGCGGGATAGGAGCTGGGGGAGGACCTGATGGAGGATGAAGGGCTGATCGAGCTGGATGGGGATGAGGGCAATGAGTGGGTTGCTGAGTGATAGGTTGAGATCAGGATGGAGCGGAGATGCGCTAAATTGGACGCAAGACTACAAATTGATTGGAGGCGACCCAACAGGGATTTTGGTGATTAAAACGGAAGAATTGTTGGAAGTAACGGTCTGTAGTCTAGGTGATCTAGTATGATTGATCATCCAATTGGATCAAGTTTGAGGTGAAAATAAAATAAAAGAAAAAAAGCAAGATCATTGAAGTTGATATTTATCTTTGAAGCAAATGTTGTCGTAGTGGTACCAGTTTCCATTGGGGGTGCGGAAATAGGTGAAATTGCCTGATTGCTTGGTTTGTTCAGGATTGTCACTTGCGAGCTGGGCAAAATGGGCTTCTGCCTTTGGTGCCTTTTTTGGAAATCTCACCCAGCAATTGGAGGAGTGGTGGCCGGGCTTTTTGCAATACGCACAGACTGACACGGTACCGGAGGTGCTTGTTGTGCCTTTAGAGTTGTTACCGGCGTGGGATGAGTAAAAAGATTGGGGAACAGAATAGTCTTCTTGAGAGGATAATTGGTCACCCTTGGTCATGTTGGTAGCGGTGTAGGCCTTGAGTCGGAAGCATCAACAGTATCTTGATTTGATTTTCCAGCCAAATACCAGCAAGAACCATCCATTGATTGGCAAGACAAATGGTGGCGCAGAATTTCTCTGGTGTTGAGGGGTCTAGATTGAGGAAGTTATCCAAAGCCAATGATTGGGCTGCCAAGTTTTTGCCTGCATTCTTGGATTGCAGGAGGTTCCAGACAGCGTGAACGTTGAATTTGTCACTAGGAGGAAGGGTGTTCTAGTGGATTGGATGTACAATGATGGATGCTTCTTTTTTTTTTTTTTTTTTTTTTTTTTAATGATACCTATGAAAGATGATAAGGAAAATTCATAAAAAAATTAAAATCTCCGCACTGGTCAGGGTTTCCAGGATGGGGCACCACAACATCTATCTTCATTTCCATGGTGGAGTGCATGATTTGGGACTTCATGTTTGTCATCAAGGAGGGAAATTTGAAAAGCACAAGATAAGCAACTATATCCAAAGGTAGGTCTATTCCGACTTTGGTCATCTTTTTGGGATAGACTTTCAGTGAGGTTAAAAACGCATCAATGCCGGCCTCCATGGTTAGGTGAAGGAATCCACTGAATACCCTAGCTCTATTTGCCAATTGAGAGCATGCAAAGTGAGTTTGAGTTGAGGCCCAGATTAATTTAGTGCTTTCCTCATTCACATTGTCTATGATGTTGTTGTAGGTGTTAGAGTCTAACTTTGCTATGATATGTGCTACAAACTCCTGGTTTGTCTCTTTTTCCAATTCTGCTGCCTCGCCAGGATCAGTCATGATATGAAATATTCTGCAAAGCTTGAAGGGTTTCTCAAGTTTCTTATGCCACATGCTATAGTTTTCAGCTGTAAGTAAGGGAGTTGATTCAATTAAGGACTTGATAGCTAGCAATTAATAATTCATCATATTCCCTCCTGGTCCTAGCATTGAAGAGGATGCCTGTTTTTCCATTGTTATTGGCGCAGGATTTTAACCGTGAGAAAATCTCAATTGAAGACCAAGACCAGTCTATGTAAAGATATTAACATCAGACCAAAGACAAGAGATGAAAAGTTATGAATGAGGAATTGAGAAACACCAACAGGGTCAAACAGGCTTAAGATTAAGAATCCAGAAAGCTTATGAGAAATAAGAAGGGACTTCTATAGACTAAGAGTGAAGCAGATTAGTTCTAGTAGGCTGGACAAGAATGGATCAAGTGATTTACTAGATGCCTGTTTAATTAAGACAAGTCCAGCCAGAGGAGAGATTGTGTTTGAGGAGATGAAGGCGCCTTGAAAGATCTGAAATAGGATTTTCAGATTAGATTGCTGATTGAAGATTTGTGATTTTCTGATCTTACATGATTCAAACTGGCTGCTTTGTTGGTCCTTTTATTTTGTTGCAATTATCACTTGAATTGATCTTGCATTGTGAATTGGTTTTGATTGATTGAGAATTGAAGATTGATGGTAGTCTGCCTGTTGAGATGATTTGTGAAGTAAGTGCGGTAAGACGCAACGTCTGAATTGGTCAACTAGTCCGCAGTCATATCATCCGCCAATGACCTTGCCCCTGCGGACGGTGAAATATGAAATGATAAGAGACAGAGAGGAAATTAACTATGAAATAAAATAATAAAAAGAAAAAGAAAATTAAAAACATCTCGCACCATGTATAGTGGCCGCGCTTAGGACAGCAAATCAGAATTGGTATCATATAAGGAAATAGAATAATCTGTTGAAAACAATCACAAGGAATAAGTTCAGAATGTAACAAAACATAACTTCCCCCCTGTGACTATGGATTTACAAGTGCAGAAGCATTTGATCAAGGCAAAGTACTAGAGACTAGCCCAATTATGGATTATGTACTGGGGTTCCAGGAGTAAGGGGAAATCAACATTGAAGCTGAGGAGGTGGCATGCAGATTTTTGAGGATCTGTAGTATGCCACATGTGGGATTGGGAGTGATCTTCTAAGGAAGATCAATGGGGATCTGTCGTTAAATATGCATCAGCCCAACCCAACTGTTAAGGAAGATTGGAAAAATGATCTCTGAACCTACCTCAAGTAATTGTATTGGTTAAAGGATTGGACTATTATTAAGTAGGATCAGTGCAGAATTCAAGGAGGCAGTTAGAGGATGGGTCTTTCTTTTTAAGTTTAAATTCTTTTCAGAGTAGTTCGTTTTTGGAGTTTTACATATATAAGTGGGACATTTCCCTTACTGGAAAAGGGTGGCAATTATGGAATTACCAAAGGATAAGCATATTATCAGAGTATTATCTTAGAAAGTGTAAAATAAAGGAGTCTTTGGTTATTTTTTGTCTTTGCTTCAAAAAGAAGGATTACCAGCTTGAGTGCTTGGAGTATTAATTAGGAAATAGTTCAAGTGCAGAGCTTGTTGGGCAGTCCATGTTTTTCATTTAATATTAATTCAATGTGAGTTAGCTTCGGTGGTTACAATTGAGGGCAGGATAGTTTTGCTGATAATGGAATAGGGGTAAGGAGTGACTCTTAAACCACTGCAGGCTGTAGTGACTTTTCTTGCTGAAGCGGATTATATTTGGAATTGTGGAGGTACAAGAGTGTAACTCAAGTTCTTTTGAGCTTTCTGAAACTTGGAGGAGGTTGTTGGGGAGAATTATACGGAAAACAAAATCTCTTTCCACAACAGGCAACAATTTTGGCTGAAACTCAGTGATCAGGCCATGACTTATACTTTTGGAGTGGCCTTAAAGTTAAGGAGTGAAGTGCCTTAAAAATTCATCAGCTGGATAGAACATCTTTTAAACACAACCAAGAAGGTCCCAACACACATAAGATTGGATAACAGGGCTGAATATGTTTGGAAGCTGCGGACAAATCCTAAACCACTGAGGATAATGTAATGTTTTGAGGCTAAAAGGAAATGTTCAATTTGATTTGAATGGAAATGCATGATAAAGGGAAAAAAACAACAGCAATTTAGAAATAACTAAAATGACAATTCAAACACTGGATTAGGTACAGGAGAGAGGCAGCGTTGAATAGAAGGGATAGCAGGAGTAGCAGATTTGTTGTTTCTCAAGTTGATGATTTAGAGCAATACAGGTTCAAGGAAGTTTTTAATGATTCAAGTCAGGATGGAAAGAATCAGGAAAAAATAGTTGTGAAGATAAATGAGACACAAGAGGAACCTAATGAAACCAAGAGGAAATTACTGGCCTCAGAAACCTGGGGTCAGTGTTGCAAGCTTGTGGTTGAACAAAGGAACCTTTTCCCTGGATCTGAGTTGGGTTCACTACTTATACCAGGCAGGCATGTTGGGATTGTTGGAGTTGGAGTCTCTGCAGCCAGTAGCGGATTCAGATTATTTGACAGGGGAGAGGTGAAATGTTGTGAGCAGTTGAGTGCAGTTAATGTGTCAGACAAAAAGGAGCAGTATCAAAAGAGCTGCGTGAGAGAATAATTTGAGCATTTTGCTGGGAATCCAACATCCTCCCTTAATCAAATTATGCTTCAATCATCAGGCTCTCAAGCGCATGTTTTAGGGTGATCCTGGCCACCGTTTTTGTGAGGAAGTTGGCAAGATTTGTCTTTGAGGATACCTTTTTTAGTTTGATCTCACCTTTGAGAAGCTCACCCGAGATGAAGTAGAATGTCAACTCCATGAGCTTTGTGTGAAAGCTTGGGTGTTGGTCTGGTTGAGCGCCAATTTGATTGTGTAAGCAATAGTGCAATGGCCCATGTGGGCAACCCGGGTCACACGTCCAATAGCATGACGGCCCATGTGGAAGACCCAAGCTACCAACCTCCCACAAGAATTCACCAAGGGTGGAGGTGGGACAATCCCTGGTACTTTCCCCTCAGTTTCCTTTTTTCTTCTTCTACCCAATCTTGTCAAGGACTCAACTCTTGAATCTCAACTTTCTCAACTCAACCCTCAATCTGCTCTCAATCCACTCACCGCTCAACCTCAACTCAATTCTCAATCCGCTCAACCTCAACTCAACTCTCAACCTTGAATCAACCCTCAACATACCACGGGTCAACTGCTAGTGGATCCTCAACCTACCTGTCTATAACTGGTGAGATCAGTCCAAGTCACTTTAACTCACATGGGACTCAATCCGTCTGGTCCTCTTCTTTCTCAGCCTCTCTTTTCTCCTTTCTGCTTCCTCCTTTAGCCATAGTCAAGCAACAGCTGTCTATCTTTCTGTGTTGGTGTTCCCTTCATAGACTCTTCACACTCTGCTTTTAGGGCTACTCCCAGACACTCATGTTTTTCCTTTTTTTCCCAGCCTGCTGGTCTGAAATTCAACTCATGCGTCAATAAGTTACAGATTGCACCTTTGTTGTCTTCAAAGATGGTGGTTGGTTTCCTTGCTTTGTTGGGGGCTATGTTCATTAGGAGAGACTTTATCCATTTTACTTCCTTCACAGCATCCCCCAGGGCTTTTTATTCTGCCTTGGTGTTTGAAAGGGACAGTGCTGGCTGCTTCTTGCGTTTCCAATCACCCACACACCCCAGCCACTGAATCACCAGGCCTGATATTGAGCGGCATGTGCTCGGGCATGTGGCCCAGCCGGCATTGAGATATGTGAGTATGGGCGCAGAGGAGTCAAAAGCAAAGATGAGGCCAGTGGTGCTTGTGTGATGGAGTTATTTGAGGACATGTAGTGCTGCTTTTTATGGGTGGAGGTTGGGTTTGGAAAGAAATTGGGCCAGGTAGTTCACAGCAAATGTGATGTTGGGAAGTGTGCTCACACTGATGTGGTTTAGTTCCCTGAAAATTTTCCTATAATTGACTCCCAAGGCCACAAAGTCTTCATGATCTTCCTCACTTGATGGATACAGCTTGCCATTGGACTTGAAGGCCGTGGAGTGCGTCTTGTGAGTCAGGAGCAGGTATTGGGAACATAGATGCTTGATGTAGGATTGTTGATGGATCTTGAATCCATTGGCTAGATGTTCTACATTCATCCCCAGCAGCAGTGATTCTGGGACAAGGTCCTTGATCTTGAAGCAGGATGAGATGAGTTGAACAAACTGATTGGGGTTGTTGCTGAAGATGGAAATTTCATCAACATGCACATATAGGTACATGGAGTTGGACCAGAAAACACAGCAATCTGCTTCACACCAATTGAAGCCTGCCCCGCCAAGCCACTTGCACAGGGTCTTTTACCAGGAGAGGGGAGCTTGCTTGAGGCCATAAAGTGCCTTATTCAGGCAAAGAACCTTACCTGGATAAACGTCAATGTTTCTTGGAGAGTTGATATACACCTCTTCTTGGAGAGTGGCATTGAGGAAAGCAGATTTGACATCTATCTGTTGGAAGCTCAGTTTCTTAGAGGCAGATAGGGCAATTAGCAGTTGTAGAAAGGTCTTTTCTCCAGTTGGGGAAAACGTTTTGAAGAATTCTAGGCCGTGTTTTTGGTAAAATACCTGCACGCAAAGGCAAGCTTTGAATTCAATGATTCAATTCTGGTTTTTGTTTTTGGTCCTAAATACCCACACGCATTTGAGGGGAAGTTTTTGAGGCGGAAGAAATTTTTCCTCCCAAAAATTGAAGCCCATTAGGTTTGCTTCCTCTGCCTTCATAATTTCAATACATTCTTTGGGGTATTTTGATTGAAGAGCCCCCTTCACATTCTTGGGATCCACATATTAGTGGTTTAAAATCAGGTAAACTTCTGGAAAGCCTACTTTAGAACCAATCCTGCTGGGTTGATGGATGGTGTTTTTGGGTGTGAGTTTTTCAAGAGAGGGAGCCGCCAATGGAGCGGGATGATCAGCAACAGTGGCTTTGGTTTACACGTCAGTGCATTTGGTGCCGCAAGTGATTGGATGGGTGATTGGGATAGGTGGTATTGATAGCAAATCAGAAGGATTATGGAGATCAGTTTTCTTGACAGAAGAATTAAGGGAAGGATAGAAGGATTTGTTAAAGGTAGCATTTCCAGATAAGAAAATGTTAGAGGAGTCCATATCCAATAGGCAAAATGACAAGAATTCATTGGCTTACCCAAGCATAACTGCCGTTTTGCAGGTGGGTTCAAATTTGAAGAATTGACTAGCTTTGGGAATCAAAGCATAGACAGCACAGCCAAAGGGCCTGAGACAATTTTAGTTGAACTTCTGGCTGTGCCACAGTTGGTAGGGTACGGTGTTCCCTTGTGTTTTGGAGGGGAGAACGTTAAGCAGATGGGAAGAAGAGTTGAAGGCTTCATCCCAATACTTAGGAGGTTGGGTGAAAAGTTGCACTCAGGGTTTACAGACGCAAGGCATCAAGACTTCCAAACTTGGGAACCATTAAAGGAGAAGTCCTCTTCTGATTTCCAAACCATGCTGTGGTGGGCGCGCCCAGCATTTGGTAGTTCAGGCTCAGCGTTTGGGATGCACGCGGTCTCAGTGGTGGCTGCTGCTGGCTCAGAAGCAGCTGCAGCAGGCCCAGAAGTAGGCACCACGGGGCTCAGAATATGGAGGGTGTGTTGGGCTTAACTGGGTGTGGTGGTTCGCGGCCCGCTGTGGTGCCGCATCCTGGACACCCTGGCCAGTGCCAATACTTTAATTTTTTTATGACTTTTCCTTATCATCATTCATAGGCATCATTATCAAAAAAAAATTACAATCCACTCGCTTGTCTTTTTTTTCTTTTTGTTTGTGATTTTCTTCCTTTTCTCTGTCTCTTGTGTCCTTCTACACTCCACGGATGGATCACCAAACTCATCCACTCACTCAACCTCATCGCTTGAGGCTCTCAAACAGAGCACGATTGTATCATACCGGAATTGAAACAACACACTGAAAGCTACGGAGAGGAGCAATCACAACCACCTTCCCGGGTCTTGTTTCAATCTACAATCACATCCCATCATCCCGCACCCTCTTGCTTCTTGGCTTGTAAAATAGTATTGCCATTGTGAAACGGGCCCTGAGGGACTCTGCCTTGGCCAGTTTTCACAACTTGCCAGCCATTGGCCATTGATCACCAACGCGCAACCAGCCAGCCCAATGAACTTTGATCACCTCATCAACAGCAGCAACAACATCATTGGTTCATCATCAACCCATTCCCATTGATCCAACGCTTGGTTACTTTGGTTTTGATTGGGTCTCCCAGGATCTCAACATCACCCTTTCCACAATTGACCTCTTCACAAGTTATGCTGAATTGATTTGGTCTGACTCCCTGCAGGATGATCAAATGGCTTGGAACTATCTCTTCTTCCTCGCCAAATTCTCATTCGTCGCCAAATTCTCATCCGTTGCCATGCTCTGTCCTCCTACCCCCTCGCTCATCAAATCCAAACCAGCCCCCCATCATCCACCAGATCACCCAACCCCCACTGCGTCTACCTCATTTGGCCATCTCAAGCTCCCGTCTACCTCACCCAATTCATCTCTGATGCCTGAAAACTGACAATTGTCGGTGGCGGCTGTTGCAATCTTTGCGCTGCCACCAACCAATGACTGCAAGCGTTTGATTGCGGCCGTCAATGACCTTGCGCCACCTTCAACAATCCCCCCGGCCAACCGCGGTTGCAGCCGGTCAAACCTGTCATCCGCCTCTTATCTCACCGGTCTCCCGGGCAGCTCTTCCATTGCCTGCGCAGATCTCAACCTTTTCCCGGGCCCGTCATTATGTCTGCGGGCCTCTCACTTGCTACTCTCCTGCCCACGCCCATCCTGTTAAAAAAAAAAATCCGCTCCCATTTGTAAACATCTCTTGTAAATAGTCTACAGGCCTCTGTTCTATAAAAGGAGGGGCTCTCCCCTGCTTTTTTCTGAGGCATATAATCATCCATGGGAGTGTGTGCTTATGTCCCCCCCATTATTGTGAAATTAAGATCCTGATCCTATCCTGGGTATATCTCTGATTGCCCCCTGATCCATTTTTGACCCTTAGTCTTTGCCCCTCTGTGGCCTGATCCTTATCACCAACCAATAGCCTTGCTGGTTGAAGAAAATTCTGTCTGTTGGAATTTTTTGAGTGTGTTATACCACTCCGTGATCCCTTTCTCTGACCATACTGGTCCTGATCCCTGATCATCTTTCTGGAGCCAATCACAATTTATTGAAGAGGTCTTATTAAGCTTAAGACCTGGAGTGTTATACCTTTCTTTATTCTCTTTGGAGTTGCATTCTGCCAGCCTACAATTGAGTCCCTTGAGAAGTGTTGAGGTTATCCTTGCTTCAAATCAGTTACTGTTTGCTTTTAGAGCTTCTTAAACATTGTGCTTTGTCTTGTACAGCCACCCTTAGTTATTTGGTACCCTTCAAGAGCTTGATTTCGGAGAGTTGGGCAGGTTCATTGAGAACCTGGAGGTTGGTTGGGTTTGAGTTGATCATCCCCAATCTTCTGCTGAAAACCAGAGTTATTAGCTTTGGGGCGTTGTTTACATACAACAGCTTTTGTTCCTTGAACTCTAAGCAGACTTTAACTTCTTTTGTTCAAGTTTTGTTCCCTGCATAATCCTGCCTCAGATAGTGCTGTTCCATTGCTACCAAAGTATTATCATCTTTATCCTCTACTCCTTGATTCCTCATTTACCAGGTTCTGGACCTTGATCTCGGTTATATCTAAATATTTTTGTAACACTCAGGAGGGCAGCCTAAACTGCACCTTTCCCCTCCACAGAACTGCCACGGCCTAGCACCGCTTGGAGTCTTACACTGCTTGGACATTGCAGACCCAAGAATCAAGCTGGCCCAACTAGGTTTGCGGGAAGCTAGTCTGGGAAGGTGGAGCAGGGCAATTGGGGCTATAGGAGCAGGGCAGGCAATCATGCGGTGCACCAGGTGGATATGGACAATGCAGGGGGCTCCAAGTAGGGAGGGGCAGAGGGCTGCGTCATGAGAAGGACAAACCGGGTGTGTGTAACAGTAGGCAGGCTTGAGGGTGGTTGTGGCATGGGAAAGGGTTAGGGTTAGGCTAGGTTTTCTTTTCTATTTATTGTTGGGCTGTCATTGCGCTTTTAATTACGTTAGGATTGAGAGTGTGGGAATAAAGTTTGCGCTCTCAAACCCACCTTGGAGGTCTCATATGTATATAGGATATAGAGGAAATCATGGCTTACAGTACGGAAAGGAAAGGAAAGGAAGAAAATTCATCTCTCTCTATCTCTCTCTCTCTCTCTCTAAAAGCGCAAATTCTTATCCTTACAGAGGCTAGGGACATTGTTTCTGGAAATTAGGGAAAACTACAAAAGTTTCTCTCTGTTGTTTCCACATTGTGTGGCTCCCACACAATGGCTCAGGCCATGTGGAAAAACAACCAATTACATTCAAGTTGTGTGGGCTTTTACATGGTTTGGTGACAAATTTGGGACACCTCATAAGAAAAGGGAAATTTTTTAAAAATAAAATTTATACATAATCTTTTATTTGTCTATCAAAAAAAAAGGCACTCCTTGTTTCCGTATTTTAATCCTTTCACTTCTCCCTGCCTCAACTTTTCCCTGTCCTAGTGGTCTAGGAAGGGCCCCTTGGGTTTTCAAGTCCCCAGGTCTTGTGTTTGAATCCTTTGCTTTGCGCTTGGCACCCAATTGTTTTGGCTAAGTGCATGAAAACAATCATCATCCTAACCTTTACCATCCCATCCAACCAATCTCGTCACCTCTCTGATTTCATCACCCATCAGAAAGTTTGCTGATGGTCCCTACCAATCATCCCCATCCAGCTCAATCCATCCTGAGATCAATCTACCTCTGACTTGGACATCTGGAACTTGCCAATCCTTGCATCAAACAGACCTGCAAGCTGTTGTTTGAGGTTTTTGGTGCTGTTTCTTGCCTTGGGACTTGTGGAAGCCCATCAGAAACCAGCCATCCCCCCCTCAATCCAAAATAAAACTGCTTGCACTCACATTTTCATTTGCAGCCTTTGCAAGCCATTTTCTGCCAACCCACTGGCAACCTTCAACACCCAATCATTGCATTGTTGCATTGTCTGTGGGGCTTGCTGCTGCTAGCTTTTTTCCCCCTGAAAATTTATCAGGAAAGAAAAGGGACCGGCCGCAAGGGACAGTGAATCTTCTGACTTGCCACAGTCAGAAAAAAATCAACTACCTGGAGGCGGTAGCGGCAAACAACATAGAGAACCAGTCAAAGTTCTTGACCCAATCCCTGGAAATGTAAAGGGCCCTCATCAAGTTGTTGGGGAGGGACAGATTGATGAAGCAGACGGAATCGGGGGATCCTACTCAAATAAAGAGGCCAGTAGTGCCAAAACCATAGGTAAAGAAGAAATTGACGGAAGGGGAAAGACCACAACCAGTGGCTTCAGGCTCCAAGGAGCCTTTAAGGAACAAGAACCCATCCCCTCCCCTGAGTCAAGGAGCAAGGATGAGGAAGAGGAGAGAACACAGGCACTCCATTTATGGAGAAATCATGAGGATGGCCCGGTCTCTCCAAGGAGGCTTCCAATTCTTGGAAGAAGAGAGAACCAAAAAAGCCAAGAGGGGCTGAGATTTTCCCTAGAATCTGAACTTTCCCTAGAAAGATTTCTAGATATTGTGTTCAATGAAACACTTCATATTAAAAAAGCAGTAGTTCACACAAACAAGTATTGTATAGAGGGCTTTGCAGCAATAGATAACGAGTATTTCTGCATTGATTCAGATAGCTTGAACTTGAAATAAATTTTGGCCATTTCTGTGAAAAATATAGAGGACTTGACAAATAAAACAATAGAATTAGACTTGAGGAAAACACAAGCAGGAGAATTGATTAATCTGGATGAAAATTTAACTGATATTGGTGATACTCTGAAAAATTCATGCAGAGAATCTAGCAGTATAAAGAGAGATTTGAACCCATTAACTTCAATGGTTTTAAAACTGAGTCATTCATTGGAGGTTTTAGAACATAATTTTGATAATAGCTTGAGTTCTGTTAAGTAAGATATATTGAAGTATCAAGTTATGTCAGAACAGATTCTAGAAAAATTAAGTTCCAAAATTGATAAAGTACATGAGCAATTAGAACACAACCATGAACAGCTTGTTGACAGTTTGTTATCCTTATCTCAAGATAGCAACGGTCATGTTGTGGAATCCAGAGCCCCAGAAGTAACAGGAAAAAACAAAACTGTTGCGGAAGAAAATGGTCTGGTGTAGGATTCTGGTAAAGGAGAGGTTTTTAAGCAAATATTACAGGAATTTCCAAAAATAAATTAATGGCCTGATTTTTCTGGGGAGGTTGAATATGATAATACTGAATTTATTTCATGGATTGAAACCCTTAAGGAAGATACTGGATTGTCTGATACCTTGATTACTAGTAGATTAAGTATTCTATTTAAGGGCATAGAATCAGATTGGTATAGAGACAGAAGGAGTGCAGTAGGTGTACAGGACTGGGAATTTTGGAAAAGAGAAATAAACTCCAAATTTGGCATGTCAAATTGGAAAAGGAAATTTTTGAGTGCTTTCAACAATGATAAATTTTTTCCAGGAGTGAAACCACCGGCAACTTGGGAAAACAGGCAAAGAAAAATAATGAGAGCATGAAACCCATACTTATCACTTTGACAATAGATAGACCATATCCCCCATCTCTCAGAAAAAATCCGTTTCCTGCTAGCCCTAGAAGTAAAGAGGAATTAAAAGAACATATAGATACATTTTTACAATTGAATGTAATTAAGAAGGTAAATGCCAATGAGGATTTTGATATTACCACACCTGTTATTATAGCCTGGCACAATTTTATATCAAGGATGGTTGGAGACTTCAGGGCCTTGAATTTGTACACAACCCCCAAAAGATATCCCATGCCAAAGATTGTTGAATCCTTAAGTAAATTTCACCAAGCTAAGTAAATTTCACCAAGCTAAGTACATTTCTTGCATGGATGTTCTCAAAGTTTTTCATCAGAATTTGGTAGACCCAGACAGCAGGAAGTTCCTGAGGATAGTGTGCCACTTAGGAGTGTTTGAATACCTGAGAATTCCTTTTGGTATTAAAAATGCTCCATCCCACTTTCAGAGGATGATGGATTTATAGTTTCATGAAGAGTTGATGCAGAACTGGTTAATAGTTTATATAGATGATATAATTATATTTTTTGGAAACATAGGATGAACACAAAGTAAGAGTTTCTGTTATACTCAAAAAGGTAATCAAGATGAATATGAAGATTTCTTTGACTAAGTGCTTGTTTGGATTCAATGAATTGAAAGCTCTAGGTCATATTGTAAGTGGTTTATCACTTGGTATAGATCAGGCCATAGTAGCTTCTGTCTTGCTAAAACCTATACCCAGTAGTGTTAAGGAAATTCAAACTTTTTTAGGTTTTGCAGGTTATTACAGACTGCACATTAAGGATTTTGGATGATAGCTTACAGTCTTTATAAAATATGCAGTCCACATTTTTTATTCAAAATGACTAAAGAAGGGTTACAGGCTTACAAATTACTTAAGACAAAACTGACAAGTGCACCTTCACTATTTCATCCAGACCCTAAGAAACCATTCAAGCTTTACATGGATGCATGTATGGAAGGACTTGGAGTTGCATTGCACCAATTACAAATAGTTAATGAGAAACCAGTGGAAGACCAATTTTTCTTATATCCAGACAACTTAAGGATAGTGAAAAAAGATATGGTGCTTCTCAGTTAGAATGTCTTTGTCTAGTGTGGGCCTTGGAAAAATTGTATTATTACTTAGATGGATGTCAATTTCAAGTTATTACTGACTGTACAGCGCTTAAATCATTTCTGAACTTGAAGAAACCCAACAGGCACATACTGAGGTGGCAAATTGCCATCCAATAATGGAGAGGTTCCGTGACAATATTTCACGGGGAAGTATTGATACGTAAGAATCCAGATGGTTTTTCATGTTGGGAACTACCTAATGACGTCAATAACCCTGCTTATGACCCTGATGACACTGTGGACAAATTGCCTATCATGCCCATATCAATGAACAATTTAGCACAGAGCTTCTGGGATTCTGTGTTTGACTCCTATTCCAATAATAATAATGCTTCATTACTAGTAAAAATTCTACAATCAAAGACTAATAGACAA
Organism: Puccinia polysora; assembly: GCA_025617555.3. Lineage (NCBI taxonomy): Eukaryota > Fungi > Basidiomycota > Pucciniomycetes > Pucciniales > Pucciniaceae > Puccinia > Puccinia polysora. The sequence continues at coordinate 35,332,552 of CM062623.1, read as the reverse complement.
GACTTGGTTGAGGGGCTAGAAAAAGAATGGAAGAAGGAACTACTTGATGGTAGATTTGTACTTTTGGATGGTTTGTTGTATCATAAGTCAGCCCACTGCTGTTCTTTAGTATTGACAAAGAATGGTCATGTAGATTTATTGATGAATGAATGCCATGAAAAAATCTTTGCAGGACATCTTTCTAACAAAAGAAAAACAGAAAAAATTAAGAAAATAGCTTGGTGGCAAGGTTGGAGAAACACTGTATCAGAATACTGTGATTCTTGTGAGAGGTGCTGTAAGGCCAACAGACCTACAGGAAAGAGATATGGACTGTTGCAATCCATAGAAGAACCAAAGGAAAGGTGGTCCACTATCAATATGGACTTTGTATCTGGATGTCACACGGTGTTATGTGACACCATAACAACTGCGAAGTGGACTGGATTTCATCCAGTCTCATAGCCTTTTGGTTAGGCCTTGCCTCTCAGTTGGTTTGCAGTTGTGCAAGGTATGACAGTAGACTGGATGAACCTGTTGCGGGTTGAATTTGCAATCAGGACAAGTTTTGGGAATGGCTTGCTCCTGTGACAATTGTTGGGTTTTCCGCCTGTCAACAGCAAGACTCCCGAGTCTTGGTGGCTCCTTATGGCGTTCAGGAGTGTGTCTGAATATGGCTCCATGTTTTGAGGTCATGGGTTGGTGCCACCATCCATACACACTTTGTGACAAAGTGCCCTTAAACCCGGGGGTACTGTCACACGGTGGTATGTGACACCATAACAACTGCGAAGTGGACTGGCTTTCATCCAGTCTCATAGCCTTTTGGTTAGGCCTTGCCTCTCAGTTGGTTTGCAGTTGTCCAAGGTATGACACTGGACTACCATCTGGATGGAAAGAAAATCATAATTTTGTACTAGTGATAGTTGATAGATTCTCAAAGAGAGCTAGGCTTCTACTTTTTTACAAGGATATTTCTGCAATGGAAATAGCTCTATTATACGAGAACAGCATTTTTAGTGACGTACGTTGCCCAAAGAACATAGTTAGTGACAGAGACCCTAAATTTGCTTCTGAAATTCTGGAAGAGTTTGTTTTACCTAGTAGGGAAAAAATTATCTTTCCCAACAGCTTACCACCCGCAGACTGATGGTCTAGCTGAAAGAATGATACAGACCTTGGACAACATGATAAGTAGTTATTGTGCGTACCAAATTGATTTCAAGGAAAACAATGGCTATACACATGATTTGGTATCACTGTTTCCAGCTTTGGAATTGGCATATAACTCTAGTAAGCATTCTACCACCAACAAGTCACCTTTTAATTGGAAAGGGGTTGTATTCCACATATGCCCCTGGATATTCTGCTTAGCAAGAGAATTGTACTGCACCTCTCTGCTGATTTTTTTAGATAAATGATGATTAAGGCTTAGAGATTTGCAAGAAAATTTGTTAAAGAAGCAGTTGAGTACAACAATAGTAGATGATATATGTTGAATAAATTACTGTTTCCTTTCTCTTTCTTTCTTCTTTTCCTTTTCTTTGTTACATTTCTTGTTATCTTTCTTGTCCTTCTAAATGTCACATCTGCGCTTCTCTATTTACATCAGACACATCCGCGCAACCTCTATCAATGTCACAAATCTTTTTCTCTTTCACACTATTGTTCACCCATCTCATTCTATCTCTCAACTCTAAGACTCGACGCCTGACAACTTTGGATGATGGGTGATCTTCCACGTACAGAAAACCCAAAACCAAAAACTCAACTTCACTCAACAAACTCCTCATCATTTCGAACTCCTCATCATTCTTCTTTTATCCTTTCTTCTTCTTAAGTATTTATTTCTTTCTTTCTTATTCTTAACTTCTTCTTACAACGCCCAACTCAAATCAACTTGAACCTAACCTCTCAAGTTTATTCTTCAACAAGACCTGACTCGAAAGATCTGAACTTGGCGTTATCTTTTTCATTTTCTCAGAAGTCTGACTTTCCATCAAAAATCTCTTCCTAAAGTTCATCATTGCCATCTGCCTCTGCTCACTACTCTTTCAATCCTAAAACCTAAAATCACCCAATCTTGTTGAATGTCTCAAGTCATTCTATAGCCGGATGTTGGTTTTCTTCTTTTCACTAAATTCTCTTTTTCTTCTCTCTCAAATCTCTTTTATTTTATTTTCTCACTTCTCTTAACTGATTCCTTGCTTGTCTTAGCCCTCTTTGTTCTTGAATTCTCAAATTCTTCTTAGCAATTTAACACAGTTAAAAGCCAAACTCAATCCAACAAACCTAATTGAAGCCATGGAGGGATCCAGAAACAATGGTTTCCAACAGATTATCCTCAAGGCAGCTCTCAAAGAGGTACCCATTCTCTCAGACAAGAACTACTCCATCTGGAAGGACAAAAAGTCTATGGTACTCAAGCTCAAAGGAATAAAGGAAGCTCTAGAGGATGACTCCAAAAATCTCAGCACAGCAGACAACATGGAAACCAGAGTCATTCTTCTGTCTTGAATTGACTCAATAACTCACAAAAACGTGGTTAACCCCTCAAACATCTCTTCAGCTCAACTGCTCTGGCAAACCATAAAGGAACAATTTGCATCCTCACAAACCGGCAACAGAGCCCGTGTATTTAATGAATTTCTATACCAGCAGCTCAAACCCAACGCAATCAACCTCTTCATTACTGAAACTAAAATCTCTGTTAAGAAGATGGTGGATGTAGGGATTGATCTACCCAATGACATTCTGTCTTATCTCATTCTATTCAAATTTACTCCGTCACTTCATTCCCTTTGGCAACAATTTATTCATTTGGATAAAACAGTTACTCTAGATCTTGTGCTCAACCACCTCACTCAACTGGAGAATGAAGTTAAAGTCAAATCCAAAGAAAATAAACTAAGCAACAGCTTTAGTTTCATCTTGACCTCCCAAGAAACCTGTCCCCGCTGAATTTCAATGTAGAAAGGGATATCTTAACCCTAAATCTCCAGATCATCCCAAAAGTAAATGTTGGCATCTTCACAAGAACCTTGCTCCCGACTGGTGGAAGGAATCTCAAGCTCGTTGGAGAGCGCAGCTCAACTCTCAATCGAAGGCCAAGGAGTTTGCTCACTATGTGTCTCTTCTAACCATGTGGATTGAAGACATAAATCCTTTAAATCAAATTATTCTTGACTCAGGCGCTTCATGCCATATGCTCAACTCCCAAGAATAATTTACGCATCTTGACAAGCTCACTGGCAATGAATACATCAACACTGGGAAAAAGGACGCAAAATTCCCCATTAAGGGGAACAGCACAGTCAAATTAACCTGGAAAGGCTCCTCCGTCTCACTCAGTAACTGTTTCTTTGTACCCAATCTGGTGGTTAATTTAATAATTCCCCGTGAACTTATCTCCACCAAGAAGTGCTCACTCACATCCTCCAAAAATCAATTCACTTTGCTCGCTGACTCTCAACTGGCCTTCACTGGATTCATCCACAAGAATCTTTTTTTCCTCAATCCTCCTTCTTGAATTGGGAACAATAATAAGCTGTGTCACTTATCACTCAAAAATTCAAATTCAAATTCCATCTCATTCCTACATCAATCTTTTGGACATGCTAGTCCGTACTGTCTCAAAAATCTACTTCCTTCTCTTTCCTATCAAGCTCTCTCTGACTTTCAATGAAAAGACTGTGTCTTCTTCAAAATTTCCAAATCTCCATTCAAAGCTATGTCCATTCCATCAACAAAGCCTTTTGAACAACTTCACATTTATTTTATTGGACCAATTAATCCTTCATCACGCAACGACATGAACTACATCATGACTGTCATTAATAATTTTTTGTGCTACATCTCTGCGATGCCTCTTATGCACAAGTCTGATGCCTGCCTTCAACTCAAACTTATTCTTAATCACAAAAGGCAAAAACAAAATTGATTCCCTGCTACCATCTGTACCAATGGCGGCGGAGAATTCTCATCCTTGGAAATTAAAGATTTCTTCAAGACTAACTCTATCCAGCACCTAATTTCAGAACCCTACCACCATGAACATAACGGCAAAGTTGAAAGAGCGAGTTGAACTCTCACCTAATCAATCAGGGCTATTCTTCAAAGCTCCAAATTACCGCTCAATCTTTGGGCGGAAGTAGCCAAGGCTGCTTCTCTTTCCTTGAACCAAACTCCTAAGTCTCCAAATCTCCCTTCTCCTTATCAACTGTTTACCGGCAAATCTCTCCTCATTTCCTTCTTTCACCCAATCGGATCCAAGGTCACCTATCTTGACAACAATATTAATTGCAGTGAAAAATTCAAAGACCAAGGGCTTCCTGGTACCCTTGTGGGTTATAACCCAAACTTCTTGTCTTTCCAAATTTTAAAACCTGAAAACTTGATTATTTCCTCCAAACACATAAAATTTATCAAAAATTCCAATCCAATCCAGACTCCCATGGTTTCTAATTCTCATTCGTATCAGCTTCAAATTGATCTCAATGAAAATATCTTACACTCTTCTCTTGACCTTTCTTCTCAAAATTCACCAACTATTGCTGAATCCTCTGATTCTTCAATCAGAGAACAAGCGCCTATCTCCAGCTCTTCAATTGACCCATCAGAAAATTTGGAATCCGACTCTGAATATGATCCCTTGACTGAACTTTCTGAACAACTTATCCCTGGTTAATCGCTTTGCAATCGATCTAGCTTAAATCCCCCCAAATGATTTGGGTACCACCACTATCTTGTACCTTGATCATTCGAACAAGCCAAACAATGTTTTGATCACTTGAAGTGGGAATCCTCCATGGACACCAAATTAAATGGAATTGAAGCCCTTGATGTATGGGAGGATTATCATGGTCCTGAGCCAGACAATTCTCTTAATACTACGTGGGTTTATTGACTCAAGGACAACTTCCATGGCAACCCTCTTGTTTACAAAAGTCAACTCTGCTTGCAAGGCTTTGATCAAATCTATGGCTTGGACTATCAAGACACTTTCTCTCCAATGGGAAAAGCTGCCTCTCTTCAAATCACTCTTCTTTTTGGACTTTTTCACTCACTTCCTATTTGTCAGTTTGATGTGAAGAGTGTGTTTCTACACGCTCCTCTGTCAGAAAGAATTATCATCAAAAGACCTAAAGGCTCCAATCAAAAATCCAAGTTTCTTATTCTGCAAAAATCACTCTATGGTCTCAAACAAGCCCTTTCAAACTGGTTCCACACTCTCACCTCGTGGATCCGGGAGCAGGGCTTTCACAAATCCATATCCAACCCTTGTTTATATATTCATTCTGCTTCCAATTCCGTTCTGTTCTTTCATGTGGAGGATCTCATCCTAGTTGGTCTTGGAGATCATATTTAACTGAAATTCCTTGATTTTTTTCCTAACTCTAGCCATCATGAACCCAACACGATACCAGGTATGAAGTATGAACGTATTGGAAACAAGATCCTCTTATCTCAACCCAAACACATCAAACATGGATTAGAAGAATTGAAAATGACCAAGAGCAAACCATCTTTGATTCCACTTACTGCCAACATCAACCTTTCATCAGCCACTGACAACAAACATGAAGAATTCAAAACCTTAAACATTAATTATTGCTCTGCAGTCCTTCTCATGAAATATATAGTGTGTCTGAATCTGCCCGAGCTAAGCTTTGCGGTCTCTAGCCTTGCAAGATTCTGCACAAATCCCGGAATTTGCCATTGGAGGGAGGTTAAGTGATGTTGGAAGTACTTGAAAGCTACAAAAGATCTTAAATTCACCCTGCAAATAAACCACTCCAACACTCAAATCCAATGCTTCAGCAAAGCAACTTGGAGCAATGATCTAGATACAAGACAATTGCAATCTGGTCACTTATCCCTGCTTTTTAATTCTCTTATTTCTTGGAGCAGCTATCGCCAGCGCAATTTCACTCATTCCACTACCAAAGCCAAATTGAATCCTCTGGTTGACTCCTTTCTGGAAGCCATTTGGATGAGAGTTCTAGTATCCAAACTCTGGAAAACGGACATTTCTCCTAGTCGTCACTTCATCAATAACAAAGGACTTGACGATAAGCTCAAAAAGTTTGGTTGCAATTCCAAAACCCGCCACATTGATATTAAAACCAAAGCACTTTGAGAAGAAATCAAGCTTGGAAATCTGATTGTCAAACTGATTCCTGCTAATAATATGAAGGCTGATGGACTTACCAAGGCTCTTCCTCTTTGCTAACTTATCTCACTTCTTGAAATTATAAACCCATCCTTCTCTACACCAAATTCAGTCATACAAGTCACTGGGGGTGTTGAATAAATTACTGTTTCCTTTCTCTTTATTTCTTCTTTTCCTTTTCTTTTTTACATTTCTTGTTATCTTTCTTGTCCTCCTAAATACCACATCCGTGCTTCTCTATTTACATCAGACACATCCGCGCAACCTCTATTGATTTCACAAATCTTTTTCTCTTTCACACTACTGTTCACCCATCTCATTCTATCTCTTGACTCTAAGACTCGACGCCTGAAAACTTTGGATGATGGGTGATCTTCCACGTACACAAAACCCAAAACCAAAAACTCAACTTCACTCAACAAACTCCTCATCATTTCAAACTCCTCATCATTCTGCTTTTATCCTTTCTTCTTCTTAATTATTTATTTCTTTCTTTCTTATTCTTAACTTCTTCTTACAACGCTCAACTCAAATCAACTCAAACCTAACCTCTCAAGTTTATTCTTCAACAAGACCTGACTTGTAAGATCTGAACTTGGAGTTATCTTTTTCATTTTCTCAGAATTCTGACTTTCCATTAAAAATCTCTTCCTAAAGTTCGTCATTGCCATCTGCCTCTGCTCACTACTCTTTCAATCCTAAAACCTAAAATCACCCAATCTTGTTGAATGTCTCAAGTCATTCTATAGGCGGATGTTGGTTTTCTTCTTTTCACTAAATTCTCTTTTTCTTCTCTCTCAAATCTCTTTTATTTTATTTTCTCACTTCTCTTAACTGATTCCTTGCTTGTCTTAGCCCTCTTTGTTCTTGAATTCTCAAATCCTTCTTAGCAATTTAACAGGATAAAACTCACAAAGACCATTAAATAAAAATTGGAGATATGGTCTTAATGCCAACAGTGAACCTTTCTAACTCAGCAGGTCATAGAAAACTTAAGGACTTATTTGTTGGGCCATTTGTTGTAAAGGCTTTAAATGGGAAGAATGCAGTGGAATTCATTATGAACAAAGAATTTTACTGAAAACATCCAACATTCCCAATCAGTCTGTTGAAGAAGTTCATACAAACTACGGAAAATTTTCCATTGAGAAAGACCCCTGTAGTTATAATCCCACCTATGAAACAGTTTGAGTATGAACTACCTCACAATATATTGAACCATAAAATCATTAGGAAAGATTGTAAAGATGTGAGACTCTATCTAGTGAGTTTTAAGAACAAATTAGCTGATAGTGATTTGTGGCTGGAGGCCAAGGATATTAAAAAATCTGATATATTATTGAGGAAATATAGATCCTCTAAGAGAGGTAAAAATTCCTCTGAAGATTAATTTCTCTTTTGGTGGTAGGGAGTGTCAGCCACAAGACAATTAGATCTGTCCAAATGAATGCACAAGTCTGCATATGGGTTGCTAGTATAGTGGTTCATTACTAACCTCACCTTTCATTATCTGAAACCAAGGTCACTAGTTCAAACCACCATGGAGACAAGAATGATTAATGATCAGGAGTTTTAGAATTATATAATAAATTTTTATAATATCTCTAATATTTTATAAGTATATTTTATGAGTATTTATTATGGAATTAAAACCTTTACAATGTATGTTATCAAGATGGGGATCCAATATAACTTTGAATTAATTTATGAGGACTCAGATGCGTCCCAAATATTTATAAAGAACTTCCCAATAAGTTCCTTTCCTTTGGGGACAAGCTATAGTATTTAATTTAAGCTATACTCTCCACTCTCATAAACCAATCACATAATCTTTATACTATCCCCCTTGAGGATGTGATTATACTTTGATAAACTCTCCTGAGCCTTGAGAGCTTCCACTCAGAGGGCCCTGAGCTTATTTGTAGAGTATATTACTTTTTGGGTATGCAAATAGGACTCTTCCCCCCAATGAGTACTAGTACCCTATTTCTCATTGGGCAGGATGTGATGGGGTTCTGAGCCTTTGAGGACAAAATCAGGGAGAGGCTAGCCCGCCCCCAATAATTCCTTGAGTCCCCTGAAGGCACCTGTTGCCTTAAAAGGGGAGGGTCTTCACCCTATAGCCCCTTCCTCACCAGTTATATATGATTATTTATTGGTAAAAGAATATGGCAAGAGTTAAAAAGCCCACCAAACTTATTCCAAAGAAGGGATTGACTGGGGCTATCAACCTTAGTATTATATTCAACTAAAAATCTTATTGAAAAATTCAATTTTGAGTGGAAGGTCCTAATTGGAGTAGTGAACCTTGTGTGTTACTAACATAAAGGGTGTGAGCTTATTTATAAGCAAAGCTCCTTTTAGCTTAATTTATTTGGACCCAGGCCCCTTACCTTCTATAAAGGTTTAAGGTGCGGCTTCTTCCTCACAATACTTTTTTGTTGTTTTATTATGTGAGATTTCAGTTTTTGTTTGAATGGTTTGAGTCAAAAACTGACTTTAACACTGGTTTTTGACTTTTTTTTTGAGGTATAACCACGGCCCAGTTTAGAAGTAGAGTTTATATCCCTGAAAATATCCATTATTTCCCTCTGATCCTTGAGCCTCCATACTCAAATCCTTGATCTGCCCCTCTGTAGCCTAATCCTTTATCACAAACCAATAGCCTTGCTGGTTGATGAAGAATTCATTTTTTTGAATTCTTGAGTGTTTTATACCATCCCTTGATCCCTTTTCTGGCCATAATGCTCTTGATCATTCTTTGATTGTCTTTCTGGAATAAGTCATGTTTGACTATGAAGTTTCTTTAAGCATGAAACCTGGAGTTTTAAACCTCCCATTATTTCTTTCAAGTTACATTTTGCCACACTACTCTTGAGTCCCTTGAGAACTGTTGGGTTATTCTTGTTTGAATTTTTTATTTCTTTGCTTCTAGAGCTTCATAAAACAAATTTCTTTATTTTGTATGGCCACATGCAGTTATCTGGTGCCCTTCAAGGGCTTGATTTTGGAGAGTTGGGCAGGTTCATTGACAGCCTGGAGGTTATTTGGAATTGAGTTGATCTTTCCTGATTGAAGAGTTAAAAGTTTTGGATTACCTGAAGCAACAGACTAGAGAAGAGAGTTTCAGCAAAAGAAGACCATGGAGAAAAAAGGAGTAGGAAATAGAGAGGAATCTCTTACTCTGAGGAAAACAGATGATAATATCTTTTAGATCTTAAGCTAGGAATGGGAATGAAAGGAAGAGTGGTGGACAGGATGAGGTAGTCAAATTGGAATAGGTAAGTAGCAATCTTGAGAGTTTTGGAATAAAGACAATCTCACAAGTGAACAAGGAAAGAAAGGAAATCAACAGTTTGAAATGGTCAATGTAGGCGTGATTGATGTTGGCAATGTAAATCATAGATTCAGTGAGCAGGAATTAGCAATTCTGGCAATGGCAATTGAGAAGAGCATTAGGCAAGCGGTGTAAGACTCCAAATGGTGCTAGGCCACACCAGTTCTGTGGAGGGGAAATGTGCTGGTGAGGCTGCCCTCCTGAGTGTTACAAAAATATTTAAATGTAACCAAGATCAAGGTCCAGAATGTTGAAGTGAAGAATTGAGTAGTAAAGATAAAGTTTGAGAATATTCAATAGCAATGGAACAGCACTATCTGAGGCAAGATTACATGGGAGATATTTGATCAAAAGAAGTTAAAGTTTGTTTAAAGTTCAAAAGAACAAATTGGTTGTATGTAAACAACGCCCACAAGCTAATAACTCTGAATTTCAGCAGAAGATTGGGGATGATCAAATCAAACCCCAACCAACCTCCAGGTTCTCAATTAACCCTTGCAACTCTCAGCAATCAAGCGCTTGAAGGGTACCAGATAACTGAGGGTGGCCATAAAAGACAAAGCACAATGTTTTGAGAAGCTCTAAAAGCAAACAGAAAACCAATTTTAACAGGGATAACCTCAACACTTCTCAAGGAACTCAAGATTACGCTGGCAGAATGCAACTTTAAAAAATAAAGGAGGTATAACACTCCAGGTTTTAAGCTCAATAAAACCTCTTCAATCAAACGTGATTGGCTCCGGAATGATGATCAAGAAAGGATTGGGACCAGTAAGGTCAGAGGAAGAGATCAAATAGTGGTGTAACACACGCAAGAATTCCAACTGACAGAATTCTCTTCAACCAGCAAGGCTATTGGTTGGTGATAAGGCTCAGGCCTCAGAGGGGCAAAGAATCAGGATAAAAATGGATCAGGCGGAAATCAAAAGATATACCCAGGATAATTATTATTGATTACTATGATAACGGGGGGGGACATATGCACACACTCCCATGGATGATTTTGAAAAAGGTAGAGGAGAGCCCCTCCTTTTATGGGCCATGGGTTCCTGTAGACTATTCACAAATGATGAAACAGATAGAGTGGAAAAACAACAATTGAATTTTTTTAACAGACATGATAAAAAAGACAAAAAGAGAATCTGATGAAAAAAATAATAATAATTGAAATAATTAAAAAAAATCCCGGACAGCGGGGATGGAGAGACACCAGCCCGTGCCAATGATGGGCACGGGCAGGAGACCCATGGGTGGAGAACTGCGTGGACAGGATGACGGGCCTGCTGATGGTAGCGCGAGAGTGGCCGGAGGAGATTGATTGGTTCAGATGATTGGAGGGTTTGTTGGTTGGATGACCGGCCAAGGTGAGAGATAGGGGGGCAAGAGCACAAGACCGGTCTTGGGAATGACTGATTGAGTCAGCATAGGGAATTTTTTACCGTGACCCACCTTTTGCAGGTGACCAAACAGGGTGATGTTGGTGAGGGATGGGAATCATGAGGACTGGTGGGTTTGATGGAAGAGATCAATGAATCAAGAGAGATTTGGTTGGATGAGAATTCATTCTGAATGTTCAAGAAGTTTTCAGGGATGAACATTGTTGTCCAGGGTCTCTGATGCCTTCCAGCTCTGGGAGAATTGAGTTGGGATGAAGGATCTTGATCAAACATTGAACTAGTGTTGGTGAGCTCCTTAGGGCTCTCTGGGAGGGGCATGTTGAGGAGTGAGTTGATCAACCCATTAGAGGTTTGATCAATCTCAAGAGATTCAAGTTGACTGGGTTTGGGGGATGAAGGTTGGAATAGGTTGAAGGAGATTGACATGTTTCTGATCAAAGTGGCAATCCAGAAAATAAATGGATTCAGGACAAGGATCAGGTTGGTTGGATGGTGTTCCTAGAGCCTTGGAGACCACATGCCAAAAGCCTTGGTAAGTCAAGCTCAAGGGAGGTTTGGGATGATTTATAATATTGCAGCTGGTCAATGGTTTTGATGAGCAAGGATGGAGGAAGGATGTATGGGGAGATGAAGATAAAAATTAATAACCATTGCCATTGTTATCAACAACAATGCCGGCACCAGTTAGGTTTGAGCGGAGCTAAGCCAGACTTCACCCAGGCAAATTTGGCAAAAACAGAGGGAAAAAGCAAGGAGGGCAAGAATTGAATACAAGACTGGGGAGTTGGGCATTCCAGGGATCCATTCCTAAAAAAGTGGCAGATGGGGAATCTTGAGGATCTGGAGACTGAAGGGATCTGATTCAGCAGAAAGAAATTTGATTTTTTTTTTTTTTTTTTTTTTTGGATGATGAAAGATAGCTAAAAAAAAAAAGCATAAAAAGTTCTCAAATTTTCGGCACTGGTCCTGAGGTGTCCAATTTTGGTCACCACATCTCTCCCCAACTTACATACTGTCCCTAGTCTGCATCTTAGTTTGATGACATTAAGAGGAAAAGAAGCAAGGAAATTGGAGCAAAGAAAAATGGCCATTTCTTGATCTTGAGAGTGACTGAAGAATTGAAAAATATTTTGATCCATCCAAAAATAGCGCTAGAAGCAGCAGAGTTAAAGTAAAGGGCGTCCCAGGTGGTCATGTATGTTGCATAAAGTAGATTTTCACAGTGAAATGAAGCAGATGACCCTTGTGGTGCACAATTCTGAGGACTTACATTTGGGATAAGTTGCCTCCACAACAAAAGAACTTCTTTACTTGATCAGAGGAGAACCTTCTGGCCAACTGAGTACCATCCAGCTCTTTCAAAACATAAGATCCACCTGTGACTTGATGGACCACCCAATAAGGACCATTCCAGCAATTAGAGAAAAGCTTCCCCCCCTGAGTTTCCAAAGATCAATTTTAAGCTAAAACAAGATCACCAGGATTCAAAGAGTCCCTTATCTGCTTTGAATTTTTATCTTCCCAATAGTGAACCAATTTTTCTCTGGATTCCATCATCTTTTGATAAGCTTCACTAAAAAAATCCTCACTCCGCGCCAGTTGCTTAGATTGGGCAACTAATAGATCAGTGGTAGAGGAAACCTGTTCCCAAGAAATACCTATGAAGGATTCCATTTCCAGATCCAGAGGAAGGAAATCCCTTTGACCAAAGAAAATTTTGTAGGGTGGGTAGCCAGTGGTTTGTTTGGTTGAAATTAAATCAGCAGAGAAAAGGACCAGAGGAAGAAATTTGCAACAATTCTTCCCACTTTCACCAGCCAGTTTGACAAGAGCTGCCTTAAAAGGAGCATGGCCTCCTTCCACAATGCCTTGACCTTCAGGATAATAAGGAGTGGTCACCCTATGTTGACCAGGAAGCAATAGGATCATTTTGGCCAGTTTTCCACAAAACTCAGAGCCACCATCAGTTGAATAAGATTGGGCCAAGCCATAGTGCATTGTCCAAGGCTCATAGAGGAAAGCTGCTACTGATTCAGATCTGAGGTTCTCAATGAATTTTGCTTCAACCCATCCAGAAAAATTATCTCTAGCCACAATGAGGTACTTAGCTCCACCAGCCTTAATATGAACCACATCCATAGCAATCCTTCCAAAGAAAGTGGACTCCCCAGTTGGATAGCAAATTTCAGCCGGGTGCCTAAGATCACGTTTGTGACAGACCTCACAACTCTTTCACCACTGAGAGACAGATTTCTTCAAAGATGGCCACCAGAATCATTTGGATATTTGTTGATAAGTTTCCATTTCCCCACAATGACCAAGTCCTTCATGAAGACTTTCCAAGATTGAATCTTGTTTGGCAGGGATATTTATAACAATTAGAGAAGAAGGATTGCCTCTTTTAATAAGCCTAGTACCTTGTACAAAGAAGTTGGAGGACTTTCTTTGAAGGGATTGAAAATCTTTAGCTGAGAGATCAGGAGGTCTGTGGAGAGTGGAAACGTACTGCTCTAGTTTAAGCCAGAACCTTTGCTGGAAGCCAGAATAATTTTGAGAGGAAAAGCTGAAGACAGGTTTAATCAAAGGTTCCTCCATGTCAAAATCCACTCCAAATCCAATTCTTCATCTCCAATAGGACGTTGAGATAACCTGTCAGGAATGGTGAAATACTTTCCCGGCCTATGAAAAATATCAAAAGAAAACAACTGGATAGAAGCCACCCAACAAGTCATGGGAGTATTTGGAAGGCTGGGGGCATTGATCATTTTGATGATTGATTTTGGTTTTACTTGTAACTCAAAGTGTTGACCCCAGAGAATATTTTGAAGCTTCTTCAACATTTGGGCCACACCACAAAGTTCCAGTTTTGGCTACAAGTACCTAGATTCCACATCTGAAAAGAGGAGATATTGATAAAGAGAAGGATGATCCAAACCATTTTTGTCTTCCTGGATAAGAACAGCCAAAACAGATTGATAACTAAAATCAACAGCCAACTTCCTCTTGCCAGCTCAAGGTCCATAAGTGATCTTAATGAAGACAATTTCTTCCCCAACAATTGTTTGAGATTTTAAAATGATTGTTCACAAGATTGGGTCCAAAGCCATTCAGCATCCTTCCTGGTTAAGCAACACAAGGGAATACAGATTTCAGTGAGAGAAGGGATTAAGATCCAAATATAAATGACAACACCTAAGAAACCTCTGACTTCAGTGGGATTGATTGGAGTGGGCCAAGAGAGAATTGTTTTGACTTTTGATGGAGAAATTTTTCTTCCTTCCCTGCAGACCACATGACAAACAATTTCCAGAGCAGGGACACAGGCCCCCAATTTGGATCCAGAGACAGTGAGACCAGACTCCTTGATTCAAAAAAAGATCTTTTCCAAAGTGGTTGCATATTCACAGATAAATTGACATATTCCTGAGTGCCAAGGTAAGATCTCATTATTATATTCAGAAACTGGATCTTTAATTCCACCATTGTCAATAAAGATACCAGCATGATCAGGGATTTCATCCTGGAGGATCCAAACCATCTGAGCCTGATAGACTTCAACCAAGTTGGTGGCACCCTGGAGAAAACAAGTAAGTTGGAATTGACCAAGAGGATTATCAAAAGTAGTGAGAGGACCAGAAATTGGATGTAAGGATTGTTTGTCATAGTCACCCATAATATCACCTAGACCATAGCAAGCTCTCCCAGAGAAAGATTCAAGAAATTCTTTGGTAGCAGGGGCAATACCAGAGTGTTTAATAGTAACCTTATTTAGAGGCTGGAGATCATGAACTATTATAAGTTTACAATTAATTTTGAGGACGCAGAAGGCAGGAATGGAATAGCTGGAAGTTGACTGCTCATATAAACCAGTGCGGACTTTTTTGCGGAGCAACTTGATGAACTCTTTGGCCTTAGCAGAAGGGACAGGGATCTTTTTCTTTTACCAGGGATCATGTTCTACTACTGGAATGATATAAGGTAGGCCATAGGATTCTTTCAAGAAACCTCTCTCTTCTTCACAGAAAGCAATAGATTTTTTTCTAAGAGCTAACAAATTTTTGATTGAATTTAACTCATCAGGAAGAAGCCATCCATCTGGAACAAAGTTGAACACCTTCAGAAGTTCTTCAGTAACACAACCACGAGGAACAAAGGGAAAAGTGATAGATGGAGATAAACCACAGTAAGGATCACAAGATAGAGGAGGATGCATAAGAGGAGGATTGATTTTGAAAGGCATTGGTTTGTTTACTGGTTGAACCTTTTATGCAACTGGCTTATACTTAGTGGCAAAAGAGGGAAATCCTTGCTTCTTCCAAGAATTGACCAGCAAGACCTGACTACAAAAGCTGAGACCAAGTTCCAAAATCTTCCAAGTTTGATGTTCCAAAACATCCTTGAAAGGTGCCTTGTCCACAAAAGAGGATCCAAAAGATGACTCATTGCTCACATGTGTGGCACAGGTTAGGGTTTCAAAAATGACAGTAGTAGGGCCCCCTCATGGTGCACAATTGGGAGGACTTACTTCTACCCCAAATTGCCTCCACCTAAGGCCATACTCCTTCATACCAAAAACCACAAAGACAAGAATCAAGATCAAGATCTAGTTTAGACTCATTGCAAATATTTGAAACCAGAAAAGGAGAAGATTGATCAGGCTAAAAATAAAAAGGGAAAGAAGAGACAAAAGATCTGGATAGAGAAGAAACATTTTTAGGAATTTCGGATTTTTCATGTTTTTGACTTTTAGTTTTATTTGTATGAGAAGGAAATGATGAGGAAAAAGAAAATTATGCCTTCCAGACAGAGATTTATCCTTGAGTTGAAGCCTGAGGCTTGGAAGAACTACAACTATTAGTAGGATCAACTAATCTAAAAAATGAGAGAAAGAAGATGTTTCCTTCTTTTTCCCTTTCAGAACCAATTTAGAAGGGTTACCAGGAAAATCTTGTTCCCAACAACCAGAAACCAAGGAGCAAAGGGGAACTTCAATCTTCCTACCATCAGCATCAGGGAGAAGAATTTTCTCCCCAAATTGATCAGAGAACATTAGGGTTGCACCAAAATCCATTAAGAAAGGTCTTCCCAAGATCATAGGTCCATCCAAACAAGTAATCCAGAATTGACAAGTGCCAACTATATTTTTTCCAATTATAACTGGGAAATCCTCAGAAATACCAACTAATTTTCATGACTGATTCCCTATACCATACATAGCAGAGTCAAAGCTAAACCTTGGGGTGAGTTTGAGTTTGCAGGACATGACATCCAAAATTAAATTGAGAGGGGAACCAGAATCTACAAGGAGGGAAACTGTTTTAGCAGAGTCACCAAGATAGCAGGAGGGAAAACCTAGAGGACAAGAATACAAGTTGGCATCTGAAGGGGGATCTGTTCCACCAGAGTCCTCTATCAAAGTACCAGAATAAACTTTTAATTTGTCTGGACCAATCTCCACTCATCAATGAGAAACACATTTCTTCATCACTTCAGTCACAGATGGAGAGATTGACAGTAGTTCAGCCGCAGAAAGATCAGTTATTTTTAGATCAGAAATTTTCCTTAATACTCCTTCCACAGCATTGGGCTGATCCTTTGTAATTCCCCTCTTTAATCAAACTTTGGGCTGGGTGGAGGGAGGGTGATCAGGTTGAGCAGGTACTGGATCAGGATCAGAATGTTGAGTTGATTCAAAAGATTGAACAGGAGGAGAATCAGAGTGGTCCTGGAATCTTTCCATAAGTAGTTCCCTTTCCACTTCCATGTCTTCTACATCAGAGGAAGGGGCTCAGGTGAGGATTGAAGCTTGAAGGTGTGGTACCCAATCCGGGACACCTGTGGACAAGTATGGGAAAAGTAAAATTTTTATGAATTTTTTGTAGCCTCCATTTAGATCAAAAAAAAAAAAACTTTTTTCAAAATCATCCCTCAGTTCAGTTCCCTGTTCTCAGCCCTCCCTTCTCCTAGTTGTCTAGGAATATCTCTCAGTGCCCAGTGCTTGTTCCTATGTTCAAGTCACCCTTGCTTTGGGCTGCCATCCACCCTTTTGGCAAATGCACCAATGAAGACCAGCTTGCCTAGCTGGTTTCTGTCCGGCACCAACACTCCATCAGCATCACCATCAGCATCAGCATCAGCAGAAGTATCATCTGCTCAATTTGATAGACACAATTGACAAGCAAAAACCATCCAATCTTGCTTCAAGAAATCCTTAAAGATTCACATTGCATCATTGCATCATCATCAATCATCCCATAGCAGTCCTTCATCCATACCCCCCAACTCATCTTAGCTCAACCCAAGATGCCCTCCCTATTCTCCAATTTGACCAGGGCAAAGGAACTCCTCGGTCATCATCACAAAACATTCACGGTGGTCACCAATTGGATTGATAGAATGTGAAATCCAAACAAGGCTTTCAACAATTGAGATCTCAACACCTTCATCATTGAACTTGTCAAAACCACCAACCTCATGACCGGCCCCATTACCACCTGATCACCTGCACAAGATTTTTCATGGGAACGATCAATCCCATGACCAACCTTGCACCAACCTAACAGCAAGGTCCATGCGGACTTGCAACGGCTGTTATTGCCTTGCTCAACCTCATGACCAGCCCCTTCAATCCATCTCCACCAGCCACAAACTGACATTGTTGTTCACGACTGTTAGAACCCTTCTCATTGGCCTTTTGATGCTTGCGCGCGACAATCTCTGTTGTGCGCATGACCAACAATCATCTAACAATCCACCTTGACCCTCCTTCAACCAACCGCAGACGCGCCCGGCCAAACCCCCCATCCACTTCCACCGTTGTCCTTGACGCGGGAAGGTCTCCCCCTTTTCATGCCTTTTTCTTTCTTTTTTTATTCCTCTCTCTCCAATTTCAGGAGGTTCCTGTTGCCAATCTTCTTCATCAACCAAAAAAAAAAAAAAAAAAAAAAAAAAAAAAAAAAAAAAAAAAAAAAAAAAAAAAAAAAACTTTTTTTCCGCTCTATTTGTAGTACCTCTTGTAAATAGTCGAAAGGGACCCATGGCCCATTAAAGGAGGGGCTCTCCCCTGCCTTTTTTAAGCATCCATGGGAGTATGTGCATGTTTCCCCCCCCCTTTATCATTGAAATCAGTTCCTCATCCTCATCCGGGGTATGTCTATGATTGCCCCCCCTGATCCATTGATCCTGAGTCTTTGCCTCTCTTTGGCCTGATTGTTATCACTAACCAATAGCCTTGCTGGTTGAAAAGAATTCTGTCTGCTGGAATTCTTGAGTGCGTTATAACACTCCTTGATCCCTTCCTCTGACCATACTGGCCTTGATCCCTCCTTGATCATCTTTCTGGAGCCAATCACAATTGGTTGAAGAGGTCTTATTAAGCTTAAGACCTGGAGTGTTATACCTCCCTTATTTTTTTGGAGTTGAATTCTGCCAGCCTACTCTTGATTTCCTTGAGAAGTGTTGAAGTTATCCTTGCTTCAAATCAGTTTACTGTTTGCTTTTAGAGCTTCTTAAACATAGTGCTTTGTCTTGTGCAGCCACCCTCAGTTATCTGGTACCCTTCAAGCCCTTGATTGCAGAGATTTGGGCAGGTTCTTTGAGAACCTGGAGGTTGGTTTGGTTTGAGTTGATCATTTCCAATCTTCTTCTGACAACAAGAGTTATTAGCTTGGGGCATTGTTTACATACAACAGCTTTGTTCTTTGAACTTTAAACAAACTTAAGCTTCAACAGCTTTGTTCTTTGAACTTTAAACAAACTTTAGCTTCTTTTTTCCAGGTTTCTTCCCACATAATCTTGGCTCAGATAGTGCTGTTACATCGCTACCAAACTACTATCATTTTTATATTTTACTAATTGATTCCTCATTTACCAGGTTCTGGACCTTGATCTTGGTTAAATTTAAATATTTTTGTAACACTCAGGAGGGCAGCCTAAACAGCACCCTTCCCCTCCACAGAACTTCTATGGCCTAGCACCCTTTGGAGTCTTAAATTTGGTCCCCCGGGCCGTGATCAAACCAGCAACCTTGGGATTTACAGTCCCAAGGTGAAGAATCAACTCCAAAATCCAATCCAATCCTTTTCTTTTTTTTTTCTGTCATCATTCAGGTCTGATCCGTGGAGGCAACTTGTTCCAGAAGTGAATCCTCCCAATTTTGCACCATCAGGGCAGCATTCTTTTCATTTTTTTGAAACTCTTGCCATGCTTGCAAGCCACCTCAGAACTCTGATTTTGGGATCACCTTGGGAACTCTGTCTTCAAATGGAATCTGTACCCTCCACCACTGTTTGGGCCAAGATGGTCAAGATCAAACCCCAGAACAAGAACCTAGGCTTCAATGGAACAAAGTGGAACAATTTTTGGACTCCTATGAAATGGCTGCAGAAGTGGATGGTGCAAGTGAACATGATATGGCCTATCAGTTACAATTCTTTATCTCCTCTGATGAAGTTATGGAAGTGATCAAATTGTTTGATGGATTAGAAACTCATAACTGGATTCTCTTGAAGGAGGCTATGTTGGCTTTTTGGGGAAAAATAGATGTGGCTAGGTTTACCTTACAGGACTTGGATGCTCTGGTTTCTCAATGGATTTTCAATGGTGGTGTCTCTTCAGCTTCTGATTATCATTCTTTCATAAAGTCTTGGAATCCTATTAAGTCTTATCTTATCAGGAACAATCATATTGAGTACACTGTGGACAAAATTTGAGTTCAATTTTTCCAATCTTTTTTTCCAGGAGTGCAGAACAGGATTAGGGATGAATTGGTCAACTCTGGATCTATGATCACTACTAGGGATAATTGATTCAAACTCCCTGTCCGTCTGGTCTTTAGGAATGTGGTAGAAAAATTCATGAAAGGTCAAACTGCTTCAACTTTTGAAAAGCCCAGGATCACTGAACCAGTCCATTCTCCTTCTTTCCAAGAATCCAACAAAATCATGAACAAGATGGAAGCAAATCACAGACCTAAATCAAGCCCTCAGGCCAATAAGGATGCTGCTACCATAGATGAGATTACCAAGCTACTTCAGGCTTTTGAGAATAAAATAGATCAGAAAATATCCTCTTTAGCTACCCCTCAACCTGCAAATTCCATTTCTAAATCCACCTTAGTCTGCTATTACTTTTGTAGGCAAGGCCATGGTACTGGTAGATGTCCTGAACTCCAGAAGGACAAGGAGGAAAAATTAGCAGAGCAGAAGGGAAATAATTTCTTTCTTCCTAATGGTGCTTTGATCCCTTTTGACTCATCTTGTCTGATCCGTCATGTGGTGGCTTCTTACCAACCACCAACTCCCAAGAAGGAATCTCTGGTCTCCTTGGATTTTCAATCATCCTGTGGCACTCTTCAACCTTGGTATCCTCCAGCTATCACTTCTTCTAGCTTCTTTGGTTCTTATCAAGCTGATCCAGCTAGGGATTGTCATTGGGAACCCAAACCTCACAAGTCTCCTCCTGTTCCATCTTTGATCCTTCAAAAATCTGTCAAACATCAATCTTTGCCTGAGACCCCTCCCTCTGATGTTGAAGACATGGAAGTAGAAAGGGAACCACTCATGGAAAGGTTCCAGGACTGCTCTGATCCTTCTCCTCCTCTTCAATCTGGTCAACCCCCTCAATCCTCTGATCCTCTTCCAGTACCTGTCTCACCTGATCTTCCTCCCTCCACCCAGCCCAAAGTATGGTTAGAGAGGGGCATTTCCAAGGACTATCCTAATGCTGTGGAAGGAGTATTAAAGAAAATTTCCAATCTCAAAATCCCTGATCTGTCTGTGGCTGAACTTCTGTCCATCTCTCCATCTGTGGCTTGTTAAAATACGTACGCACTTACGCGGGTGCTACGTATAAGTGTAATCCAAATGGGATGCACAAATGGGCCTCTAAGGCCCATTGGACACACACACGGACCATACGGGCCCATGTGGATGTCACGGATTTGGGGAAACTGGCCTCAAAATGCGTGAAATAGGCCTATTGGTACACGGGCCCTAACGGGCCCGGTGGGGTATATGGGCAGATACAGCCAGATGGGCTTGTATGGGCATAATTGGGCCCAAGGTTTATTTTGGACATACTTGGCCAGACGGACTGGCCCGCCAAAGTATGTTTTTCTCAGTTTTCGGGCTTGGGGCGGCCCATTGGGGCCGCCGCCAGTGTCGCGGCCCACCCGGGGCCGCTGCCCGCGCCGCGGCCCGTTCGGGGCAGCCTGTGTTCCTCGGCACGGCCCACGCGGGGCCCGACGGCCCGCGCGGGGCTGTTGCGCGGCCGAGGGATCCCGCGCGGTGCGATGCCGAGCGGGCCCGGCTGGTCGCGCCCGGCGACCAGCGCCGCGGAGCCGGGGCTCGCGGCCCCGGCTCGCTCCCCCTCCCCTCGCTCGCCGTTGCGAGGGGGATGGGGGCGGGCTGGCTGGGTTGAACCAGCCAGCGACCGGCCGCGACATCGCGGTCGGTCAGGGCAGGGGGGACCTGACCACCCCCTTGCCCAGGGAGGTGGCGGCACCGGCCGCGGTAGTAGCGACCGGCAGGTGGGGGGGATTTGATCACCCTCCCACCTAGCGAAGCGATGCAGAGGGAGCGAGGGGCGCTCTCCCCCCCCCTTTACCGAGGGGGAGGAGCGTCGGGCTGAGGGGACCTGATCACCCCCAGCCCAGTCCTTTTCCTAATGACGACGCCCTGGGGGTATCGACCCCCAGGGCCCCTGGTGAGGGGATTTGACCGCCCCCACCAGGGATTTGAGAGAAGAAGGGGGGGGGCGGCATGTCCGCCGGTTACACCCCCCCCTAGTGAGGTTGAAACCGGACCCAGGTGAGTCCTGGGTCCCACCTGGCCCATTTGAGGGGCCAGGGGCTGGATGCATGAGGCAACCAGCCCGTAAGTATGACAATGAGGTCATCAGGACCGGTTGTAACAGACAACCGGCCCAGGGGATTGAACAGCAAAGGGGCTGGTTCAGCCCCGTAATGGTGGAAACACCAGAATGGACCGGAATAGGCTGGTCGTAAGGGTTCAGGGACTGATGCCATGTGGGCTGATGTAGTCCAAACCAAGTAACAAGGCTTGTAGAGCCTGTAGAGCTCTTTTGGGGCGGAAAATTTGCCTTTTGGCTTGTTGTATCATGGGCTCACAATAGGCCAATCTTTTGTACTTAAGGAGCTCTTCTCCCTGCTGTTTTCCATCATTCATTCATCATCCAATCGAATTCATCCAACATATTGCCCCATTGTGAGAGCCCCATTAGCCATTATTGACACACAGTGTCCAGCATTTCTTTTGCTTTAAATACTGCTCATTTGCCTAAGCTAATTGCTGGCCATAATTATAACACATTATCAGTACCAACATCATCATTACTTCCAAGCCATCTAGACCTTTGTACCTTACTTTGGAGAACCTCAAAGACCTCAAGTTTTCCAAGAAGATGTCCTATATCCCTGATGTTAGCTCTACCAAAATAGTTCTGAATAGTCAGAACTATAATGCTTGGGCTGTCCTTATGGATAGTGAGCTGGATAACATCTGCTGTGGGGAAATTATGGATGCAGATGACACTCTGATCAGTTCAGAAGTGGAGAAGAAGTCTTACCATCTGATCCTTAGGCATCTTGATGAGAATCATGTGACATGGGTTGCTGATACTCTTAGGGAAGATGAGAGGAGGAGGGGCAGCATCCTTTGGAAGCTGCTTAAGTCCAAGTATGCTGGTGATTCTGTTCACCAGAAGGGTATAGCCTTTAATAAACTGTTCAAGTTACAATATTCGAATTGTAAACAGTTTGTGGCAGAGGCTAGGTCTAGTATAGGTATAGCCAAGTTCAAGTCATCTGGACTTAACATGGATCCAGAGTGTTTGTCACTCTTAATCCTTCAAAAGCTGCCAAAAGAGTTTGATTCCTTAGTCAGAATCATTTCTCAATTGGATCCTCTTCCTGGGGAGGAGGATGTGCTTAAAAGGATTGAAAAGGATGACCTTCAATTCAAGATGAAGGGGGGTTCTGGAACAGCCCTAGTTGGAAAGACTGGAAAATCTTGCAAGAAGGCGAAAAAGGATTTGTCCAAGGTCTTATGTTACAATTGTCAGAATAAGGGTCACTATGCTAAGGACTGCAAGGAGGCCAAGAAAAGGAAGAAGTCCGAAGGGGATGACAAGGAGGTCAATCTCACAACTGAAAACGTTGCAATGGTGGCGTTGGATGCTCCAATTGAAGAGGCTGTTGTGGAAGAAGGTCCCAACAAGAAGGCCAAAATCGATGAGGATCAAGAAATGGACTTGATTGATTATGAAGTGAGTAATCTTAACCTCAAAGATAAGAACTTATCAGTGACTGATAAAGCTTCTTTCCTACTAGGAGGATTGAAGGAGGATGTTCTTGTTTTGATCGATTCTGGTTGTACAGATCACATGTTTTTTGAACCAAATTTATTTTCAAATCTTAGTGATTATGATGGGGTTGTAAATATTGGTCAGAAAGGCAGAACAATTCAGATTAAAGGAATTGGAAAAGTTATTCTTGCAAATCAACTGGGTTTCCAAATTACTTTTGATAAAGTGTTCTATGTACCAGAGTTGCCTTACAACCTTGTGTCTCTTGGGGTGTTATGGAAAAAAGGTTTCCAAATTCGTTATCTTAAAGGAGATAGGTTTGTTATTGATATGAATGGGAGAACTGTTCTTAGTGGACAAGTTCGGAATAAGCTTCTGTGTGCAAGCTTGTTCAAATTCTCAGCTCTGAGCACTGTTTCTCACAATAGAAGTGGCCATAAGGTAAAGGACAGCAACTGTGAGAGTTGTACCTTGGGGGCCAAGACTAGAAATGTGTTCTCTAAGAGTAGAGATCACACAGATGTTCCTAGAGAGGAATTTTCCATTGATTTGGCAGGGCCATTCACTCCAGAGTCCCTTGGTGGGGCAAGATACTTCATCAATTTAGTTGATACTGCAACTAATTATGTTTGGGTTAAACCGATTCGATCTAAGGATCAGACCACAGAGGAGGTTTCTGTAATCTTCAAAGTCTGGAAACAGAATGGTCTGATGAAGGAGATCAAGAGGGTTATTACCGATGGAGGGGGTGAATTTGTGAGTAAAGAGTTTGGGAGGCTGTTGAAAGATTATGGTATCATTCATATAGTCACGACTGCAAGTACTCCACAAAATAATGGAATAGTTGAGAGAATGAATAGGACTTTACTGGACAAAGTCAGAACTATTATGTCTCAATCTGGTCTGCCAAAGTTCTTATGGGCTGAGTTGATGTGCACGGTGTGTCTGTTGCACAACATTGTAAGTGTTAATGGGAAGTGTCCCCATTATCAGTTTTGGAAGTTGTACCCCAAAACATCACACCTAAGAACAATTGGTTGCTTGGTGTATTATAGTGTCCACCATAATGAAATGGTCGGAAAATTAGACCCTAGAGCCAGAACAGGGGCACTTGTAGGCTATGATTTAATAAGTAAATCTTATAGGATCTATTGCCCAGGGACAAGAAAGGTTATCCGTAGCAGGGATGTAAAATTCGACGAAAGTACCTTTCCACTCAAAAGGAGTGAAGATGTTGTTGTGATTAAGCCACAACAAGAAATAGAATTAGCACCTATTTCACCAGCAAAAGCTGTGGAACATGTGGTTCCAGAAGATGAAGAGGTGGCAGACGTGCCACAAGAGGGTTCAGTACCCGCTTCAGGTGATTCTGTGGAATCAGAACCTGATGAGCCTCCACCTCCGGTTAGAAGGAGTGGTAGGGTTAGAGTACCGGTTGACAGGTACGGGGAGTGGAGATCCCATTATGCTGCCGCAGGATATGAGGAAGATACATTTCAGGAACAGTGTATGCTCAATGAAGTCCTGGAGTTGAGTTCAGAAATGGGTAACAGGGTTAACCCGAATAGCTTTGGCCAAGCTATGAATTCTGATGAGAGAGCCAACTGGAAGAGTGCTATTTTTGAGGAATTTGATTCTCTAGAGAATAATAGTGTCTTTGAAGTGGTTAAGCGGGATTCTGTTCCAAAAGGAAAGACCATTGTGGGGTCTCGATTGGTGTTAAACAAGAAGTTTGACACAAACGGAGTTTTGAAAAGGTTCAAGGCTAGATGTGTTGCACAGGGCTTCAAGCAGAGAGAGGGTATTGATTACCAAGAAACTTTCTCACCAACTGGAAGGCTGTCCACCTTCAGGTACATCATTGCTCTGGCAGTGGAGTTGGGTGAAGAAATCAGACAAGCTGATTTTGTAACAGCATACTTGAATGCAAAACTTGGAGAGGAGGAGACTGTTTATATGTCGATTCCTGATGGTTTTCGTGAATGGTTAGTAGAGACTAAACCAGAAACCATGAAGAAAATCTGTGTTAGAACTTTTCTTTCGGCAGATAAAGGAGAATATGTCCTCAAGCTGTGTAGATCCCTGTATGGATTGAAGCAAGCAGCTAGGTCATGGTATAACACCATGAGTGAGAAACTGATAGAGATTGGTTTTAAGACGTCTGAGGCCGATCCTTGCCTTTTTGTGAGGAAGGATGCAATTTTGTTTGTATGGGTCGATGACATTATCATTATTGGTGATGGTAAAGAGAGAGTCATGGAGACACTCAAAAAGGAATTCAAGATAAAAGATCTTGGTCTGGCGCAACAGGTGCTTGGAATGAAAGTCAGCAAGAGCAAGAATGGTATTAAGTTAGACCAGAACCATTATGTGGCAGCTCTTCTTAAGCAATACGGCTTAGAGGATGCAAAGGAGTTTGGTACTCCTATGCAGTCAAACATTTGTTTAGAGAAGTCTACAGATGAGGAGTATCTGGAGTTTGTTCAATCAGGGAATGACTACAGGTCAGCTGTCGGATCGCTTAATTATTTGGGGCAGTGTACAAGGCCCGATATTGCGTTTGCAATTGGGGTCTTGTCGCAACACTTAGAGAAGCCAAGCATGAGGCATTGGTCAGCGTTTAAGAGAGTTATGAGGTATCTTAAAGGAACACACAGTCTGGGACTGTTGTATACAAAGTCAGCAAACTTTGATTTGGTTGGTTATTCCGATGCAAGTTGGGCAGATGGTAACACTAGGGAATCAACAAGTGGTTTTGTATTCTTTTTAGGTAAGAATCTGGTGTCATGGATGTCCAAGAAGGTGTCGGCAATAAGTCTTTCATCAACAGAGGCTGAGTATAGAGCTTACTTAGCAGCTTCACAGGAAGCAAAATGGTTGAGAAAAGTCTTAGAGGACACACATAAACCACAAGGGTTTGCATTGTTGTATTCCGATAACCAGAGTGCCATTGCGTTGGCGCAAAACCAAGTATTCCATTCAAGAACAAAACATATTGATGTCCACTATAACTATATTCGCGATGCAGTTAACTGCAAAGAGATTGTGTTGAGGTACATGCCCACTGGAGCAATGATTGCGGATATCTTGACTAAGGCATTAGACAGAAACAAGCATCAAGGCTTTGTGACTAATATGCGGATGTCACCCCTTTTTGGATTAAGGGGGTGTGTTAAAATACGTACGCACTTACGCGGGTGCTACGTATAAGTGTAATCCAAATGGGATGCACAAATGGGCCTCTAAGGCCCATTGGACACACACACGGACCATACGGGCCCATGTGGATGTCACGGATTTGGGGAAACTGGCCTCAAAATGCGTGAAATAGGCCTATTGGTACACGGGCCCTAACGGGCCCGGTGGGGTATATGGGCAGATACAGCCAGATGGGCTTGTATGGGCATAATTGGGCCCAAGGTTTATTTTGGACATACTTGGCCAGACGGACTGGCCCGCCAAAGTATGTTTTTCTCAGTTTTCGGGCTTGGGGCGGCCCATTGGGGCCGCCGCCAGTGTCGCGGCCCACCCGGGGCCGCTGCCCGCGCCGCGGCCCGTTCGGGGCAGCCTGTGTTCCTCGGCACGGCCCACGCGGGGCCCGACGGCCCGCGCGGGGCTGTTGCGCGGCCGAGGGATCCCGCGCGGTGCGATGCCGAGCGGGCCCGGCTGGTCGCGCCCGGCGACCAGCGCCGCGGAGCCGGGGCTCGCGGCCCCGGCTCGCTCCCCCTCCCCTCGCTCGCCGTTGCGAGGGGGATGGGGGCGGGCTGGCTGGGTTGAACCAGCCAGCGACCGGCCGCGACATCGCGGTCGGTCAGGGCAGGGGGGACCTGACCACCCCCTTGCCCAGGGAGGTGGCGGCACCGGCCGCGGTAGTAGCGACCGGCAGGTGGGGGGGATTTGATCACCCTCCCACCTAGCGAAGCGATGCAGAGGGAGCGAGGGGCGCTCTCCCCCCCCCTTTACCGAGGGGGAGGAGCGTCGGGCTGAGGGGACCTGATCACCCCCAGCCCAGTCCTTTTCCTAATGACGACGCCCTGGGGGTATCGACCCCCAGGGCCCCTGGTGAGGGGATTTGACCGCCCCCACCAGGGATTTGAGAGAAGAAGGGGGGGGGCGGCATGTCCGCCGGTTACACCCCCCCCTAGTGAGGTTGAAACCGGACCCAGGTGAGTCCTGGGTCCCACCTGGCCCATTTGAGGGGCCAGGGGCTGGATGCATGAGGCAACCAGCCCGTAAGTATGACAATGAGGTCATCAGGACCGGTTGTAACAGACAACCGGCCCAGGGGATTGAACAGCAAAGGGGCTGGTTCAGCCCCGTAACGGTGGAAACACCAGAATGGACCGGAATAGGCTGGTCGTAAGGGTTCAGGGACTGATGCCATGTGGGCTGATGTAGTCCAAACCAAGTAACAAGGCTTGTAGAGCCTGTAGAGCTCTTTTGGGGCGGAAAATTTGCCTTTTGGCTTGTTGTATCATGGGCTCACAATAGGCCAATCTTTTGTACTTAAGGAGCTCTTCTCCCTGCTGTTTTCCATCATTCATTCATCATCCAATCGAATTCATCCAACATATTGCCCCATTGTGAGAGCCCCATTAGCCATTATTGACACACAGTGTCCAGCATTTCTTTTGCTTTAAATACTGCTCATTTGCCTAAGCTAATTGCTGGCCATAATTATAACATGGCTGAAGGCATGAAGAAATGGGTTTCTTGTTGACATGTGGAAATTGGTTCGGACAAATTGAAGGTCTCTTCTCCAACTTTGATGGAGGACTCTGGTGGAATAGATCCCCCTTCAGATGCTAATCTGTATTCCTGCCCTCTTTGATTTCTTCCCTGCTATCTTGGTGAATTGGCTGAAAAAGTTTCTCTTCTTGTGGATTTGGGTTCTCAGCTCAACTTAATCTCAGATGCTATGGCCTGCAAACTCAAGCTTAGCCCCAGGGTCAGTTTTACTTCTGCAGTCTATGGTATAGGGAATCAGTCATGTGAACTGGTTGGTATTGCTAAAGATGTCCCCGTTCAAATTGGTAAAAATATTGTTGGAACTTGTCACTTCTGGATCACTTGTTTGGAATGTCCTATGATCTTGGGCCAACCTTTCTTAATGGATTTTGGTGCTACCCTGATTTTTTCTGATCAAGTTGGGGAGAGAATCCTTCTCCCTGATACTGATGGCAGAAAAATTGAAGTTCCGCTTATTTCCTTGGATTCTGGTTGTTGGGAACAAGATTTCCCTGGTCATTCTCCCAAAACAGTTCTAAAGGGAAAGCAGAAGGAGAACTCTCATTCCTCTCAGCCCCATTTTTTATTGGATTAGTTGATCCTACTGATGGTTGTGGTTCCTCTCAGCCTCAGATTTCAACTTATGGATCAACTTCAACCTCAGAGGCAAATTTTTTGTTTTCATCATCATCTCTTCCTCATCTAAGTAAGATCAAAATTCAAAAACATAAAAAATCTGAAAATTCCAAAAATATTTCTTCTCTTTCTGGGTCTTTTTTATCTTCTTTTCTTTTTTCCCTTCAGCCTGATCAATTATCCTCTACTCCGGTTTTGAATATCCACAATGAGTCTAAACAAGATCTTGATCTCAATTCTTTTCTTGGTGGTTTTGGTATGAAGGAGTATGGTTTTAAGTGGAGGCAATGTGGGGTAGAAGTAAGTCCTCCCAATTGTGCACCATCAAGGGCCTCTGCTACTGTCATTTTCAAAACTCTACCCTGTGCCACACATGTGGGAAATGTGTTAGCTTTTGGATCCTCTTTTATGGAAAAGGCACCTTTCAAGGACAAGGCGGAACATCAAACTTGGAAGATGTTGGAACTTGGCCTCAGTTTTTGTAGTCAGGTCTCACTGGTCAATGGTTGGAGGAAGAAAGGATTCCTCTCTTTTGCCACCAAGTATAAACCAGTTGCAAAGAAGGTTCAACCAGTCAACCAACCAATGCCTCTCAACCTCAAAACTCCTCTTATGCGCCCCCCGCTATCCCGCAATCCTCACTGTGGTTTACCTTAATCCCTTACTGGTCCATTCATCCCCTCTGGGTGTTTCACTGAAGAAAGTCTGAAAGTGTTCAACTTTGGTCCAGATGGATGGCTCCTTCCTGATGAGTTGAATTTGATAAAAAATGTCTTAGCCCTTAGGGAAAAATCTATTGCTTTCTGTGAAGAAGAGAGGGGTCTCTTGAAAGAATCCTATGGCCTCCCTTACATTATCCCTGTAGTAGAACATGATCCGTGGCAAAGGAAGAATATCCCAATCCCTGCTGCTAAAATTGACAAATTCATCAAGTTGGTCCGCAAACAAGTCCAAAACCGTTTATATGAACAATCAACTTCTAGCTATTCCAGTCCTGTTTTCTGTTTTCTCAAGAGTAATTGTAAGCTTAGAGTAGTTCATGATCTCCAGCCTCTAAATAAGGTTACTATTAAAGACTCTGGTATTCCCCCTGCTACTGAAGAATTTGTTGAATCCTTCTCTGGGAGAGCTTGCTGTGGCCTAGGTGACATTATGGGTTGCTACAACAAACAATCCTTACATCCAATTTCTTGTCCTCTCACTACTTTTGATACTCCTCTTGGATGGTTCCAACTTACTCAATTACCTCAAGGTGCCAGTGATTTGGTTGCAGTCTATCAGGCTCAGATGGTTTGGATCCTCCAGGATGAAATCCCTGATCATGCTGGTATCTTTATTGATGATGGCGGGATGAAAGGTCCTGTTTCTGATTATAACAATGAGCTCTTACCCTGGCATTCAGGAATCTGTTGATGCATCTGGGAATATGAAAACACTCTGGAAAGGATCCTGTTTCAAATCAAGGAGTCTGGTCTCACTGTCTCTGGATCCAAATTGGCTGCCTGTGTCCCTGCTTTGGAAATTTTTGGTCATGTGGTCTGCAAGGAAGGAGGAAGGATGGCTCCATCCAAAGTAAACAAAATTCTCTCCTGGCCTACTCCCATCAATCCAACTGAAGTCTGAGTTTTCTTAGCTGTTATAATCTATGTTTGAATCTTTATCCCTTCTCTATCCAAAATTTGCATTCCCTGACGTTGCTTAACCAGGAAGGATGCTGAATGGTCTTGGACCCAAGCTTGTGAACAATCATTTCAGATGCTCAAAACAATTGTTAGAAAAGAATTTTTTTTGAAGAAGATCACTTATGGACCTAGGGCTGGCAGGATCAAGCTAGCTGTGGACTCTACTTATTAATCTTTTGGGGCTGTCCTTCCTGAGGAAGATGAAAATGGTTTGGATTGTCCTGCTCTGTATGAATCTCTTCTTTTTTCAGAGGTGGAATCCAGGTACTCCCAGCCAAAACTGGAACTTTGTGGTGTGGCCAGAATGTTGAAGAAGCTCCAAACTGTTCTCTGGGGTCAACACTTTGAGTTACAAGTTGATGCACAATCCATTATCAAAATGATCAATGCCCCCAGTCTTCCAAACGCTCCAATGCCTTTTTGGGTGGCTTTCATCCAGATGTTATCCTTTGATATTGTTCATAGGCTGGGAAAATCTTTCACCATGCCTGAAAGTTTATCTTGATGCCCTCTTGGAGATGAAGAATTGAATGTTGGAGTGGATTCTGACAGGTGGAACCCTTAATCCGTCCTATATTCACCTTTTCCTCTCAAGATTTTTCTGGCTTCCAACAAGGCCCCCGGCTTAAATTAGAGCAGTATCTATCCACTCCCCAAAGGCCTCCTGATCTCTATGCTAAAGATTTTTGATCACTTAAAAGGAAGTACTCCAATTTCTTTGTCCAGGGTACTAGGCTCATGAAAAGAGGCAACCTTTGTGCTCTTATTGTTGTCACCATCCCTTCTAAACAAGATTCAATCCTTGAAAGTTTCCATGAAGGCCTTAGTCATTGTGGGGAAACCAAAACTTATTGTCAAATATCCCAACAATTCTGGTGGCCATCCTTGAAGAAATCAGTCTCTCAATGGTGCAAGAGTTGTGAAGTATGTCAGAAACTTGATCTTAGGCGCCCAGTGGAAATTTGTTATCCCACTGGAGAGCCCACTGTGTTTGGAAGGGTTGCTATGGATGTGGTTCATATTAAGGCTGGTGGAGCTAAGTACCTCATAGTGGCTAGAGATAATTTTTCTGGATGGGTTGAAGCTAAATTCCTTAAGAACCTCAGCTCTGAATCAGTAGCAGCCTTCCTCTATGAGACTTGGAAAATGTGTTATGTTTTAGCTTGATCTTATTTAACTGATGGTGGCTCTGAGTTTGGCGGCAAACTGGCTGAAATGATCCAATTGCTTCCTGGTCAACATTGGGTGACCAATCCTTATTATCCTGAAGGTCAAGGCATGGTGGAAAGAGGCCATGCTCCTTTGAAGGCTACTCTTGTCAAGCTGGCTGGTGAAAGTGGAAAGAATGGTTGCAAATTTCTTCCTCTGGTCCTCTTCTCTGATCAAATTTCAAGTAAACAAACCACTGGCTACTCACCTTATGAAACTATCTTTGGGAAAAGGGCTGTCCTTCCTCTTGATATGGAGATGGAATCTTTCTTAGGTATTTCTTGGGAAAAGTTTTCTTCCACCACTGATCTATTAGTTGCCAGATCCAAGCAACTGGAGCAAAGGGAAGATGTTTGTGACAGAACCTATCAGAAGATGATGGAGTCAAGAGAAAAATCAGTCCAGTATTGGGAAGATAAGCACTCCAATCAAATCAGGGATCCCTTGAATCTTGGGGATCTAGTCTTAGCTTATAATTGATCCTTGTAAACTCAGTGGGGAAAACTTTTCTCTAACCACTGGAATGGTCCTTATCAAGTGGTCTGTCAAGTCAAAGGTGGATCATATCTTTTGGAGGAGCTGGATGGTACTCAGGTGGGTAGAAGGTTCTTTGCTGATCAGGTCAAGAAATTTCATTTTTGAGGAGGCAACTTTTCCCAGAAGTAAGTTCTCCCAATTGTGCACCACCAGGGGTCATCTGCTGCGTTATGTTGTGAAACTCTACTGTATGCCACATATGTGAGCACCTGGGAA
This sequence comes from Puccinia polysora, assembly GCA_025617555.3. NCBI lineage: Eukaryota > Fungi > Basidiomycota > Pucciniomycetes > Pucciniales > Pucciniaceae > Puccinia > Puccinia polysora. Next base: position 35,300,335 of record CM062623.1, on the reverse strand, counting down.
GCCTTCTTGATTCTGCTATCTCATCCACTTCCTGGACCTTTTCCTTTGATGGATCAAGCTACCTTTTCAATCACCCTCAAGATCAAATGGGCGTTTTTCTGTTTCAATTCCTCAGTTTCTTATTTTATATATATTATCAAAGATACTCAGATGCAGACTAGGGACATTCTGTAAGTTGGGGAGAGATGTGGTACCCAATCTGGGACACCTGTGGACCAGTATGGGAAAAGTGAAATTTTTATGAATTTTTTATAGCCTCCATTTAGATCAAAAAAAAAAAAACCTTTTTTCAAAATCATCCCTCAGTTCAGTTCCCCATTCTTAGCCCTCCCTTTTCATAGTTTTCTAGGAAGATCTCTCAGTGCCTATTAATTGTTGCTATGTTCAAGTCACCCTTGCTTTGGGCTGCCATCCACCCTTTTGGCAAACACGCGGATGAAGATTGGCTTGCCTTGCAGGTTTCTGTCTGGCACCAACACCCCATCAGCGTCACTATCAGCATCAGCATCAGCATCAGTATCATCCGCTTGATTTGATAGACACAATCAACAAGCAAAACCCATCCAATCTTGCTTCAAGCAATCCTTCAAGATTCACATTGCATCATTGCATCATTATCCATCATCCCATAGCAGTCTGCCATCCATACCCCCCAACTCATCTTAGCTCATCCCAAGATTCCCTCCCTATTCTCCGATTCAACCAGGGCAAAGAAACTCCTTGTTCATCATCACAAAGCACTCACAGTGGTCACCAATTGGATCAATAGAATGTGTAATCCAAACAAGGCTTGCAACAATTGAGATCTCAACACCTTCATCATCAAACTTGTCAAAACCATCAACCTTATGACCGGCCCCATCACCACCTGATCACCTGCACAAGATTGGTCATGGGAACAATCAATCCCATGATCAACCTTGCACCAACCTAACAGGGAGGTCAATGCCAACTTGCAACGGCCGTCATCACCTTGCTCAACCTCATGACCAGCCCCTTCAATCCATCTCTGACGGCCGCAAACTGACATTGTTGTTTAGGACCATTGGAACCCTTCTCATTTGCCTTTTGACGCTTGCGCGCGACCATCTCTGTTGCCCGTGTGACCAACAATCCTCCAACAATCCATCTTGACCCTCCTTCAACCAACCGCGGCCGCAGCCGGCCAAACCCGCCATCCACTGCCACCGTTGTCCTTGACACGGGCAGGTCTCCCCCTTTTAATTCCTTGTTCTTTTTTTGTTGCTTATTCCTCTGTCTCCCATTTCAGGCGGTTCCTGTTTCCAATCTTCTTCATCAACCAAAAAAAAAAAAAAAAAAAAAAAAAAAAAAACTTTTTTTCCGCTCTATTTGTAGTACCTCTTGTAAATAGTCAAAAGGGACCCATGGCCCATAAAAGGAGGGGCTCTCACCTGCATTTTTTAAGCATCCATGGGAGTATGTGCATGTGTCCCCCCGTCTTTATCATTGAAATCAGTTCCTCATCCTCATCGGGGGTATGTCTATGATTGCCCCCCCTGATCCATTGATCCTGAGTCTTTGCCTCTCTGTGGCCTGATCCTTATCACCAATCAATAGCCTTTCTGGTTAAAGAGAATTCTGTCTGTTGGAATTCTTGAGTGTGTTATACCACTCCTTGATCCCTTCCTCTGACCATACTGTTCTTGATCCCTCCTTGATCAGTTTTATGGAGCCAATCACGATTGATTGAAGAGGTCTTATTAAGCTTAAGACCTGGAGTGTTATACCTCCCTTTATTTTCTTTGGAGTTGCATTCTGCCAGCCTACTCTTGAGTCCCTTGAGAATTGTTGAGGTTATCCTTGCTTCAAATCAGTTCCTGTTTGCTTTTAGAGCTTCTTAAACATTGCGCTTTTTCTTGTACAGCCACCTTCAGTTATCTGGTACCCTTCAAGTGCTTGATTGCGGAGAGTTGGGCAGGTTCATTTAGAAACTGGAGGTTGGTTGGGTTTGAGTTGATCATTTCCAATCTTCCGCTGAAAACCAGAGTTATTAGCTTGTGGGCATTTTTTACATACAACAGCTTTGTTCTTCAAACTTTAAACAAACTTGAGCTTCTTTTGTCGAAGTTTTTTCCCACATAATCTTGGCTCAGATAGTGCTGTTACATTGCTACCAAACTACTATCATTTTTATCTTTTACTACTTAATTCCTCATTTACCAGGTTCTCAACCTTGATCTTGGTTACATTTAAATATTTTGGTAACACTCAGGAGGGTAGCCTAAACAGAACCCTTTGCCTCCACAGAACTGCCACAGCCTAGCACGGTTTGGAGTCTTACAACGGGTTTTTGAAGGATTGAAGATTGAAATTGAGGAGACTTGTGAGGTTTGGGTTTGTCATGGCGTTGCCTAGGTGAATCGGATTGATAGGTGCCAGAGAAGCTGGAAGAAGTGACAGCTGGGGGATACAAAGGTTGTAAAGTGCCACAGGATGATTTAAAATCCAAGGAAACTAAAGATGCCTTCTTGGGAGTGGGTGGTTGATAAGAGGCCACCACATGACTGATCAGAAAAGATGAATCAAAAGGGATCAAAGCACCATTAGGAAGAAAGCAATTTTTTCCCTTCTGCTCCACCAATTTTTGCTCCTTGTCCTTCTGGAGTTCCGGACATCTCCCAGTACCATGGCCTTCCCTATGACAGTAATAGCAGACTAGAGTGGTTTTGGGAACAAAGCTAGAAGGTTTAGGAGTAGCTAATGAAGAAATTTTCTGATCAATTTTGTTTTCAAAGGCCTGAAGTAATTTAGTGATCTCATATATGGTAGCAGTTTCCTTATTGGCCTGGGGATTTGGTTTAGGTCTACCATTTGCTTCCATCTTGTTCATTAATTCATTAGAATCTTTAAAGGAAGGAGCATGTACTGTTTCAGTGACTCTAGTTTTTTCAAAAGTTAGAGCTATTTGACCTTTAATCACTGTATCCACTGCACTCGTTAGGACCAGAAAAGCAGGGAGCTTGAACCAATTATATCTAGTAGTAATAATAGATCCAGAATTAACTAATTTCCATATTTAACTAATTTCCAGATTTAACTAATTCATCTCTAATCCTTTCCTGTACTCCTGGAGAAAAAGACTGGAAAAACCAAAAGCAAATTTTTTCCACCATGTCAATGTGATTTTTTCTGATGAGGTAAGACTCAATAGGATCGCAAGATTTGTTAAAATATTTATAATCAGAGGCTGAAGAGACACCACCATTGGAGATCCATTGAGAAACCAGAGCATCCAAGTCCTGCAAGGTAAACCTAGCCACATCTATTTTTCCCAAATAAGTCAAAATAGCCTCCTTCAAGAGCCTCAAGTTATGAGTTTCAAATCCATCAAACAATTAAATCACTTCCATAACTTCATCAGAGGAGATAAAAAATTGTAACTGATAAGCCATATCATGTTCACTTGCACCATCCACTTCAGCAGCCATCTCATAGGAGTCCAAGAATTGTTCAAAATTTGTTCCATTGAAGCCTTAGTTCTTGTTTTGGGGCTTGATCTTTACCATCTTGAAACAAACAGAGGAGGAGGAGGTACCATTAGATTCCATTTTGAAGAGCAGAATTCTTAAGAAATCCAAAGAGCAGAATTGCAATGTGGTTTTCAAGTGTGGCAAGAGTAGAGTTTCACAAAAAAATCAACAAGGATCTTTCCCAGGTGGTGCACAATTGGGAGGACTTACTTCTGGAAAAAGTTTTCTCCACAGATCAGATCTGGATGATAATAAAAGAAAGAAAAAAAGAAAAAAAAAAATGGATCAGATTTTGAAGTTGATTCTTCAAGTGTTTGGACTGTAAATCCCAAGGTTGCTGGCTTGATCCCATCCTGGAGGACCAAATGTAAGAATCCAAAAGGTGCTGGGCCATGGCAGTTCTGTGGAGGGGAAAGGTGCTTTTGAGGCTGCCCTCCTGAATGTTGCAAAAATATTTAAATGTAACCAAATCAAGGTCCAGAACTTCTAAGTGAAGAATTGAGTAGTAAGGATAAAGTTTTAGAATAGTTGGTAGCAATGGAACAGCACCATCTGAGGCAAGATTACGTGGGAGATATTTGATTGAAAGAATTTAAATTTTGTTTAAAGTTCAAAAGAACAAAGCGGTTGTATGTAAACAACGCCCAGAAGCTAATAACTCTGGTTGTCAGCAGAAGATTGCGGATGATCAACTCAAACCCCAACCAACCTGCAGGTTCTCAATTAACCCTTGCAGCTCTCCACAATCAAGTGCTTGAAGGGTACCAGATAACTGAGGGTGGCCATAAAAGACAAAGCACAATGTTTTGAGAAGCTCTAAAAGCAAACAGAAAACCAATTTTAACAGGGATAACCTCAACACTTCTCAAGGAACTCAAGAGTAGGCTGGAAGAATGCAGCTTTGAAAAATAACAGAGGTATAACACTCAAGTTTTTAAGCTCAATAAAACCTCTTCAATCAAAAGTGATTGGCTCCAGAAAGATGATCCAGAAAGGATTGGGACCAGTATGGTCAGAGGAAGGGATCAAAGAGTGGTTTAACACACTCAAGAATTGCAACCAACAGAATTCTCTTCAACCAGAAAGGCTATTGGTTGGTGATAAGGATCAGCCCTCATAGGGGCAAAGACTCAGGATAAAAATGAATCAGGGGGCAATCAAAAGATATACCCAGGATAATGATTATTGATTACTATGATAACGGGGGGACATATGCACACACTCCCCTGGACAATTTTGAAAAAGGTAGGGAAGAGCCCCTCCTTTTATGGGCCATGGGTCCCTGTAGACTATTCACCAATGATGACAAACATAGAGCCAAAAAACAACAATTGAGTTTATTTTTTAACAGACATGAGAAAAAAAACAAGAAGAGAATCTGATGAGAAAAAAAAATAATTGAAATAATGAAAAAAAAAATCTTGGATGGCAGGGATGGGGGACACCAGCCCGTGCCAATGATGGGCATGGGCAGGAGACCCACGGGTGGAGAAAAGCGCAGACAGGATGATGGGCTTGGGGATGGTCACGCGAGAGTGGCCACAGGATATCAATTGGGTCAGATGATTGGACGGTTTGTTGGTTGGATGACCAGCCAAGGTGAGGGATAGGGGGCAAGAGCACAAGACCAGTTGTGGGAACAACCATTCAAGTCAGCATAGGGAGGTTGTTCCCATGACCAAACTTGCGCGGGTGACCAAACCAGGTAATGAGGGTGAGGGATGTGAATCATGAGGACTGGTGGGTTTTATGGAAGAGATCAATGAATCAAGAGAAATTTGATTGGATGAGAATTTATTCTGAACGTTCAAGAAGTTTTCAGGGATGAAAATTGGCTGTCCAGGGTCTCTGATGCCTTCCAGCTCTGGGAGAATCAAGTGGGGATGAAGGATCTTGATCAAAACTTGAACTAGGGTTTGTGAGATCCTTAGGGATCTCTGGGAGGGGAAATTTGAGGAGTGATTTGATTGACCAGTTAGAGGTTCCATCAATCTTGAGAGATTCAAGTTGATCAAGTCGGGGGGATTGAGTTTGGAATAGGTTGAAGGAGATCAAAATATTTTGAGTGACAATCCAGAAAATCAATGCATTTAGGACAAGTATTGCATTGGTTGAATGGGGCTCCTAGAGCCTTGGAGACAAGATGCCAAAAGCCTTGGTAAGTCAAGCTTGAGGGAGGCTTGGGATGATTGATAGTATTGCAGCTGGTCAATGGTGTTAATGAGGGAGGATGGAGGGAAGGATGGATGGGGAGATGAGGATGACAATGAGTGGCCATTGCCGTTGGTGTCAACAACCATGTGGGCTCCAGCAAGGGTCAAGCCAAGCCAAGCCAGCATCCACCCATGCAAATTTGGCAAAAACAGAGGAGCAAAGCAAGGAGGGCAAGAATTGAACACAAGACCTGGGGATTTGGACACCCCAGGGACACATCCCTAAACCACTAGGAGATGGGGAAGCTAGAGGATCTGGACACTGAAGGGATCTGGTTCAGGAAAAAGAATTTGATTTTTTTTTCTTTTTTTTTTTTGGATGATGAAAGATAGCTAAAAAAATATCATAAAAATTTCTCAAATTTTCCACACTGGTCCTGGGGTGTCCAATTTTGGTCACCACAGCGGAGTGGAGGTTGATTGTGATTTGATTTAGGCAAGCGGAGTGGAGGTTATTGACAGAAATCAAGGTGATGATAAATGAGATTTGAAGAAGATAAGAAAGCAGAGCGGATGAGAGCGGATGAAATGAGAGAATTAGGAGATTAAGTAAAAATGAGGAAAAAAAAGAAAATGGAAAGGATGAGATGGGGAAGGAATGAAATGAAGAATGGAAGCTAGTAGAAAAGAAGTGGTGGAATCATCTGACAGGCGGGTGACATGATTGAGAATCCCTGCAGAGGTAAGGCAGGGTGCAAAAGAGGCAGCTATTGGAGATTTCCTGTCAACATGCCGCCATGTTCAATTGAGAGATTGTAAGATAGATGGTTTACTGAGCGTGTTGACCAAGGGTTTGATTGCCAGTTTTGTAAAAGCATCCACAAGCATGGCTTTGGATTTTACAAGGTTGGTAACTAGAACCTTTGAGGATTTTTGTTCTTGAAGCCATTTGACTTGAAAATCTACATGTTTGCGTGTGTTGCATTGAGATGTAAAGTTAATTTTTTCAATATTGGAGCAGTACGTAAGAGAGATTCAGGGACTGAGTTCTTTTAGAAGATTCATTATTCAGATTTTTTCTTGTGTTGCCAGTACACAAGATTTGAGTTTGCCTTCAGTCAAGGAGAGCAAGACTGGTGTGGTAGTGCAAACCTGTCCTATAGCCATCAGACTCACTTTAGTACTATAAAAACAGCTCAAACCCTCAAATAAACCTCAGAAATGGATTCTATATCCAAAATAACCTATAGTCACTCAGCCCAATTAGCACCTTATCCCTCATGGATTAGAAGATACAGCCCAAGAACCCTTCAACTGTGGCAAACTCATACCCAACCAGGTGTAACAGCTCTGTGGAAGGCATAAAGACAGACCTTGCAAACCCTCAAGTATATAGCAGTAACATCTTACCACCCACACCAGAACCATACATCAACCCTGTCACCTCAGCCAGAATACAGCAATACAGATACAGGAGGGAGTGCAACTAGTCAGCTCCTGTCACCTCACCCAGGATTCATTCAAATACACCTACAGAAGGCTATGAAGAATTATACAGGACAGTATAGGCAAGAGGAAGTAGAACCAGTCTCAACCAGTCACAAACAAAGAAGCAAATACACATGCACAATACTATGCAGAATTATACAGGACAGTATAGGCAGGAGGAAATGAAACCAGTCTCAACCAGATCCAAACAAAAAAGCAAATACACCTACATAAGGCTATGCAGAATTATACAGGACAGTGTAGGCAAGAGGAAGTAGAACCAGTCTCAACCAGTTCCAAACAAACAAGAAAATACACATACACAATACTATGCAGAAGTATACTGGAAAGTGTAGGAAAGAGGAAGTGGAACCAGTCTCAACCAGATCCAAACAAACAAGCAAATACACATATGCAAGACTATGCAGAAGTATACAGGTCAGCATAGGCAGGAGGAAGTGAAACCCTTCTCAACCAGATTCAAATAAACAAGCAAATACACCTACACAAGGCTATGCAGAAGTATACAGGGCTAACCAGCAATACATGCAAGCAGCCAGAACCATGTAGTATCAAACAATCCCAGAACCACACACAAACTTATGTAGTCAGAAGCATGTGATACCAAACAAACCACCAGTAACATTACCCCCAGTACTACCCAGCAATATATGCAGGCAGTCAAGACCATGAAGCACCAAACAAACCACCAGTAATGAACAGAAATACATGAAGGTAGAAGCAAGTAGCACTCAAAAAACCACCAGTGAATGTACAGCAACACATGTAGGAAGAATCAAGTAGCACCAGAACAACCACCAGTGCTTCACAGGAATATATTGTAGATGCACTTCACAGCAGTTTATGCAAGGCTGTGCAGGCATGAAAAACACAGTACAATCTTTTCCCAACCAGCATAATTGCCTCAGTTTCATGCAGTGTCTTTTTTCTAACCAGCAGAATTACCTCAGTTTCATGCCGTGTCTTTTTCCAACCAGCTGAAATTTTTCATGTACAGGTATCCCACTGTAACAGGGGAAGCCCCAGGGCACCCTCAGGGGCAGCCCTGAGCATCCCCTGAGGAATAGATTTCTATTTAAGGAGGGCCTCTCTGCCCTATCCAGGTTTTATCATCACATCATATCCTTCTCATGCCATCTGGCCACCTACCACCCATCACCCACATACCGGGCCCTCTTGGCCCAGATAAAAAAAAATTGTATCAGTGAATCAGTTATAAAAATGAAAAAATAAACCAGAAACCAGGTTATTACCCATCTTTAACCAATTAAACCACCCACAAGGTTCTTGAATAAGGGTTCTTCTGTGACCTAAATATTCAGCACCATATTAAAGAAAAACAACCCCTTAATCAATAAATAACCCTTACAAAGAAAGAGAGCACAAAAAAAAGAAACCACCAACTTTTTCTCTACGCAGCCCCCTGTGGGTAAACCCATCCTTGGGTCATCTCCTGCACCATCCCTTTGATAAACCCTTGAACCCTTTAATATTGGGATATTGGTTTAAATCAAAAATATCTGATCAATAAATAAACAATAACTCAATACCACTGGTCCATTCTTCAACAAAACCCTACCAATAACAATTAATAACCAATCTAGTTCTGATCTGAGACCTATATTAAGTCTCAAAGAAACCAGCCATTAATTTAAATAAATTATTGTGCAGACTTACTATATTACTCAAAGGTCAGGCAATTCAAAACCACTCTTAGTCTTACTAATACTCTAAAGGAGTAGAAGTAATACTAAATTCCCCTTCAAGGACTGCCAGAAAGCTATTTGCAACTTTATTTATATAATCCCACAAGAGTCTCTACACCATTGATTAAAGTTTGCTGTGCCAGGATACTTCACAGCCATTGTGGTGTCAATTTATAGACGCGGATTGGGAACTGCTTTGCGGCTGCGCACTCAGCATTGGAGGCAAGCGGGCTCAGCATTGCGGTATGCGGAGTGCTCAGCAGCGGCAGCTGCTGGATCAGCAGCAGCCGCTGTTTGGCTCTGCACCTAGTGGACGGGTTGGGCTCAGCATCAAATGCGGCGTGGGCGGCAATCCGTGCCAGAGATTGGATTCGGAAGGTAGTGCGCTCGACTAGGTTCGCGGGCGCGCTGGTTTGGATACGTAGGAGCAGAGCAATCCATGGGCTATAAAGGAACGGATGGAGAGCGCGCGCAAGCGCGGGGATCATGCCGGATAATACCGGACATCCACAACGGGCGCGGACAAATGGATATGGACAGGCGCGGGGGGCTCCAAGTAGGGCGCGGTGCAAGGACCCCGTCATGAGAAGGACGGAATGGCGTACGGAAGTTGGGGGAAGTTTGGTACGGAGGTGGGGAGAGGAGGCTAGGGTTTCTGTTTTGGGATTGTTTTCTGTTTCTTTTTCATACTGTTATTTGCGCTTGTACTTAGTTCAGGGTTGAGAGGGAGGACTTATCCTCACTCTCAACTCCGGGTTAGGAGGGGGGGGCATGGAATCAGACCATCATATCATTGGATTGGATCAATGATCTCACCAAGAGATTAAAGGAACTCATACCGGATACACATCCAGGTGGAAAGTTCTTAGGATTGAAGGATTGGCAATTTCAATCTCTCTCTATTTTTCTTTATCTCTTTATCTCCTTATTTCTATTTCTCATTTAAGTGCGACTTTGGGCATCCTCATCTCCTTTCAGACGCAGGGAACCGTTAACTTCTGAACCTTGGGAAAATTATAGGGGGAAACCCTCTATTCTTTCCACACCGTAAAGAAGTATCAGATAGCCGGTGTGGCTTCTTCTTGAGATTGGATCATTGCCGCCATCCAATTCACTCCAAGTTTCAAGGTTGTAATTGAAGGAATCACTTTTGAGACAAAGACCCAAGTTGCATGTTGTCTTGACATATTGCCAGACCTGTTTGGCTTTGGACCAGTGAGTCAGTCTGGGTTTGGCGTTAAAACAGGAGAGGGAGGAGACATCATACAAGAGATCAGGTCTAGTTCTGGTGGCAATGAAGTTTAGGAACCCAGTCAATGAGTGGTAGTTGATTTTGAGGGCTGCAAAGTTGGAGGAATCTTTGTTGGTAGGGGGCTTGAGGAAAATTTTTGGAGTGATACAAGTGTTAATAGGTTTTGAATTGGTCATTCCCAGTTCGGAAAGAGCAGTATCAATGTGAGATGGTTGATGAAGACATGGGCCAGATGGGGAATTGACTATAATTTCTGAGGATTCTTGATAAAGATCCTTTGTGAATATCAAGAAGCAAGATTGGGAATTTTTTTCTGAAGTTGCTCGAGTTTCCAATGATCACAAGATTGTCAAAGTAGATGAAGATTTAGACCTGAGTGGAATGTTTGATGAAAAGGCATGGATTGGAGGAGGAGACAATGAAGTTTTGGCTGAGGATCCAATGTTTGAGAGTGTCAAACCAGGTATGTGGAGATTGTTTCAACCCATACAGTGCTTTATTTAATGTGAGGTAGGGAAATTGAGTGTCATAGCCAGGAGGTGACTTGATGTAAATGTCCTTGTCCAGTTTAGCATGCAAGAAATCTAATTTTAGATCCATTTAGGTGACCAGAAGGCCGTGATGATAGGCTTATACTAAGATAGTTTGAATTTTTTTTATTTGGCAGGCTGCGGCATAGGTCTTGCCATAGTCAAGGAATTCAGGTTGACAAAAACCTTGTACACACAGTCTTGCCTTGAAGATGAGTCCATCTCTGTCAGGTTTGGTCTTCACTTGATAGACCCAGACCCTTTAGAGAGCCCTCTTTCCTTCAGGTAGATTGTGGAAACCGGTCCAGAATTTCATTGATTCAATGCAGTTGAGTTCCCTCTTCATGCCTTTTTCCCAATTTTTGAAATTGGGTGAACACTTCATTTCATTGTAGTTTTGAGGGATCACCCTAGAGAGAAATCCATATTGTTGTGATTTCTGGATGGTGGATCAATCTCCCAAGTTTCTAGCAGGTGGAGCTAGTTGATTTAAGACCTTGTTGTCATTGGATGATTCAGAGAGTGATTGACTGTTTTTGAACAAGCTTTCTACTATGTTGGGATTGGAAATGTTGATTGAGTTCTGTTGGGGTTTGGAAGTTGACACAGCCGTTGAGTCAAGCGGGGCCACAGGTTTGTTTTTATGATTAATTGAGAGTTTTTCAAGGAGATCAGAGTTGGAGTTAAGGAGGGATTCAAAGGGGGATTGGGAGGTGGAAGAATGGTCAGCTAATTTCATGCCCTCAAAGATTTTGACATGTTTTGAGTGAACAGTCTCCCCAAGTTCAGGAACAAAGATTTGGTAGGAGTTGAGATGCAGATTGTGGCCTACAAGTATACCTTCCCAACCTTTCTTCTCAAACTTCCCAAGATTATGCTCTGTTCTGTAGATGCGCAGGAAACTGTGTGGCAGTTTGTCTGGGGTGGTCCAGGTACCTTTAGCAGATACTCTCAGTGGTGCCAATTTTCTCACTTTCACCGGATACTCTCAGTGGCGCAGATTGCTCTCAAAAGCGTGGATCTTGCACGCAGCTCTTATTTCACTCAAGATTCTCACAAGCCCAAAGGCTAAATAGGGAAGGCAGGGGTAGGTGGGATATTTGTGGATCTCTGGGGAAAGAACTCAAGTTGGGGGGGGATGTGGTGTTCTTTTATGGACGCAAGTTGGAATAGGCTGCGCACTGCAAGCTCAGCAATGGGTGGCTCAGCAGTGGTGGCGTGCTCATCAATGGGTGCAGCCTTGCTGCAGCAAGCCATGCTGCGTGCTCAGCAGCAGTCAAGTTGGGCTTGGCATCCGGAGGAAAGGGGTGGATTGGATAGGATTGGATGGATTGCGTGCGGATTGCCCATCTTGCAACGCAAGCATATGTACCTTGGATATCTGGAATGGCGCATTGGGCGGATGTGGACATGCCCAGGGGGGTTGTAAGTTGGGCGCAGCGCAAGGGCCACGTCATGACAAGGACAAACTGGGTGGACGGGCAGGCGGGCAATACAGATGGATATGGGGTAAGGGGTATGGGATATGGATCATGGGATGGGGTTGGAAGGATAGATTTGGGCTAGGGTTCTGTACTTAGGGGTTGTATTTCATTGTTCTTTTTTGCTTGTGGTTGTACCTAGGTTAGGGTTGAGGGGAAGGTTACTTAAACCGCATTCTCAACTTGGGTGTGGAGGATCTTATCTTATTGGATCACAGAGGATGGGAAGGATTGAAGGAACAAGGAACAAGGAGATCATCTTATTATTCTTTCTCTCTCTCTCCCTCTCTCTTTGGCTCATTGCATCCAACCTCCTTACAGATGCTTGGACCATTGAATCTCAAACTTGAGGACAACTAAGGGTTTTTCCCCCTTCTTTGTTTCCACAACGCGCGCTTTGGACGCAGGTATGGGTCCCCACGTATCCATTGGGCTGTGTAGGGCCCCACACAACTGGGAGTTGTGAATTTATCATCACCCTTAATTCAGCCAGATCCTACTCTGATTATTCCTAGGTATACTCTACAAATATTTAACTTCCCTTGTGAGCTCCTTCATGTTAACCCTCTTGTGATGGTTTGAAAATTTGATGAATCCCTTCTCCCTTCAACAGCCCTACTTAAATAGTAAATACAAAACAGAAGAGCAACACCCTTGACCAAACCCCCCTCTACCCTTTCCCAGTTACTTTCTTGAACCTGTTGGGGGTCCACCAACTTATTTGACCATGATTTGACTATTTGGACAGGTAGTGTGATCTGATTTTCCTTCTCTGACCAATCTGCCATCCAGCTGACTGTCAATCCAATTACTTTCCTGCATTTTTCAAGGTAGACCCTCTGCCAGGTGTCATCAACATCTTACTCATTGATCCCCCGCAGTGACTCTCCAGATTTAGTCCTAGCAACTTACCCGCCCTCCCTGATCTCAATTTTTTCTGGGCTGTTTAAGATTGGGAAGCTTTGGAATTGGATTTAAAAAGCATCTGCTGGACATATCATACGCGTTTAGTCTGTTTGAATACTTCATGTTCACTGCTATGAGGTCATCATGGATACAAACACATTCACAGTATAGGCAAACAAGAAAGTTACCATGACCAGCGTTTACTGCAAATCCAGAAAGCGTGGTCAGTCTTCCAAACATACTTGACACTGAGCATCAACACAACTTGCGTCGTAAATGTGGAAAAAACAAGACTTCCCTGTTTCGGGGTGAAAAAATAAACAGCCCCGGAATCAGCATGAGGCGTACATACAATCGTTTGAATCAGGGAAGCTGTCATTTACAGTGGCACATATGCTATGGGTTAGAGAAACCAAGTCTCACGAATGCAGTAAACACATCACGTCGCGGGGCTATACGAGGCGATCATTTTCGATCTTGACATTCAAAACGCCATCCCCATCCTTGCCCTGCAGAATTTGTTCATTCATTCATTAGCAATGTACTTATGACTTTGAACCACGCCCGAATGGTTTTTTTGTTTCTCCTTGGCTCTTCCATGAATTTAGTGATCACTAACCGCCTTCCAAGTGAGTTCTCTGGTTCGACCTAGACTTTCAATATCGCCAATTCTTTCCAAAACGCTGTCAAGACGTTCCTGGAAGTCCGGCTCGTTACAAAGCTCCTTGATAACGTTTAGCAAGACAACTGAATTGGGCTTGACACTTTTCTCGGTTATAAAAAGGAAAATCAGGAATACATTTAGAAATGCGGTCATTGGAGCAGATAAGATTTAGAGCCGTTTGCTTTTGATGAACTACTTACTGGTAATCAGTATCAATTGAAATTACGTTTTCATGATCTAACTGTGATAGAAAATCCGCACGGGTCTAGATGGGCAAGTTGCGTTTTCGTTCACCAATGCAATCAGGCTATCTCAAGCACACAAAAATGGTCGCTATCAAAATGGTTGTCAATCCGTGTGCATGATACACACCATCACCTGTCTGGCCATGGAGTATGGAATTCCTTTGGGGTATCGAGATTGCATTACAGATTCAGGATGAGATTTTGACTGCTCATCGGCGCTTTTGACTAACGCCTGAAGCAGTAAGAATGATGAGGATGCCCATTTCTGCTCGTCCATGACATCTAAGAGTTATTGAATCAAGAGCAAGAAAATGGGCCGAACCATAAAAGAAGCAGGAGGGTGAGTAAGCCTCAACCCAACATAGAAAATTTCCGGCTAACCATCGTCGCAGTCCTAAGAAAAAAAGATAAGGATATTTATGGCGACAATGCTCGCTCAGTGCGGAGTATGAATATTGAAGAAGTGGTTTTAAAGAGGTCCCATACCACAATCAGCCCAATCCTAGATAGAAGCCATTCCTTCTCTCTGTCAATAATAACTTGAGCGGCATGAACCATATCTTTATGCTTCATACACCAGCTCAAATGACCCACTCTACCGCCGACCATTTTCCAAAGCGATTCAATTTCTTGATCATCGGGAGGACGGTATTCTCTCCAGAGTTTTTTGCGCTCTGTACGGATTGCGAGGACTGCTTCTTCTTTTGTGAGGTCATTGACCGTCAGTACTGACATCCGGGAGGCATTCTTCTTCATGTTGACATAAGGCCAATGATCGTCGGAGCAAAACACAAACGTCGCAATTCCTGCTTGGGCCCAAGATTCGGCCCTTTGCTGTAGTTGGAGTAGCAAGCTGTATGAATCATCGGTTTGCCTCAAGTGGCTATAAGAAGTTTGTAATTAAGAAGATTTCGCGATAAGTTTATAATAGTGAGGATAGCATTGAGTTAAATCCAAAATTCCGGGTCATGAACTGAACTGAATGTTATTGAAGACTAATACCAGAGGTCGCAGATGTTGAGTATGATATTCGACCGCAACCTAACATTAAAGGGTGGTGGATTTGAGCATCAAACCGATAAAAGGGCTTATCGGAAAGAGTGAGGCTTTGAAGTACACCAAAAAGTCAAAATAGCTGACCTTCTCTAACTTGTTTAAGGCTCGCTGGTTGCGACGATTGAATGGAGAGAAACAAAGCCATCTTCAGATTTTTCCTTATAGTTAGTTTGTTTTCTGATTCAAGTTACCTCGATGTCAACCAAAGGGCCGCCCTCTCTTGGATCTCTCCTTGAAAAAAGTCCTCCGATGTAATCTTCAGCGTATTCAAAGTTTAAACACTTTCCCAAACGGAGTCTAATGAGTTCCAAATTGTCACTACAATCACAAACCGCGACCCCTATCATACAAGCAGAAGGACCCAAAAAGATAACCACCCGGATCAGCTTCAGATAATTGAGTTTGATCTCATATGATGGGACAAGAGTTTCGACGTTCGATTGAAAAGGTAATGAATAATTTGCCTTCTGCTTGATTGCGATTCATCGCGTCTGCAATTAAAGAAAATTTTCCTGTTCCCTTGGGGCCTATAATAGGAGAAGCCATACGTTACTAAAGTGATCGCTTTGTGACAAAGAATCATTTTAGGGGCAGAGAACTTGCCAGTAATGAGCCAATACTGGCCTGCTAGTTTCCCGTGAATAATTTGGTCAATCAGAACTTGTTCCCGTCGGGCGATCCAAGCTATTTCGTCGGATTTCTCTTCATCATTGTCGTCTGAAACAAAGCTGGATTTATAGGTGGGTCTGGCCATCTCTGGATTTTTCGGAACGCGCTGAGATGCGTTGTCTAGTACTAGCACCGGGTCGTAACCTAGGAGTATTATGGGAAGCGATCGTGCAACGTTTGATCAGGACTTCCTTCAGTAGAGTTCAGCGATCAAAATGATATCTTTCGCCACTTGAGCAGCGGAAAATGATCCGTTGTCTACCTGCTTCAAAAGCGACAGCCATTTTCTTCAAAACTGAGCACTTATACCTGCGATCGCGTTCCCAGTAATTCACGTGAGTCAACATCGCAAGTCATTAAAACGAATCGTTGGAGCAAAGGCTCTGCTCACCAGGTGTGATACAAATACCTGACCAATTATTATTGATTTGTTTTGTCAGAGAAGTTACTCTAAGTCCTCCCATGTCATCATGTGTGCGATCCCATTAAATTAAGCAGACGCCTACCCTCCAAACCCAAGGATGAAAACTCCCCCTAAGGATCCGAAAATTGCTTGTGCCGCTACGCCATCGGTCCAGGCGGATGAGGTAGAGCGCTCCGCTTTCGATGAGGAATTTGTGGTGTACGATCTTCGTGGCGAAATGTTGTTGATGGTGGAGGGTTGAATTGATAGGGCTCGATCCGCAATGAGTCTCGTAGGGTTGAGGCTCCGAGGACGGTAGCATCGGAGGGATGTCCACCTTTGGATGTTCCAACAAATGGTTGGATGCAGTCGGGCGGTTGACATTGATGGGGTAAGATTTTTGCTGGTGTGATGCTGATGATAGCAAGTTCAGTGTCTTGTCGAAGGTTCAAGAATCTGATACCCACCTAATTCAGACATGACACAACATGAATACAAACCAAACTGAGAATGAACAGCCGCTTGAGCTGGAGTGGAGTTGGAACTATCTGATGGCGAATATTTCCTTGGGAAAATAGTTTTTTGGGCAATGTTAAATTCACGGCTCATTGAGCCGTGTACACGACTCTGTACACGGCTCTTTGAGTGGTGTACACGGCTCAATAGGGGGTATCAAAGTTAACCAAACCCGCCATTTTTTAATGGCGGGTTTCAACCCAAATCCGCCATTTCAAACCCGCCATTAAAAATCAAAAAAAACCCACTTATTTCAGATCAGACGTGTCAAAGTTAACCTGAAATAAGTGGGTTTTTTCAAATAAAGTATTTAAATGCTTCCACCACCTGTCCGCGTCATACACCCCTGTCTTCCCACCTCCTTCTACCTCCGACCTCATCGGAAAATTTTTTACCCCCACCCTCATCATAAAATTGATTGACCACTCTCATCACTTTATCGCTCTCATCACTTGATCACTCTCATCCACTTCATTGCTCTCAAAACTTCATCACTCTCATCACTTAACCGCTCTCATCACTTAATCACTCTCATCCACTTTATCGCTCTCCAAACTTCACCACTCTCATCACTTTATCGCTCTCATCACTTGCGTAGCCCGAACTCTTTCAAATGGCCCCTCAGCCAACCTCCCCCCACAAGTCCAACACACCCAAGAGAACATTGCCAAGGAACTCCACAACAAACAATCCTCCCCCATCAGCTTCCAAGGGCTCAAGTCAGCTCAAGAGAGCTGATCACATCATCCTGGTAAACTGGCTGAAAATTCCCTCCAACTACAATGCCTGCTTTGGATCCGACAACGAAACACGTGTTGGCCAACCTCAATCCTCTAAGGTCAATGGTTATCTCCAGATGGCCAATGAACTCAAGAACAAAACAAAAGGTAGGCTGGATCTGTCATCCAAACAGATGAGGGAGCGGTTCAAAAACTATTGAGCCAAGTACAAAAAGGCCCACTCCATGTCTATCTCCACTGGCTTTGGTATCACCGACTTAGACAAAGCCAAAGGAATCAACTCGGTGGTTGATAAGTTGGACTCCATTTGTCCTTTTTATATTCAAATGGATGAAATCTTTGGAAAGAAGGCCAACATCACCCCCCTAGCTGCTTTTGATGCCCAACAATCCGATTCTGTTGATGCCAAGGACTTGTCTGGGGATGCTCAGCCTACCAACGGGGACCTTGATGAAACCTTGGCCTTGGAGTGGCCCCCATCTGATGACAAGGAGGATATTCAAACACAATTGGCTCCAATCACTTCTACTTTGGTATTGATTGATCAGTCAATCCCAACCTTGGACCCCTCACTTCCTTCTTTTGATTGCTCTCTTCCTGGGGCAGAACAACTGGAGAACTTGCCCAATGAGGAGGATGTTATTCCTGGATCACCGTTGCCATCAACATCTGCTCAAGTAAGGAACTAAATTGTTTTTGATTCTGTCTGGTTGCTCCTGACTGATTTACATTGTAAAAAAACAGGCTCATCCATTTTTGATTGGCTGAAAACTCAAGCCAATGGGGCCTCCCACATTGCCTTCAAATACTAGTGAGGACTTTCAGACTCAAACCTCCTCTGCCAAGGGTAAGCAAAAGGCCTCCGATTCCATCAATGTCAACCCCAAAAGTCATCAAAAGAGGAGAAACACTTCCAGTTTTTTGGGCTTTGAAGAAATCATGGAGAAGCAAGATTCATGTAAGTTGATTGATTCAATATCCTTGCTTTCAAAATCATGCTCATTGCCATTCCCCTCCAAAAAACAGTGAAATCACAAATTGAATCAGATAAACTTCAGTTTGAAAAGCAAAAGTGGGATCTCCAACTGGCCATGGATGGTCAAAAGCAGCAAGCCAAGACTTTGGCTAATCAACAAAAATTGGATGCTGAGTGGAGGTTGAAACAAGCTGAGCTAGAGTTTCAAAAAGAGGAAAAGGAGAAGGATTGGCAGCAAGTGCAACTGGAAAAGGAGAGGGAACAACGGGCAAACGAAAAAAAGGATAAGGTATCAGTAGCTTTGGCTTGCATTGGCAGTGGTAGATTGGTAGAAGAAATACAGCAGATTACTCAAATGCTGGGCTTGTAAATATATTTGCATGGATGAAAGAAAAACAAATTATTTTTTACTACAACAATGTTTGAGAGCATTCTTAACCCCACCAATGTACAAATCTTTTTTGTTTTTATTGATCTTTTTTTCTCTAGAGTAAATTTGGCTGTTTTTCATGTCCCTACAAGTGCTCTGAGTTTTTTTATTAATTTGGAGTGACATGGCCATTCTGGTATGGGTTGCTGTGTCCACAGCTGGAAAGGTACAGTGCTTGTACTTGTTAGCCGCCCAAACCATTTTGACTATACCTTTTTGCTTGAAATCAATTCCAAAGCCAAGGTCAGGAAAAGCAAATTGACCGTCCGAAACTTGATATTCATGCATATCTTCAATAAGTCAACCATTCGATTTTTTGGTTGGGACCACAAGTAAAAAGGAATAGCCAGAGATGTCACCTTTGTCAATATGAGGATAATTGTAAAATGAATCCAAGGTGAAAGTGAGGTGTGGGGAGCAATCCAAAGGTGTAGGCTTGGAACCAAATTCCAAAAAAGAGAAAGAGGGGATGTTGCTGTCCTTCATGGTATCATGGTTTGATTCAAAGGCAAGTTTGGCCAAATTCCAAAACATTTGTCCTAAAATTTGGGATACTTTGTCGGCCTTCATGTTGAGGACAGCATACTCTTGAGGAGAAGATCTAATGGATGATTTCTTCACATAACGTCCCAATAACTCCAAAGGGTTCATCAATTTTTGCCAACCAATTGCCCACATTTTTCCACCCCAAGATCTTGAGGGACCAACCGGGTTGACAAATTTTTTTGAACAGTGAAGGAATGTTGTCACAAAGTTGATATCTTTCTTATCTTGCTCAGATAGTCAATCCAAAGGAACAAATTAAATGACGGCAACCAGAGCATGGTGATCAGATTGGTCGAGAACAATAACTTTTCCATGGTGGAAGAAGTGGAAAGCCCCAATTGTCTGTTTTGCTTGCTTAAATTCTTCCTGGGTGGGTTTTCAAGGGTTGTTTTTCTTTTCAGCCATGATAGCAGGGTACAGATCCAAAGGGCATAGCTTTCGTCTAGACCAGGCAAACTTTTCCTTGATCAAGTTGTCAGTCACTTCCAAAGAAATTTCCAAATCCCTCATTTGAGCCCTCCATTTTCTACGATTCCTCTGCTTGCCACCTCTCTTTATGTTTTTCATACCATCTCCTTCCATCTTTCTCCCTCCCAGGCACTTGCTGCACCCAAGGTGAGGATCAAGTTGAAATTTGAATGGATGTATAACATTTTGAGTTTGGTAGGCATTGAAGGAATAGATATCAAAAAAGGGGTTGGACAAAGGAAAAGACCGGTCAAACAAATAAAAAAAAAAAATGTCAGCAACGTTCTCATTATTGGCGACAAACGGTGGGATTATAAAAAAAAAAAGAGATGAAAATCAACGATTCCTCTGCTTGCCACCTCTCTTTATGTTTTTCATACCATCTCCTTCCATCTTTCTCCCTCCCAGGCACTTGCTGCACCCAAGGTGAGGATCAAGGTGAAATTTGAATGGATGTATAACATTTTGAGTTTGGTAGGCAGTGAAGGAATTGATAGATATCAAAAGAATAGAATTAGCTGGCGAGGAGTGGTAATGATGAGGAGCTGCGGCCGGCATCATACTAGGCGAACCAGACTGTCCCAGGACGTAGCTTGGTTGGCGTAAGACTTGAGAGAATTTGTTCTGGCAGAGCTAGAAAACCTAAAAAAAAAGAAACAAAAACAAAGAAAAAACAATGGGAAAGTCAGTTCCTGTACCCTACAAAAACCCTGCATCAATCGGCCCAAACCATTGGCCAATTGATCGCAAATTGATCGCTCAATCAATTGCCAATCAATTGCCGGATCAATTCGCAATCGATCAAGCGATTGATTGGCAATCGATTGCCCGATTGATTCGCAATCAATTGAGCGATCAATTTGCAATTGATCGCTAATTGATTGGCCAATTGTTTGGGCCAATCGATTGCCCGATCGATTTGCAATCAATCAAGAGATTGATTGGCAATTGATTGCCCGATTGAGCGATCATTTGGCAATCAATTGCTTGATCAATTGGCAATTAATTGCTCAATTGATTGGCAATTGATTGCTCAATCGATTGGCAATCGATTGCTTGATTGATTGGCAATCAATATCTCGATTCATTTGCAATCAATCAAGAGATCAATTGCTCATTGATCGCTTGATTGATGAGAGGAGGGGAGGGGCCCACCTTGATGGATTGAGAAATTGATTCAGGGGGGGACTAAAGGTTGAATGATCAAAGGATCAGCAATTGGTGAGGGGAAGGAAAAGGAAGAGGGTGGAGGGGGCTTACCAGGATTAGGAGGAGGGGATTCAGTGAGTGAGGTGAGATGAGGTGGTGGTGGTGAGTAAGGTGGTGGTGATGAGTGAGGTGGTTTGGTGAGGAGGAGGCAGGGTTTGACCGGTGAGTGAGTGGGGTGAGGTTGAAGGGGTTGAGTGGTGAGGGGGAGGGGGGTGGCATTTGGTGAGTGGCAGGGTTTGAGGTGGAGGTGTTTTTGGATTCTAGTCCACTAAAAAAAAAATAAAAATAAAAACTCAGCCTATGAATCTTGGGTGAACAACCAAAACCAAAAAAATACGGTGAAGGGAATTTTTACCAATTTCAAAATCAAAAATTACTCATCAAAGCAAGCAAGGGTGAGAGGAAGAATCCGCTCTCTCATAGAAGAAGATGAGGGACCAGATGAGACAGGGATGACTTGAGACGGATCAGGAATATAATCTTGGAATATTTTTTCCCATTCATCTTTGATGTCGGCCAAAAGGTTGTGAAGGATTACACAAGTGATAATGCAGTTGATAAGGAACCTCATATATTTGGAACATTGGAGCTGGTTTTGCATCTCCCATAAGCTGGCCCATCTTCCTTTCAGAATTCCTATGGCATGCTCAATCCAAACTTGTGATTGCGCAAGACAATAGTTAAAATTGGTTTTTCCTTGATCATTGGACAAAACATTCCGGTATGCTGGAACTACATATTTCCAACTAGCATAAGCCAAATTGGCCAGAAGGTATTTATCTTGGTCAAAGTAGATCTCTGGTTGTTGGGCAATCCGCATCCAATTGAAAACATATGAATCATGACAAGAACCTGGAAGGCCAGCATGGAGGGAGATGAACTTCTTGTTGTTATTGCAAACAAGTTGGAGTGCCACGGAGTATCTAAACAAAGAGATGGGACATATTTTGTCAGTGTGTGATCCAAAGTTTTATCATAGCTATTGGAAAAGAAATGAATCAATTGCCTTTTTTTATGATCAAAATAGTGGTTGCCATCTAGGTTGGGTTTTTGACTCAAGGGGATGGTGGTTCCATCAACAAAACCAATGCAACCAGGAAAGCCTTCTGTCTCCATTACTTGAGATATCTCCTTGCGTTCTTCTTTGGTTGGCCATGAAAGGACCGAGCGATGGAAAGATAGGATAGCAATCATGACTCGTTTGGTGTATAAGTCAATGCTTCCGTAACTGACTGAGAATAGATTTTCCAATCAATGGATTGCTGCTCCATTTCCATTTGACCCCAATCTACAAAGAGCAACGGCAAGTTGGATGGCTGGATCGCGTTGAGGATTGCAAGAATTGTTCTTGAAGATGTGGTGGTCTTCAATCATTGCCAAAAGTTTCATGAAAGAAGGCAAAAAAGTTTGGAACAGTTGCTGGAAGCTTAATTCAGGGATGAGATGAAGCTTTTGCCTTTCATACATAGGGTTATGGAGAGTGTGTATTCTTGGAACCATGTATTGCTTTGCCAACAGAGAATTCAAAGCTAACCAAGTTGATTCCAAATTGGAGTCTGAATCAGAGTCTGAATGGGAGTCAAACCGTAGCAAAAGTTCAGTCAGCGTTTTTGTGTTTTCAACTTGCTGGCAGGATGTTTGATTGGACATGTTGAGAAAGGTGGTGAGTGATGTGGGGTGATGAGATGATGATGGTATTTGTGTGAAGATGGGTATGTGAAGGTATGTGAAAAACAATAGAGATGTGTGTGATGCAATGGAGATTGGACCGGTATGGATTTGCTGATGTGGATGGGTGTTTTTGATGTGATGGATGGTGGATGGATGATGATGCATAAATGGCGGGTTTAATGGCGTGTTTGATGATTGAAATCCGCCATTTTCATGAAAAAAGCCATTTTGAAATACACCAGTTAGGGGGTATGTGTATTTCAGAAACCCGCCATTAAAAATGGCGGGTTTTGTCAAAAAAAAAATGGCGGGTTTCTAATGGCGGGTTTGCTAACTTTGATACGCCCTAATGGGCCGTGTGGCACCCTACACGACTCAAATGGGCTGTGTGGCATGCTACACGTCCCATTTGAGTTGTACGGCACCCTAAACAACTAAAATCAAGTTGTTTAGCCTCCACTAAATAATAAATAATAGGGCGTATCAGAGTTGAGAAAACCCGCCATTTCTTGATGGCGGGTTTCAAACCAAATCTGCCATTTCAAACCCGCCATTAAAAATCAAAAAAACCCACTTATTTCACATCAGACGTGTCAGAGTTACCCAGAAATAAGTGGGTTTTTTCAAATAAAGTATTTAAAGGCTTCCACAACCTGTCCACATCATCCACCCCTGGCTTCCCACCTCCTTCTAACTCCAACCTCATTGGAAAAAAATTTGATTCATCACTCTTCATCTCTTCATCAGTATCCTCATCACTTCATCACTCTCATCACTTTATTGCTTTCATCACATCCACCTAACTCTCATCAGATCACTTTCCTCATCACTTCATCTCTCTCATCAAATCCTAACTCTCATGGCTTTATCCCTCTTGTCACTTCATCAATCTCATCTCTTCCTATTCTCTTTGGTTCATCACTCTCATCCTCTCATCACATCATCACTCTCACCACTTGAATGTTGGAAGGGAATTATCAGCTAACCTGTCTATGGTACACTCAAATCAATCAATATGTAACAGGGTGGTGACAGGCATGGAAACACAAGAGAAATTACCAGAGCCGCGGGCGTTGCAGAACCCATATGAAGCACTAGAATCTGCCAAAGTGCATGCGGTTGCAGTGACTGACAGTGGACAAGTGAAAACAGTCAATGAGCCCGCAGCATTAATAACCTACAATCCAAAAAAGGATAATCATGATACAGAAACGAATGCACTCAGAGATTTCTCAAGCAAGAAAGCTCAAAAGCTTATAGACAAGAATGCAGAAGAACTCGCAAGTAAGTTAAAAACAATAACTTCATGAACCAAAAGCGCTACCATCACCAAACAGAACAAAGAAATCAAAAACAGAAAGTTAATCAAGGTAAAGAAAAGAAAGATGAGCGCTTATTTGAACATTTCAAATAAACGCACAAAAAGACCAATACCAAAGACATTAAAAGTAAGAGGAAGGGTGAAGGGAAAACCCGCATTCTTAGAATGCTATTCAACAAGAGGAGGAAGTAAAGGACTCATTCACACCCATTCTTGGGCAACCTATATTTATTATAAATACATGCCACTTTGTTGTATCTTTTCTACTTTCCAAACATGCAACTATCATACATTTTAGTCTAAGAAAATCATCAATCAGAGTTTATCATTAACTGGTAGCATAGCTCAACAGTTAATAAATAAAATCATCTTAAGTTATTTCAATACATTATCAGTACCAACAAACAAACACATCACCAGAGTTATAAACATCACTTATCATCTCCAGTTTTTTTCTCAAAAATATAAAACCACCTAAAACAAAACAAACATGGAGAATACAACAGATTCAAAGCAATACAGACTCAATAGCAAGAACTACGCGACCTGGGAAACCATGATCCGCGTGGAGTTATACGGGTTAGGACTTATGGCGTTAATTAAACAGGAAAGTACAGACAAAATTACAGCAAAGAACCTACAAATATATGTGTTGATTATGAAGCACCTAGACAAAGAGCATATAGCAATAGTTAATAGCAAATTAGGCCCAGATAAAGAAGGGGACGGCTTGGAAGTATGGGAGCTTTTCAAAAAGAAATACGCTGGAAACAAATCTCACCATCAGATGATTGCCCTCGGAGAATTCATCGATCTTGAGTTCAAGGAAACTAAAGAATTTTTTAAGATGGCCAGAGGAAATATCAGCAAGATTTTAACCACGGGTCTAGACATTAAGGAACAAGTGCTCGCGTTACTTATCCTAAAGAAGTTACCAAAAGAATTGGAATTTCTGGTTAGGATAATGATCTCAGATGGATCAGCATTAAGAATTGAAGACTTCATAAGTAAAATAGAAAGAGACCACTTACAGTTCAAAGTCAAGAAGTCCAATAATGTGGCCATGATGGGCCAAGCACCAAGGAAACAGATGAAATGCTACAATTGTGGCATTGAGGGTCATGCAGCTAAACAATGCCGGAAAGACTGGACCAATTATAAGTTTGCTCCGCCCAGGGCCAACGTTGGAGAAGCCAAGAAAGAAACCAGATCCATTGTGTTCATGAGTAATGTTCAAATTGAAGACCAGCACAAGGATGTGATGGATGACATCAGCTACATCAACAAAGTAATTAACTTAAACCCAGCTGACAAGTCTGTTGAGTTCTACAAATCAATGGATGAAGACAGAAATGCTCATAACCTAGAGCACTATAATGCAATCCTAACTGAATTGGAGATATTCGGCAACCTTGGTGACTTGGAAACTAAACCATACAAAGGTAAAGTAATTTGCGCTATGACGGGAACAGTTGTTGGAAACACAGCAGCCATTGGAAACAGTAATTTGATCTTATTAGACTCCGGAGCATCCAATCACATGTTTGTGAACAAGACCAATTTTGAAAATTATCAAGAAATAGAAGGGAAGGTAGGTATTGGAGAGGTAGGGCATAGCGTGGATATAGTAGGCAAAGGGGATGTTACATTGTACTCAGATAATACTACTGTAGTCTTCCATAATGCATACCACATCCCGGTGTTGCCGTAATGCTTAGTCTCACAGAAATCTCTGTGGGAGGGAGGAGCACAAATATTGAAAGTTACAAACAAAGAGTTCCAAGTTAAGAAGGATGGGGAAGTTCTAATAAAAGGGAAAGTTAAAGATAAACTACCATTTTTAAGCCTAGAGAGGAAAAAGTTCAGGTGTAACCTTACAATGGAAGAACACCAAGCAAGGGGCCATCAAGGATATGGTGTTGACTGTGAAGCATGCAAGATGGGAAAACTCACCAGAAGATCTTTGCAAAAGGAACGAGAGCGCACAAATATTGCAGGAGAAGAATTGTCAGCCGATGTGGTAGGACCAATCATACCAACCTCATTAGGAGGATCCAAATTTTTTTTGACTATAGTTGATACGGCTAGCCCATACACGTGGGTCAAGATTTTAAAAGCTAAAAGTCAGTCACAACAAGTGTTGCTTGATGTTGTCAACTTGATAGAAACACAGCTGGAAAAAAGATTGAAAAGAATAATTAGCAATGGCGGAGGTGAATTTGTCAATCAGGATATGAAGGAGTGGGTTACGCAGAAAGGAATCATGCACATAGTTACCACAAGGAACACCCCCCAAAACAATGGGACAGCTGAACAAATGAACCAAACGCTGGTGGAAAAAAGCAGGACTCTGATCATTGACTCCGGACTACCTAAGAACTTGTGGGCAGAAATGATAGTTGCAGCGTCCTTCTTGTATAACCGCAACCAAAATACCTGCCCCTATGAGAAGATGTGGGGTAAGAAGCCAAAACTGGAGAGTGTAAGACCAATTGGATCAGAAATGTTATACAGTATTCACCATTTTGAACAACTAGGAAAGTTAGATGCTAGGTGCCAAAAAGGAAAGTTGGTTGGGTTTGATGAAGAAATCCATTTGTATTGGGTTTGGGACTCAGACAAGGGTAAAGTTATCAGATCACAAGGTGTTGTTTTAAGTAAGGGGACTGGCACCAGCAGGGTAAGGGAAGAAGATGGATAAAGAGACTGTGAATTAGAAATAGAACCAATCAATACTATAGGAATAGGCAATCTTGAAGAAACAAACCATCACCGTGAAACCGTTGTAGAAGTCAAAGAAGAGTCAGCTGATGGGATAGTGGAAGACCAAACTCCAGAAGGAAGAAAAAACAATAGCTGTATTAATCAGGGGGTTGAAAGAAGCAAAGTGATTAACACAGCACCAAACCAAGAAGAAAGACCAGAGGACATGGAAAATAACTCTCTAAGACTAATTGAGAAGATCAAAAACACACCAAACGTCAGGACAAGAGGGAGAAACAGAATACCAACAAAAAGGTATGGAAATTGGGCGGCCCTTCTAGCAAAGCTAGCAAACTGAAGTGATCTGAGAATGGAATGAAGCAAAGAAGACAACTCCAATCCAGTACTCAAAGCAATGGCTTACCAAACCTTTGTAAAGGAAAACACAATTGTACCAGATAGTTATAAAAAAGCCAAACAATCTCTAGAATGGGTCAAATGGAAAAAAGCAATATTTATTGAAATAGATTCAATAATTGAGAATGGAGTGTTTGAAATTATGAAATCAGAAGACAGGGACAAAAACAACTCAGTAATTAATACCAGATGGGTGTTAAATAAAAAATTGGACACAGACGGCAAGTTAAAAAGATATAAAGCAAGATGCGTTGCACAAGGATTTAAACAGAAAGAAGGCATAGAATATGAAGAAACTTTCTCACCCATGGGAAGACTCAGCACAATGAGATACATTCTAAATTATGCAACACAAGTTGGGATCAAACCAAGACAGTCAGACTTTGTTACAGCCTATCTAAACTCTGAATTAAATGAAGACAAAGCAGTGTACATTAGCATACCCAAGGGATTTGTAGATTGGTTAGCTGAGACAAAACAAGGAACTTACACACTGGAGGTTTCCAGGAAAGTTATTGAAAATCCCAAAAAATATGTCATAAAACTTAAAAAGAGCTTGTATGGATTAAAACAGGCGGCAAGGGGGTGGTATAACACATTAACATTATGGTTTACTACAAATGGATATTGAATCAGCAATGCCAATCCCTGTTTATTTGTATCAGACAAAGGAAGTTTAGCGTTTGCGTGGGTGGACAATTTAATACTGGTAGGAGAGGACATGGATAAAGTACTAGAACAAATTTCAAAAAATTTCAAGATTAAAGACCTGGGCATAGCACAACACATTCTAGGGATGAAGATCAATTATTTTGAAGATGGAAGCATGCTCTTGAATCAAACACACTACGTAAAAGACCTACTTACCAAATATGGCCTTGAGGACTGCAAGACTACAGGTACACCAATGCAATCAAATATTCAACTTGTTAAGGCAACAGAGGAAGAAGCTTAGGAATTTAAGGAAAGAAATTTAGATTACCAATCAGCTATTGGATTGCTAAATTATCTGTCTCAATGTACTAGGCCGGAAATCACTTACAAAGTATGAAAACTCTCTCAATTCTTGGAAAACCCAAATGACATACATTGGGCAGCTTTCAAACAAGTTTTGGGGTGTTTAAAAGAAACTGCAGACTTTGGGATTATCTATAGGCCAAAAGATATAATGAGCCAGATTGGATACGTCGACCCAAGTTACGCGGAAGACAAAAAGAGCCTATCAACTAATGGTTACTGTTTTCATATGGGGGGAGGATTAATATTGTGGAGAAGCAAGAAGTTAGGATGAGTAAGCATTTTGTTGACAGAAGCAGAATATAGGGCCTACCTCTCAGCAGCACAGGAGGCATGCTGGTTGAGGAAAGTAACAGTCAATATCTTTGGAATTGTTTAAGATAAGACAATCCTAAACTCAGACAATCAGAGTGCAATTCAGCTATCAAAGAATCCGGTGTACCAGGCAAGGACAAAACACGTCATGGTTCATTATGATTTTGTTAAGGATCTAGTAAATAATAGAGAAATAAAATTGGAATATGTGCCAACCAATGAGATGATTGCAGATATTTTCACCCAAGCTTTGGATTGAGAAAAGCACTCAAAATTTCTAACCATGATCAGACTGGTACCAAAAAACCTGATTGATCCGAGTGTAAGGGGGTGTGTTGGAAGGGAAATATCAGCTAACCTGTCTATGGTACACTCAAATCAATCAATATGTAACAGGGTGGTGACAGGCATGGAAACACAAGAGAAATTACCAGAGCCGCAGGCATCGCAGAACCCATCTGAAGCACTAGAATCTGCCAAAGTGCATGTGGTCGCAGCGACTGACAGTGGACCAGTGAAAACAGTCAATGCGCCCGCAGCATTAATAACCTACAATCCAAAAAAGGATAATTATGATACAGCAACAAATGCACTCAGAGATTTCTCAAGCAAGAAATCTCAAAAGCTTATAGAAAAGAATGCAGAAGAACTTGCAAGTAAATTAAAAAAAATAACCTCATTAACCAAAAGCGCTACCATCACCAAACAGAACAAAGAAATCAAAAACAGAAAGTTCATCAAGGTAAAGAAAAGAAAGATGAGCGCTTATTTGAACATTTCAAATAAACGCACGAAAAGACCAATACCAAAGACATTAAAAGTAAGAGGAAGGGTGAAGGGAAAACCCGCATTCTTAGAATGCTATTCAAGAAGAGGAGGAAGTAAAGGACTCATTCAAACTCATTATTGGGCAACCTATATTTAGTATAAATACATTCCACTTTGTTGTATCTTTTCTCCTTTCCAAACATGCAGTTATCATACATTTTAGTCTAAAAAAATCATCAATCAGATTTTATCATTAACTGGTAGCGTAGCTCAACAGTTAATAAAGAAAATCATCTTAAGTTATTTCAATATTAAACACTCTCATAGCCCTTCATCCTTTCATCCCTCTTACTATTTTTAAATGGCCCCTCAGCAATCCTGCACCCGCAAGTCCACTAAAAAATCCAATGGACCAAAGCAAACATCCCCCTGGAACTCAACATCCAACAATCCTCCCCCATCAGCTTCCAAAGGCTCAAGTCAGCTCAAGAGAGCTGATCACATCATCCTGGTAAGCTGGCTCAAAATTCCATCCAACTAAAATGCTTGCTTTGGATTGGACAATGAAACATGCATTGGCCAATCTCCATCCTCTAAGGTCAATGGTTATCTCCTGTTGGCCAATGAACTCAAGAACAAAACAAAAGGTAGGCTGGATCTTTCATCCAAACAGATGAGGGAGTAATTCAACAATTATTGAGCCAAGTACAAAAAGGCCCACTGCATGTCAATCTCCACCGGGTTTAATGGTGTCACCAACTCTGACAAAGCCAAGGGAATCAACCCAGTGGTTAATAAGTTGGACTCCATTTGTCCTTTTTATATTCAGATGGATGAAATCTTTGGAAAGAATGCCAACATCACCCCTTTAGCCTCTTTTGATTCCCAAAAATCTAATTCAGTCCACGCTGAGGACTTGGCTGGGGATGCTCAGCCTAGTAATGTTGATCCTGAAGAAACCTTTTTGTTGGAGTGGCCCCCATCCAATGCCAAGGAGGATATTCAAACACAATCAGCTCCAATCACGTCTAGTTCCATGTTGATTGGGGAGTCAAACCCAACCTTGGAACCCTCCCCTCCTTCTTTCTGGTAAGATTGCAACAAAATTTACTAGAACTGAAAACCAACAGACTGCAGACCAGAGTTAGAAATTTAAACAACCTGAACAAAATGAGAAGGAAGAAAAAAGGAGATGGGGAAAAAAACAGCTTATAATTTGTTCAAAGAGTAGATGAGAAAAGAACCTTAGGCAGCACAGAAGTGATAGAGGAAGGAATACGCAGGGGAATGGCTGTAGGTGCGGAACTAGATGGTCAGATGCGTCAAGCTAGAGTGGTCTTGAGGATCATGTTTTTACCAGGCACAGACTTGTAGATGAGGAGTTGGTCAAATGGTGAGTTGGATGAGGTTGGAACAGATCAAGGAGGATAGAAGTTCAAGGAGTAGAAGATAGGTTGATGGAGATTTAAGAGGAAAAGACAAGATGTAGGAAGTAGACTGAGAAGAGAGAAAGGAAAGAAAGAAGATAGAAAAGGTATTGATGAGAAAGAAAGAGAAGGCCAATGAGAAGAAGAGAGAAGAAGGAGCCCAAGCCCCCTCTGAGGCCAGAATCTGAGTTAGCTGAGGTAAGGAGATTGCCCAAGTGTCACAGGACAGATCATTGGGGGAACCTTTCCAAGCTGGCGCAACCTGTGAGGATGGGTCCGTAATATTCTAATATTAGACAATACTTAACACCCCACATGGCTGGAAAGGAGATGATCCAAAAGATCAGTTTTCCGGAGAGGCAAAAATTTTCTTTTGAAGGAGTTCCAAGGACCTCATTGAAGAAGCTTTTGTGAGAGAATCAGCACCCATTGACTGACTTTGCATCAGGTTGAGAGTAAATTCTCCATTTGCAAAGTCCTTGCGCAACCCTTTTGTTTTGATATCTATGTGTCTGGACTTTGAGTGAGACCCAAACCTTTTAATCTTGTTGTTCAAGCCCTTGTTGTTGATGTGTAAGATAGGCTTGGGTTTGTGTGTTTTATATATTTTGCCAATAAGATGTTTGATCCATTTGAGTTCAAGGTAGCAATCCAATAGCACATTCAATTCAGATTTGGTGAAGGAATAGGTAATGTTTCTTTGTCAAGTAGAGTTCCAGATGATTGGGCTTCCGTGGTGAAGGAAAATATATCCAGTTTGTGACTTGCAGAAGGTTGGATTGTCTCCCCAGGTGGCATTGCTGAAGCTTGAGAGAGGTTCCTGTTTGGAATCATAGCTGATGACAAGTTTGAAGTCTTTGGTTGTTTTGAGATATTTCCACACCTTCTTGACTTCCCTGCAGTGATTCATCCGTGGCTTGGCATTGAACCTGGCCAGACTAGACACAGAGAAAGAGATGTCAGGATGTGTGTATTGGGCTAGGTGATTAAGGAGTCCAGTAGCCAATCTATAGTTAATGTTTAACTGGCAGAATTTGTTGTGATTGGCGTTGGATGGGGGTTCAAGATTTAAATTTTGAGTGAGTGGATAATGTACGTCCTTGAAGGATGCAAGGCCTAGCTCTTCCAGGCTGCAAGCAATGTGATTAGGTTGTCTCAGGAGAATTTTGTTGTCCTTGAGTTCCATAAGCATTCCAAGGATGGTGTTGGGAGGATGACAGGATGAGTTCTTGAATTGTTCAAGGAACTTGAATTTGAAGGCTTGAGAATTGCCTACATGAATTAAGTCGTTTACGTGAAAATAGATGATTTCTTTTGTTGTAGAGTTGAGATATAGGCAGGGATCACTAGTTGACTCTTGATAGCCTTGAGATTTGATCCACAAAGTCAGGGTTTCATACTAGTTTTTAGGGGATTGTTACAAGCCATAGATAGATTTCTTGAGCTTTAGATATGGAGACTTTCTGTTGGATCCTTCTGGAGTTTTAATGATAACCGTTTATTTGAGAGGAGCATGTAAGAATGCGCCTTTCATATCAAATTGAGTAAATTTCATTTTTCTTTTTAGACTGTATGTGAGGGCAACTCGGAGTGAGCCTAGTTTGCCAGTTGGTGCACAGGTTTCATTATATTCAATCCCTAGAACTTGGTTAAATCCCTGGACACAGAGTTGAGCTTTGTACTTGACCGGATTGCCATGGCAGTTCTCCTTTACCTTGAAGACCCAAGTTGTATTCAGAATGTTGTCCGGAGTACCGTGATATTCTTCCCAGATGTCCTGGAGTTCTATGGAGTTCAATTTTTTGTCAGCTGCCTTCTTCAATTTTGGCCATTCAGGGCACTTCCTAGCAGCCCTGTAAGAGGGGGGTTTGTAGTAGTGATGGAAACCATATCTTTGAGGCTTTCTTGTCTTGCGCTTGGGTCTTTGAGGGATAGATTGAATAGGGAGCTCTGGAACTTGAGAAGGTAGAGAAGGAGAATTGGGGGATGATGATGCTACCGATTCTGTCTCTCCTTGATCCAATTCAGATTCTGAAGAATCATCCTGAGATTCCCGTATGGTGTATTGTTTTTCAGCTGAAGAGAAGTCGGATTCTCTTGAATCATTGTCTGTTTGACTGAAGAGATCCATTCCAGGAGATTCAAAGAATGGAAAGTTGTAGAGAGAATCCTTGAGAAACTGGACGTGTTTGGTTTGAACAACGCCGCCAGATGAATTAAGAAAAAGATAAGAGTGGAAAACGGGATTGAACCCAATCAGGACTCCTTCCAGTCCTTTCTTGTCAAACTTCCTTCCCTTTTGTAGACAATATGCAAGGTAAATGACAGGGGATCCTACAGGTTTCAAGTAGTTAGCGGGTGATTTCTTGTTAAACATCAGTTCCCAAGGGGATTGGTCATTACCTTCCCTGGGGACTGGGTTAAGCATGAAGCAGCAGCTTCTGACCACAATGTGCCAGTAGCTCTTACTCAATCTGGAAGATGAGAAAGTTGCATGTGATGATTCAATGATTTTTTGATTGGCTTGTTCAGCTCGACCATTGTGCTGAGAGTGGTAGGGTTTGGACGTCAAGAGCTTAATATATTTGGTTTTGGCAAAGCTCTTCAGGGTGTTAATTGTGAATTCTGTGCCCTTATCCAAAAAGATCTCCATTGGATAATAGTTGAGCCGTTTATGTTTAGTCTCAAGGATGCTGATGATGAATTCTGAAGTTTCTTCTTTGGAAATGAGGGGGAAGGCTGAGAGGTAGCCCGTGCAGTTATCCACAAGAGTTAGAATGTATCTGTGGCCCGCTTTTGATTGTGGAGTGATAGGGCCTATCAAATCTAGATGAATTCTTTTGAGGGGCTTTGACAATGGTGTTCAGGTGGCTGAGAATGGGACCCTTGTGATTTTGCTCCTCACGCAACCATTGCACTGGAAGTTACTTAATTTTTCTTTAGAGTATTGGTCTTTGAGAATAGTCTTAAGTGTTGATATTGAGGCGTGTCCATACATCTAATGGATGTCAGAGAGCGGTTGAGCTTGAATTGAGAGAGACAGCAAGGACTGATTTGAGAGATTAACCAATAAGTTGTTTACAGCAATTTTGGGTTTCTCAATAACAAATAAGCTGTTGCGGATCAGTCCTTTAAGTACTGTCTGGCCAACTTGGGTGACTCTGAATTGATCTTGTTCTTGGGAGAGATTAAATCCCTTCTTTGCCAGAGGAACCGGGCTGATAAGGTTGACTACAATGTTAGGTACATACATACATTCTTCAAGAGTGACGACGGAGTCCTTCCATTCCAGTTGAACAGTACCTGTTCCCCATATCTTGAGATTGGCTTCTAGTTTGCCTTTTTTGATCTTGTCCGACTTTTCCTGCAAGTTGATTGAGGTGAAGTACTTCACATCATTGAATATGTGGATATTGTCACCCAAATCCAAGAGAAGGTTAGGTGTATTATCAGCGTTGATCCAGAGTGTAAGTAATGCATGGTAGTTGATGGTAGGAGTCTTCTTGATTTGACTCTTCCATTTGTTCTGTTTTTTTATCCATCAGGCTGGAGCAATTTGAGGATGAAGATGGAAGCAAGAGGACTCGGGATGCGGCGCATTAGGGTTGTGGAAGCCTTCTTTGCAGCAAATGCAAGTCTTTCTCTCTCCTTGATCTGTCTTGCTCTTAGTAGTCACTAAAGTGACGTTGGAGAGGGACTTGCCTGTTTTGATTTGTGCCTTGCGCTTGTTATTGTACTGAGTTAGATGTTTGAATACCACCTCTACTGTCACCAATTTTTTGCCGTGCATGATTTTTTGCTTTAGATTCTCTAGAGTAGGTGGGAATTTGAAGAGTATAAGATATGCCAAGATGTCCTTAGGTAGCTCTATTCCAACGTTGGCCATACAAGTGAGAGCTTTTTGAATGTCCGTTATAAATCCCTCATTGGCGTGTTTGTTGAATGGGGCGTGGAGGAATTGATTGAAGATGCGGGCTCTATTGGCAGTCTCAGATGAGACAAAACTTTGGGTGATCTTGGCCCAGAGTAGTTTAGACAACGTTATGTTTGTGGTGTTGACAACGTAGGCGTGAGTTGTACTGTCAAGTTTAGATAAGATTATTGCCCTAATTTCTTGATCTTGCTTTACAGGCAATTGACCCAAGTTTCTGGTTATGGCGTCCTTGATGTCTTTGAGATCAAACAGCATCATCATTTTATCTTGCCAGATGGATTAGTTTTTAGAGTAGTCCTTTGGATTTTAAACGTCATAAGATTGCGACAAAATTTACTAGAACTGAAAAAAAACAGACTGCAGACCAGAGTTAGAAAGTTAAACAACCTGAACAAAATGAGAAGGAAGAAAAAAGGAGATGGAGAGACAAAAAGCTTAGACTTTGTTTAAAGAGTAGATGAGAAAAGAACCTTGGGCAGCACAGAAGTGATAGAGGAAGGAATACGCAGGGGAATGTCTGTAGGTGCGGAACTAGATGGTCAGATGCGTCAAGCTAGAGTGGTCTTGAGGATCATGTTCTTACCAGGCATGGACTTATAGATGAGGAGTTGGTCAAATGGTGAGTTGGATGAGGTTTGAGCGGATTGAGGAGGATAGAATGTTGAGGAGGAGAAGATAGGTTGATGGAGATTTGAGAGGAAAAGACAAGATGTAGGAAGTAGACTGAGAAGAGAGAAAGGAAAGAAAGAAGGTAGAAAAGGTATTGATGAGAAAGAAAGAGATGGCCAACAAGAAGAAGAGAGAAGAAGGAGCCCAAGCCCCCTCTGAGGCCAGGAGCTGAGTTAGCTGAGGTAAGGAGATTGCCCAAGTCTCACAGGACAGATCATTGGGGGAACCTGTCCAAGCTGGCGCAACCTTTGAGGACAGTTCTGTAATATTCTTATATTAGACAATAATTAACACTTTCAATTGCTCTCTTCATGGGGTGGATGAACTGGAGAACTTGGCCAATCAGGAGGATGTCATTCATGTATCACCATTTCCATCAACATCTGCTCAAGTAAGGAACCAAGTTATTTTATCTTCTGTCCAATTAATCCTGACTGATTTAGATTCAAAAGAAACTGGCTCAGCCATTCCTGAACGGCCAAAAACTCAAGCCAGTGGGGCCTCTGACATACCCTTCAAACAAGAGAAATGATGTTCCCACACAAACCCCCTCTGCAAAGGGTAAGCAAAAGGCCTCCAATCCAATCAACATCAACCCCAATAGCATTTAAAGGAGGAGAAACACTTCAATTTTTTTGGGCTTTGAGGAGATCAAGGAGAAGCGGCATTCAAGTAAGCCCATTGGATTCTCCTTGCTGTCAAAATCTAGCTCATTCCTATTCCCCTCTGAAAAACAGTGAAATTGAAAATTGAATCTGAAAAACTTCAGTTTGAAAAGGAGAAGTGGGATGGTCAACTGGCTATTGATTTTCAAAAGCAGAAAGCCAAGAGTTTGGCTCATCAGCTAAAATGGGATGCTGAGTGGAACTTGAAACAGGATGAGCTAGAATTTCAAAAAGAGGGAAAGGAGAGCAACTGCAAATGGAGAGGGGACAACTGGCAACAGAAAAAAAGGATTAGTGGTCAGCAGCCATGGCATGCATTGGCAGCAGCAGAAAATTAGATGAATTAAAGCAGATTAATCAAATGCTGGGCTTGTAAATGTATTTTCTCTGATGATAAACTTAAAAAGAAAGAAAAAATAATTTTTGATTACAACAATGCTTAAGACTACTTTTAACCCTACCAATAAAAAAATATTTTTTTTTATTTATATTTTTTTTCCTGGAGTATATTTTCCCACTCCCCAAGTCCCTGCAAGTGTTTCTAGTTGTTTTTTTATTTGCATTGACATTTCCATTAATGTATGAGTGGCAGTCTCCACAGCAGGAAAAGTACATTGTATGTACTTAATTGCTGCCAAAACCATTTTCACTACACCTTTTTGCTTGAAATCAATTCCAAAACCCAGGTCAGGAAAATCAAAATGGCTGTCTGATACTGAATATTTGTCTGTAGTTTCAATAAGCTGTCCATTAGATTTATTGGTTGGAGCTGCAAGTAAAAAGGAATACTCAGAGATTTCACCTTTGTAAATGTGAGTGTCACATGACCACCCCATGTACTATAGGGCAATTCTTAGATGATTGTGAGCGCAAAGGAATACCAAGTGCGAGGGCAAGTGCAAATAGAAAGTTCCAGTTGCAAAGTGCCAACTTGGTTATGCCACTCAACAAACGGCAAGATGAATGGAATGTGTCCTGAAGAAGGAAACTCAACCTGAGTCCAATGTTATAACTAGGTTGCAGCAAAAGGCAAGAACGTATGAAATTAACTAACTGAGGAGACAATCATCATGCAAGGGGATAGCCCTTATAAGGTAATCCTAAGTGACTAGATACAACCTGGTGATGAGCTAACTACAGTTGAAGCGGTGAGGCAATGATTGACAGGAACGGGATAGGAAATGAAGCAGTGGTATAGATCCAAGGTTTTAGCATAAGTGCGAGACAATAGAATCTGAGCGTAAAATTGCATGACAAATTGGGATGAGAGCAAGTAGCATTGAAGGCAATGCGAATGAGAGGTAATAGTGTATGCAGGGTAGGGACTAGTCCTATTGTGAACTATACAGTAGTGATGGCTTGGTTAGACGTAGATGCCAACTAACAAACAATGCATGACCAAAGATGGAAGTCTGAGGCTGTTGATTGGCCAGGGAAGGAGATTGGATCTCATGATGGATGGCCAACCGTTATGGAGTTAACGGCAAAGTTTGCAAGTATATACTGAGTTGGTTGCCGAGATTGGAAGGTCAGCGCAAGCCAGAGGAAATAGCGGATTGCACCATTGATGTTGTGCTTTTATTTGTGTCACGCTTTTAGACTGAGGTAGATGGTACTGAGGAGAGGACATGTCGAAGTGGTGAAGACAATAATCCTTCAGTGAAAAGCATGACAGTTGCCCAGGTATAAAGACACGAGCTCCTGCAAGCGTTCAGGTTAATTTTCCCATTGATTTCAAGTCGTTTAATTATCACTGTATACCCTTATACGTTACTTAATTTATTACCCAATAGATTTATAAATTTTATAAAAATGTCGTCATTGTCATCCTGCCGTTGCAAAAACTGTATTTGCCGCAACAAGCGATGTATCCCTAGTACTGCCGTCCAAGGCCTTCAAGGCAAATGCGAGCAATGTTGCCTTTGCAAGGTGGCATGCAACTTTCCTATAAATGTCGAGTTGACTGTCAAGGGTCCTTTGGAATCATTGAGGGAGATGCAAAGTTGTAGGTCCGCGCCAAGGGTGAATTACGAGATACTACCATTGCCGGAGATCAAATACTTGGGGACTCGAGTTCCTGGTGAGTACTAATCTGGACTGACTAATGAACTTGAAATAGTAACTAATTGTTTGCTTGTTTGCTAGTGTTGCCCCGTTTTAAAAGATATACTAACAAAACACCACCTTACTGGGGACAGCTGACTGAAATCCTGGGGCCCCAGATGAATGCCAAGGTGCGAGGCAAGGTGTCCGGTGCCAAACCGGTAGGAGTTATAACCGAGGAAGCGAGGGAGGGGGAAGAAAACAAAGCGGAAAGAGAAGTGGGAAATGGAGGAAACGGAAGTGGAGAAAACAAAGATGGAGCAGGTGAATTAGAAGAAGGGAATGAAGTAGATGGGAAAAAAGGAATGGAGGGCAAAGGCAAAGCGGATCCAGTGCGAGTCGTAGGACCGGTCAAAACGGATGTGAGGCGCCTGACAGACAATATTGGAGAAGGCACATTGGGTGGCCAAAGGAAGAGAGCGTATGAAGAGCTCTTGGAGGAAGGCGGATGTAATGCTCGGCCGAAGCAAGCTCAGGTTGCAAAATGCGAGGAGATTTTCGAAAGGCACATCGTAACAGAAGTGTTTGTTCTTTGAAGAATGTCCGCATTGATCAATGATGAAGACCTGGATACCTTTCAGTCCATGGTTGCGGAATTGACGGCGAATCGGGAGGATGCGGGAAAAGAAATAAAAGAAACTTTGTAATTAAAATATATATATATTTTTTTTCATTATTATAAATAGAAATATTAATATAAATTTTTATTATCATTATTATTTTTTTTTTAATAATAATAAAGAATGAAGTTTTTTACTTAATAGAAATGAAAAGAAAATGAGAAAAAAAAGAATAACATGGTGAGATGGAGGAATTAACTGATGGAATGATGGTGAAATAAGATGGGGTTAAATGGGATTGAATATAGAATGGAATGGGATTGAGTAAGATAAATGTGGAATGAAATGAAATGGGATTGGATGGGATGAAATGTGAAGTGGAATGGAATGGGATTGGATGGGATGAAATGTAAAGTGGAATGGAATGGGATTGGATGGGATTGAATGATGATTGTCAAGGTTTGCAAGGGTAGCTTGCATGGAATTCTCAAATCAGATTGGGTGAATTGCAAAGGTGATGGGCTGGTTCCCACAAGGTGCGATCTTTGTTGGACTGGAAGCCAGACCATTTGACAAAGTATTGAAGTTTTCCTTTGCGTAACCTGGAATCCAGAATATGGCTTACTTCCCACTCTTGATGATTGAGGAAAGTGACCGGTTCAGGAGGGGGATGAGTCTTGCCCGGGTATAGGACTTGAGCTGGCTCTAGGAGAGACACATGAAACACCGGGTGGATACCTTGCCATTTCGCAGGTAAAGTAAGTTTAAAGGCGTGAGGGGAGATGACTGATTCTACTTTAAAGGGGCCAAGCTTTCTTTTGGAGAGTTTGCAAGTTGGGCGAGTGCTGCAAATGATGCAAGCATCAAGCCACACTTGATCTCCTAATGCAAAGGTTGGAGCCGAAGTGCAAGATCGGTCTGCTTGCTCCTTATAGCGCTGGTTTGCTTCTTGGAGGTTGGTTTGAAGTTGCAATTGAAGGGATTGAATTTGTTCAAGGTAATCAGTAGCAGGTTGAGAAGGTGCTATGTGAAGGGAAGAGAAAGTTGGGTTTCTACCATAAAGAGTTTGGAAGGGCAACTGTTTGGTGGAGGAATGAGTGGAGTTGTTGTAGGCTAATTTGTCTAGTGGGAGCCATTGCGACCAGTTGTCTTGTTGATAGGCGACGTCCATTCAAAGATATTGTTTGAGAATCTGATTAACTCTCTTGGTTTGCCCATCCGTTTCCGGGTGGTAAGCCGTTGATAAATTGCAAGTGATCTTCAAATGTTGGCATATCAAGGTCCAGAAGCTTGAGAAAAACAGAGATCCACAATCACTAACTATATTATCAGGGAGGCCATGTTTCAAAAATACATATTCTATGAACAAGTTAGCCAAGTCTTCTGAAGAGGCTGTCACATTACTGCGTAAAAATAAAGCCATCTTTGAGAAGCAATCTACTATTACCAGAATAGAATCATATCCACTAGAAGAAGGTAATTGAGAGATGAAATCCATAGACAGCAAGTGCCAAGGACAAGGCGGAATTGGAAGTGGCTGGAGCAGCCCATACTTCCGGTGTTTTGAGGACTTGTTACAATTGCAATCATAGCAGGCGCTAACATAGTCTTTTACTTCTTTGGTCATACCAGGCCAGTAGAAGTCTTGTGCAATCAATTGGTAGGCTTCATCCTGCCCATAATGACCAGCCAGCAGAGAATCATGCCGTGACTCAAAGATATCTAACTTAATGCAAGAATTGTCTGGTACTACTATACAATTATCATAGACTAAAAAGTCATTATCATCAATACTGTAACTACTATCTAATAAGTTTGCACTTTTGCAAAGTTTGATGCACTTGGGGTTGTCACGTTGAGCTTGTTGGAGTTTGGAAGCCAAAACTCGTAAGCGAGCAATGATCAAACTGAGTTGGGCAGATTGGGTTGAGAAGAGTGTCCTAACGTTTTCAGGGTTGTTTTTGGCAAAGGTGCTCTCCCCCCCTGGGTAAAAGTTGTCCCAATGTGATAAAGCATCAGGAACTACCGCTTGTTTTCCAGGACGGTACGTGATTGTAAAGTGGAACTCGGAGAGGTATTCGTCCCAACGTGCCTGTCTATGTGTGAGGACTTTTGAGCTCATGAAATACTTCAAAGAATTATGATCAGTTAAAACCTCAAAGGATTCCCTAAGACTCAAAAGGTATGAACGCCATTTCTTCAAGCAGAAAACAATTGCGAGAAGTTCCTTGTCATGAATCTCATAGTTAAGCTCTGCAGCAAGCAACTTGCGAGACTCAAAAGCTACGGGGTGAAAGAGAGAAGTGGAAGAAGAAAACTGCAAGATGACTCCTGCAATTGCATAGTTGCTTGCGTCTGTTTTGACAATAGTACTATGCAAACTAGCTCGCTGAAGTGAGCGAGTATTGGAGCAGTGGTGAACGCCTTCTTCAGAGCTTTGAACTCTGAAGAAGCTTGTTAGGTAAAAATAAAAGGAGTGTCTTTTTGAAGAAGGTTAGTAAGATTCACGGTTTTTTTGGTGTAACGCGCAATAAACCTTCTATAGAAATTACTGAAACCAAGGAAAACTTGAAGAGATTTAACCAAAGAAGGTGGGGGCCAGTCCAATATGCGTTCGCTCTTGGCTGGGTCCATCAATAGTTCTTGCTGCGAGACTACGACACCTAGAAAATGAAGAGAAGAGGAATGGAACTCGCACTTAGAGGCTCTTTCAAACAGGTCATTCTTGCAAAGTTGCTGTAGCATCTCTTGCACATGTGCAATGTGATCTTTGAGGTTCCTCAAGTAGACTAGTATATCATTGAGATATACCACAAGGTATTTACCTATGAGATTGGAGAAAATGTTGTTGACAAAATGTTGAAAAGTGGAAGGAGCGTTTCAGAGGCCAAAAGGCATGACGGTATACTCATAACTGCCAAACCGGGTTCTCATTGCTGTCAAATACTCATGACCTTCCTTAATGCAAATTAGGTTATAGGCACCTCGAAGGTCTAACTTCAAGAAATAAGTAGCTCCATGGAAGAGGGTAAGGAGATGTGACATAGGCGGTACTGGATAGGCATTCTTGCAGGTTACCTGGTTCAGTTTCCTGTAGTCTACACAAAGGCAAAGTCCGCCGTCCTTTTTTGGAACAAATAGGACAGGTGAACCAGTGTTTGAATCACTTGGTCAAAGAAATCCTTTCGCTACATTTTCCGCAATGTAGTCTTGAAGCACAATTGATTCTTGCGTCAAGAGAGAGTAAACTGGTCCTGGTGCCGGAGGTGGGCCAGTAAGTTCAATCTTGTGATTGTAAGGACGGGATGGGGGCAGTTTATCTGCTTTTGCAGCTGTAAAGACATCAGCAAAGTCATGATAAACCAAAGGTAAAGACTCTCAAATGATTTCTAAATCTTCATTCTTGTCATCTTTGAGCACCGGATTTGAGGTTCTTGCATGGTGCAATAGGATTAGGGAGCTCAAAATACACGTTTGGTTTGTGTCTGTTTCTCTTTGAAGGAACAGGAAAGAGGTAAGCTGGATAGGTAAGCAATAACTCCTAAATCTGAAGGGGGAATTTGAGAATGAAGGTCAGGATATTGCAAATCTCCTGGCGGAAAAGTGTCATCCAACTCAATGACAGTGTCAGGTAGGCTGTTTAATTCCTGATTGAGGGAAAGTTTAGCGTTCTGGGGGTGCAAGGTTCGAAG
Organism: Puccinia polysora; assembly: GCA_025617555.3. Taxonomy (NCBI): domain Eukaryota; kingdom Fungi; phylum Basidiomycota; class Pucciniomycetes; order Pucciniales; family Pucciniaceae; genus Puccinia; species Puccinia polysora. The sequence continues at coordinate 35,258,123 of CM062623.1, read as the reverse complement.
GTTAATTACTCCTTCTTGCCAATTCACATCCGGATTCCAGTAAACTAGGAAATCATGGCCTAGAATGGTATCATCCATTCTGGGTGTAGCCAAGACAAATAAGTCCCATTTGAAGCTGGGGTAATTGCAAAATGGAAAGGTCCATTTTGCCTTTTGGGAAACCCAATAAGACGGTTCAGTCGCACTACTTACTAAATAGATAGGAAATTTATATATCTTGGAACGCGTAAGATTTTTGGAAGTGACAAAAGATTCACTGATGAAGGAAACATTAGTGCTGGAATCAAGTAATACTTTATAAGGAGTGTTGTCAGAATGAAATAGGATAAATCTTGAACTCGGAGCACCTAATGACTTGCAAGTGCAAAGATTTACTCGCGGTGATTTAGATAATGTGTAGTTTTCCTTGCGAGTATCAGAAAAACTACAAGCTAATTTTTTGACTGCTTAGCTGCTTCACGCGCTAACCGCTTTGCACAGCTGTCAACATCATGTTTACCTCCACAATACATACACAGCCCATTCTTTTCCCTTTGCAGACGTTCCTTGCTTCAAAGAATCCCGGTTTCTTTGTCCAAGAACTTCGGAGTTTCGGCAACGGCTTTCCCTTGTGAGTTGTATTTTGAAGTTGGGGTTGGTTTGGATGGTTTTGGGTTCCTTGTGTTTTGCTTTGAGGAGTTGTCCACCCTTGGAGCCAAGGTGGACGGTCCATGGTTGTTTTGACGAGAGCAATTCTTGTCATGATAGCCATTATCAAGCTCAATCACTCAATTGATTAGCTGCTGAAGCAAGGTTTTCTTATGACCCCCAACTGCGAGCTTTTCAATTAAGCGTGCCGGTAAACCCTTTCGGAAATGGAATAGAAGAGTGGCCTTGTTCCACTGGATGCAAGACTGCAAGGTTCAAAAATGAGAAATATAAACAGAAGCTCTACTATTCTCCTTCATAACTAAAATATTAAGTTTGTATTTGGCGTTTCAAACTTCATTGGGATTGCCAAACAGGGTGAACAATTGTTGCTTGAACCTGTCCCAGTTGTTGAGAATACAGGTGGGACTGTTGTTGGACAAAATTTTGAGGTACGGTTCAAACCACTGCAAGGCTCTACCTCCTAAGAAGGACAAAGTATACATAAATTTATGTCTATCAGAAGGGAAATTGTTGGAGTCATTTGAAAAGATGATTTTACAAGACTGCAGGTAGGATCTAAGCTTATGAGGGTGTTCTCCTGTAAAGTGATTGGGTTGTTTCATGCCCGGAGTGCGAAAACTAGGAGTGCTTGGACTAGATTGCTGGGCACCAAGAGTGAGGGCCTGGATCAATGTTGAAAGCAGGGTTGGAGCATCGGGCTTGGGAGCAGTAGTGCAAACCCCTGGTCTACCACGAGTTGAGTTTTCATCGGAAGAATGGTCGGAGTCTGAGGAACTGGATCTAAGGGTTGTTGGGCCCAAGGAGCGCTGGTTCTCCCTACCCAATGGATCTCATCATTGTAAGGGGAAAGGGAAGCGTTCCCGGTTGGGCAAGTACGTGACATTGAAAAAGAAGAAGTCTACTATAGGTTGGCAGGCTACAATAGATGAGTTGAGTTAGTTAATTTACTGTCACACAAACACCCCACGTACTATAGGGAAATTCTTAGATGATTGTGAGCGCAAAGGAATACCAAGTGCAAGGACAAGTGCAAATAGCGAGTCCCAGTTGCAAAGTGCAAACTTGGTTATGCCACTCAACAAACAGCGAGATGAATGGAATGTGTCCCAAAGAAGGAAACTCAACCTGAGTCTGATGTTATAACTAGGTTGCAGAAAAATGCGAGAACGTATGAAATTAACTGACTGAGGAGACAATCATCAGGCAAGGGGATAGCCCTTATAAGGTAATCCAAAGTGACTAGATCCAACCTGGTGATGAGCTAACTACAGTTGAAGCAGTGAGGCAATGATTGACAGGAACGGGATAGGAAATGAAGAAGTGGTATAGACCCGAGGTCTTAGCGTAAGTGCGAGACAAAAGAATCTGAGCGTACAATTGCATGACAAATTGGGACGAGAGCGAGTGACGTTGAAGGTAATGCAAATGAGAGGTAATAGTGAATGCAGGGTAGGGACTAGTCCAATTGCAAACGATACAGTAGTGATGGCTTGGTTAGACGTAGATGCAAACTAACAAACAATGCATGACCAAAGATGGAATTCCAAGACTGTTGATTGGCCAGGGAAGGAGATTGGATCTCATAATGGATGGCCGACCGGTATGGAGTTAACCGCGAAGTTTGCAAGTATATACTGAGTTGGTCACCAAGATTGGAAGGTCAGCGCGAGCCAGAGGAAATAGCGGATTGCACCATTGATGTTGTGCTTTTATTTGTGTCATTCTTTTAGACTGAGGTAGATGGTACTGAGGAGAGGACATGTCAAAGTGGTGAAGACAATAATCCTTAAGTGCAAAGCGTGACAGTGAGGTGAGTTGTAAAAAGAGTTGGATGTGAAGGTGACATGTGGAGAGAGAACAGTCAAAGGGAGTAGGCCAAGAACAAAATTCAAGTGATGAGAAGGAGAAGATGCAATTGTCCTTCATTATTTTGCAGTTTGATTCAAAGGGAAGTCTGGCCAAATTGCAAAAAATTTGCCCTAAAATTAGAGAGAATTTTTCTGCCTTAAGATTGAGAAAATCATACGCTTGAGGGGAAGATTGAATAGACAATTTCTTCACATAGGGTCTAAATAACTCAAAGTGGTCCATCAATTTTTGTCATCCAATTGCCCACATTTTACCAACCCAAGATCTTGAGGGACCAACGGTGTTGACAAATCTTTTTGAATGGTGAAGGAAAGTTGTCACAAATTTGATGTCCCTCTTGTCTTGATCAGAAATTTTATCCAATAAGACAAATTCAATTATTGCCACAAGACTGTTTTGATCAGACTTATTAAGAACAGTTACTTTCCCACAGTAGAATAAATGGAATCACTTGATTTTCTTCTTGGCAAGTTCAAACTCAGCAAGTGAGGGTTTTCAATTGTCCTTTTTGTTTTCAGTGGTAATCACAGGATATAGATCCAAAGGCCTTAGTTTCTGTTTCAGACCATACAAACTTTTCATTGATGCCCCCCTCTTCAAGTTCCAAAGAAATTTTGGATGCCCTCATTTGATCCCTCTTTTGCTTCAAAGCCCTCTGCTTGCCACCTCTCTTTATTTTTGTGACCTCATCTCCTTCCATCTTGTTCCCTCTCAGGCAAATGCTTGGCTTGGGGTGAGGATCAAAAAGGGATTCAATTTGGAGTATAAAATTGTGAGTGCGGTGGGAGAAGGGATGGCATTGAAGGAAAAGGGGTCAAAGAAGGATTAAAAAAAATGTCAGTCATGTGATCACCAAAAAACAACCAAAAACCAATAAAAAAAGAATATTACTGGGCATGGGTGAGGACTAATTGGGTGAGGCTTATCAAAAAAAAAAAGTAAGTTACATCATCAAAACCAAAAAAAAAAAAGAAAAAAAATTGGGGGAAAAACAATTAAGTTGGGCCTTGGGTTGGCCCAAGTCAGCAATGGGTGCAGGTTCCCGGTGGTGGAGGGTGCTGGGTGTTGGTTGGCCGCTGAACAAGGGAGGGAGGGGGGGGGGGCGGCGGCTGCTGGGTGTCAGTTGGCAGCTGAACAAGGGAGGGAGGGGGGGCAGTGGCCAAAAAAGGGAGGGAGGGGGGGCAGGGTGTTGGTTGGCGGCCACACAAGGGAGGGGGGGCCTGCCGCCAAACAAGGGAGGGAGGGGGGCCAGGTGTCAGTTGGCGGCCAAACAAGGTAGGGAGGGGGGGCAGTGGCAGGTGTTGGTTGGCAGCCAAATGAGGGAGGGAGGGGGGCGGCGGCGGGTGTTGGTTGGTGGCCAAACAAGGGAGGGAGGGGGGTGTTGGATTTCTGGTGTTCACTAAGAGAATAAAAGAAATTAAGATTTCAAGAGGGCTCGAGAAAGAGGGTAATCAGCATGAAGAAATTAAAAGAAAAGAGAAAAAGAAGGAAATAGAAAGGAAAGAAACAAACATCAAGACACCGCAGAGCTGAGATATGTTTGGTAGAGTAGGGACGCTAGAGATAGAAAGACAATTTGATAAAAGAAGGAAGATTCTTCATACGGCAAAGAGTAATATCAGAATCAAGGAAAGAAAAATGGGCAGGCAAAGAGATTGGGTTAAAGTCTTGTCAGACAGAGCTGGTTGAGGATGAGACCAAAGAAGTGAGGTTGAAGTTGCAAGTTTGAGTGAGTTAGAGTGGACGCATAGAGAAGAATAAAAGACGGAAACGAGGAAATTAAGAAGAGGAACCCTCAGGTACGGCTGCAACATAGATTCTTAAGGTAGAGTAAAGAGCGCGCAGTCTGTACATGTCACATTTGAGAGACAGTGAAGGAAAAGAGAAAAAGAAGGAAGAGAGGACGTGGGGTGCGGTAATTCTGATCAAGGAGGTGAGTGAGAATGTTCAGATGTTTCAACAGGGGGGGTGGCGGGTGTTGGTAGGCAGCCAAACAAGGGAGGGAGGGGGGGAAGGGTGTTTGTCGGCCGCCGAACAAGGGAGGGAGGGGGGGTGGTGGCCAAACAAGGGAGGGGGGGGCCAGCAGCCAAACAGGGGAGGGGGGGCTGGTGGCTGCTGGGTGTTGGTTGGTGGCCAAACAAGTGAGGGAGGGGGGGCGGCGGCTGCTGGGTGTTGGTTGGCGGCCAGAAGAGGGAGGGTGGGGGCCAGCGGCCAAAAAAAGGGTGGGGGGGCCGGCGGCTGCTGGGTGTTGGTCGGCAACCAAACAAGTGAGGGAGGGGGGGGGCAGCGGCCGGAAAAGGGAGGGTGGGGGCGGGCGGCCACTGGGTGTTGGTTGGCGGCCAAACAAGGGAGGGTGGGGGCCAGCAGCCGCTGGGTGTTGGTTGGCGGCCAAAACAGAGGTTGGGGGGGGGGCCGGTGGCTGCTGGGTGTTGGTTGGCGGCCAAACAAGGGAGGGTGGGGGCCAGCGGCCAAACAAGGGATGGGGGGGACCAGCGGCCAAACAAGGGAGGGGGGGGGGGCCAGCGGCCAACTGAGCAAGGGGGGGGCCTCTGGGTGTTGGTTGGCGGCCAAGCAAGCAAGAGGGGGGTGGGCCTGGCATGCAAGCCAAGATGGGAGGAGGGAGAGATGGGTTGTTGGTGAGTGAGTGGGAACAAGTGAGAGGGGGTGAGAGGGAGGGGAAAGCGGAATGAGGAGGAGGGAGGGGGGAGCTTACCTGGGGGGTGGGGGGGCCTTAAAGGGGATGGAGGTGGATGAATCAACCTATGAGCATTGGATGATGGGGAGGATGAGGAGGAGGGGAGGGAAGCTTACCAGGGGAGCCAAACAAAGGAGGAGGGGAGGTGGTGGGTGAGGTGGAGGTGGAGGTGGTTGGTGAGGAGGAGGAAGGAGTGGACTGACCCTAACCGGTGTTTTGGTGGAGTGAGGCGGGTGGTTTGTCCAGTGGTTTGGTGTGGTGAGGTGGGGGGTTTGGAAGTTTTGAGTCTGTTTTGTCTAAGACCACCCCACCAAATGAGAAAAAAAAATACTAACTCAGCCTAGGAATCTTGGGTGAACAACCAAAATCATTTGTCTAAGTCCACCCCACCAAATGAGAAAAAAAAAGAAGTGAGTCAGCCAATGAATTTTGGGTGAACAACCAAAACTAAAAAAATTTTGTGAAGGAAATTTTTTCCTAATTCATAATCAAAAATTACTCATCAAAGCAAGCAAGGGTAAGAGGAAGAATCTGTTCTCTCATAGAAGAAGATGAGGGACAAGATGAGACAGGGATGACTTGAGGAGGATCTGGAATATCATCTTGAAATATTTTGTCCCATTCATCTTTGATGTTGGCCAAAAGATTGTGAAGGATTACACAAGTGATAATCCAGTTGATGAGGAACTTCATGTCTTTGGGATTTTGAAGCTGGTTTTGCATTTCCCTTAAGCTGACCCATCTTCCTTTCAGGAATTTTATGGCATGCTCAATCCAAACTGGTGATTGGGCAAGATGATAGTTTAAATCAGTTTTTCCTTGATTGTTGGACAAAACATTCCGGTAGGCTGGAACCACATATTTCCCACTAGCATAAGCTGAATTGGCCAGAAGTTATTGGTTGTGGTAAAAGTAGTTCTCTGGTTGTTGGGCAATCTGCATCCAATTGAACATGTATGAATCATGAAAAGAACCTGGAAGGCAAGCATGGAGGGATATGAACTGCTTGCTGTTATTGCAAAAAAGTTGTAGTGCCGCAGATTATCTAAACAAAAAGAAAAAACATATTTGGTCAGTGTGTGATCAAAGGTGTTATCAAAGCAATTGGAAAAGATATGAATCAATTGCCTTTTTTTCCAATCAAAATAGTGGTTGCCATCTAGCTTGGGTTTTTGACTCAAGGGGATGGTGGTTCCATCAAAAAAACCAATGTTACCAGGAAATACTTTGTTTCCCATTACTTGAGATATCTCCTTGCGTTCTTCTTTTGTTGGCCAAGACAGGACTGAGAAAAGGAAAGATAGGATAGCAACCATGACTCTTTTGGTTTATGAGTTGATGGTTCCATATCTGACTGAGAATAGATTTTCTAATTGATGAATTGCTGCTCCATTTCCATTTGATCCCAATCTACAAAGAGCAACAGGAATTTGTATGTCTGGATTGCATTGAGGATTCCAAGAATTGTTCTGGAAGATGTGGTGGTCTTCAATCATCCCAAAAGTTTTACGAATGAAGGCAATAGAGTTTGGAACAGTTGCTGGAAGCTTAGGTTGGGGAGGAGATGAAGCTTTTGCATTTCATAAATAGGGTTTTGGAGATTTTTTCTCCTTGGAACAATGTATTGCTTTTGTGATAGAGAATTCAAAGCCAACAAAGTTGATTCCACATTGGATTCAGAATTAGAGTCTGAATGGCAGTCAAATACTAACAAAAGTTCAGTCAACTTTTTTGCATTTTCAACTTGCTGCCGAGAATTTTGATGGGACATGTTGAGAAAGATGGTGATTTGATGTGGGGTGATGAGATGATGATGGGATTTGTGTGAAGATGGAGATGTGAAGCAATAGAGATGTGAAGCAATAGAGGTGTGAAGTGATGGAGATGTGAAGCAAAGGAGATGAGATGTGTGTGATGTGATGGAGATGCGACCAATATGGATTTGCTGATGTGGATGGGTGTTTTAAATGTGGTGGATGGTGGATGGATGATGATGCATAAATGGTGGGTTTAATGGTGGGTTTGGTGTTTGAAATCCACCATTTTCATGAAACTGGGAATTTTGTAATACAACAGTTAGGGGGTATTTGTATTTCAGAAACCCACCATTAAAAATGGCAGGTTTCTAATGGCGGGTTTGCTAACTCTGATACGCCCTAATGAATAATAAATAATGATTAATAATTATTAATAAATAAATAATAAATAATAAATAATAAATAATAAATAATAAATAATAAATAATAAATAATAAATAATAAATAATAAATAATAAATAATAAATAATAAATAATAAATATTAAATATTAAATATTAAATATTAATTAATAATTAATAAATAATAAATAATAAATAATAAATAATAAATAATAAATAATAAATAATAAATAATAAATAATAAATAATAAATAATAAATAATAAATAATAAATAATAAATAATAAATAATAAATAATAAATAATAAATAATAAATAATAAATAATAAATAATAAATAATAAATAATAAATAATAAATAATACATAATAAATAATAAATAATAAATAATAAATAATAAATGATAAATAATAAATAATAAATAATAAATAATAAATAATAAATAATAAATAATAAATAATAAATAATAAATAATAAATAATAAATAATAAATAATAAATAATAAATAATAAATAATAAATAATAAATAATAAATAATAAATAATAAATAATAAATAATAAATAATAAATAATAAATAATAAATAATAAATAATAAATAATAAATAATAAATAATAAATAATAAATAATAAATAATAAATAATAAATAATATGTAATAAATAATAAATAATAAATAATAAATAATAAATAATAAATAATAAATAATAAATAATAAATAACAAATAACAAATAATAAATAATAAATAATAAATAATAAATAATAAATAATAAATAATAAATAATAAATAAATAATACATAATAAATAATAAATAATAAATAATAAATAATAAATAATAAATAATAAATAATAAATAATAAATAATAAATAATAAATAATAAATAATAAATAATAAATAATAAATAATAAATGATAAATAATAAATAATAAATAATAAATAATAAATAATAAATAATAAATAATAAATAATAAATAATAAATAATAAATAATAAATAATAAATAATAAATAATAAATAATAAATAATAAATAATAAATAATAAATAATAAATAATAAATAATAAATAATAAATAATAAATAATCAATAATCAATAATAAATAATAAATATTAATTAATAAATAATAAATAATAAATAATAAATAATAAATAATACATAATAAATAATACATAATAAATAATACATAATAAATAATAAATAATAAATAATAAATAATAAATAATAAATAATAAATAATAAATAATAAATAATAAATAATAAATAATAAATAATACACAATAAATAATAAATAATAAATAATAAATAAAAAATCATAAATCATAAATAATAAATAATGAATAATGAATAATGAATAATAAATAATTAACAATAAATAATAAATAATAAGTAATAACAAATAATAAATTATATATAATAAATAATAAAAAATAAATAATAAAAAATAAAAAATTAACAATAAATAATAAATAATAATAAATAATAAATAATAAATTATAAATTATATGGAGTATTGTTTGGGCCCTACACAACTCCAACAGGCCGTGTGGGCACCCTACACAACTCTCACGGGCCGTGTGGGGCCCTCCATGGCTCCCACACAACTGGAGCCATGAATTTAACATCACCCTAGTTTTTTATGTCTCATAATTCCTTTTTTGTTACAACTAGCTTTTTGCCCGCAAATTTGGAGACCCATGAAGGGAAAGGGAGGCTTTGTGAGTAAAATTTCAAAATCAGATTAGGGTGTGTCAAAGTTAGCAAAAGGCCGTTAGAAACCCGCCATTTTTTTGAACAAACCTGCCATTTTTAATGGTGGGGTTCTGAGATACACATACCCCCTAACTGGTGTATTTCAAAATGGTGGGTTGCAAACATCAAACCCACCATTTCATCCATCCACCATCCATGGCATGAAAAACACCCATCCACACCTCCAACTCATCAAATCCATACACATGACACACATTTCATCTCCATTGCTTCACATCTTCATCACTTCACATCTCCATTGCTTCACATCTCCATCAATTCACATCTCCATTGCTTCACATCTCCATCACTTAACATCTCTATTGCTTCTCATCTCCATCACTTTGAATCTCCATTGCTTCACATCTCCATTGCTTCACATCTCCATTGCTTCACATCTCCATTGCTTCACATCTCCATTGCTTCACATCTCCATTGCTCCACATCTCCATCACTTCACATATCCATTGCTTCACATCTCCAGTTCTTCAAATCTCCCTTGCTTCACATCTCCATTGGTCCACACACATCCCATCATCATCACATCACCATCTTTCTCAACATGTCCAATCAAATATCCCGGCAGCAAGTTGAAAATGCAAAAAAGGTGACTGAAATGTTTTTGTTATTTGACTTGGATGCAGACTCCAATTTGGAATCAACTTGGTTATCTTTGAATTCTCTATTGGAAAAGAAATACATGGTTCCACAAGCCTATGTATGAAAGGCAAAAGCTTCACCTACTGCCCAACTTAAGCTTCCAGCAACTGTTCCAAAATTTATTTCCTTCTTTCATGAAACTTTTGGAGATGATTGAATACCACCAAATCTTCCAGAACAATTCTTGGAATCCTCAAGGCAATCTATCTATCAAAGTGGCTGTTGATCTTTTTAGATTGGGATCAAATGGAAATCGAGAAGCAATTCATCAATTAGAAAATCTATTCTTGGTCAGTTATGGATCCATTGACTTATACACCAAAAGAATCATGATTTCTATCCTATCTTTCCATTTATCTGTCCTTTGTTGGCCAACCAAAGAAGAAAGCAAGGAGATATCTCAAGTAATGGAGACTGAAGGCTTTCCTTGTTGCATTTGTTTTGTTGATGGAACCACTATCCCCTTGAGTCAAAAACCCAAGCTAGATGGCAACCATTATTTTGATTGGAAAAAAAGTCATATGATTCATTTCCTTTCCAAAGCCTTTGATAATACACTGAAAAAATTTGTTTTATTGGTTTTTGTAGATACTCTGTGGCACTAAAACTTGTTTTTGATAAAAAAAAGAATTTCATATCCCTTCATGCTGGCCTTCCAGGTTCTTGTCATGATTAATATGTTTTCAATTGGATGCCAATTTCCCAACAACCAGATAACTACTTTCACCAAGATAAATACATTCTTGCTAATTCAGCTTATGCTTGCGGGAAATATGTGGTTTCAGCATACTGCAATGTCTCAACCAATGATCAAGCCAAAACTGATTTTAATTATCATCTTTCCCAATCACAAGTTTGGATTGAGCATGCCATAGGAATCCTGAAAGGAAGATGGGCCAGCTTATGGGAGATGTGAAAGGAGCTTCAATCTTCCAAAGACATGAAGTTCCTCATCAACTGGATTTTCAGTTGTGTAATCCTTCACAACCTTCTTTCCAACATCAAAGATGAATGGGACAAAATATTTGAAGAAGATATTCCCAATCCTCCTCAAGTCATCCCGGCCTCATCTTCTACCTCATCTTTGGAAATGAGAGAGCGGATTCTACCCCTCACACTTGCTCACTTTGATGAGTAGCATTAGGTTTTTAAATAGGTAAAAAATAAAATCACAGAATTTTTTTTTGTTTTGGTTGTTTAACCAAGAATCCTAGGCTGACTATGGGGTTTTTTTTTTGGTGGACTTAGACAAAAACCAAAACTTCAAAACCATCTCACCCCACCAAACAACTGGTCCACCTTCACCAGTACACTTCCTCCTCCTCACCCACAAACACCACCTCACCCATCACCACCACCTCCCCATCACCACCACCTCCCCATCACTACCACCTCCCCATCACCTCCACCTAAACCACCTCACCCATCAACGCCACCTCCCCATCACCTCCACCTCACTATCCACCTCCATCTCACCACACCTCACTCACTGCCTCCCCTCCTCCTCACCCTGGTAAGCCCCCTCCCCCATCTTCCTCTTCCTGCCCCTCACTGGTTGCTGATCCTTTGATCATTCAACCTTTAGGTCCCCCCTGGATCCCCATCAAGGTGAGCCCCTCCTCCTCCTCCTCCTCTCTCCCTGCTTGCCAATCAATCAATTGGTCAACCAGAGAGCAATCAATTGCTTGCCAATTGGGGTCCAGTCATCAATTTGCATCAGTCGGGATATCCTGGTTGATTGTAAGCCAAGCCAAGCCTCTATCCAACCACAATCACAATCAAAAGCAGGGCAACCATTGGTCTAAGGTCCCATCAATCCCCATGGCTGAGCTGATGAGTAGTGACGGGGTCAAACAGCCGGTGAGTCGCAGGTCTTGTCCAACAATCCAATTGAATCAAGGGATTGGCTGGCCTAGTGTCTCATAATCCCTGAAAAGCGCCGCCCAATGCCGGGGAGCCGTCCGCTGTGGTGTTCTTTTATGGACGCAAGTTGGAATGGGGCAGGTTGCTCAGCAGTGGCGGCGCACTCAGAAATGGGTGCGGCTTTGCCACAGCAAGCTGCGCTGCGGGCTCAGCAGCAGTAAAGATGGGCTCAGCATCCAGAGACCCGGGGTGGATTGGACTGGGTTGGACAGATAGCGCGTCTTGCAATGCGTGGATGTACCTTGGATATCTGGAATGGCGCGTTGGGCGGATGCAGAAATGTGTAGGGGGCTCCAACTTGGGAGCTGGGCAAGGGCCACGTAACAAGGAGGACAAACCGGGAGGACGTAATTTCAGGCGGGAAATACGGATGGATATGGGGTAAGGGTTATGGGATATGGATCATGTGATGTGGTTGGAAGGATAGATTTGGGCTAGGGTTCTGTACTTAGGGGTTGTATTTCATTATTCTTGTTTGCTTGCAGTTGTACCTAGGTTAGGGTTGAGGGGAAGGTTACTTAAACTGCACCCTCAACCCAGGTGTGGAGGCATCATCATGGAGGAAAAATTGGATCTTATCTTATCACAGAGGATGGGGAAGGATTGAAGGAACAAGGAACAAGGAACTCATCTTATTAGTCTTTCTCTCTCTCTCACTCTCTCTTTAAATCATTGCATCCGACCTCCTCACAGACACTTGGACCATTAACTCCCAAACTTGAGGACAACTAAGGGATTTTCACCCTCTTTGTTTCCACACTGCTCTGTTTATCCCCTCCTGATCCGCAATGATCCTAGTTCAACTTGATTAGGTTCTCACTCTCCAAGCAAGTGCTCATGAAGTTAAATGTTTATTGCAAGTTGAACGGCACACTCCACGTACGTAATGCACCTGCCTGCCTGCTTACCCTACTTAGTTACTGAGGCCACTCTATTGTCCCTTCACCAAAAACCATTTGTTGACCCCCTCCCACCAGGCTTACAATGGTCACATGAACATGATCCTTTTGGAGGCAATCAAGACAATCAGGGTGGTTGAGGTTGCTTCAACCCCCAAGAATGAGCCCTTGATTTGAGTCAGTCGGCCCACCCCAAGCTCACCTCATCCCTCCCACGCCCTCCTCATCCCTTCCCCTCTACCCCAATCCATCAAATCTAGACCATCAATTGGAACTGCAAGATGCTATTTTTCAGGGGTGATGGGGTTGTCCTGGTACGTCAATCTCCACTTGGATGTGATCTCTCCTAGGTCCCCTCTGCCCCCTTTAATCCCTTGGGTCCTCTGCTTCTCTCAACAGGTCATCCCACCGGCCCTCAATTGGAATCTCCTTTCACAACCAGCATCTTGCATCCTCACCCATTCCCCCCTGGCGCTCTCTGCCGCTTTTGTTCAATCAACCTCTTTTCTTCATCCCCTGCCATCAAACTTTCAAGCTTGTCACAGATGTCAAGCGGTGTTGACTCAATCAAAACCCCTCAAAGTGGAGCTGGGGATTGGATAGTTGATGGAATATATTTGCTAGCACCTCAGCCGGTCTCTCCATCAATATCTTTGCAGAGACTGACTTGGAGACTCAAGTGGTTGTTGATGACAGTCAACTCTGAGATCACAATACAAGCCACTATTCCTCTTGTTAATCAAAAATTATAATAATGATCAATGATCAAAACCAAACCAAGCTCAATTCAACCCACCCCCAAAATTTCATTCTCATTGGAGGAGCAGGTAGAGAAGGAAAATCATGGGGATGGCTGGACAACAACTGGCAGGTCTCTCAAGGAGCAAAACGTGACAACAATCAAGATGATCTAAGAAATCCAATTCTACAAATAGATTGCATGTATCCACTGCCCTGACGCCCACAATAAAAAAGAGGCCCCCTGATGATGATGGCCAAGCTTGATGATTTGGGACCACTGGAACAAACCAACTGGTTGCTCTCCTCTTGATCAATCCTTTAATTGACCAAAAGGTGATGTGCTCCCCTTTCGCTCCTCCTCCTCCTCCTCCCAGTTCTTGAGAAGTTGACTGACCTTTTTTAGGAGATCAAGAGGTTGAAGAGAATCAGAACTATGAAGATACAGCTGATACTGAAGGATCCCTTTCTGAATGTGATTTGATCCTGAACAACCCTGTTAATGTTATAGAAGGAGATATAGGAACGTCTATAGAAATAAATAACATCCATGGGGACTCTAGTTTGCCCCAAAAATGGGATCCTACCATAAGTCCTAGACATACCACGGATGTTAAACCATTAACAGTCAAACCTATGAGTGGTAAGAGTTATACTACTGGTCAAACTTGCTATGCAACAGGCTTGTATAGAGACAGACCTATAAGGTTATTGCTGGATAGTGGAGCTTTCTGCTCATGTGTCTTCACTGAATTCTTAAACAAATGGGATCCCCATTGGAAAGAACACCTTCTGCCCGTCCCAAAAGCCAAGTTTAGCTCTTGAAACTCTGCCATGAATGCTATTGGAGTATGGACTGCTCCTATAATATTACCCCATACTAAAGAATCTTCAAGAATAATAGTGGAACTTGTGGTATTGCTCAACAGATTATGTGACTACCTGATAATAGGTAATGATGCTTTATGTGCATATGGTATAGATGTGTTCCAGAGTAAAGGGAGATAATTTACAGTGGGTGGTAATTGGGACAAGAAGTTTAAGATATGCACCATCCAATCTAACTTCCCCTCTTCCACTTATCAAAAGCATGTATAAAACTTTAATCAAGAATAATTCTCTCGAGCAGTTCTAAATATGAAACTTTCTGAGGAACAGAAGAAAGATATATTGACAGTCTGCTTTGAGAACCAAAATGATTTTTGTACTGAAGATCACCCCATTGGTGATATCAAAGGACATGACATGGTATTGAAATTGACTATTAAGCCTCCTTATCCGCCAAACTTAAGAAGAACAGCTTATCCCTCTAGTCCTAAGTCTAGAATAGCTCTTGAGGAACATATCCAAGAACTGATAGACTTACAAGTATTAAGGAAAGTGGGGCACAATGAGCAGGTAGATGTGACCACACCTGTAATCATAGCTTGGCATAATGACAATTCAAGAATGGTAGGAGACTTCAAAATGCTCAATAATTATACCAGGCAGATTATTATCTTATACCCCAGATTGATCATGCTCTACATAACTTGTCCAAGGCCAAATATATCACTACTATGGATATGCTTAAAGGTTTCCACCAGATAACTATAAGCCCTGAAAGTAGAAATTTCATGAGAAAAATCTGTCATTAGGGAATATATGAATATCTTGGGATGCCCATTGGTATTAAGAATGCCCCATCACACTTCTAGAGAACAATGGATACAGTTATAGGTACATAAATCAGACAAGGATGTATGATGGTATATATAGATGATGTTATCATACATTCTGATGATTGGGACACTCATATCAACCAAATAAGATTATTACTACAAACTATCTCCCAAGCAGGATTAAAAGTATCCATGAAGAAATGCAACTTTGGATATGGAGAATTGGAAGCCCTAGAGCATATAGTCCCTGGTCTAACTTTAGCTGCTGATCAAAATTAGAAAGATTCTGTCATGAATAGACCCATGCCTCAAAATAAAACAGATTAACTGTCTTTAATTAGTTTTTGCATTTACTAAAGACAATACATACCAAAGTTTGCTATGCTAACTAAAATTCTGTATGAAATATGCAAAAATAACACTCTCTTTGAAATGACACTTGGGAGATTGAAAAACTATGAGGAACTAAAAACAGCTATGACCTCTACTCCTTTAATCATTAAACCAGATTACTCCAAGAACTTTAAACTAAAAATTGAGGCCTGTATGGAAGGGTTAGGAGCTGCTCTACATCAAAAAAGAATAGGAGAAGACAAAAAAGTGGAGAAACTAGTACTCCTCATATCTAGAAAGATCAAGGATACAGAAAAGAGATATGGAGCCAGTCAGATGGAATGCTTAGCTCTAGTATGGACTTTAGAAAAGCTACACTATTACTTAGAAGGCACCACTTTCCAAGTGATCACCAACTGTAATGCTGTAAGAACTCTCATGAACATGAAAACCCCTAGTAGACATATGCTCAGGTGGCGAATGGCTATACAACAGTATAGAGGTCAGATGACTATTGTGCATAATTTTGGGGCTAAACATCAGAATGCTGATAGTCTAAGTAGGAATGCTTTGCCTAATGACTCTAGCAATCCTGCATATTGTTATAATTATGACTAGCAATTAGCTTAGGAAAATGAGAATTATTTAAAGCAAAGGAAATGCTGGACACCTTGTGTCAATAATTGCTGATGGGCTCTCACAATGGGGCAATAAGTTGGATGATATTGGTGATGAATTTGATTGGATGATGAATGAATGATGGAAAACAGCAGGGAGAAGAGCTCCTTAAGTACAAAAGATTGGCCTCTTGTGAGCCCATGATACAACAAGACAAAAGGAAAATTTTCCGCCCCAAAAGGGCTCTACAGGCTCTACAGGCCTTGTTACTGTGTTTGGGGTACATCAACCCGCATGACATCAGTCCCTGTACCCTTACAACCAGCCTATTCCTGTTAATTCTGTTGTTTCCACCTCAATGGGGCTGAACCAGCCCCTTAGCTGTTTAAAACCCTGGCCGGTTGTCTATTAAAACCAACCTGTTACCTAACATGCTGACTGGTTGCCTCATGCAACCAGCCCCTGGCCATAAAAATGGCCAGGAGGGACCCAGGACACACCTGGGTCCAGTCTCAGACACAAATGGGGGGGTGTAACTGGCGGACATGCCCCCCCTCTTTCACTCAAATCCCTGGAGGGGGCGGTCACATCCCCCTACCAGGGGCCCTGGGGGTCAATACCCCCAGGGCGTTGATAAGGTAGGTGGGCTGGGGGGTGGTCAGGTCCCCTCCAGCCCGTCGCTCCTCCCCCTTGGTAAAGGGGGGGGGGGGGGAGAGCGCCCCTTCAATGGTGGGGGGGTGGTCAATTCCCCCCCCCGCCGGTTGCGTTGATGCAACCAGCCTAGCCCCCAATTTTGGTGGGGGGGTGATCAATTCCCCCCCACCATGACCGGTTGACCCTTGCGACTGGTTTCTGGCTGGTTCCAACCAGCCAGCCCTCCCCCTCCCCCTTGCAATGGCAAGCAAGGGGAGGGGGGTGAGCCGGGGCCACCAGCTGCGACGGGCTCAACAGCCCTGACAAGGGCCCCGTGCTGGCCATTGGGCCCCATAGGTGGGCAGAGGGCAAAAACAGCGGCCCCAAGCGGGATGCAACATGGGTAGTGGCCCCAAGCGGGTGGCGACGCGGGCGGCAGCCCCAAACGGGCTGCAACAGGGGTGGAAGCCCCAATGGACCCCCCCTAACCCCAAAAAACTAAGTAAATCATACTTTGGCGGGCCATCCCATCTGGCCAAGTATTTCCAAAATAAACCTTGGGCCAAATTATGCCCATACAAGCCCATCTGGCTTTATTTGCCCATATACCTCACCGGGCCTGTTAGGGCCCATGTACAAATAGGCCTGTTTCACGCGTTTTGAGGCCAGTTTCCCCAAATTCGTGACATCCACACAGGCCCATATGGTCTTTGTGAGTGTCCAATGGGCCGGAGAGGCCCACCTTTGCATCCCATTTGGATTAAACTTATACGTAGCACATGCGTAAGTGCATACGTATTTTAAAACACCCCCTTAATCCATAAGGGGTGACATTGGCATGTTAATCACAAAGCCTTGATGCTTGTTCCTATCTAAAGCCTTAGTCAAGGTATCCCCAATCATTGCTCGAGTGGGCATGTACCTCAAAACAATCTCCTTGCAGTTAAATGCATTGCAAATATAGTTATAGTGAACATCAATATGTTTTTTTCTTGAATGGAACACTTTGTTTTGTGCCAACGCAATGGCACTCTGGTTATAAGAATACAACAATGCAAACACTTGTGGCTTATGTGTATCCTCTAAGACTTTTCTCAACCATTTTGCTTCCTGTGAAGCTGCTCAGTAAGCTCTATACTCAGCCTCTGTTGATGAAAGACTTATTACCAATACCTTCTTGGACATCCATGACACCAGATTCTTACCTAAGAAGAATACAAAACCACTTTTTGATTCCCTATTGTTACCATCTGCCCAACTTGCATTGGAATAACCAACCAAATCAAAGTTTTCTGACTTTGTAAACAACAGTCGCAGACTGAGCGTTCCTTTAAGATACCTCATAACTCTCTTAAACGCAGAAAAATGCCTCATGCTTGGCTTCTCTAAGTGTTGCAACAAGAAACCAATTGCAAAAGCAATATTGGGCCTTGTAAACTTCCCCAAATAATTAAGCAATCCAATAGCTGACCTGTAGTTGTTCCCAGATTTAACAAACTCCAGATACTCCCCATCTGTAGACTTCTCTAAACAAATGTTTGACTGCATGGGAGTACAAAACTACTTTGCATCTTCTAAGCCATATTTCTTAAGAAGAGCTGCTACATAGTGGCTCTGGTATAAATTAATATCATTCTTGCTCTTACTGAATTTCACTCCTAGCACCTGTTGTGCCAGACCAAGATCTTTTATCTTGAATTCCTTTTTGAGTGTCTCCACGACTCTCTCTTTAACATTTCCAATAATGATAATGTCCTCAACCCATACAAAAAAAATTGAATCCTTTTATACAAAAAGAAAAGGGTTGGCCTCAGACGTCTTGAAAACAATCTGTATCAGTTTCTCACTCATGGTATTATACCATGACCTAGCTGATTGCTTCAATCCATAAAGGGATCTACACAGCTTGAGGACATATACCCCTTTATCTGCCAAAAGAAAACTTCTAACACATATTTTCTTCATGGCTTCTGGTTTAGTCTCTACTAACCATTCACAAAAACCATCAGGGATTGACATATAAACAGTCTCCTCCTCTCTAAATTTTGCATTCAAGTATGCTGTTACAAAATCAGCTTGTCTGATTTCTTCACCCAACCCCACTGCCAGAGCAATGATGTACCTGAAGGTGGAAAGCCTTCCAGTTGGTGAGAAAGTTTCTTGGTAATCAATACCCTCGCTCTGCTTGAAGCCCGGTGAAACACATCTGGCTTTGAATCTTCTCAAAACTCCATTTGTTTCAAACTTCTTGTTTAACACCAATCTAGACCCAACAATGGTCTTTCCTATTGGAAAAGAGTCCCTCTTAACCACTTCAAAGACACCATTATTTTCTAGAGAATCAAATTCCTCAAAAATAGAACTCTTCCAGTTGGCTCTCTCATCAGAATTCATAGCTTGGCCAAAGCTATTTGTGTTAACCCTGTTACCCATTTCTGAACTCAACTCCAGGACTTCATTGAGCATACACTGTTCCTGAAATGTATCCTCCTCATATCCTGTGGCAGCATAATTGGACTTCCATTCCCCATACCTATCAACTGGTACTCTAACCCTACCACTCCTTCTAACTGGAGGTGGAGGCTCATCAGGTTCCAAATCAACGGACTCCCCTGAAGCGGGCACTGAACCCTCTGGTGGCACGTCTGCCATCTCTTCATCTTCTGGAACCACATGTCCCCCAGCCTTTTCTAGTGAAATAGGTGCTAATTCTATTTCTTGCTGTGACTTATTCAAAACAACATCTTAACTCCTTTTGAGTGGAAAGGTACTTTCATCAAATTTTACATCCCTACTATGGATAAACTTTCTTGTCCCTGGACAATAGATCCTATACTATTTACTTATAAAATCATAGCCTACAAGTGTCCCTGTTCTGCCTCTAGGGTCTAATTTTCCAACCATCTCATTATGGTGGAAATGTTAGAATTATGGTCAGCAATTAGCTTAGGAAAATGAGCAGTATTTAAAGCAAAAGAAATGCTGGACACTTGGTGTCAATACTGGCTAATGGGGCTCTCACAATGGGGAAATATGTTGGATGAATTTGATTGGAATGATGAATGAATGGATGGAAAACAGCAGGGAGAAGAGCTCCTTAAGTACAAAAGATTGGCCTCTTGTGAGACCATGATACAACAATCCAAAAGGCAAGTTTTCCGCCCCAAAAGAGCTCTACAGGCTCTACTGGCCTTGTTACTTGGTTGGGACTACATAAGCCCGCATGGCGTCAGTTCCTGAACCCTTACAACCGGCCTATTCCGGTCCATTCCAGTGTTTCCACCGTTACAGGGCTGAACCAGCACCTTGCTGTTCAATCCCCTTGGCTGGTTGTCTGTTAAAACCAGCCATGATGACCTCATTGCGTTGTTTACGGGCTGGTTGCCTCATGCAGCCAGCCCCTGGCCCCTCAAATAGGCCAGGTGGGACCCAGCGCACACCTGGGTCCGGTCTCAGACTCACATGGGGGGGTGAGACCAGCAGACATGCTGTCCCCCCCCTCTTTCTCTCAAATCCCTGGTGGGGGCGGTCAAATACCCTCACCAGGGGCCCTGGGGGTTGATACCCCCAGGGCATCGTCAAGAAAGTTGGCCTGGGAGGTGATCAGGTCCCCCCAGGCTCATTGCTCCTCCCCCTTGGTAAAGGGGGGGGAGAGAGCGCCCCTGCTTGGTTGCTTCACACGCTCAATGGTGGAGGGGTGATGAATTCCCCCCCACCTGCCGGTTGCTACGCTTGCGGCCTGTGCCGCCACCTCCTTGGGCAAGGGGGTGGTCAGGTCCCCCCTGCCATGACCAACCGCACTGTCGCGGCCGGTTGTTGGCTGGTTCAACCCATCCAGCTTGCCCCGGCTCGGCGGCGCTGGTAGCTGGGCGCAACCAGCCAGGCCCGCGCGGCATCCCACCGGGCGGGATCCCCGGCGTGGGCCGTCAGGCCCCACGTGGGCCGTACCAAGGAACACAGGTGGCCCCAAACGGGCCGTGACGCAGGCAGCGGCCCCAAGCAGGCCCCAACACAAGCGGCGGCCCGTAGCGGGCCGCGACAGGGGCGGCGGCCCCAATGGGCCGCCCCAAGCCCAAATTGTGAGAATTATGTACTTTGGCAGGCCAGCCCGTCTGGCCAAGTATGTCCATAATAAAGATTGGGCCCTTTTATTCCCAAATAAGCACATCTGGCTTGGGTGGCCCATCCACCCTGGCGGGCCCGTGAGGGCCCGTGTCCCAAAAGACCATAAAAACGTGTTTTGGGGCCAAAAAGCCCAAAACCAATAACACCCACATAGGCCCACGTGGCCCACGTGATGTCCAATGGGCCGTGGAGGCCGATTTTTGCATCCCATTTGGATTACACACTCCTATGCACATTACCTGAGTGCATCCGCATTTTAACAGGACACTATAATACACCAAGCAATTCATTGTTCTTAGGTGTGATGTTTTTGGGTAAAACTTCCAAAACTGATAATGAGGACTCTTTCCATTAACACTTACAATGTTGTGCAACAGACAGACTGTACACATCAACTCAGCCCATAAGAACTTTGGTAGACCAGATTGAGACATAATAGTCCTGAACTTGTCCAGTAAAGTTCTATTCACTCTCTAAAATATTCCATTATTTTGCAGAGTACTTGCAGTAGTGACTATATGAATGATACCATAATCTTTCAATAAAATCTCAAACTCTTTACTCACAAATTCACCACCTCCATCAGTGATAACCCTCTTGATATCCTTCATTAGACCATTCTGTTTCCAGACTTTGAAGATTACAGAAACATACTCTGTGGTCTGATCCTTAGATTGAATTGGTTTAAACCAAACATAATTAGTTGCAGTATCAACTAAATTGATGAAGTATCTTTCCCCATCAAGGGACTCCTGTGTGAATGGCCCTGCCAAATCAAAGGAAAATTCCTATCTAGGAACATCAGTGCAATCTCTTCTCTTTGAGAACACATTTCTGCTCTTAGCCTCCAAGGTACAACTCTCACAGTTACTGTCCTTTACCTTATGGTGACTTATATTTTGAGCAACAGTGCTCAAAGCTGAGATTTGAACAAACTTGTACAGAAAAGCTTGTTTGGAACCTGTCCACTAAGAACAGTTCTCCAATTCATATCAATAACAAAACTATCTTCTTTAAGATAACAAATCTCAAAACCTTTTTTCCACAACACTCCAAGGGACACAAGGTTATAAGGCAACTCTGGTACATAGAACACTTTCTAAAAAGAAATTTTGAAACCCAATTGATTTGCAAGAATAACTTTTCCAATTCCTTTAATCTAAATTGTTCTGCCTTTCTGACCAATATTTACAACTCCATCATAATCACTAAGATTTGAAAATAAATTTGGTTCAAAAAACATGTGATCTGTACACCCAGAATCAATCAAAACAAGAACATCCTCCTTCAATCCTCCTAATAGGAAATAAGCTTTATCAGTCACTGATAAGTTCTCATCTTTGAGGTTAAGATTACTCACTTTGTAATCAATCAAGTCCATTTCTTGAT
Organism: Puccinia polysora; assembly: GCA_025617555.3. NCBI lineage: Eukaryota > Fungi > Basidiomycota > Pucciniomycetes > Pucciniales > Pucciniaceae > Puccinia > Puccinia polysora. The sequence goes on along the minus strand of CM062623.1, from coordinate 35,236,027 downwards.
CCTCATAAATTTTGGCCTTCTTCCCCAAGAACCTCTTCCATTGAAAAATCCAACGCCACCATTGCAACATTTTTGGTAGTGAGATTGACCTCCTTGTCATTCTCTTTGGGCTTCTTCCGTTTCTTAGCCTCCTTGCAATCCTTATCACCGTGCCCCTTATTCTGAAAATTATAGCATAAGACCTTTGAAAAATCCTTTTTTGCCTTCTTGCAAGAATTTCCAGTCTTTCCAACAAGGGCTGTTCCAGAACACCCCTTCATCTTGAACTGAAGGTCATCCTTTTCAATCCTTTTCATCACATCCTCCTCCCCAGGAAGAGGATCAAATTGAGAAATAATTCTGACTAAAGAATCAAAATCCTTTGGTAGCTTCTGGAGGGTTAAGAGCGACAAACACTCAGGATCCATGTTAAGTCCTGATGACTTAAACTTGGCTATGCTAGACCTAGCCTCTGCAACAAACTGTTTACAATTCAAATATTGTAACTTGAACAGTTCATTGAAAGCTATACCCTTCTGGTGAACAGAATCACCAGCATACTTGGACTTAAGCAACTTCTGAAGGATGCTCCCCTCCTTCTCTCACCTTCCCTAAGAGTATTGGCAACCCATGTCACATCATTTTCATCAAGATTCGTAAGGTTGAGATGATAGGACTTTTTCTCCACTTCTGAACTGATCAAAGTGTCATCTTCATCCATTATCTCCCCAAAACAGATTTTATCCAGCTCACTATCCATAAGGACAGCCCAAGCATTATAATTCGGACTGTTCATAAATATCTCGGTGGAGCTAAAATCAGGGATATAGGAAATTTGAGGTTTTCAAGAGTAAGGTACAAGGGTCTAGAAGGCTTGGAAGTAATGATGATGTTGGTAATGATAAAGTGTTATAATTATGGCCAGAAATTAGCCTAGGCAAACGAGCATTATTTAAAGCAAAAGAAATTCTGGAAACCTTGTGTCAATAATTGCTGATGGGCTCTCACAATGGGGCAATACATTGGATGATATTAGTGATGAATTTGATTGGATGATGAATGAATGATGGAAAACAGCAGGGAGAAGAGCTCCTTAAGTACAAAAGATTGGCCTCTTGTGAGCCCATGATACAAAAAGCCAAAAGGCAAATTTTCCTCCCCAAAAGAGCTCTAAAAGCTCCACAGGCCTTGTTACTTGGTTTGGGCTACATCAGCCCACATGGCATCAGTCCCTGTACCCTTACAACCAGCCTATTCCTGTTAATTCTGGTGTTTTCACCTCAATGAGGCTGAACAAGCCCCTTAGTTGTTCAAAACCCTGGCCAGTTTTCTATTACAACCGACCTATTACCTCACATTCTGACTGTTTCTCTCATTCAACCAGCCCCTGGCCATAAAAATGGCCAGGAGGGACCCAGGACACACCTGGATCCAGTCTCAGAAACACATTGGGGGGGTTTAACCAGCCAACATGCTTCCCCCCCCTCTTTCACTCAAATCCCTGGAGGGGGCAGTTGAATCCCCCTACCAGGGGCCCTGAAAGGCAATACCCCCAGGGCATTGTTAAGGAAGGTGGGCTGGGGGGTGGTCAGGGCCCCTCCAGCCCGTCGCTCCTCCCCCTTGGTAAAGGGGGGGGGGGGGAGAGCGCCCATTCAATGGTGGGGGGGTGGTCAATTCACCCCCACTGCCAGTTGCCTTGATGCAACTGGCCTAGTGGCCACTTTTGGTGGGGGGGTGATCAAGTCCCCCCCACCATGACCGGTTGCCCCTTGCAACTGGTTGCTGGCTGGTTCCAAGCAGCCAGCTCTCCCCCTCCCCCTCTCAATGGCAAGCAAGGGGAGGGGGAGGAGCTGGGGCCACAAGCCCCCCGGCAGCCACCCAGCGCGGCAGCCGCAACAGGCTCAACAGCCGCAAAAACGTCCCGGCGCCGGACATTGGGCCCCATAGACGGGCCAAAGGCAAAAAAAGCAGCCCCAAGCAGGCTGCAACATGGGCAGCGGCCCCAAGTGGGCTGAAACATGGGCAGCAGCCCCAAGGGTGCTGCGACACGGGCAGCAACCCCAAGCAGGCCGCAATGCGGGCGGCAGCCCCAAACGGGCTGCAACACTGGCTGCAGCCCCAAACAGGCTTCAACATGGGTGGCAGCCCCAAACGGGCTGCAACACAGGCGGCAGCCCCAATGGGCTGCCCCTAAGCCCAAAAACTAAGTAAATCATACTTTGGCGGGCCAGCCTGTCTGGCCAAGTATGTCCAAAATAAACCTTGGGCCCAATTATGCCCATACAAACCCATCTGGCTGTATTTGCCCATATACTCCATTGGGCCCGTTAGGGCCCGTGTAGCAATAGGCCTGTTCCAAGAGTTTTGAGGCCTGTTTCCCCAAATCTTTGACATCCACACAGGCCCATATGGTCTGTGTGAGTGTCCAATGGGCCGGAGAGGCCCATATGTGCATGCCATTAGGATTATGCTTATACGTAGCACACGCGTAAGTGCATACATATTTTAACACATATGATCTTGATGATCAAGATATTTTCCTATCTTGAACATCAATCTTATTGCATTAAATGCTTCAATGATGGGGATCCACTTATGTGAATTAGATACTGCTTTCTTCAATCTAGTGAGGGACAACTCCTCCCCTGAAATGAAGCTGCTGATTATTATCATTTAATGTGAATCCCCCAAAGCAGCTCTGATATATACTTTAACTGCTTCATTACTTAAATCCTATAAAGAAGGAAGTTTTACCTTTTGGGATGGTCTCCTTTACTACAGACACCAACATTCCAGTTTATTAGTACTAAGAAACAAAGAACATATACAACACATACTCTGGGGATGCCATTACAACTGTTCATCAGGGCATCTATCCACGGAAAGAACCTTTGAGAAAGTAAAACAAACTGCTTGGTGGATAGACTGGGAAGAAATCACTATTAAGTATGTTACCAGCCACAAGACTTGCCAAAGATCTAATAAATCTACTGGGAAAAGGTTTGGACTCCTAAAGAAGATATCTGAACCCAAAACTAGATGGGAAATCATTAATATGGATTTTGTCACAGGCTCCACCCTTGAGGTACTCATTCATATAACTCTGTCCTGGTTATAGTTGACAGATACTCTAATAAGGCAAAATTTTTACTTAACCACAAAGAAGAAAGTGCTATGGATGTAGCTCTACTATTTTTGAATAGGATCATAGCTGATGTGGGTATACCCAAGATCATAATCAGTGACAGAAACTCCAAATTCACCTCTGAGTTTTGGAGGAATCTACATACAGATATACTGGGTACTACTCTAACATTTTCTACAGAATACCATCCACAAACTGATGTATTAGCTGAAAGATAATAAAGACCCTAGAAGATATGTTAAGAAGGTTCTGTAGCTTTGGTCTAGAATACAAAAACTCAGATGGTTATTGCCATGATTGCATAAGCCTACTCCCAGCTTGAGAGATGGCATATAACAGCAGTAAAAATTCTACTACCAAAGAATCCCCTTACATACTAGAAAGAGGATGGATTACAAACCTCCCTGGGAATAACATAAACTATAACTTAGCCACCATTCATCCAACATCTCTTGACTTTAAGAAAAAAATAGATCTGAAAATTAATCATGCTCAAAAATGTGTAGAAGAAGCAGTAGAACACAACAAACAAAGATGGGACAAATCACATAGGGAACCTGAATTCAAAATAAGAGATCAGATCTTGATATCCACTATCAACTTAAACAACCTAGCAGGTAAAAGAAAGCTGGAACAAGCCTTTTTTGGAGCATTTTTTATCAAAAAGATGCATGGCAAAAATGCTGTACAAGTAATATTGAGTGAAAAATTATCAATAAAACACCCAGTATCCCCTGTTAGCCTAGTAAAACACTTTCAACCAAGGGAAGGTAGAAACATCTCTCCAGCAATGATCCCAATAGAACCTGACCCTGTGAAAGAAAAAGGGAAAGTCAGAAGGATATTGAGAGAAAAGAAAGAGAGAGTGTAAGGAAAAGATGTTAGACTATACTTAGTAAGATACAAAGGAGAATCTGCAGACAAAGATGAATGGTTACCAGAGAATAATATACCTGATGGACCAATACATCTTAGAAACTAAAGAGCCAGCAAAAGGAACTGAAAAACACATGGAATTAATTTTTTTCTCAACATGCTCCAGATTTTTTTCAGATATGGCAATATTGTGGAGTGGGGGAATGTCAGCTTGCTACTATTGCAGAGCAAGCTGCAAAAGTAACAGAAATAACATGAAAATAATAATAATAAAATTAACCTAAGAAGGAGTAGAAAAACCATAAATATCATTGCCAAAATTGATTCTCCACCCAAAATTAGGTAAGGTCACTCTCTGACCCCACCCTTGAAATCCAACTTCTTATATTTTTAAATAATTAAGGAAAGAAAGACCAAAATACCACGGCATCATAATTTAACTTTATGGCTAATTAAATCTTTCACGTTTTTTGTCACGTATAGGTTTCACACCTAAAATTCAGTCAGAATTGAGTTTTTGTGTGTATTTTAGGAGTTACAGACGGAAATGTGTTCTGTCACAATTCCCGCACGTAGCCGCGGCAGCCAATGAACATGTGCGCGGCTGAGCTACAGCTCTGTAACTCTGTCAAAGCCATGTATGCAGCCCCAGGCCTTTGAAAGGTACGCAGCCGTGGGACTACAGGTTGACAAAGTGACAGGTGGCCTGAGAAACCTAGGTACCAGGTAAACATGCTACAACCCACACGGGAACATTCTACATATGTAATAAATTTTCCTGTGGATAGTAGATAGTCTAAACATAAATAAAAATATTTAAAAATAATTAAACAACCTTCATACATATTTTTTATTAAATATAATTCAAAGTACCAAAAATGTCAAAAATAAGATAATGACTACTTCTCAAAATATATTAAAATACTTTAATATACTATCATGGGAATTTCTAGACATCAATATTTTTGTGAAATACTAATGAAAATAATGATGTAGAAATATTAAATGAATACCTATGACTTATATTTTTAAGTAATTATTTTAGTAAATTAACTGAATTTTGAAAATAAGTAGTAAAATCAATATGATGACTTTACTCCAATTATTTAATACATAATGAGAACTCACCGGACATCAGAATATTTGTAAGAATTTCTATTAAAAGAATTACTCACTTACTGGGAACCTTTACTAAGGATAATTAGTTAAATAACAAATAAAAAGGACAGATTAGTGTTATTCACACGTCTAAACACCAATTATAGAGTAGAATAATTCCCATACCCTTCGGAATTAGATGCTACCCGTGTTACAGCACCAAAAAAAGGTGAAAGGATGCCACTGGTTACCCTGATAGCCTCAATTTCCGTCCCTTTGAGCCCCTTTATCCCTCAGAAGGATGGTATTAGGACTCCAAAAGCTATAAATAAAGAGCTCTTTTGAGGATATTGATACCCAGAGACCCAGTTATATTTACATCCAGACACAGTGCCAAGGTAATCAAATACTTATAAGAAATAATTAATTGATTTATGGCTTTATTCTGATTAATAATATCCATCCCCAACCCTTTTTATCAATTTAAAATGCCAAACAACCTTACAACCCAAGTACACAGGTTTAACCCATGAGTGCACATCCCAAACAGGTACCCAAAGGATTTAATAATATATCAGTGAGTCTTATTATCCTTCCTCTGTTGTTGCAGCTTGGTTACAAAGCCCTGCAACACCACCATGTATTTTATATACATATGATCTTTGGGCAAAATATCCTTTAAACTAAAGGGCCCAAAGTAACCAGGCCTACCTGTTTTTGTACTAACTTCCCTGAAGAGAGGTGTTAAAGATCCCCAATAAAATTGTGGCCTCTCTATCAAAATATTTAATGATCAATTTATCTATATTGATTTATAGCAATAAACCATATCCAAACCAATTAACCTTGCAATAACCTTTGTCCAAATATTTTACAGAATTTTGCTGCATTTATTGAACAATATTTTTTTTTAAATTTATTCTATCACCTCTGGTAGCTAAAGGATAGAAAGTGTCTTGGAATCCAGGAGGCTGATAAGGTTTCTCCAGGATCACCATTTCTAGGCTGAGCATCCCCAGCCAAGTCCTCAGTGTTGACTGAATCAGATTTTTGGGCATAAAAAGCGGCTAAAGGGGTGATGTTGGCCTTCTTCCCAAAGATTTCATCCATTTGAACATAAAAAGGAAAAATGTAGTCCAACTTATCAGCCACCGAGTTGATTCCCTTGGATTTGTCAGAGTTGGTGATACCAAAGCCGGTGGAGATTGACATGGAGTGGGCCTTTTTGTACTTGGCTCAATAATTCTTGAATTGCTTCCTCATCTGGTCAGATGAAAGATCCAGCCTACCTTAATTTTTGTTCTTGAGCTAATTGGCCATGAGGAGATAACCATTGACCTTAGAGGATGCGTGTTTCATTGTTGGATCCAAAGCAGGCATCATAGTTGGAGGGAATTTGGAGCCAGTTGACCAGGATGATGTGATCCGCTCTCTTGAGCTGACTTGAGCCCTCGGAAGCTGATTGGGGAGGATTGTTTTTTGTTGAGTTCCTTGCAAATGTTTGCTTTGGTGTGGTGGAATTTTGTGTGGACTTGCGCGGGGATGTTTGCTGAGGGGCCATTTGGAAAGAGTAAGGGCGATAAGGTGATGAGAGGGATAAAGTGAAAAGCAAAATAAAGTGATTAGAGATATGAAGTGATGAGAGCAATAAAGTGACAAGAGAAATAGAATGATGATTGGATTCTTTGCATGAGGTTGGAGGTAGAGTGATGAGAGTGATGAAGCAAAGAGAGCAATGAAGCAATGAGAGCAATGAAGCAATGAGAGAAATGAAGCAATGAGAGAGATGAAGCAATGAGAGAAATGAAGAAATGAGTGCAATGAAGCAATGACAGCAATGAAGCAATGAGAGCAATAAATTGGTGAGTGATCAAGCGATGAGGGTGATAAATTTATGAGAGTGATGATGAGAGTGATAAAGTGATGAGAGTGGTGAATCTTTTTAAGGTGAGGCTGGAGGGAAAAAAAATTGCAATGATGTTGGAGGTAGAAGGAGGTGGGAAGCCAGGGGTGGATGATCTGTACAGTTGGCAGAAGCCTTTAAAAACTTTATTTGAAAAAAACCCACTTATTTCATGTTAATTTTGACACTTCTGATGTGAAATAAGTGGTTTTTTTTGATTTTTAATTGCAGGTTTGAAAGTGCGGATTTGGTTTGAAACCCGCCATTAAAAATTGCCAGGTTTGGTTAACTTTTATATGCCCTATTATATACCATTATTTCTCAAAGATTATTCATTATCTATTTTCATTAATCTTTTTTACCATTTATGATTTATCATGATCAACTTTCATTCATTTTGATTTTTAATTTTTTTTTTAGAATATTGTTCACCCTTGCCTCCATTTTCAATAAAGCAAAAATAAACAAAATTTTAATTAAAGCAAATAAAAAATAATAAAATAAAAATAAAAAAAATTAAATAAGAAAGAAAGGGATGGGAAAAATAAATATTAAGTTTTTCAAGAAAGTAAAAAATAAGGCAATCAACTTTCCCAAGGGTCAGATCCTTTATTGCACAGGTGTTTTAAATCTTCCAACATAAATGTCACACAGACAAATCCTTTATTTAATGGATTTTAAAGCACGTTTTTTTTTTTAAAATTTAATTCCACAGCCTTTTAGCTGGTTGTCTGAAACCCTTATAAGAATATTTTATAATTGTTTGAGCATTATAGAACCTTAAAAATTCCATTAAAAAATTAAAAAAAACCTGATTGCATTTATAGATCTTTTTCTTTGCCTTGTGAATTTTTTTTGGTGATTAAAGCTTTCAGAAAGTTGAAAAAGAAATACAACTAATGTTTTTTATTATTTGATTATTTTTTTGATGTAATATTACAGCTTAGAGAAATCATTAAAAAAAATCTATAAATATAAAAATATTGGTTTTTTGAGGGTTGGCAAATACCAATGTTGGCCTCCTTGGAAGACCTCCCTTGAAAGAAATTGGATAGCCAACATCATTCTCCACAATCTTAGGGTACACCGCTTGAATCCAGCTCAGTCCTCTTTTTTTCTTTTTTTTTTGTCTGCTTTTTTTTCAGCGGCTTTTTTTTGCCTTTTTTTTTTAGCGGGGGTTTTTTTTTCTGTCCAACTTTTTACTATCAAACACATAAAGGGCCAAAAAGTTAACAAGGAAACAAGGATTAAATGAGTAAATTGACAACACACATAATAAAAAGTAATTCCTCCTGTAGTTCAAGCCTTGTTTTGTTATTTTTATTTTGTACTATCACACACATACAGGGCCAACAAATGGACATGAGGAATTCAATAGAAGGAATTGACAACACATGTTATAAACACTAATTCCTCACATATATCAAGATTTTTTTTTGGAAAATTGAAAATTTATATAAACACCCTTCCATCCCACCTTGATTTGATGTGTTCCCCCTCAACCCAGAAATTATAAAACTTCAATTTTTTTCCCACTGAACCTAAAAATTAGAACAATTCAGGTTTTTTTCTTATAAATTTCATAAGTCTTTGTCACTTCCCAAATTAATTACATAGAAAAACGTCATCCTCCCCTTGCTTTTTAGTTCCAAATTTGCTACATTCTGTTTACAATTGGGGGTTAAACCTTCATCCTATGTATATAAAAAAACAAGGAAGAAACTGCCATTTCACTGAGGAGGAATCATACAAACTTCTTCATTGGTAATTGCTGGGCTTTTCCTTACAATCCTTACCTTTTAAAAAAGTAAAAATTCCCTGCATCAATGTTAAGATTTGAGCAGGTATAGGTTTGATATTCATATTCCTGACCATCAACAGGTTAAAGAGTCAGGTGAAGCCCTGGATGAAATTCTTCAAGGATTTACCCAAGGAACAAATATGCTTGCATAATATTTCAAAATCATCCAATTAATGGTTTTTCAAGGAGAATTAAATTTTCTGAATTTCCACAATACTTCACCTTCCATTCACTCAGAATAGAATAAAGGCAATTTTAGGGTGGTTGTTTGATAGGGAGAATTCACACTGTTCATCATTCATATTTAGAAAGGTGGTTTCTGAAGTTTTTTTTGAATAATTCTGTTGGTGATACTGCATTTGACAACCTAAGGCAAGTCAATAGAATTTCTGATCCTACTTTCAGAGAAGCAGATTTGGCCATGGGATTCCTTGAGGTTGATCATTGTTTTTCAAAAACAAATGCAAGAAGCCAATGAGGATATTCACCCTTTTGAACTAAGGAACATGTTCAGAATGCTATTTGTTATAATTATCGCCAGAAATGAGTTTATGCAAATGAGCAGTATTGAAAGAAAAAAAAATGCTGGACACCTTGTGTCAAAAATTGCTGATGGGCTCTCACAATGGGGCAATACGTTGGATGATATCAGTGATGAATTTGATTGGATGAGGAATGAATTATGGAAAACAGCAGGGAGAAGAGCTCCTTAAGTACAAAATATTGGCCTCTTGTGAGCCCATGATACAAAAAGCCAAAAGGCAAATTTTCCGCCCCAAAAGAAGTCTACAGGCTCTACAGGCCTTGTTACTTGGTTTGGGCTACATCAGCCCACATGGCATCAGTCCCTGTACCCTTACAACCAGCCTATTCTGGTCCATTCTGGTGTTTCCACCGTTATGGGGCTAAACCAGCCCCTTTGCTGTTCAATCCCCTGGATGGTTGGACGTTACAACCAGCCCAGTTACTCTTATTTCCTTACTTACAGGCTGGTTGCCTCATGCAGCAGGCCCCTGGCCCCACATATGGGCCAGGTGGGACCCAGGACTCACCTGGGTCCGGTCTCAACCTCACTTGGGGGGGGGGGGTGTAACCGGCAGAGATGCTGCCCCCCCCTCTTTCTCTCAAATCCCTGGTGGGGGCAGTAAAATCCCCTTACCAGGGGCGCTGGGGTTCAATACCCCCAGGGCGTTGTCAAGGATAGTGGGCTGGGGATGGTCAGATCACCTCAGACCATCACTCCTCCCACTTGGTAAAGGGGGAGGGGGAGAGCGCCCCTCTTGCTTTTCTGGTGGGAAGGTGATCAGATTCCTCCCACCGCCGGTTGCTCACTCTGCGGCCAACATTTTCAACCCCTGGGCAAGGGGGTGATGAAATCCCCCCTGCCCTGACCAACCGCCTTGTTGCGGTTGGTTGCTGGCTGGTTCAATTCAGCTAGCCACCCCCTCCCCCTTGCAATGGCAAGCAAGGGGAGGGGGAGGGAGCCAGGGCCACTGGCCCTCGCTCCCGCGGCGGTGGCCACTGTTTGCAACCGGCCAGGCCTGCATGGCGTTGCACCGCGCGGAATTGCTCAGCCACCGCGACAGCCCTGCGCGGGCCGTCGGGCCCCGCATGGGCCAAACCAAGGGATACAAGCGGCCCCAAGCGGGTTGGGGCACGGGCTGCAACATGGGCCGCTGCCCAAAGCCCAAAACCTGAGACAAACACACTTTGGCGGGCTAGCCCGTCTGGCCAAGTCTGGCCAAAATAAACATTGGGCCCAATTATTGCCCATACAGGCCCATCTGGCTGTATTTGCCCATATCCACCACTGGGCCTGTTGGGGCCCATGTACGAATGAGCCTGTTTCACGCGTTTTGAGGCCACTTTCCCCAAATCAGTGACATCCACTCAGGCCCGTATGGTCTGTGTGAGTGTAAAATGGGCCCACAAGGCCCATATGTTCATCCCATTTGGATTAAACTTATACATAGCACACGCATAAGTGCATATGTATTTTAACACTATTTGAAATTTTTCAGCAAGAAAACCCACTTTTACTATGAAATTCTTGCTTCAATTTCACAGTGAAAGATTTAGTTGACTCTGGGATGACAGATCCAACAGTTCTCAAAAATGAAATATTAACATCAATCACCACAATTATATTTCAAAGATGTGGAACAACTATTGACTTTGATTTTCCACATTTTCAAGGTTTTGATCAAACAATTGAGGTTAAAAGATTCCACAGGGACTGGATCTTTTCTGAAGAAAAAAAAAATTCTTCTATCAATGAATCAGATGTTGAAAAATATATTCTTCTAATAGTCAACAGAAGCATATTAATTTATCCATAAAATTACCCTCAATCCTCTTAATTATTTATTCATGGCCTGCTGGGTCAGGAAAAACCTTTTTTTTATGTTCTGCAAATGGAGTAGTAGCTGTGAATCTACCAAACAGAAGAACAACTCATCCCAAATTTGGAATTCCATTGGAGATCAAAACTATGTTTCAAAGATATCAAAGAATTCCACAAAGGATTGATCTCTCACAGGAGATTCTTTGATCATCTGTGATAGAGCAACTATGACTCATATGCATGCTCTTTAGTTTCTTGAAAGACTACTTCAAGATATAATGGATTCTATTTTAACTTTCAAGGGAAAATTAACGGTTGTTGGTGGTTAATTTAAGAAATGTTTTTCTGTTTTCAAAAGTCGAAACATCCTCAAATAGGTGATGCAACTTTTTTAAATTCTGAATGCTGGTAATGTTTCCAAATTTTTAACCTTGCTTCAAATTTTTGTGTGGCAGTTTATCCTTATTTTAAAAATTCTTCAATTTATTTTGTGGATTTTCTCAATTTTATAAAGTTTCAAATAGAATACTTATGCCTCAGCACACAATTTTCCATTGCAATAAGGAATACTATTCTTGAGCAATATAAATCAATATTGTCTTCCCCAAATTACAAAAACACTACCTTGGTACCAGTTACCTAATTGATTGTGTTATTCTTTTTTTCAAAAATAACAAAGTTGGTCTCTGAAATTGATCTTGATTAAGTGTGGTCATATGAGGAACAGAGGTGATATTTGCCAAGATGGCTACAGTTGATGGATTCCTTATGAAGAGTGATGACAATGCAAATAACAAGGTTATACAATCTCAAAATTTGGTCTTTATATTCAAGATCCAGTGTCCTCCCATGGGTAGTTTTAGTTTGAATTTTCAAGGTGTAGATCCAGAAATTTTACAAAGGACATGTTTTAAACCAGGAAAAAAAGATTTCATTTGAAGCTGAGAGTATTTTTTATCATAATGTTTTGAATGATATCCATAACTGAAATTTAATACCAAGATTTCCATGATATATATTATTTCAATTAGTGATCTGTTGAAATACTTGAGGAATAGTTCATTTCATTATTTTTTCAATCCATTCCCCAGCTTTCCCACATTTTAATAGAATTAAAAGACTTGAGATTGCTTGAAACTTGGAAATCAGGCTAAGAAGGAGAATGTAATCAACAACTAGAGCATAGAAGCATGCAATGAAATAAAGGAACACCAACATCAGGCTATGAGGAGTATGAGGTCAAAGGCTTATCAAGAAGGGCTATGAGGAAGAGATTGAGACTATGAGACTGAGATGTGAGTTGGGCTATGAGATGAAGTCAGAATTGATGGTTGAAATGAAATTGAGAAGAGGAAAAACAGAGATCTCACCGGACACACAAGATAGACACTGGAGTGATGAAAGGTGGTAGAATTTTGTTGAAGCTTGAGGAGACAGAGTAGAAAAGAGGAAAGAACAATAAAGAGAAGAAATATGGTGACGGTGTTTGTGTCACCGTTAAGAGTAGTTGAGGAGTGTTAGAATTTGAGTTTATATATATGTGACTTTCACTGGAGTTTGAATTATCATTGATTGGATTGATTTGATTCATTTTATTGTTGTTATTGAAGTATTAAAATGATGGTTTAAATATAAATAGGCTGTGTTCTTAGTAGTGATTTTCAGACTGTCCAAGCATAACATTTCAGTTTCCATGTCACTTAAACTGCTTATGTTAATTTTTCCTTATTCATTTTGTACTCAACCACTTGTTGGCCAATCATGTATTTAGTCTTTATAAACCATGGTGCTCTCAAGTGGAATTCATCATCTATTCATTCAGGACATCAACTGGAGTGTCCTTTTCCTCCTGTCCTCAGGTCTTTTACACTTGATGTTATAAGCTCCTTTTCATTCATTTCTCATTACTTTTAATTTAACCAGAGCCCAAGCTCTTTTTATTTTTACACGGTTAAAAGCCTATACTCAACCTGAGCCAACAGCCTTTCATTCAACTAGTTGGCCTTCAACAGTCTCATCCTGACATTTGAATCCTTTGGCGAGGGGGTGAGATGAGGATGAGCCATTTCATTGGCCATCAGGACAATCATCAAACTTGGAATTGACCAAATACAACAATCACTTTGTTATCTGGATCATCCACACCACAAGACTCCAAGTTTTTTGTGTTGCTGGCACAAATGGGAAAGAATTCCAATCTCACATGCAGAAGTTGGTTGAAAGGCCTAAATTGGAATTGGATCTTGCTGAGTATCAACACAATTCCCACTTCAATGTCAATGCTGACTTGAATCAATTTAAGGAAAACAACTATAAAGATCGTACCCTCCTACCAACACCAATGCCAAAAACAAAGGTGACAACAATCTTTCAATTGATCCTCAAATTTTTGGTTCAAGCCTTCCCAGGTCACAATGAGCAAGCTTGGTCCACAGCATGGCATCCAAGTCTTCCAATACTAGCTTCTTCCTCAACCAAAAAACAACTGAGGCTTTTTCAATACCATGTGATACTTAAAAACGTTGAATGACCATGGAGAAAGCAGCCCCTCCCCCATCACAAACTCCGGCTAAACCGTATTCATCCGGTTTGAGATAGTGAGCCAGCGTGACGACAATCCTGCAAACGCTACTACCAATGGGATGACCCAATGCAACAGCTCCGCCACACACTTTGACCCAATCATAGTTGATTGCGGGTACTTTTAGGTTGGCAAGGGCGACGACCAAGAAAGCTTTTTTGATTTTGATTTTGGCCAACTTTTTGATCCCCATCAAATCAGCCTTTTCACCAGTCATCAACACAACGGCACTGGCGCCATTGTTCAGGGTAGAAGCGTTCGCGGCGGTCACGACTCCACAGAACTTTCTCACCCATTGATTGAATCATCGGATGCGTCATCCGTCCTTGGAAATTGGTTTCTAGAGACTCACCAATCCATTTATCAGACTTGATTCTCTTCAATCTCTCCATTGGCAACTCCACTGATTAAAACGCAATTGGAAGAATTGAATTCCTTGGGAAAGAATATCTTCTCAACAAGCTAGCTTGGTGATGTTGAGTTTCTGAGAAGAGCTTGTATTATTCAAGAATAAAGAGGGCTGAGACACAGACAAAATCAGTAAATAGAAAGGAAACAAAAATATAAAGAAAGAAGAAAGAAGTTAAAAGGGGATTTGAAAGAAGAACAGACATCGAGAAATCGACAAATGTTGAGGACTTGTCAAGATCTTCAGTATCTGGAATTGAGTATTGACATGAGTAGTGATGGCAATAATGTAAGACTTTGAGAGAGATTCGGAAGATGAGTTAAATAATATTTTGTTGGAAGAAGACACGATGAGCACAAGTCTTACCAGTCAGATGTTGACAAGAAGAGTTATTGGGACTTAAGATTGAGGAGTATCGAGTGGTCAAGAGGTGATTGGAAAAGATGAAGAAACGGACAAGAATAAATAAAGAGGAAAAGAGAAAGAGAAGAGATTGGAAGAAGGAAAGAGTTGAGTTGATTTGGCTGGATGTTTGTGTTGAGTCAAATTGATGTGGTTTGATGAAGATCTCCTCTAGTGGAGCAGTCCGGAAGATATTGAAGATGAGGAACTAGAGGAGACATTGAAGTGACATGTGACAGAGATCAGGGATGCGCGGATGAGAATAGAGAGAGGATGTGACATGTATCAGACTGTATCAGAGACGCGCAGATGTCATGAGTGAATAGAACAGAGAAGAAAGTGAAGGAAACTGGAAAAGAAAAGAGTAAGAAGTGGAAAAAGAAGAAATCAAGAATAAGAAGGATAACCAAAGAACAAGAGGAATAAGAATAAGAAGGATAACCAAAGAACAAGAGGAATAGAGAGAGTGATTTACTTGACAGGTGAAAATGTCCTCTCAAGACAAGTTCAACTACTATATTGCCCAGATCAATAAGGAGCTTTCAAAATATCCTGCCTTGACAAAGCTCGAGCAAAAACTGTAAGAATGTGAAAATAACATGTGTCCTCTGGGAATTGAACCCAGGTCTCTCATGTGCATGACAAGTGTACTACCAACAATACTAAGGACGCTTGCTTCCCAGTGATCAAGATATGCTTGTAGAAGTCAATGACAATGTCACTTTGTGACAACATATGATGAATGAGTAACCAAATACAAGCATGCAGGGACTGAGGTCCTGAAGACTGCATTAAAGCATTGATCATATCTCAAAACACCCCTGTGCTGAATGTAGGGTGAAGGAAGCAAGGCAACATGCTAAGATCGCACTCATGATGGGCGCTTGGGTAGCGCTGGGCTCATAACCTGTAAGAATGTGAAAATAACATGTGTCCTCTGGGAATTGAACCCAGGTCTCTCATGTGCATGGCAAGTGTACTACCAACTATACTAAGGACACTTGCTTCCCAGTGATCAAGATATGCTTGTAGAGGTCAATTACAATGTCACTTTGTGAGGACATATGATGAATGAGTAACCAACTACAAGCATGCAGGGACTGAGGTACTGAAGACTGCATGAAAGCATTGATCATATCTCAACATGGTATCAAGAGTCAATAAGAATTGAATATCTGAATTGCCACGATTCAGATATTCAATTCTTATCGATTCTCAATACTGATTCTGTGTCCTACGGTCGTGCATTGGGTCATACGTCCACATCACAACATGCCCCCTTGCTTGCTAATCCATCTGCAGGGTAGTGAGCCTGAGACTGCCGTTGAATTTTTGCATGAGTTGCGGCAAGAGAACCTTTGTCATTCCGTCTGCCACGTTGTCACCTGTCTGCACGTACTTTAGGTCAAAAACCCCATCCCCTATGTGTTGGCAAAGCCAATGTAGTTGCACGTCGATATGTTGGGTTCTGTGTTGACACAGCGGATTCTGAAGGAGGGCTATTGCCCCTTGATTGTTGCATAAGAGGGTGGGTGGCTTGAGGGTTCGATTGAAGAGAGGCGCGAGAAGAGATAGAAATTGAGTTGCCCATAGCAAGTCTTGACCGGACTCGGAGCAGGATCTATGTTCTGCTTTGGTCGTTGATAGAGCAGTGACGGACTGTTTTGAGCAGCGCCACATGATTGGCCCCTTTAGTAGGAGTACACTCCGGTGAATGATCGCCGGTCAATGCTGGAGGCGTGATCCGCGTCGCAGTATGCTGTCAGGGAGAGAGCCGAGTTGGGGAATCCTCCAAGGGTGATGCCGTCGTTCTTGGTGAGTTTGAGGTAGCGTAGCACATGAAGAAACTGCTGTTGGTGAGTAAGGGATGGAGAATTGAGAAATTGGGAAAGGTAGCTCCAGCAGAAGGACAGATCCGGTCGCGAGCACTGGACCAGGTAGTTCAGGAGTCCAATGGCGCGCCGATAGTTGAACTCTTCGCTGGGAGGAGAAGGAGAGACAGGAATTTTTGAGACACCTTGAGGTAGCGGCGTGAAAGCTGTCTTACAGTTAGTCATCCCAAATTCATTCAGCATGTTTTCAATGTAGCAATCCTGGTGAAGTTGGATGGTTCTGGCAGTCCGGTCCCGAGTGACCCTCATCCCAAGAACCCATCTGCATTCACCAAGGTCCTCCATTTCGAAACAAAGCTTGATTTGTTCTTTGAACTTGGAGATGCCTAGTTTGGTATCACAAATGATAAGATCATCGACGTGTACAAAAACAATGCAAAGATTTAATAGGTATTTCATTCTTCATTGCTCGTGCTCCTTCTTTCTGCTCCCATCATCTGTCCGCTCACAAGGGACCCACTTGCGCTGGCTACTTCTTACAGGTTATGAGCCCAGCGCTACCCAAGCGCCCATCATGAGTGTGATCTTAGCATGTTGCCTTGCTTCCTTCACCCTACATTCAGCACGGGGGTGTGTTGAGATATGATCAATGCTTTCATGCAGTCTTCAGGACCTCAGTCCCTGCATGCTTGTATTTGGTTACTCATTCATCATATGTCCTCACAAAGTGACATTGTCATTGACCTCTACAAGCATATCTTGATCACTGGGAAGCAAGCGTCCTTAGTATAGTTGGTAGTACACTAGCCATGCACATGAGAGAACTGGGTTCAATTCCCAGAGGACGCATGTTATTTTCACATTCTTACAACAACTTCAAGTCACTAAGGCTTATGGTGTCCTCAGTCTTGCCAGACTCTTCTCAATCTTCATATTCTTCAACATCTTTGCCGGTTACTTGTCAACTGCCCTTGGTTGGGGTCTCCCTGCCTACTTCTCCATCCAGGCCTTAGAATCCCCTAGTATGGGTGAAAAAGTTCAATGGTTAACGTACTGGACCGTCTTTGGGTTCTTTAACATCATCAAGACGTTTTCCGATGGCCTTTGCCATATATACATTGACAATCAAGCCAATACTGAAAAAGCCATCTGTTGCGTAATAGATGCCAAGAATTCTTATCCTGCCGCTTGCAATACAATAGAGACCTTACTGGTCCATCAGGCGTGACTAGGGGTAGAATTTACAAAGTTGGTCTGGAGTTCTCCTGCTGTGTTCACAATTTACCTACACTTTATTTTCTTCATCAATCATCAATCAATTTTCACAATGATTCCAGTACTCAACTCCGAAAATCAAACAACTCAATTTTATCAATTCTACACAATCAAATTCAACCTTGAACAAATTCAACGCATTGTACAAGTCAATCACATTTGAACTGAAGAATTTTCCAGCAAATAGTAGATATCATACTTAAAGATAGCAGTTAAATTCAAATATGCCCCAGGAAGTTTACTAGTCAATCAGCTCATCTTAAAAACAGCCACTAACCTGTATGTAGAATAATTCCAACAGTTGGTAGAACATAAAGTTAATTGAAGAAAAAGAGTTAAATTCATTTCAGAAAGTAACTTCCTCCAGTGCAAGTCAAGCAGGTGTGTTAGAATTTGATTTTATATATATGTGACTTTCACTGGAGTTTGAAGTATCATTGATTGGATTGATTTGATTTATATTATTGTTGGTATTGAAGTATTAAAATGATGGTTAAAATATAACTAGACTGTGTTCTTAGTAGTGATTTTTAGACTTTCCAAGAATAACATTTCACTTACCATGTCACTTAAACTGCTTATGTTAATTTTGCCTTATTCATTTTGTACTCAACCACTTGTTGGCCAATCATGTATTTAGTCTATATAAACCATGGTGCTCTCAAGTGGAATTCATCATATGTTCATTCACAACATCAACTGGAGTGTCCTTTTCCTCCTGTCCTCAGGTCCGTTACGCTTGACGTTATAAGCTCCTTTTCATTCATTTCTCTTTACCTTTAACTTAACCAGAGCCCAAGCTCTTTTTATTTTTACAAGGAGTAGCTTGACAATTCTTGAGTTGATCTGAGGATGATGGTTCAGAGACTTGTTGTCCAAATTAAGGATTTTGCTCACAACTTGACAATCTCCAGATACTCCAAATATCGAGTATCCTCATTCTGTGAGCCTCTTCTCCTTGTCTGCTCTCCACAGCTGAACTTGTCCCGCACCATAGCTCTATAACTCAACACCCCTCAATGTCCAATGAGATTTCAGAGTTTTCCGGACTTGGCGCAAAGAAGGGAGATAAATGAAGAAGACTTTGTACGGAGGCTGCCTTTGTTAATGAGTCTGCTATTGTTTTTTCAGATCTTATCAACCTCAATTCTATCTTTTTGTCCTTAAGCTTGTCTCTCATCTCCTTTGTCTTCAAATTGGGGTGTCTTGTTTTTGAGTTAGATCCAAATTTAAAAATCTTGTCTTCTAACACGCTATTATCTATGTGCAAAGGAATTGTAGTTATTGAAAGAGCAAAAATGTCATTTAATAGGAATTTGATCCAGGTGGCTTCATGATAGGAATCAACCAATGCATTAAGCTCAGCATCAGTAGAAGACCAAATTATGTTGCGCTGTTTGCAACTATTCCAAGATACAAGACTGCTAAATACCATACACAGATAACCTGTTTGAGACTTGCAAGTGTCTGGATAATCTGCCCACAAAGAATCCAAGAACACTTTTAGTGACTCCTTCTCTGATTTGTAAGCAAGTTGAAGGCAATGATTCCTAGTGTGTTTTGAGTATTTCCAAGTTTTCTTCAGCTTGTTCCAGTGCGCAATTCCTGGTTTGACTGAAAATTGAGCTAGACTGGATACTGAAAAACTAATGTCTGGTCTAGTGTGGCAGGCGATGTGGTTGAGTATTCCTATTGGGGACCTATAATTGATGTTTAATGATTTGAACGCCTCATTTTCATTGTCCGAGGCAGGTCTGAGTTGCAAGTTTCTGGTGAGAGGCGCCGTGGATTCCTTGCAGTCACACAGACCAAGCTCTTATAGCCCATGTTGAATTTGGTTTGGTTGGCTTAGCAGATTTTTTTGTTTTTGATCTGTATCTTAATGCCCAGAAGAGTGTCAGGTTGTTTACTCATTGATCCGTCAAATATTTTTAGAAATTTCCTTTCAAAGTTGCCCCCATCACCCACCAGAATCAAGTCATCTACATGAAAGAAAAGGCGCAACCGGCCGTCTTCTGACAAGTAGAGACAAGGATCACAGGCAGATTCATGGAACCCAACTTCCTTGAGCCATGTCGTCAACGTCTTGTACCAGTTCTTTGGAGCATGTTTCAACCCGTATAATGACTTCCTTAGATTGAAAAATTGGCACTTGCAACTTGAACCTTTTGGTGTTCAGATAATAACTTCCTACTTTATCTTTGAATGAAAAAAAGCGCTCTTTACGTCAAATTGTCAAATCTTTTGAGACCATTTCAGAGCGTATACCAGTAGCATGTGTAGGGTGGATGGTTTTCCTGTGGGCGCAAATGTTGCAAAATAGTCCAAACCTTCTATTTGATTAAATCCTTGTACACAAAGATGAGCCTTGTATTTGAGTGGATCACTGTGACAATTCTCCTTGAGCTTGTATGTCCAAACCTTCCGTAGTGGATTCAGCGTTTCTGGACCGTTATATTCTTCCCACACTTCCAGAGACTCTATTGATCCCAGCTCCACGTCCATGGCACCAGCCCACTTCACTCTTTCCTCACACGTGACTGCATCATTGTAATTTTTTGGCTTGTAGTAATGGAATAACCCATATCTTTGGGGTGGTTTTATAGTCAAGTGGTCACAAAGAGCTCTGCCGGTTTGATTGGTCTGAGCGCTTTGAGTATTTGGCGCCTTTTGATTGGGTGCTTCTGCTTGCAATACTGCAGGAGATTCTGCTACATTCAGGTTTTTGGCTTCTTCCTCCACGGAACTTGAGTCAATGATGGAATGTTCTTCGGATTCCGCTGAAGACAGTTCTTCTGCATGATTGCCATAATTGGTATAGATTGGAGTGTTTCTGAACTGGGAAGTATTCATGGTTTGAATCTCTGGATTGCATTTTTCTTCTGTTTCACGGATATCATCCCAGGAGTTGCTCTGCGGTATGATCAGGTTTGATAATTGAGGATTGGCCATTTTGAGCAAAGTAACATGCTTAGTGAGCACAATGGAATGGGTTTCAGTCAGAATTCAATAAGAAAAAAGTAATGGATTGAAGCCTATAAGTACACCTTCTTCTCCTTTTTCCTTGAATTTTTGACCTTTCACTCTCTGAGAAAGGAGATACACAAACGGACTGCCTATTGGCTTTAGATAGTTTGGTGGTAGATTTTGCCCATGGACCTTGACCCATGAAGATTCCACGCATCCGTCTCCGCATATCTGATTCAGCATGAGCGCACTCGCTTTGATCACCTTGTGCCATAGATCAGCTGGAAGTCAAGCATCCTTCAGGATAGTTTGAGTTGACTCTGTGATAGTTCTGTTTGCCCATTCTGCCTTGCCATTTTGTTGAGGATGGTAGTGTTCCAATATGATCTGCTGAATGTGATTTGAATCGTAAAAGGATTTGAGTCAATTATTTACAAACTTGGAGCCACCTTCAGAGCAGACCGCGCTAGGATAGTAATTACCTCTCCGTCTGTGCTCCTTTTCTATGAGATCAATCACAATGTTGGAAGTTTCATCCTTTGACCCCATTGGAAACGCCCCAATATACCCAGAGGCACTGTTGACTAGAGTGAAAATGAATTGATGTCCTCCTTTTGATTGAGGCTTGAGAGGTCCCATCAAATCAAGATGAATACCTTCAAAGACCATATCAGCCAATTTTGAACTTTCCTTAAAAGACTTACTGGCTATTTTACTCTTGACACAATGTATGCACTCAAAATTTTTCCTGACTTTGGATGGAATATGCTTGATGCTCCTCTTGAGTCGCGTGATTGAGGTGTGCCCATGATTGCAATGAATCTCCAAAAGGTTTTCCTTGTAAGAAACAGCCAGATCAGCCAACAGATCCCAAACAAATTTAGGTGTTGGCAAGGTGTATAGATTACCAAAGATGGTTCCTCCAAACTGAAAATTGCCGTCCTTAAGTACCTTGAATCAATCCTTCTCCCCCCTTAGAGTGCTACCAGATTGATTTAAGGCCCCTGCGCTTAGTAGGTTTATGGTTAAAGTTGGTACGTAGAAGACGTTGGTGAGTTCTAGGGTAAAATTACCCCAAAAAAAGACAACGGTTCCCTTTCCCATAATGGGTAACTCCCCACCTTCTTTTCTGGTCTTGAAATGATCCTTTGTATGAAGCCATCTCTTTGAAGTATTGGCTGTTGTTGACCATATGAAGTGAGGCGCCACTGTCCAACAAAAATTTTGATTTTAGATTGCCATGATCAATCCACGCGGTGAGTAGAGAAAGATAGTGAGCCGTTGCATTCAAGACATTTTTCTTATTTTTCCATTTAGCTTGATCTTCCTTCCACCACTCCGGCGCCAGTACCGTATGAAGGAGCCAAAATTTATCTGCCGAGTGGAATCGATCTTGCTTGGGATTATGCCATCCCTCAGTGCACCTCTTGTGTTCACTGCTCTTTGCAGGTGGAGGTTTTTTATTGGTCAGAGCAACTTCAGTTTGACTCTGCTGTTGATCTTGTGTGCCTTGTGCCTTGGATTCATTGTTCAATTGGGTCAAATGATTCATGACGTAGTCCATGGAGAGTTCCTTTTCAGTGTGCATAATTTTCTGTTTTAAGTCTTTCATATTTTCTGGGAACTTGAACAAAATGAGATATCCAAGAATGTCGTTTTGTAGAATGATTCCAACTTCTAACATCTTCTTTAGACACACCTTGGCCCTCATCATGAATTCTTCAATCTTGTCGTATTTGAATCTTAAGTAGAGGAAATCATTGAAGATCCTATCCCTATTAGCCGCCTGTGATTAAGCGTAGTTGTTGATTATAGCCTTCCATAACAGTTTAGTGGATTTTTTATTGGATGCCTTTCCAATGTTGTCATGAGTTGATGCTTCCAACTGCGATATGATTAAAAGTTTGAATATGTTGTTAATGTCATTATCTAGAGTCGAGGTTTTGTTGTTTATTTCCTTGGAACATCCTTGAACATCCGGTATAGCATCCATTTTGTCCTTCCAGACTCCATATTTATCTTTGCTGAGCCTCAGAATGGTGTCCAGGGCCGTCTTCAGAATGGCTTTTCTGAAACCTTCCAAAGCAGCCATTTCTCAGTTTCATCAATTGATGGTCAATCTTTTTTTTTGATAATTCCCTGGAGCTTTCTTTTGGCTTTTAACCGTAATAGAATTAACAGACTTGAGGTTGCTTGAAACTGGGAAATCAGGCTAAGAAGGAGAATGTAATCAACAACTAGAGCATAGAAGCACGCAATGAAATAAAGGAACACCAAGATCAGGCTATGAGGAGTATGAGGTCAAAAGGCTTATCAAGAAGGTCTATGAGGAAGAGATTGAGACTATGAGACTGAGATGTGATTTGGGCTATGAGATGAAGTCAGAATTTATGGTTGACATGAAATTGAGAAGAGGAAAAACAGAGATATCACCGGACACACAAGATAGGAACTGGAGTGATGAAAGGTGGTAGAATTTGGTTGAAGCTTGAGGAGACAGAGTAGAAAAGAGGAAAGAAAGATAAAGAGAAGAAATATGGTGACGGTGTTTGTGTCACCGTTATGAGTAGTTGAGGATTAGCTTGACAAATCTTGAGTTGATCTGAGGATGATGGTTGAGAGACTTCTTGTCCAAATTGAGGATTTTGCTCACGACTTGACAATCTCCATTTACTCCAAATATGGAGTATCTTCATTCTGTGAGCCTCTTCTCCTCTTCCGCTGTCCACAGCTGAACTTTTCCCGCACCATAGCTCTATAACTTAACACATTTGAAGAGCATTCCATTCTTTGAAATAAATTGTTTTTATTCAATGAATTCCCCAATTGTTTTGGTAATAAACTACAGCCAATTTTTTCAATCCATTCCCTACATTTCCAATTGGATTAAAGGCTAATTCTTTTAATTAATTCACCATATTTCACACTTTAGTATTATAATTTAAAAAACTTAAACACCAATCAGTCCCCAAATTTCAGGGAAATAATCTAGTAAATAAATAAAAATAAATAAAAATAAATAAAAAATAAAAAATAAATAAAAAAATTAAAAATTAAAAAATTAATAAAAAAAGATAAATAAAAAAAAATTTCTCATTGCATTCTTGGATCTTGTCCTTTGAATTTTCAATTAATTTTTTTTTGGGTGAGCTCAGCCCTCAGAAATTGAATTAAATATTAAAATATTTTTATATTTTTTTCTTGGAATTTTGTGGATTTATTCTTACACCTTGAAAATTTCATTCAAAAAATGAATAAATAGAATCAAATTTCTCATTGCATTTTTTGATCCTTTTATTTGCCTTCCAATTTGTTTTTTTTGATGATTCCACCCCCAAAAGTGGTTATAAAACCAATCAAAGACATTTATAATTTTTTTTCTATCTTTTGGATGTATTTGTGGGCTCAAAAAATTCAATTCATTTTTAAAAAAACTTCAAAAAAACACGTCCACTTCTATCTTTTTTTCACATCTGCAGTCAAATTCGCCCTTAATTTTCTTTTACAGAACTTCAGAAAAGCATCCAAAGATAAAAAAAATTCTGACTGCTTCATTTTGTGGTCTAAAGAATTTGACTGTAAATTTTATAGGCAACTAAAACCAGATTTATTTCATCAGGATGGAAAAGAAACATGAAATAGGAAACTGTAAAGCAGGATGTAAAATTTTAGTAACCTAAAACCGGGATTCAACATGAATAATCAAGCCTAAGCAGTAAGCAATTTTGGTAGAAGCAATGTCCGCATTATGACAACCCTGAATACAAAAGACCTGAGCAAATCTTACTCAAACAGGTGAAGAGAGACATTAGAACCCGATTGAGGTATTATTGAGAATGAAAATGGAGCGTACCTGACCCACAGCACCCTTAGTCCAAAGACACAAGCGTTGGAGTTGTGTGAGGAACAGAACAGGAGTGCGCGAGTCAGGTCTTGGTCTTAAATATTATCAGTTCCCAAGAGTAGATTTCATATGGAGTATCAACACTGCGTGCGCGGAAAGTGTAGGAAGAACGCGCACTATTTGAACTCAACCAATGAGATGACACGCAAAGAAGACTCTAAATAAATGAAACTTCAACAGAGAGACTGAGAGATGATATGAAATAAATGGAAATTCAACAGCCACCCCATCTCTCAGGCTCAGACTCAGGAAATGTTTATTGAACTCAGGCAGTTTTCTAGGATTTGCCTTGAAACAGGTTTCGTCAGGAAATCGGCATGGTTGCTCTTTGATGAAACCTTCTGTAGACTCACAATTCCTTCTTCCAGTTTCTCCCTAATGAAATGATGCCAAATGTCAATATGCTTGGTTTGGAATGATGAGTGGTTGGCCTGTTGTAGGGCCAGCTTGATGCAACCCTTGTTATCCTCAAAGATAGGAGTTGGCTTGAGAAGCTTGAATTGGGTGAACTCGGATAGAAGGGTGGTTAGCCAGAGAACCTCCTTCACCCCATCACCCACCCATTTGTACTTGGACTCCGTGGTGGAGAGAGAGAATGTAGGCTGTTTTCTTGACTTCCAAGCAATGAGATTCCCTTTCCAGGTGATTACCAGCCCCAAGATTGAGTGGCAAGTTTGAGGACAAGTGGCCCAGTCTGAATCCACAAATGCGACCAATTCATCAGTCGTCTGTTTCTTTTCAAAGTTCAGGCCCTTGGATTTGGTGAATTTGAGGTAGTTGACCACCTTCAGTGCGGCGTCATAGTGAGTGCAGTTACTTTTGGTGAGACACTGCGACAGATAATTTGTTGCAAAGGTGATACCTGGTTGTGTATTGCAGCTGACATACAATAGTTCCCCAATGATTTTCCTATAGTCACAACCGGTTTTGAGAAATTCATTGTGTTCCTCTGCAATGGACGCGAGCAGTTTTCCATTTGGTTTGAAGGGGGTTGAGTTTTCCTTGTGTTTCAGAAGGTTGTATCTACTCACCAGCGAGTCTATGTAGGTTGAATGGGATAGCTTGAAACCATTCCTTGCAACTTCTACATTGAGGCCTAGGAGGACAGCTGCCTGGCCCAGATACTTGATTTTGAAGCGTGATTCAATCTGCCTTTTGAAATTCCACGGATCCTTGCTGAAGATGGCTATGTCATCCACATGAATTTATAGCCATGTATTGTGGGAGAAAAATACACAGTTGTTGCCTTTACTGCGTTGGAAGCCATCACTGAGTAACCAAGAGCTCAGAGTGTGATACCAGGCCATTGGAGCCTGTTTCAGACCATATAGCGCCTTTTTGAGCTTGAGGGATTTGCCGGGAGTTGTTGCTACATTGGAAGGATGTGCTATGAAGATATTTTCCTTGAGGGGAGCGTTCAGAAAAGCGGACTTGACGTCAAGCTGGTGAAAGAGAAGATTGATTTGAGCTGCGTGAGAGATAAGCAGACAAAGAGATGTCTTTTTTCCAGTGGGAGCAAAATGTTTCAAAGTTTATGCCCTCCCTTTGGTTGAAGCCCTGCACACAGAGCCGTGCTTTGAATTCTACAATTTCATTGTTGGCATTGCGTTTGGTTTGGAACACCCAAACACACTTGATTTCCTTGGATTCTGGGTTGGAGTCCTGCTCTTCCCACACGTCATATTATTCCAGGTTGAGGAGCTCCCTATCCATGGCGTCAATCCATTCAAGCTTAAACTTGTCATTCAAAGCCTCATCCAAAGTGGTCGGTTTGGTGTAGTTGACCGCCAGATAGAGTTGCAATCCTTCATGCCTGGGATAGGTGACTATGTTGTCTGTGCAGACTTCACTGGGACAACGACAGGGAATGTCAGGAATAGGAGTTGGGCCAACGGAATTTGATAGACTCGGTGGTTTGGGACTTAGAGTTGGAGCAACAGATTGATCTGTCAAGGGGTTGGCCAGTTCAGAAGAACACTCAGGGCTGAGTGGAAAGAAAGTTTGACGCGATTCAGTGCTAAAATTGCATTCCTTGAATCGGACACTGGCAGTGATATAGACCTTGCCATTGGCCGGATTGAGTATTTTGTAGGAGCAGAACTGATTGCAGTATCCTAACATGATGCCCTTGAAGCCAGACGTGCTGAATTTGAAGTCGCAATCAGATTTGGGAGTATGGACAAATGCTGTGCAGCCAAAGGGTTGCAGTATGTTGTAATTAAATTTTGATTTGAACCAGACAGCATAGGGAATTTGTTTTTGATTGGATACCACGGGTAGAAGATTGAGGAGATCAGTGGCTGTCTTGACGGCTTCAGCCCAGTAGCAGGGTGTAATTTGACTGTGGTTAAACAGACATTGAGCCTTTTCAATAATGGATCTATTTGCTCGTTCAGCCAAGCCATTTTGTTGAGGAGTGTAAGGAGTTGAAAAATTTTGAGTGATTCCTGCGTCTTTGAAATAGGTCTTAAATTCAGAGCTAGTGAACTCACCACCATTGTCTGAGACTAGGGTGATCAATTTATTATTCAACCCTCTTTCAGAAGAAGACACAAAACCTTTGAAGGCAGTGAGAGCCTCAATTTTAGTCTTAAGAAAAGAGACGATTTTGAAGCGTGAGTATTGGTCCACTATTGTCAGGAAGTATCTGCAGCCACCAGCTGATTCAACTGAGACCGGACCTCAAAGATAAATATGAACAGTTTCTAGTGGCTGGTTAGCTGTTTTGAAATGACTATTGAATGTGGTAGTGGTCATCTTGCATGTCTGGCAAATGTTGCAGTTGTTGCTGGTTGACACAGATGTTGGAAAGAGAATCTTCTGGGTGGCAATGCCCGGATGGCCCAACCGGTGATGCCATTTGAAGTTGGGTTGGTTGGTAGAGTGGAGTATGAGAGGTTTGGTGGGAATTGTAGCAAATCGAGTATCATATATCTCCAGGAGATGATTCATGGTTGACCCAATGAGGTTGACTTTGTCTATCCAGATAGATATTACGCTTTTGCCAAAGCAAGAGAAGTTTGACTTATGTACAAGAAGTTGGTCCAGTGATAGCAAACATCTGTTGAGATCTGGAATGAACAAAACATCCTTCAGGATGACTTTGGAGCCTTCATGGTTGATCAGTTTGGTGGTGCCAATAGCAATGGATTTATGGAAAGATGATTTGGAGCCAGGCCCAACTCAGAGGTTTATTGGTTTGGAGGTGATCAGATATTTTGGATTGTTCAAGATGTGGTGGCTGGCTCCTGAATCCAGGAAAGGAGGCAGTGAGGAGGTTGCTTTGATGCTGGGAGAGATTGCCTTCAGGTGATACAGTTGAGCATTATAAAACACGTTAGCTGGTTCAGCAGAGTTATCAACAGCTGGAGCAATTGGTTCAACTGGTTTGGTGTGATGAGCTTGGGGAGCATTCTTGTCGGGTTGTAGGTGAGGGTGCAGCTGCCAGCAACGGGACTTGGGGTGTTCAGCCAGGGGATTGTGATGCCCTTTTGAGCGTGGATGTTTAGGACCTTTTCGCGCTTTAGTCTTCAGTAGAGTGGTTGAGCTGGATTTTTCAGGAGAGTTTGTAGAGGGTGTGTAAGGATTTGGAAGTGCTTGGGCGGATTCGAGGTGGGTTACTTCACGCAGTTTATTGAGCACATTGGTGGGATTTTGGAGTAGGTCATCATTGAGGAGGATACTATTGACCAGGTGGTAGAAATTAGCGGTGAGCTTGGGGAGGATGATGTAACTGAGTATGTCCTGCGGTACTTTGAGTTTGACTACTGCAAGTTTGTTCATGAGCTTTCTGCATTCCCTTATATATGAAGAGAGGTTTCCATTGAAGTTTTTTTGAATGAAATTCAGCCAGATGCGGCCTCTATTTTTGGTCAACTGGGAGGCATATTGCTTGAGAATAGCTTGCCAGATGAGGGATGGTTTTGACTGGTTCTCAGGGTTGATGACAGCGTTGAACACTGTTTCTCCCAGATGTTGTATGAGGAGATCGGCTGCTTCATAGCTCTTCTTCCTTTGAGGGGCTGTAGACGGTATGATGAGACTTTTGAATTCTGTGTTTTCCACGTATTCCAACAACCCTTTTCTTCGGAGATGGCTTCTTATTCTCATCACCCATGAGGCAAAGTTTGTTTCATTCAGGAGAGGTAGGTTGGGATGTTTTGGACTGGGCTTGTCAAGGTCTGACATGGTGAACCCAAAAGTGTCAATCCCAGTTAAGTTGATGAGCCTTGGGACTGTAAATCTGTAAAATTTATAGGCAACTAAAACCAGATTTATTTCATCAGGATGGAAAAGAAACATGAAATAGGAAACTGTAAAGCAGGATGTAAAATTTTAGTAACCTAAAACCGGCATTCAACATGAATAACCAAGCCTAAGCAGTAAGCAATTTTGGTAGAAGCAACGTCCGCATGATGACAACCCTGAATACAAAAGACCTGAGAAAATCTTACTCAAACAGGTGAAGAGAGACATTAGAACCCAATTGAGGTATTATTGAGAATGAAAATGGAGTGTACCTGACCCACAGCACCCTTAGTCCAAAGATAGAACTGTTGGACTTGTGTGAGGAACGGAACAGGAGTGCGCAAGTCAGGTCTTGGTCTTAAAAAGTATCAGTTCCCAAGAGTAGATTTCATATGGAGTATCAGCACTGGGCGCGCGGAAAGTGGATGAAGAGCGCGGACTATTTGAACTCAACCAATGAGATGAGACGCAAGGCAGACTCTAAATAAATGAAACTTCAACAGAGAGACTGAGAGATGATATGAAATAAATGGAAATTCAGCATTGACAAGAAGTCAGAAAAATCTTTAGATTCATATTTGGATGATTTTCTAAATTTCTTCAATAAAAGGGGAAAATTTGGTGCAAGATGTTAAAAAAAATTGAAATTAATGTGTTATTTTAAATTTTTTTGACGTTGGATTAGATTTTTGGAGGTGAAAGATACATCCTAAACATCCCAAAAATAAATAAAAAACCTCTTTTATTTTTTTGACTTATTTAGAGCTTAAATCACAAAAAAAATTAATTGACAAGGAAAATAAAAGGATCCAATGACACAATTAAAAATTTGATTTTTTTTTGATTTTTTGAAGAAATTTCTTAAGGTGTTCCAATGCTTCCAAGATTTCCAAAGATTTTTAAAAATTGTTTTAGAAACCCAACTACAGGGCTGCCACATCAAATTCTCAAAAAAAAAAAAATTCTTGAAAACCCATGAAATAAAGAATTTGTCTGTGTGGGAGTTACATTGCAGAGATGTAAAAATCTGTGATTTAAAGAATTTTGCCCATGAGAAAATTAATGCCTAAAAATAAAATTAAAAGTAAAATAAAACAACCAAAAAATTTAAGGAAAATTAAAGAACATTTTAAGAAAAATTGAAGAAACATTAGATTCAAGTTGAATAAATACTCAGGAAATCCACTAAAGACTGCCTCTGTTCCCCTCAAAACATGTTTGAATCACCAAATTCTCTATTTTGACCCTTTTTATTTTTGTCTGTCACTTTATTGGCATTGAAATACCTGCAGGTGTGCTTCAAGGGCCAAAAAAAATAATTGGAAAAAAATAGGTAATAGAATAGAAAATGCAAAATTTCAAAACAAATAAAAAATTGAAGGAAAACTTGCGCTACCAAATAAGATAGCCCCAATGGCCCGGTTGGCATTGAAAGCTGTGGCAAACCATAAAATGCTACATCCTCCCCCTTTAAGTCATTTAAACAGCTTCAGTGGCTTGCAGAGCCCTGTAGGGGAAATTTAGGAGCCCATAGAAGTCCCAATAGCCCTTTCACCTATCCCTGCAACACATAAAAAGGGGAAAAAACTTCACTCTGAGTGGGAATCTTTTGTAAAAATTACTCCAATAGAAATCAAATTTTAAAATTTTCATTTCTTAGATAGAAATAAAATTCAACCAAATTTCCTCAACAGGAACACAGAAAAAAATAAATCATTTTATACAGAAAGGAAAAAATTCTAAAGAAATAAAAGTAAATGAAAATAAAATGAAGGCTTTTTGGATAAAATAAAATCATTCAAAATTTTTTCAAGGAATTTCAATTTATGAGGTTTGAATTCATGAATCTGGGAGTTGTAAATATATCCTAGTCCTATATTTCAATTTTTGTGTATCCTAATTAGGGTGTATCAGATTTATAAAAACCGCCATTTTTTTAATTGTGGGTTTCAACCCAAAGCTGCCATTTCAAACCAACCATTAAAAAAATGAAAAAACCCACTTCATTCAAAAAAGGGGTGTCAGAGTTGCCCAAAAAACAGGTGGGTTTTTCGCATGTAGTATATAAAGCAAGAATCAAAAAGGAACTACATTCCACCAAACTGTTGCTCCACCATCTCCAAGCCCAAAACTGCCTAGTTCAACTACAAATCTCTATCAATTGCCTAGAAATACATTTCCTTTCCAGTCCTCACCCAGAACCAAAATTCATCATCAGATCACTCCCACTTCTCACAAAATCTACCAGATGACTTCTGCTTCCATTTCATCCTCATCCACAACCACCACCAACATCATCAGGAAAAAAATGACAAGAACTTCAAAACTTGTTCAACCTAACAATGCTCACACTCAAGCACTCAAAAGATTTGTGAATTTCTAGCCAAAGATAGTTGTTAAAATATCCTACTGGCAACTCATTGATTGATTGTATTTTTTAATTTTCCAGTCCTCCAATTCCCTATTATCTCATTAAAAATAATCCCTCCAAACAATTCAGATCCCTTCTTGCTCCATCCTCCTCTATCTGCTTCATCATTTCACTTTGTAATCTCTTTCTTCCTTCACTTTGTTTTATCTTAGGGATTCAATGTGCCTTGATTGCTTTCATGAACAATGGTTAGCACCCTCTTCCCACTAATCACCACTCCTGCTTCACCTTGCTTGTCATTCCAAATTTTGCATAATATTCACCCTAACAATTTCATCCATTGTAACATCCATCACAGCCTCATACTAATTCATCCATCTTCAAAGTCTGCTCTGTTCATGTCAAACTGTTTTCTACCTTGCTAACTTGCTACTTCCACTGATTGAATCATCATCATTTCCTTTTCTTACACCTACACCATTTTATCAATCCTCAACTTTCAATCCTTACCAGTTTCTATGGAACAAAAACATTCAGATTTTAATATTACACATCTTTTTGTGTTAATAATCACTTATTGTTGTAAAGACATTTACCAGTGAAAGCATTGCAAAAAACCAGGGCTGAGGAAGCTAAGAATGAATACCACCAAGACTCAAATCAACATCATTCTGACTACTCTTATTTCTCCCCAGGCAGAGATTTGGGACTCTTAATCTCACTGGCCACCTAGGCCAGGAAAAAGGAAAAGATCATGCCCAGTTTGCAAAACAAAACGAAGAACAATTCCTGCTCAATCATTCTTTACTCTGTGCCTGATAAATTTGAGGGAGTTCTTCCCCCTTTTTTTCAAAAATCCAATTCTGAATCCACCCTGGAACAACTCACATACAACCTGTACTGAAAACTTACTTCTGAAAAACATCCTAATCTCACCATAATGCTCTAAATCCAACTTCCACAAACCACCTTTTCAAATCTGCCAAATCACCTAATCTAAAATGAATTTTTCAAGAGACTGAAAGATTCTCATCTCATCTTAATATATCCAAATCTTTATTGTTGTTATTTTTTATTCACCTCCTAATCTTGTTCCTATTCCTTCTACTCATCCTTGTTTTTGATTTCACCAATCCTTGTTCTATTGCTCCAATTGATCACCATTCAATCCAATACAAGGATTTAGAATAAAATGTGTTTTTATCCAATTTCCCATGAAAGGTATTTGTTGGATCAGAGTTACTGGGCCCTCCATTCATTATGCTCCCAACTCACTCAATCAGAACTCCATTGAACCACATTTGCAGCTAGGTCAATGATCTGTTATTTGGAATCCAATCAACTCCAATTACCCAAAGAATGTGGCTCCAATTGGATTCCTGAAACATTTGCTTGCCTTTAGAAGTTGACTGTGCTTGTTTGTTCTCTGATTTTGTGGGTTCAATGGCATCCAACCGGACCAGGTGTGTCTTGTTGATCATGCCAAGGCAGCCTAGTTTTTTCTCACTCATCCTTTTATGATTTTCAGACACTCACAAGCGTCTATTGATGCAAGCAAATGAGATAAGACCACCAGCAAGGTTGGGATTGGAGTGATAAAAGCCCCTGGGAAGGGGAGGAGAGGAGGGTGCAGCAAGGCACCTGTTGGTAAGGGACTACAGCTAATCAGGAGGTATTCTTGGCAGGATAGGAGGCTTTCTTATTCTTTTTCTTGTAAAGATCCTTTTATCTAGATGAGTGGTGAATTTTGGAATTAATGCTTGGATTCTCATGGGTGAATGAGGTTATGACCATTGGGGTATGAGAAGCAGAAGATTGATCAGACCAATATTAAAAATTTGTAGGCTGAAGAGGGTCAATTGATTGGATTTGATGATGATCAAGAGTAGGGAGAGAAATTAATTTTAATCCTTGGAACACAAGTTGTGAGGGTTAGAAGTTGTTATCAAGGAATCAAGAAAGAGAAAAGAGATTGAATTGAGTTCAATGACAGCCATTTAAAAATCAATTGAGTTAGGTAAAATATATGAAACTTGTGGTGACCTAATCATAAAAGACTTGAAACATGCCTTGAAAGGTAATCTGAAGATTTTTTTGTGTAAAAAGATTGCCTGTGATTGAATCAAAGGTGAGTTGAGATACAACTGATGGAGGGCATTTATGGCTTAGTGTTAGTTTTGAGAGAATGATGAGATAATGGAGGTGGATTTTTGGAGGAGGTTATTGGTTGGTTTGATTGATCTCTGTATATCATATGGAGGAGGAGTAGGAGTGCCTAATGCAAATAGATAAGAGCATAGAGGAGGAGGAGGAGGAAGGAGAGGGTGGTTTGAGGTGCTAGGATGAGATTATGATGAAGGTGGTGGTGGTTGTAATGAAAATGGAAGATTTTTTGTTTGCAACCTGCCATTTTTTTTACACCCACCATTTTGAAATACACAAGTTAAGGGGTATGTGTATTTTAGATGCCCACCATTAAAAATGGCAGGCTTGGCCAAAAAAAAATGGTGGTTTTCAAAATCTGATGTGCCCTATTGATATTTAATTATTGGTGTTTCATTTTTAAGTTATTCATAAAATCAACTCCATCTCTCCATGAATCTTTATGAATGTTTATTTTTTTTAGAAATTTTGATTATATTGCAATATTTTAATTTTTAATCATCTTTTTTGATTGCAACACAATCACCCCAAATACTAAAGTGAAATCGTAGATGAATGTGAGTGAAAATGGGGGAGGATGAGTGCAAGGAAGAATTGGAGATAGAAAAGATAACTGCAAAGTGCAAATGGATGGTTTTATGGCTCAAAAAACAGCAAGAGGGATGAAATGATGCCTTGACCTCAGGAAATGCAAAAAAATATGAAATTAAATAACTGAGGGAACAATCTTCAGGCAGAAAGTGTAGCCCTTATAAGTTAATCTAATGATGAATAGATAAAAACTGATGGAAATTCATCTACAGCCAGAGAGAAATGATGCAATGAATGGCAGGAATATAATTGGAAAATGAAATGAACTATAAAATTTTATCCAAGTTCATAGTTTAAATTCAATAAAATAGAATATGCAACTAAATAGGCTTAGTGGGTGAGACATGGAAGGAATAAAATTAGAGAAAATGTAAATGAATGAATGCAATCATGCAGGGAAGGGAGCTAGTCCATTGGGGGAACTATAAAGTTGATGTGGCTATCTATGCATATGTGCAAAATAATTTAGTTGTTTGACTAAAAATGGAAGTCTGAGGGCTTGAGATAACCAAGGGTAGAAGATTGAAGCTTGAATGAGTGGTCAACCTGATTGGAGTCAACTGCAAGGATTGAAAGTATAGACTGAGTTGCCAAGATTGGAATGTCATTTGCCCAAGCTGGAGTTAGGAAGAGGAATGCAGCATTGATTTTGTGCTTTTGTTTGTGTCACACTAATAGGCTGAGGTAGATGGTACTGAGGGAAGGGATATGCCAAAAAGTTATGAAGAAAATAACCCTAACCCTTGGAGAATTACATAAATGTTGTTTTATTTCCATTCAAATTACTTAAATATCCTTCTTGATTTCTAGTTAAATTATTACCATCACTTCACTGGTTTCCTTTTTGTGTGATGTTGAATTCATGGCTCAAGTTGTGTGGGAGTTGTGTAGGGCCCTACACAACTCAAATGAGCTGTGGGGGCCCATAGACGACTACCAAGGGCCTTTACAAACACACGCAACCCCTGGGGGGTTGGGTAGGAGCTGTTTACCCCCCCAAAAACAGCTATTTTGAGCTTTTTACCCCTGTACACAGCTCAAAAACGCCGTTTTTGGGGGTGCGCAACGCCAGGAAGTTGTGCCAGAATTTTGGGAACCGCCTGGACCACACTTGGGTTCTGTCAACCCAAATTTGGGATCCAGGCCTACTTTGTGGGACTGTTGTTCCACATCTAGAAATTCCAAAGTGACTTTAAAGTGAAACCAAAGTGAAAGTAAAGTGAAAATTTAAATCATATAAAAAACTGCATACAATTCTTTCTCAACTCAAAAGTGAGCAAACTTTGTTTGTTCAA
The DNA here is from genome assembly GCA_025617555.3 of Puccinia polysora. Taxonomy (NCBI): domain Eukaryota; kingdom Fungi; phylum Basidiomycota; class Pucciniomycetes; order Pucciniales; family Pucciniaceae; genus Puccinia; species Puccinia polysora. The sequence continues at coordinate 35,200,843 of CM062623.1, read as the reverse complement.
TTGAAATTTGGATTGAATACTGAAGGAAACCATTGCATTTTTTTGCATGGGAACAGTGGCAAGCCCTCCTTCTTCTGAAATTGCTGTGTGGAAGGTCTACATTGATAGTGCCACCAACAAAGCTTTGGAAAAAGAGAAAAAGGACTTGCGTAATGAAACATTGGAAGACCCAATTGCATCCTCATCAAGGGTGACAATTGAGGAACAAAATGTTTCACAGTGGGTTTTGACCTCTGGGTGTGAATAAATTTTATGTTACTGTGGCCTTTTCTGGATTGAATTTGATTTAAACTAATGGGTGCATGTAACTGAAACTATGACTTAACCAAAGAATATTTACTAGATCCACTTGACCCACCTCCTGTGAGAACTTTTCCTACTAGCGAAGAGGCCCAAAACTATTTTCAAACATGGGCTATGAAGCATGGTTATGCTCTCACTGTTTTGAACTGAAAGAAAGATAAATATGTGGATTTGGCCTGTGATCAACATGGTACCTATTCAGGACAACTTCTTACCAAAGGGTCTAGAAAAACTCACACAAGGAAGGTTGGGTGCAAGTTTTTAATCCATGCAAGTTGCACAAAGTGTCAGCCTCCTGGATGCGAAGACCCTTGCTATACTTTAGCTACCAGAGGTGATAGATTAAATAATAAATATATTATTTAATAAATGCAGCAAAAATACATAGAATATTTGGATTAAGCTTATTGCAAGGTTAAGTGGTTTGGTTATTGCTTATTGTTTTGAATCAATATTAATAAATTGATTATTAAATATTTGTAGAGGGGCCAAAATTATATTGGGGATCTTTGGAACCTCTCTTCAAGGATTTCAGTATGAAAACACGTAGTCCTGGTTACTTTGGGCTCTTTAGTTTAAAGAATATTTTACCAAAAGATAATATGTATATAAAATACACAATGGAGTGGTAGGGCCTTGTAGCCAAGCTACCACAACAGAGAAAGGATAATAACACTTACTGGTATATTATTAAATACTTTGGGTATCTGTTTGAGACGTTTACTGATGGGATAAACCTGTATACTGGGGTTTATAAGGTTGTTCAGCAGTTTTAATTGATAAAAAGAGGTTGAGGACGGATATTACTGATCAGAAATTGCCATAAATCACTTACGTATCTCTTATACGTACTTGATTACCTTGGAACAGCGTCTGGATTTGAATATTACTGGGTCTTTGCCCATCAACATCATCAAAAGAGCTCTTTATTTATAGCTTTTGGAGTCCCAATATTGTCCTTCTGAGGGTTTGACGTGCTCAAAGGGACGGACACTAAGGCTAGCAGGGTAAACAAAAGTAGCCTGTTATGTGTTCTTGGTGCTATAGCACGGTTAGCATCTAATTCCTCAGGGTATGGGAATCATTCTACCTTATAATAGACATTAGGACGTGTGAATAACACTAATCTGTCCTATTTATGTATTATTTATTTAATTATCCTTAGTAAATGTTCCCAGTAATTTAATAATTATATTAATAGACATTTTTACGGACATCTTGATGTCAGGTAAGTTCTCATTATGTATTATATAACTGGAGCAAAAGTCATAATATTGATTTTACTCTTTATTTTCGAGTTCCAGTTGATTTACTAAGATGATTAATTAAAAATATAAGTCATGTGAATTCATGTAATACTTTTACATCATTAGTTTTCCAACTATGTCACAAAAATATTGAAGTCTAGCAATTCTCATAAAAGTATATTAAAGTATTTTAAATAAATTTTTAGAAGTCATCATTGTCTTATTTTCAACATTCTTGGTACTTTGCATTATATTAAGTAAAAAATATGTATAAGGATTATTTATGTATTTTTATATAATATTATGTATTCTTAGACAGTCTACTATCCACAGGAACATTTATTGCATATGTAGAATGTTCCCGTGTGGGTTGTAGCATGTTTACGTGGTACCTTAGCCTCTCAGTCAGCCTGTCACTCTGTCGACCCGTAGTCCCGCGGCTGCGTACTTGTCAGAGGCCAAGGGCTGCGTACACGACCTCAACGGAGTGACAAGGCTGTATCTCAGCCGCGCGCGGGTGCATTGGCTGCTGCGGCTGCGTGCGGGAATTGTGACAAAACACATTTCCGCCTGTAACTCCTAAAATATACACAACACCTCAATTCTGACTGAATTTTAGGTGTGAAAACTATATGTGACAATGTATGTGAAATATTGAATGGCCAAAAAGCTCGTTAATGGAGCCATAGTATTTTGGTTTTTCTTTCCTTGATTATTTAAAAATATAAGGAGTTGGATTTCAAGGGTGGGGTCAGTGAGTGACCCTACTTAAGTTTGGGTGGAGAATCCATTTCTATAATAATATTTATGGTTTTCCTACTCCTTCTCAGGTTAATTTTATTATCATTATTTTTATTTTATTTTTGTTATTTTGCAGCTTGCTCTGCAATAGTAGCAAGCTGACATTCCCCCACTCCAAGATATGGCCATATCTGAAAAAAATCTGGAGGAAGTTGGGAGAAAAAATTAACTGCATATGTGATTCAGTTCCTTTTGCTGGCTCTGTAGTTTCTGAGATCTATTGGTCCATCAGCTATATTATTTTCTGGTAACCATTCATCTTTGTCTGCAGATTCTTCTTTGTATCTTACTAAGTATAGTCTGATATTTTTTCCTTGTACCCTCTCTTTCTTATCTCTCAACATTCTTCTGAGTTTCCCTTTTTCTTTTACAGGGTCAGGTTCTATTGGGATTATTGCTGGAGGGAGGTTTCTGCCTTCTCTTGGCTTAAAGTGTTTGATTAGGCTAACAGGAAATACCGGATGTTTCCTTGATAATTCTTCACTCAACATTACTTCCACAGCATTTTTGCCATGCATATTCTTGATAAAAAATGGTCCTACAAAGGCTGGTTTCAGTTTTCTGTTGCCTGCCAGGTTGTTGAAATTAGTTGTAGATATCAAGATCTGGTCTCCTATCTTAAAGTCATGTTCTTTATAGGATTTGTCCCATCTTTTTTTGTTGTATTCAACAGCTTCTTCCACACATTTCTGAGCATGATTATTTGCCAGATCTATCATCTTCTTTAAGTTAAGAGATGTTGGATGAATAGTGGCTAAGTTATAGTTCAAGTTATTCCTAGGGAGGTTTTGAATCCATCCTCTTTCTAGTATGTAAGGAGCTTCTTTTGTAGTAGAATTTTTACTGCTGTTATAAGCCATTTCTAGGGCTGGGAGTAGGCTTACCCATTAATGGCAATACCCATCTGAGTTTTTGTATTCTAGAACAAAGCTACAGAACCTCCTTAACATATCTTCTAGGGTCTGAATCATCCTTTCAGCTAATCTGTCAGTTTGGGGATGGTATGCTGTAGAAAATGCTAGAGTAGTACCCAGTATATCATGTAGATTCCTCCAAAACTCAGATGTGAATTTGGGGTCTCTGTCACTGATTATAATCTTGGGTATACCCACATCAGCTATAATCCTATTCCAGAATAGTAAGGCTACATCCATAGCACTATCTTCCTTGTGGTTAGGTAAGAATTTTGCCTTTTTGGAATATCTTTCAACTATAACTAGGACAGAGTTATAAGAATGAGTACCTCCATGGGGGAGGCCAGTGACAAAATCCATATTGATGATTTCCCATCTGGTTGTAGGTTCAGATATTTTCTGTAATAGTCCAAACCTTTTTCCAGTAGTTTTATTAGATTTCTGGCAGGTATCACAGCTAGTAACATATTCAGTAGTGAATTCTTTCCTGTCTATCCACCAGGAATTTTGTTTCACTTTATCTAAGGTTCTTTCTTTGAATAAATTTCCTGATGAACAGTTGTCATGGCATTCCTGGACTATATGTTGTATATGCTCTTTGTTGCTTATTACTAATACGCTGGAATGTTGGTGTCTATAGTAAAGGAGACCATCCCAAAAGTTAAACCTTCCTGCTTTATAGGGTTTAATTAGTGAAGCAGGCAGGCTATTTATAAAAGCTGCTTCTGGGGATTCAAATTCCATAATGGTAATCAGCAGCTTGATTTCAGGAGAGTATCTATCCCTTACTAGGTTGAAGAAAGCAGCGTCTAATTCACATAAGTGGATCCCCTTATTGGAGCACTCAATGCAAAAATATTGATGTTCAGAATAGGAAAGATATCTTGATCTTCAGGGTCATATGCTGGATTGTTAGAGTCATTAGGCAAAGCATTCCTACTTTGACTATCAGCATTCTGGTGTTTAGCTCCAGCTTTATGCACTATAGTCATCTGTCTTCTATATTGTTGTATAGCAATTTGCCACCTGAGGATATGTCTTCTGGGAGTTTTCATGTTCATGAGAGTTCTTACAGCATTGCAGTACGTGATTACTTGAAAAGTTGTGCCTTCTAAGTAATATTGTAGCTTCTCTAAAGCCCATACTAGTTCCAAACATTCCAATTGACTGGTCCCAAATCTCTTGTCTGTATCTTTGATCTGTCTAGATATGAAGAGTGCGGGGTTTTCTAATGTTTTGTCTTCTTCTATCCTTTCCTGATGTAAAGCAGCTCCTAGCCCTCCCATGCAAGCGTCAATGTTTAGTTTGAAGGGCTTAGAGTAATCTGGTTGGATAAGTAGAGGAGTAGAGGTCATAGCTATTTTTAATTCCTCATAGTTCTTTAGTCTCTCATGAGTCATTTCAAATAGTTTTTTGTTGTTGCAAACTTCATAAAAACTTTTAGTTAGCATAGCAAACTTTGGTATGTATTGTCTGTAATAACTGAAGATGTTTTGAGGCATAGGTCTATTAATGACAGCAGCTATCTTTTTTTGATCAGCAGCTAGAGTTAGACCAGAGACTTTATGTCCTAATTCTTTCAATTCTCTGTAGCCAAAGTTGCATTTCTTCATGGAAACCTTTAGTCCTGCTCTGGAGATTGTCTGGAGTACTAATCTTACTTGGTTAATATGAGTATCCCAGTCCTCAGAGTATATGATAACATCATCTATGTATACCATCATCCATCCTTGTCTGATGTAAGTACCTAGAACTGTATCCATTGTTCTCTGGAAGTGTGATGGAGCATTCTTTATACCAAAGGGCATCCTAAGATATTCATATATTCCCAAATGAAAGATTATTCTCATAAACTTCCTGCTTTCAGGGCTTATTGGTATCTGGTGGAAGCCTTTAAGCATATCCATAGTAGTGATGTACTTAGCCTTGGACAAGTTATGCAGAGCATGATCAATCCGGGGTATAGGATAATAATCTGCTTGAGTGTAATTGTTGAGAATTCTGAAGTCTCCTACCATTCTTGACTTGTCATTATGCCAAGCTATGATTACAGGTGTGGTCAGATTGACCTGTTCATTATGCCCTACTTTTTTTAATACTTGTAATTCTATCAGTTCTTGGATATGTTCCTCAAGAGCTTTTCTAGACTTAGGACTAGAAGGATAGGCTGGCCTTCTTAAGTTAGGAGGATAAGGAGGCTTAATGGTCAATGTCAAAACCATATCATGTCCTTTAATATCACCAATAGGATGACCTTTAGTACAAAAAGCATTCTGGTTCTCAAAGCAGACTTTCAATATATCTTTCTTCTGTTCCTCAGAAAGTTTCATATTCAGAGCTGCTTGAGAGAAATATTCTTTGTAAAAGTCTTCTAAACGCTTCTGATAAGTAGAATAGGGGAAGTTAGACTGAATGGTGCAAATCTTAAACTTCTTATCCCAATTACCTCCTACTTTGAAGTATCTTCCTTTACTCTTGAACACGTCTATACCATATAGACATAAGGCATCATTACCCAGTATCAGGTAGTCACATAGTCCTTTGAGCAATACTACAAATTCCGCTTGTATTCTCAAAGATCCTTTTTTGTGAGGTAGTATTATAGGAGCAGTCCATACTCCAATAGCACTCATGGTAGAGTTGCAAGAGCTGAACTTGGCTTTTGGGACAGGCAAAAGGTGTTCTCTCCAATTGGGGTCCCATTTGTTCAAGAATTCAGCACAGACACATGAGCAAAAGGCTCCACTATCCAGTAATAACCTTATAGGTCTGTTTTTATACAACCCAGTTGCATAGCACGTTTGACCAGTGGTATAACTTTTCCCATTCATAGGTTTAACTTTTAATGGTTTGAAATCCACAATATGTCTAGGAATTATAGTAGGATCCCATTGTTGGGGCAGGCTAGAATCCCCATGGATGTTATTGATTTCTGCAGAAGTACCTATATCTCCTTCTATAATATTGACAGGGTTGGTCAGGATCAATTCACATTCAGAAAGATATCCTTCAGTATCAGCTATATTTTCACAGTTCTGATTCTCTTAAACCTCCTTTTCTCCTTCCAAGACTGCTATCTTCCTTTTTGTTAATGGACAGTCTTGTCTCATATGCCCAGTCTTGTTACAATTCCAACAAGTTGCAGGCATCCTCTCTTTCTCCCTATTCTCATTAGGTTTCTTATTGTCAGAGGCATTTATCAGAGGAGGTTGTTCTCTGGTTTTGTTGATGGTATAGTTCTCTTTGGGTGTGGAAGGGGTTTCTTGTCCCACCCATTCATGTCTATTACTTCTTCTAGCACATTGATTAGAGTGGGAAAGTCCCCATCCATACTCATCCTACATCTTACACTATGGTTAAGATTGCCAGGACACAGGTTGAGGAGTCTTTCATTTACTTCCTCTTTTCAGCATCTGGATAGAAGAAATCCAATCTTTTCTTCTGTTCCAAGCACAATTTGTGAGGTTTATCCTTGGAGGGGTCAAATGATGAATTTTTGAAATTTTTCATTATTTTCCTTTTCCAAATTCTAGAACCAAATTGTTCTTTGATCAGAAGATTCCAAGAATTCCATGGGAAGGATCCTACTTCTTCTCTCTTACTGATAATCCAGTCCAATGCTACTCCTTCAAATAGTCTGGTTATCCTGACTACAGATATAGCTTATGGTAGGTCATAAGAGTTAATGGTGTAGTCAATAAATACAATAAAATTTATATGATTTTATTCTCCTTCTCCGGAGAACTTGGGCCATTCAGAAATAGGGGGTAACATTTTGACTGCTTGCTCCATCTTAGGAGTAGGACTAGGCCTAAAGGTGTCACTCCTATGCATTCCTAATAAGGGTGGTGCATAAGGAGTAGTGGTTTGTCTGGGAGGTTTTGGTTCCTCTGTAGTACTCCCCAAGGGGTTGGTCAGACGGACTTTTAAGTCTCTAATATCATTTTTGATCAGATTAAGTTGCACACTTTGTTATTGAGCACATCCAATTTTTCACTAAGGTATAGAATAAAGCTGTTAGTGGTGGTTGCCAATTCTTCTTTTAAGGGGTGGAAAGACAAAATAAAATGTTCTTGGATTCCCAATACCATATTCTCAATTGTTGAGTCTGTTTGATCCTACCTTGATTAAATGTCTCCAATAACCTTTCTGTGTGTTATCTAATTTCTTCCATTCCTACCTTCTTTGTTTGGTTATTAATCAATTTGGCTACCACTGAGGTTAATTTATCCATTTGGGTGTAAACCGCGTCCAAACTTTCACAAACAATTTTTAAATAATGACGTATATCAATTGAAAAGGAAGTAAATACATCAGAGGTTTGTTTGGGCTCAGAATTAGAGGCTAATTGTTGTAAACCTTTTACCACTTTTGAGCTAGGGATATTCTCTGGGCCCAGTCTTTCTTTCCCTTTGGCTTGGGATGGGAAGAGGATCTCTTCTTTCCTGATCCTTTTCCTTTCAGTTGGGCTAATTGATCCCAAGGATTCCACTTTTCTACGCAGGATTCTACCTCTTTCCTTGGAATCATTTTCTGAAGAGCTATCTGGGTGGCTTTGGCCTGGGAGATTATCTTTTTCATACATACCATGTCCTCCTTGGCTTGGGCTTCTTTGAATTCTTCCCAATATTTCACGTGCTCTTTGACTAAGTCTTTGATCCTGGCCTCCTTGGCCAGATTCTGCTGGGGTGACTGCAGGGAATCTTTTTGTAAAGGAGGGTGGCTTCATTCTGCTACTTTCTCCGGCTCTAGGTTGGGAGAGGGCAGAAGTGATTGGTTCTGCTCCTTGTCCATCAAAATTTGATTCACGGGTTCTAGTCCCTTCATGGTTGTCCTTCCTGGTGGTCTCACGGTTACTGAGAGCTGTTGGCAAAGATCCATAGGAGGGAATTCTTCCTGAGGCTCTTATTTTACATCTATTAATTTTCAGAATAATATGTTTGAAAGTATTTTACAGAAAAAATCCATAAAAATAAGTTTTATTTCAAAACTCACTTCAATTGATGTTCAAAGGTACCAAGACCTTATTGGGGAAGGATTGATCCTTATTAGGTAATCCTATGGGGTCTTGGTGGGTTCCAATGAGGTCTTCACCTGCCAAATCAATATTTTCAGGGCGTCCAGAGATGTCTGGGACTTCCTGATCCAATAGATCAACTTCAGTGGCGGTGGTTTCTGGTACAGGAGGGTTCACTGATAAAAAAGTGTATTTTATTGGTTTAATAAAATATATTAATATTATTTTCTTTAAAAATAATATGGTAATGCAAGTTGTGTACTTACTTTTATATTTCAAAAATTAATTTATACAGTATTTTTTCCAAGCTTTATGTTTCCTTAATAGAGCCTGAAAGATGATACGCCTTTCAAGATCTTCTTGTTCAAGAAGTTTATCTAAGTTTTTACATGCATAAGAGATATTGAGTTGCTCAGCTTGAGTTAAAGCTTTCCAACCAGTAGGTTTATAGTTTTTAATATATTCTTCTTTTCTTATCTTTAAAAGATTTAAATAGTAGATTATTACTTCTGCATTGGTTTTTAAATCTACTGCAAAAGAATTTAATAAACATCATGGTTATAAAGTCAGATAAATTTATCTTTGATTTTATTTTTTCATGAAAATGTTTGGTCCAAGATATTAAATATAATAAAATAGAATATTTCCAAGCCAGACCCCCAATTGTCAGCCTCCTGGATGCCAAGACCCTTGCTATCCTTTAACTACCAGAGTTGATAGAGTAAATAATTAATATATTATTTAATAAATGCAGCAAAAATCTGTAGAATATTTGGATTAAGCTTATTGCAAAGTTAAGTTGTTTGGTTATTGTTTATTGTTTTGAATCAATATGAATAAATTGATTATTAAATATGTATAGAGGGGCCAAAATTATATTGGGGATATTAAACACCTCTCTTCAGGGATTTCAGTATGAAAACATGTAGTCCTGGTTACTTTGGGTTCTTTAGTTTGAAGAGTATTATACCCAAAGATAATATGTATATAAAATACACAATGTAGTGGTAGGGCCTTGTAGCCAAGCTACCACGACAGAAAAAGGATAATAACACTCACTGGTATATTATGAAATCCTTTGGGTATCTGTTTGAGACGGGTACTGATGGGTTAAACCTGTATACTGGTGTTATAAGGTTGTTTAGCAGTTTTAATTGATAAAAAGAGGTTGAGGACGGATATTACTGATCAAAATTGCCATAAATGACTTACTTATCTCTTATAAGTACTTGATTACCTTGGCACGGCGTCTGGATATGAATATTACTGGGTCTCTGCCCATCAACATCCTCAAAAGAGCTCTTTATTTATATCGTTTGGAGTCCCAATATTGTCCTTCTGAGGGTTTTAGGTGCTCAAAGGGACGGACACTAAGGCTAGCAGGGTAAACAAAAGTAGCCTGTTATGTGTTCTTGGTGCTATAGCACGGTTAGCATCTAATTCCTCAGGGTATGGGAATCATTCTACCTTTTAATAGACATTAGGACGTGTGAATAACACTAATCTGTCCTATTTATGTATTATTTATTTAATTATCCTTAGTAAATGTTCCCAGTAATTTAATAATTATATTAATAGACATTTCTACGGACATCTTGATATCAGGTAAGTTCTCATTATGTATTATATAACTGAAGTAAAAGTCATAGTAGTGATTTTACTATTTATTTTCGAGTTCCAGTTGATTTACTAAGATAATTACTTAAAAATATAAGTCATGTGAATTCATGTAATATTTCTACATCATTAGTTTCCTTTGTATGTCACTAAGATATTGATGTCTAGCAATTCTCATAAAAGTATATTTCGGTATTTTAATATATTTTTAGAAGTTTTCATTGTCTTATTTTCGACATTCTTGGTATTTTGCATTATATTAAGTAAAAAATACGTATAAGGATTATTTATGTATTTTTATATAATATTATGTATTTTTAGACAGTCTACTATCCACGGGAACATTTATTACATATGTAGAAAGTTCCCGTGTATGTTGTAGCATGTTTACGCGGTACCTGAGCCTCTCAGGCCACCTTTCACTCTGTCAACCCGTAGTCCTGCGGCTGCGTACTTGTCAGAGGCCCAGGGCTGCGTACACAACCTTGACGGAGTGACAAGGCTGTATCTCAGCCGCGCGCGGGTGCATTGGCTGCCACAGCTGCGTGCGGGAATTATGACAAAACACATTTCCACCTATAACTCCTAAAATATACACAACACATCAATTCTTCCTGAATTTTAGGGGTGAAACCTATACGTGACAATGTATGTGAAACATTTAATGGCCAAAAAGCTCAATAATGGAGCCGTAGTATTTTGTTTTTTATTTCCTTAATTATTCAAAAATATAAGGAGTTGGATTTCAAGGGTGGGGTCAGCGAGTGACCCTACCTAATTTTGGGTGAAGAATTCATTTCTGTAATAATATTCATGGTTTTTCCACTCCTTCTTAGGTTAATTGTATTATTATTCTTTTTTATATGTTATTTTTCTTACTTTTGCAGCTTGCTCTGCAATAGTAGCAAGCTGACACAAAGGCAGACCCCTTGTGGTTAATCTCCTATAAAGAAATTCAAAATAACCATCAAACATCTGAACATCCCTCTGTGAATCCTTGACTGAGGAGAATCTCTGGGCAAGCCTTATATCTACTTAAGGAAGGCATGAAATATGGGATCAATACGTTATAACTTAAGAGGAAATTGAGCAAGATTGATGGCAGCAATTATGTTAATGACCAAAAAATCTATAACACTAAGCAGAAGGTAATGCTTGCAGAGCTAAAGGGTAAAATTGTTATGGAGGTACTCTATGAGCAGCTTGAAGAAACAATTTGGATTCACCAGTCACATTTCAGTGAAGAGGGTCATTTGGAGGCCCTGTACTTAGCACATCCTGATGCAGTAAAGCTTTCAAAACAATTCCATCTTATTGCTATGTTGGATTTTACTTATAAGAAAAATAAGTACAAAATCCTGCTATTGCATGTTGTAGGAATGACAGCCAATTGGAAAACTTTCACAAAACCTCTTATTTTTATAACAAAAGAAACTTTTGAGTTCTACAGTTGGTCTGGAAATTCATTAAAGGAGTTTCCAAATGATCCTGAGAGACTTCCAAAAGTCTTTGTGATGGATTTTCCAAAATATCTGATTTGTGCTATTGAATATAGTTTCCCTGAGTAATCAAAACAATGTTGGACTTGGAAATTGTCTAAAAACATACAAGCAAAATGTAAAGTGAGCTTTGTTAATGACGTTGAATGATGAGAAAGCTTTATGACTCTGTGGGCATAGTATGGGGCCTCAAAGACAAAGGAGGAGGCAGAGGTCAATGATTCCAAACTCAGAGTAGGTCCAAATCACTGCTTCTTATTCTCCCTAGTTTTGGGTTCTGATCTTTTGACTTGCATAGCTTTTCTTGAAAGACCATGAGGATGTACTTGAGTACATGGAAAACAAAATTTTCCCTATCAAAGAGACGTTTGTAACAGGGTGAACTTTTACAAACCCAGAGTTTGGAAACAAAACAACATCTTGGGTTGAAGGGGCCCATGCAACTCTCAAAAAATTCCTTGTAAACTCTTTGGGAAACCTATTGGATTTTTGGAAAAGCCTTGACGGAACCGTTTTAAATCAAATTAAATCAGTTCATGAATCACTTTATAACTATCAAATTAAGTTAGGGATAGTTCTTCCACCTGAACTGTTCCCATTGGGTTTAAACTTGTCTTCAGAGGAAATTCATCTTATTAGGGAACAATTTGAGAGATTCAAACATGATCATGATTTCAAAGTATGCACCAAGTCATATTTCAAGACAATGAGTTTGCCCTTTTCCCCCCAAATTGGTGACTTTCTAGCATTCAGAGGATCTGTGGTACCGCAAGATGTTAATCCTCAGTAGAGGTTGGACTATGACCCTTGCAGTTCTATTTGTGTAAGTTGGCTTAAGTTGGATTGTTCAAGTTGGATTGTTCAAATCACTATGTGATTAATGATTTTCAATTAATGATTCCTAATTCAATAATGGTTGAGAATTTTGATTTTTTCAATTGCAATGTTGATGAAATGCCAAGCATTGCTCAGTTACGTGAAAAATTGAATGCAATGATCTTGGAATCTACAGATCATGAGAAAAGCAGCCTATTGAAATATTTCATTCAGAAGTTTAAAAAATATCAATTGAAGCCAAGACTTGAACCTAAAGTCTTACAATCAAGTAGGGGCAGGACAAAATTGACAGATACTCTGCAAGAATCATCTCCGTTTGAGCTTGTTAAAAAACAACTCAAGGGGGAAAAAAGGACTAAAAGGGGTCCAAACAAGGAAAGACAAAAGATTTTAAGTCTTTTCTTTTGGGATATGTTCATCTTTTTGGTTTAATGAACTTATTTACTAACTAATGATGAATTATTATTCAAAGTTGGCAGAATCTGAACCTGAATTGCATAGCTCAGAGGAAGAGACTGAAAGTGAATAGGGATCACTTAATTTGGAATCAGAATCCTCTTCAGAGGAAGAGAAAATGCAGCAAAGCGCAACCAGAAGCTCATCTTTGGTTAGTATTCATTTATTGATCTGATTAAAGAAGTGAATACTAAGGTGGTTTTCATGATAGGAACCAAACGTGAAATACCTCAATCAAATACCCAAGAAATTCCATAAGTTCTTGGGTGAGGTTTGTGATCCAATTAGAGATGGGAATTGCGGATTTAGAGTCGTTGCTAAATCTCTTGAATATGAAGAACATGGTTTGTTTGAATTTAGGAAGGAAATTATTGAAACATTAGAGAAACATAAAGCATGCTACATTAAGATGCTTGGTGGTGCAAAGGAGGTTGAAAAGATTAAACAAAGACTTGATGTTGAAGACATCAATGAAAAGATTCCCTCCTCAAAATGGCTGGCTAAGTTAGATATGGTTCAAATAATAACAGACACATATTCCAGACCTATATGTTTCATTTCATTGGAGTCATGTGATACTTATACTCCAATGAAAAATGGTGTTACTTATCAATCAAATCCAATGTTCATTTCCTTTGTAAAAAATAACCACTGGGTTCTATTAGTTCTTGAGGGAGAAATGATTCCAATCCGCTTATTGTAGCAAAACCATGTTCCTTGATTTCTAAAAAAAGCCTCTGGTTGGGTTGATCATCTCAAAGATCAACTGCAAATGTATTCTATATTATAGAGATTTTAGACTTTGACTTCATTTCATCATATGTATTTGTATAAATTGTAATTCTAATGCAGCTAACAAGTTCTATTAATATAAAGGGTTATCATATTTTGAACATCATTATGTTGATTGTTTTGAGTTAACATCATTATATTGAGTGTTTTGAATGATAGTTTAATGGTAAGTCAGTTCAACTTGTGTTTGGCTGATTCCATCACAAGCTCAAATTATGTGAAGCTTGGGATGGGATCACCTTAACACAAGTTGAACTTTTTTTTTTTTTTTGGTTTTTTTACTTTAGGGCTGGTCAAAAGACTTGTATTTTTTTGGAACTTTTACTTTAGGGCTGGTCAAATGACTTCTTGTATTTTTTGCCTGGTCAAAAGACTGGTATTTCTTTTGGAACTCTTACTTTATGGCTGGTCAAAATACTTCTTTAATTTTTGGACCCTTTTACTTTAGGGCTAGTCAAGTTGAGCTTACTTTAGGGCTTGTCAATTTACTTGTATTTCTTTTAGTGTTTTTACTTTAGGGCTTGTCAAGTTACTTGTCTTTTTTTTGGTGTTTTAAGTTTAGGGCTAGTCCATTTACTTGTTTTTTTGGTTATTTTTACTTTGGGGCTAGTCCATTGGATAGTCCCAGTTTTTATTTATTTATTTATTTATTTTGTTTTATTTTTTAACCAAAAAATCAACTTTTTTTGATTTCTTGGAATCTTTGGTTGATTCCTGTTTTTTGGAAGGTTTATTGGATTCATGGGTTATGTTAGTGCTATTTCATTCCTTTTTTTTTTGGCTCACCCCGGTCTGGTGGAGTGTTGGATGCCAAACAACTACATTTGAGCCGTGTACAACTCCACACGGCTTGAATGTAGTCGTGTGGAATCCAACGTGCCATTGGACCAGGCTGGGTTGGCCATGCAACTCTTTGAGATGTGGAGGGTCATACACAGCTTGGATTGGAACATGTGGCGTGCAACACGGCCCCTTTTGAACCGTTTCCACAGCTCAATGAGCTGTGAATTTAACATTACCCTTCCTTTTTTTCTTTTTTTCCTATGTCCTCATGTGACTATTTTCACATTTTTTTATTATTCTATTACCCAATTTATTCATTTTCATTTTTCACCTCATCCTTTTTATAATTATGTTTCCTTTTTTGAGCTTTAAAATATTTTCAGTTTTTTTCATATTTTGGGATTTCCTATGCAATTTCTAATTTTGATTGATCCATTGATTTTCTTTTTTGATTTTTTTTTATTTTTTTTTTATTTTTTTTCATTTTTTTATTTTTTTTATTTTTTTTATTTTTTTTATTTTTTTTATTTTTTTTATTTTTTTTATTTTTTTTATTTTTTTTATTTTTTTTATTTTTTTTATTTTTTTTATTTTTTTTATTTTTTTTATTTTTTTTATTTTTTTTATTTTTTTTATTTTTTTTTTATTTTTTTTCAATTTTTTTGTTTATTTTGCACTTTTCTTCTATTCTTCATATTTTGATTTTTTTTTCTCTTTTTTAAATTTTTATTTTTTTTTGTGGTTGTTTTTGATTTTATTTTCAGTTTATATTGGAATTTCTTTCATTTATTTTTATTGTTTCCTTATCATTTTTTTCATAGGGTTCATCTTTTCAACATTTTTTTATATCAAATTTTTGTGATTTTTTGAACCTGCTGAACTATCATTTGTTATTTTTGACTTTTTTTCATTTTAATTTTTACTCAATTCATGTTTTTTCATGTTTTTTCATGTTTTTTCATTTTTTTCATTTTTCATTTTACTTTTATTTCTTTACTCAAGTTACATTTTTGTAATTAATTATTACAGAATTCTTTGGAATATTCTTATTTTTCTCCATTTTTTCCTTCCCTCCATTTTCCAAGTTTGTCCTGTTTATTCATCTTACATGTTTTTTCTTTAATCCTTTGTTCATTTTGTTCATTTTGTTCATTTTTTCATGTTCTTTTTTTTCATAATTTTTTTCATCTTTTTATTATTTTATTTATTTATTTCTTTTCTTCTTTCTTTTTTTAAGATTCAGGATACCCAAAATTTCAAAATTTTTGAATTCACAATTGTTAAATTCAAAAAAAAGAAGGAAGTGGAGAAGCATGTGTCATACTGACACATAACTCAGTCTTACCATCAGTCTAATCAACTAGCCAAGAAACTTCAACCTCAGGACTTTGGGGAACTTATCTCAGTATATCTCCAGTAACTACATATCCTCAGGATCTTCATACATTAGATGTCTACATATAGTCTAACCTCATACAGTAAACAGATAGACTCCATAGGCTGGCACATAATTAATCTCCCAGGTCTGCATCTCTTCTAAACTTACTTACCCTGTCTATCCTGTTGAGATTGTAATCCTGGTTGAGGGAATAATACTTTTTATAACAAATCGATGTTATTTCTAATTGAAGGATAAGATGATTTGGAACATTTTAGAAAGAAGAATAATCTAAATATGTTGAGTAATGATGAAATTAACAAAGATTCAATACTTGTCAAATAAAAGAAAGGAGTGTTACAGGAATATCAACATAGCCTATTACAAAGTAAATCATAAAATCAAAGAATAGAAAAGAAAGTATTATTTGTTTCAATGAAACAATGAAAAGAAATGTTTATGTGTTTAATTCTCAAATTTCCTTTACAGATAACAAAATAAATTTCCATCAAAACGCAATGTAAATAGCAAGGACTATCAGCTTAAATGAAAATTTCATTTTCATTGAACTCCATTTTAAAACAAAGAAACCAAGGAGAAAAGAATTCTTCAATTCTTTCCCTCTTAGCTTGTATATAGTCATATTGGTGGGCAAGATGTTGTCTATAAAAGACCCCGTCTAACCAGTTGTACTTCCCCTTCATTAATACATTCATTCATCCAATCAATAAATTTAATCAATTATCAATTATTACAAATAAAACTTACCCACCAACTCTCTTTCTATTGCTAATATATCCAATATTTGATAAATCCTTTGGAAATCCTTAAGTACATCCTCCTGTAGATTGTATCACATACTCTCTCTACTTTCTTCATATTTTCATGACTCCCATGTACACTGTACATCCTTCAGCTGGAAATTCCCAACTAAGACAGCCCAGACCTGGGGACTTCCCCCAATATACTAGGCAGCCATCCCAATGTAGTAGCATTAAATGAATAGCCCTCTCTTTTACCTTGAAAGCTCTTGTCATTACATATGTAGTCTGAGACCCAGCCTATTGTATCTCTGTTTTAGTTCCAACCCTTTGTCTATTTAAACTGGCCTCCTCTTCCTCCTTCCTGATTGTTCCCCAAGAAATCAGTTTAATACTTCTTACTAGGAAATCAATATCAGGAAGTTTCATCCAAACACGCTTATCTTAACTCTATCAACTGCTCTGCTCCCTGTAGCATACTTCAGTAAAATTTCCCCTAAAGCCTGCTGTGAGTAGATAACCCTAGTTCCAAGCCTTGCTTGCACACCAGAAGCCCTTGTAACAGCATGGATGAATCATGATTTCTTTTCTGTTGAGTCCAAGCCATATTTCACCCTTGTCCACCTCAAAAAATCCCCAACATTCCAACTCAATTTAAGATGAATGTGTACATTACTCTTCAATGAAATCAAGGCTTTTATGAATCTAAAATTATCAATAAGGAATAAAATCCTCAATTTAATTGAATTAAAATTTGATTAATTTCACCTTCAATCAAGTTAGATGTACCCTTAATTTCTTTTTGAGTTTTGAAGTGATTCTACACATCCTCTTATCATCTTGAGTGGTATTAGAGGTTTCTGGGGGGAGAAAGAAAGAATACATAAATATTCAAGCATCAATAAAAATTCAAAAAATTTGATTTATGGATTATCAGATACACTATTTTCAATGGAAGCTTTCAATGAAATTTTCCATCTATCTCTATAAAAATTGTTTTTTGAGGGTTTTAAAACACAATTAATGTTGAAATCCTTCAAAAAAAAATTATTAGCTAGTGTTTTTTCTGCAATTTTAGAAGCAAGTTTGATGTGGGCCCTGCATCTAGGAAAACCACTTCTCTCCCCCAATTTTAAGGCAATATACACGTGATTTTTTTTAAAAAAAGAACTGCTTATCTCACTGGAGGTTTGTCAGAGTTTCCCACCAATAAGTGGAGTAATTCAAGTAAAGTATTTCAAGGTTCCCTTACCCTCAAACACAATTTCACAGAAATAATCCACCCCTTCATTCCCACTTCCATCAAACTTTGTCCCTTTCAGTGATATCTCCAGGCCCTCTCAAATACGCCACTCCATAATCTTGAAATTTCTCCATACCTCTCCAACATCATAATCACATTTTTGAATCAATACCTCTACATAACTAATAATTTACTTTCCTAAAATACTTTGGAAAAGGAAATTGGCTTATCAGAAAACTAAAAAGTGACATTCCGCCAAGGGAATATCTTCAAAAATTCAAAAAAATTGGTCGATCCTCCTTTTCCAAAAATTTCATAATTTTCAGGTTGACCTAGGTTAGCTCATCTTATAATTCTTGTAAAATGACTAAAATATCCCGGAAAAAAATTGTTGCTAGGTGAAAAAAATAAAACTTGTGTATTTCAACTTCCATTCTACAAGTTTCATGATAATTTCATGATGAAAAATGAGAAAAATAAAAAAAGGCAGGTTTCATTTCACTAAAACAATCATCAAGCCAAAATTATGTTGAAAATTTCAAGTATGAATTTTTTTTCAATAATATTTAATATGCCTGGTGCAATTTAAATAATTTTTGCCAAAATAAAAACATAGTTAAAATACCCACCAAAAAATTTATATTCCTCTCTTATTATGGTCATGGGTGATGATAAATTCATGAATCTCAGTTTTGTGGGAGTTGTGTACAGCCCTACACAGCCTAATGGACGCGTGGGGGCCCAAAAACATTTCCAAAGTGGGTATGGGGGCCCATACATGCGTCCAAAGTGTTGTTTCAAACATGTGCAACCCCCGTAAACAGCATTTATGAGTGGGTTAACCCCATACACGGCCTTTTTGGAACCAATTGGGGATCAACGCATACTATGTGGGACTGTTGGATCACACCTAGAAATCCCCAAGTGAAAAAAAAGTGAATCTAAGGTGAAATAAAGTGAAACTGCAAAGCAAATCATTGAAATTAAACTGAAAATAAAGTAAAACTGTGAACATCCCACTAGACTTGATCTTTTGCAGCTCAAAAGTGAGAAAACTGTAGTTGTTCAATTGAAAGTTGGATTGAATACTGAAGTACCATTGCATTGTTTGTGCATTATTGGAACAGTGGCAAGCCCTCCTTCATTTTACATGGCTGTGTTAAAGGACTACATTGAGAGTGCCGCTAACATACAAAAGCTGCGGAAAAGAAGGATTTTGGTAATGAAACATTGGAAGCCCCCATTGCATCCTCATCTAGGGTGAAAATTGAGGAACAAAATGCTTCACAAATTGACATGACCTCTGGTGGTGGGTAACATTTTATGTTAGTCTGGTCTTTGCCTCATTCAATTTGATTGAAAATGAACTATAAATATTTAACTATAATTATGTAAATATGACAAATCTACTTCACCCACCTCCTGTGAGATGTTTTGCTACTAGGGAAGGGGCACAAAACTATTGTCCAAGAAGGGAAATCAAGAATGGTTACGCTTTTACAGCTTTGAACTCAAAGTGTGACAAATAGGGCGTATCAGAGTTAAGCAAAGCTGCCATTTTTTAATGGGGGGTTTCAAACCAAATCTGCCATTTCAAACCTGCAATTATGTAGGAATTGGTGGCTAATAAGGACAATAAATTTCAGGGGGAGGAAAAATAGAAAGGACAACAAAATGGGAGCAGGAGGCTTGTACAGTACCTAATAAGGAACAGGAAGGCACAGAAGGAGGTTGAAGGATGATATTGATGAAAAAGAACAGTACAAGAACAGAAAAGAAAAGAGATATAGTGGTCAAGCAGGAATTTTGGATGGGAAACTCCTATTGATGGGAAAGCGTAGGGGTGGCGGGTGGTAGCAGTTGGTGAAGCATGGTAAGCAGTTGAGAATAGTGAGATGAGGAGTGGTTGGTTTGAGCGTTGAGATGTCACGGGTGGTTGATTGTTGAGAGGTGGGGAGCGGTTGAGCATCAAATGAGAAGTTGATCTGCTTTTGAGAATGTTTTGAGGAGAGCAGAGCTGCCGGGTGGATGGACCAGTTGATGTTCCCAGTTTTGAAAGTTGGAAGCGCAAGCTGGTGTTGTGAGGCGTGTGGCAAGGAGGCATGGGACAGTGATACAAAAAGAAATAGTGAAACAAAAATAAACAAAGACTGAAGATGAGAAAAGAATGAAAGAGGAAAGAAAAGAGTAACAGCAGCAGTAAAGAACATATACACAACAAGTTTAGAATGCATTGAGCATCTGCTTTAGTACCTTCAACAACCTCCCTTGCTAAATCATTCTATTATATTTAGTTGAGTGAGCGTGCAGTTCAGAGGTATGCGGGCAACATGTTTTGTTAAAAAGTCCGCCAAATTCCCTTTTGATGATACCTTTTGGAGCTGGATAGAGTTTTTCAGGATTTTGATCCTAACGTAATGGGAACTCAGTTCCATGGGTTTGGTGTGAAATCCAACATGTTTGGCCTGATTCAAAGCAAGTTTTATACAACCTTCATTTTCTTCATAGATAACCGCAGGCTTGTTGGAGCTGGAAGGAAAAGTTTTGAGCACCAGTGAGCACACCCAATTTACTTCTTTGAAGGCATTGCTAATTGCCTTATATTCACCCTCAGTGGTTGAGAGAGACAGCGTTGGCTGCTTTCTGGACTTCCAGGTGACAATGTTACCATGCCATAGAATCAGCAGGCCGGATATGGAACATTGGGTTCTGGGACAGGTGGCCCAGTTGGCGTCTACATAGGTGTGGATTTGATCATTGTCTCCTCAATCAGTGAGGTTGAGGCCCTTAGCATCTGATTTTTTGAGGTAGTTGAGCACGTGAAGAGCGGCCTTGTAGTGATAGAGATTGGGCTTGCACAGGAACTGCACTAGGTGGTTCACCGCAAAGGTGATATCCGGTTGGGTGCAGGTGCTGGTGTGATTCAACTCACCCACAATCTTCCAATAGTTAGCCCCTGATGCTGAGAAGTTGGCGTGGTCTTCCTCACTGGAAGGAAATAGCTTGCCTTGAGGTCTGAACGGAGTGGAGAAGGTTCTGTGCAGTGGCAGCGGATATTGGGAGCATATGTGTTGGATGTAAGCCTGCTGGTATAGCTTGAAGCAATTGGCGTTGTGGGTGACATTCATACCGAGTAACAGGTATGCTTTTCCAAGGTCTTTAATTTTGAACTTCTACCCAAGTTTGTCAAGGAAGGCTGCTGGTTCTTTGCTGAAAACTGAAATATCATCCACATTCACATAGAGATAGGTGGATTCTTTCCAGAACACGCACCGGTTGGCTTCACATCTGTTAAAAACAATTTCAAGTAGAAAGTTACTGAGGGTGTTGTACTAGGCCAGCGGGGCTTTCTTCAGGCTGTATAGAGCCTTCTTCAGGCACAGGAGCTTTCCGGAGGAGACAGGGAAGGAGGCATGATGAATATTTGTTCAGTCAGGGTGTATTTGAGGAAGGCGGATTTCACATCCACTTGATGGAAGAGAAGGTTTTCTTGATCTGAAATTGAGATTATCATTTGAAGCAAAGTCTTGTCACCAGTTGGAAAGAAGGTTTTTCTAAAGTTGTGACCATATTCCTGGTTGAATCCCTGTACACAGAGACGGGCTTTGAATTCAACTATTTGGTTTTGATCATCCTGTTTGGTGGAAAAAAACTAAACACAGCAGAGAGGCCTAGAGCTAGAAGAGCCATTAGTTTCCTCCCAAACGTTTTACAAGAGAAAATTCAGCTCTTCAGTATTCAATGCTTCAATCCACCTTTTATGGTATTTTGAGTTGAGAGCTTCTTGCAGGTTCTTGGGGTCTTTTTACAAGTTATCCACTATCAGATAGAGGGAATGAGTCCCAATCTTGGAGTTGGGGCAATGTGGAAAAGAGAGAATATTGTCCGTGGATAGCCTATCATGAGGAAGGAAGGAAAGTTTAGTGGAAGGGCCAACACCTTCACCAGGGGGGACAGCGGGGGAGATATCAGGAAGCACAGTGGAAGGTGAGGGGTCACAGGTAGCAGGCAGCAACAGAGAAGTGGGAGAAGGAAAAGGGAAATCTGGACAGGAAGGAGCAGCAGCGTTGGACAGTTTGGGGGGATTGAGGACTAGTAGAGGGGACAATTAAAGGAAAACATTTATTGTAAAAGAAGACATTGGTGGAGATAGAGATGTGGGAGAGCTCCAATTCCAGTAGTAAAAATGGAAAGAAGTCATTCACGTACCCAAGGAAAATGGTTTTCTTGCCAGTTGGGTTGAGCTTGAAGGAAAAAAGCTGTTTGGGGATGGGTGAGAAGGCAGCACACCCAAAGGGGTGAAGAAAGCCATAATTTAACTTTCAATTGTTCCAGGATTCATATGGGATTTTCTTGTGCCAAGTTTGAGAGGGAAGAATGTTGACAAGGTTAGTGGCAGTGTTGACAGCTTTATCCCAGAATTTAGCAGTTATATTTGATTGAGAGAGCAGGCAGCCGGCATTTCCTAGAATAGCTTGGTTGGATGGCTCAGCTAGTCTGTTTTGTTGGGGAGAGTAAGGAGGGGAGAAGTTGTGGACAATGCCCTTTTCCATGCAGTACCTGACAAGATTGGATGAGAGAACATTGCCACCTTTGTCTGAGATCAGCCGCTTGACTGAGCAGCCAGTGTCTTTTGGACCGGGTCAAATAGTCCTTGATGCTGCAGGAGGTGTCACTCTTGTTCTTGAGGAGGGAAATTGACCAAAAGCCAGAGTGTTGGTAGGTGAAGGAGATGTAATAGTTGAAGCCAGAGAAGGAGGTAATGGAAAAGGGACCTACCAAGTCCAGGTGGATAGCATCTAGCAGGTTTTTGGAAGGCTTGAAGTGATGGAAGAAGGGAGTGGCAGAGCCTTTGCATGTCTTCCAGACTGTTCAGGAGTTGGAGGAATGCGGAGTGGAAGTGAATTTCAGGAGTTTGGGGGCTTGATCTCTGGGGTGGCCCAGGTTTTGGTTGTCAAAAAAATTGCTCTTTCATGTACCCTTTCATGCTTTTTCTACTGTTCTTTTCTTTCCTCTTTGGGTCTCTTTCTTTATTCCTTCCTTTCATTCTCACAGTCTCATCCGCGCGACTCTCATCTCTGTCACAAGCTATCTTATACATGTCATCTTACAGTCTCACCGCGCGACTCTCTTCTCTGTCACAAGTTATCTTATACATGTCTCCTCACTGTCTCAAAAATCCTTCTCTATTGCCTCGACATCTCCTTCCTTTTAAGTCTCTTCTCCTGTTCTTCTTCTCGCGACTGCTTTCTTCTTCAATTCTTTTCTTCTTCTCTTGAAACTCTACTTGAATGTTTGAATCTCCTCAAACTCAACTCTCAAGTACTCGTCCTGTCAATTTATGACTGGTAAGACTTCACCTTGCCAATTCTTTTTCTTATTAATCAAATTTAACTCCTCTTCTGAATCTTTCTTAAAGTCTTTTCATCCCCGCCATCCCATCTCTTATCAGAACTCAAACCCACCTACAGAAGATCTTGAAAATTACTCAACCCTTGTCCTTTCTTGATGTTTTTTCAGCTCCTTGACTCTTTCTTTGCTTCGGTATTCCTTCTATTCTTCTCTTGGTTTCTTTTCTCTTTACTGATAATTTTTTTCATCTCAGACCTCTTGATTCTTAATTCATTCAATCCTTTCCCAGTAATTCAACAGGGTTAAAAGCCAAATACCGCCTGACAAGCCCAACCGAAGCCATCGAGGGATCCAGGAATGACAGCTTTTGACAAATCATCCTCAAATCAGCTCTTGAAGCAGTCCCTATACTTTCCGACAAAAACTACTCAATCTGGAAGGACAAAATGTCCATGCTTCTTGAGCTCAACGGCATCAAGGAAGCCCTGGAGGACAAATCAAAAACTCTTAGCTTAACGGACGACATGGAAACTTGAGTTATCCTTCTTTCACGTATTGATTCCATTACCCACAACAACGTGGTGAATCCACAAAAAATCTCTTCAGCTTGTCTTCTCTGGAAAACAATCAAGGAAATTTTTGCTTCCTGATCACAAACCACTAATTGAGCCCAAGTGTTCAACAAGTTTCTCTATCAACAATTCAAACCCAAGGCAATCAATCCTTTCATTACAGAAACCAAGATCTCTCTCAAAAAGATGACGTAGGAATCAATCTACCCAACAATATCCTAGCCTATCTCATCCTTTTTAACTTTCCCTCATCACTTCACTCTCTACGCCAACAAATAATGCATTCCAATAAGGTCGTCACCATGGATCTAGTCCTCAATCACCTCACCCAGTTGGAAAACGAAACCAAAGTTAAATCCAAGGAAGCCAAGCTTGGCAAAACTGCCCTCTTCATCTCTTGGAAAACTAAGAAGCCTGTCCCTCCGGAACTCAGATGAAAAAGATGTTATCATAATCCTCAATCTCCCAATCATCCCAAAAATAAATTTTGGCACCTGCATGAACACCTTGCTCCCAATTGGTGGAAAGAAGCTCAAGCTTGCTGGAGAGCTCAATTCAACTCTCAATCCAAGCCAAAAGAAGTGGCCCATTATTTGACACTCCTCACCACTTGGATCAAGGAAATCAACCCGCATAATCGCATTGTATTGGAATCTGGCGCTTCTTGTCACATGTTCAACTCTTGACTCTTCTTCTCTCATCTTGACAAGCAAATTACTGACAAGTTCATCCACACCGGGAAAGAAGGAGCTAGACTACCCATCATGGGCAAAGGCACTGTTAAGCTGTCTTGGAAAGGTTCTAACGTCACTCTCAGGAACTGCCTTTATTTCCCTAATCTTGTGATTAATCTAATCAGTTCAGGCAAACTTATCTCTTCGAAGAACTGCACTCTCTCATTGTCAAAGAATCAATTCTACCTCTTTGCCGGATCTAAGCTAGCCTTCTCTGGATTCATCCAAGGAAATCTATTCATTCTCAATTCCCCTTCTTGAATAGGCAACAATTTAAAATTTTGCCATCTCGTGCTTAAGGAGACGGACCACAATCACATCAATTCCCTGCACCAATCTTTTGGCCATGCCAACCCGCATTGTCTCAAAAACCTCTTTCCTTCCTTATCCTCAAAATCCGTCCCTTAATTTCAATGTGAAGATTGCGTTTTCTCCAAGATCTCCAATACCTCTTTCAAAAACACATCAAAATTATCCTGTAAACCTTTCAAACGACTTCACGTAGATCTAATTGGTCCTATCACTCCCTCTTCTCAAAAAAATATTAACTACATTATGAATATCATTGACAATTTTTCAGGCTACATCGCACCAATTCCCCTTCAATACAAATCCAATGCCTGGCTGCAGCTGAAAATCATCCTAACTCACAAGAAGCAAAAACAAGATTGATTCCCAGCCACCATTTTCTCCGACAGCAGCGGAGAATTTTCCTCTTCAAAACTCAATCAATTCTTCAATGCCAACTCCATCCAGCACTTAGTCTCCAAACCGTACCATCACAAGCACAATGGCAAGGTGGAAAGAGCTAATAGAACACTAACCAAATCTATGAGAGCTATCCTCCAAAGCTCCAAAATTCCTCTCAATCTATGGGCGGAATTTGCCAAAACCGCTACTCTCTCCTTGAATCAAATTCCTAAGACTCCCAATTCTCCTTCTCCTTATCAATTATTTACTGAAAAATCTCTTCCGACCAAATACTTCCACCCTATTGGGTCCAAGGTAGTCTATCTCAAAAACAAAATTAATTGCGGCGAAAAATCCAATGATTGTGGACTTCCGGGCACCCTTGTGGGTTACAATCCAAACTTCTTATCATACCAAATTCTAACACCTTACAACTCCATTATCTCCTCCAAACATGTTCAATTCCTCAATATTGTTGGTCCGTCTCAGATACCCTCAGACATCAAATCCATCAATGATGATCTGAAAATAAAAATGAACAAAGAATTCCTTGGCGTACCTCTAAACTCTCCCTCTTCTTCAATTCTCCCTGCAAATCCCAACAATGAAAATCATTCCTCTTCCATCCCTTCTTCTTCTAACTCTCCAGAAAACCCCCTTTCAAATTCCAATTCTGATCCCTCGGAAGAACTAGCTGAACAGCTAGTACCAAATTACTCTCTTTGCGATTGATCCAAGCTTAATACACCTCAGCAATACGGCTAGCACCATTATTACATTCCAAGAACCTACGAACAAGCAAAAAGATGTCACAATAGCTTTAAATGGGAAAACTCTATGGACTCCAAACTCAATTGCATTGAATCTCTCGGCGTATGGGAAGATTACAAGGGTCCTGAACCCATCAATCCTCTCAATACAACATGGGTTTATTGCCTTAAGGACAACTTCCATGGGGATCTGCTAGTCTACAAAAGTAGATTGTGTGTCCAAGGTTTTGATCAAATCTACGGCCTCAACATCCAATACAACTTTTCTCCCACTTGAAAGGCCTCTTCTCTCCATATTGCTCTTCTTTTTGGTCTTTTTAATTCTCTGCCTATCTCTCAGTTCGGCGTGAAAAGCGCGTTTCTTCATGCTCCACTGGCTGACAAATTAATTATCAAAAAACCCAAAGGTTCCAACAGAAGATCCAAATATCTCATCCTTTGAAAATCACTCTATGGCCTGAAGCAAGCACCCACTAATTGGTTTCATACTCTCACGTCTTGGATTCGAGAGCAAGGATTCCATGAATCTATTTCTGATCCCTGTTTATACATTCATTCCGCTTCCAATTCAGTTCTATTCTTCCACGTTGATGATCTTATCCTTGTTGGCACTGGGGATAATTTCAAAGAGGAATTTCTCAAGCAATTTCCCAACTCAAGCTACCACAAAACAAATACAATCTTTGGAATGAAATACGAGTGTATTTAAAACAAGATTCTTTTATCTCAACCTAAACATATCAAACATGGACTGGAAGAACTAAAAATGAGTGATTGAAAGCCAGACTCTATTCCTCTCACAGCTAATGTCAACTTAACACCTGCGAGTGACTAAGAGCACAAAGAATTCAAAGCCTTGAATATCAATTACCGCTCTGCAGTTTTTCTTATCAATTAAATATCTTGTTTAACTTGTCTTGACCTCAGCTTCGCGGTCTCTAGCCTTGCACAATTCTGCAAAAAGCCAGGCATTCATCACTGGAGGGAAGTCAAAAGATGCTGGAAATACCTGAAATCCACAAAAGACCTCAAACTCACCTTACGAGTCAACCACCCTGACTCTCAAATTCAATGCTAAAGCGACGCAACCTGGAGCAATGACCTTGAGATGAGGAGATCTCAATCAGGCCATCTGTCTCTTCTTTTCAATTCACTCATATCCTGGAGTAGCTATTGGCAACGGAATGTCACCCATTCTACAACTGAAGCCAAACTCAATTTTCTAGTTGATTCTTTTCTGGAGGAAATATGGATGAGAGGACTGGTGGCCAAACTCTGGAAGACTAAAATTGCTCCATTTCAACACTTCAAAGACAACAAAGGTCTTGACAACAAGCTCAAGAAATTCGGTTGCAACTCTAAAACCAGACACATTGACATAAAAACAAAAGCTCTTTGAGAAGAACTCAAACAAGAAAATCTTATTATTGAATTAATTTCTTCTACAGAGATGATGGCCGATGGCGTTACAAAATCTCTTCCTCTTTGTTCTCTTAACTCTCTTATTCAATTGATCAACCCTTCTTACTCCACTCCAGCTTCTGTCTTACAAGTCATCGGGGGTGTCAAATAAATTGCTCTTTCATGTACCCTTTCATGCTTTTTCTACTGTTCTTTTCTTTCCTCTTTTGATCTCTTCCTTTATTCCTTCCTTTCATTCTCACAGTCTCATCCGCGCGACTCTCATCTCTGTCACAAGCTATCTTATACATGTCATCTTACAGTCTCATCCGCCCGACTCTCTTCTCTGTCACAAGTTATCTTATACATGTCTCCTCATTGTCTCAACAATCCTTCTCTATCGCCTTGACATCTCCTTCCTTTTAAGTCACTTCTCCTGTTCTTCTCCTCGCGACTGCTTTCTTCTTCAATTCTTTTCTTCTTCTCTTGAAACTCTACTTGACTGTTTGAATCTCCTCAAACTCAACTCTCAAGTACTCGTCCTGTCAATTTCTGACTGGTAAGACTTCAGCTTGCCAATTCTTTTTCCTATTAATCCTTTTTAACTCCTATTCTGAATCTATCTTAAATTCTTTTCATCACTGCCATCCCATCTCTTATCAGAACTGAAACCCACGTACAGAAGATCTTGACAATTACTCAAACCTTGTCCTTGCTTAATGTTTTTTCATCTCCTTGACTCTTTCTTTGATTCAGTATTCTTTCTTTTCTTCTCTTGTTTTCTTTTCTTTTTACTGATAATGTTTTCATCTCAGCACTCTTGATTCTTAATTCATTCTAGCCTTTCCCAGCAATTTAACGTTGGTTCCAGAGTTTGTGGGATGTAGTGAGTAGGACGGAGCTTGCAGAGGATGGAACAAAACAAGCCCAACAGATTTTGGTTTGATTTTTTCTAGTGGTTCCAATGAGAGAAAAGGAATTGAAGATCAATTCAAAACATTAGTGACCCACAGATTGGAAGTGGGCCTTGCTGGACTTCAGTTTTGTTAGTGAGATAAGGCAGTGGTTGAGGTTGGGAATGAGGAGGATGTTTTGAAGAATTAATTTTTTGCCTTTGTGGTTGATCAGCTTGGCCGTGCACAGTTGAGTTGCCATGAGGGCATTTTTTGGCAATCCAGTTCCAATGTCAAAATGAGTGGGGGAGGGATTTTGAAGCAGCCTAGGATCATTAATGATGTGGTGGCTAGCACCTGAATCCAGGACTGGGAGTAGACTGAGGGATAGCCGCAGAAATGTGAAGTAGAGCTGAGTTTTGAAGTTCAGCTTGGCACTAGGTGTGGAGTCAGGCTGAGCAGGATTTTCAGGAAACTCAATGGATGAAGGGAGTTTTGGGCTAGGTTTACTTTTGTTCCAGTCGGGACGCAGGTGAGGGTATAAAAACCAGCACTTGCTTGCAGGGTGCTTGGCCAAAGGGTTATGCTTTCCTTTTGAGCAGGGGTGCTTAGGCTTGTGTCTTACAGCGTTCTTGTGCAGTGCCTTGGAGGGGTCTGTTCTGTTCTCAGGGGAGAGATTGGAGTGGAGAGAGCAAAAGGATTCCAAGTGGGTGACTTTGCAGAGTTTGTTGAGAATGCCAGTGGGATTGAGCAGAAATTTGTCTTTGAGGATGAGGGGGTCAACTATGTGATAGAGAGAACTTGGAAGTTTGGCCAGTATGGAGTAGCTGAGAATTTTGGGCAGCACCACAAGTTGGACCACAGAAAGCTTGTTCATGAGTTTTTGGAAATCCTTGATGCAGAGATTGAGGTCACCCTTGAACTGAGTTTGGATGAATTTCATCCAGATCCTACTGCAATTATTTGATGACTGCAAAGCTTAGAAATTTAAAATGGTAGTCCAGATGGCAAAGGGGCACCATCATTATTGCCAGTCACCACGGCTTCAAAGGTGGAGTCCCCAAGATGTTGAATAAAACTTTTGGCAGCCTTGTGACATTTTTCTTCTGGATGGGGGTGAGAGGCTGAGGCAGAGCTTCAGTGACTAGTTCTAGCAGGCATTTGCAATGGAGATAATTCTTAATTTGGAGGCACCACAAGGGAAAGTTTGAGTCGGAGAGGAGGGGGATATTAAGCTTGGATGATTTTTTGTATTCTGATTCAAACATCCCCAAGCTGGAGCTCCTGTCTGGTCCTAGCAGATAGTGCTGGGACTGTAAATCTGTAGGAATTTTTGGCTAATAAGAACAATGAATTTCAGCGGGAGGCAAAATAGAAAGGACAAAAACATGGGAGCAGGAAGCTTGGACAGTACCTAATAAGGACCAGGCAGGTACAGGAGGAGGTTGAAGGATGAGATTGATGAAACAGAAAAGGAGAATAAAAGCAAAGAAAAGAGATATAGTTCTTGAGCAGGGATGTTGGATGGGAAATTCCTATTGATGGGACAGGGTAGGGGTGGGGGGTGCTAGCAGTTGGTGAGGGATGGTTAGCAATTGAGCGTTGTGGAATTCAGAAGAGGAATTCTCCTTTAATAGCTCCATGTTTGGAAGTTCTTGATCCCTTGCGTCTGTCAACCCTGAGTGCAACTGTTTGCCCTTTGACTGAGAGATAGGATATTGAGAGCAAAGATCCTTCCAAAACCCTATGACAACCAATGATCCTCCATGATACAATCCTCCATGATATCCGGGTTGCGGGTGCGGCTTAAGTAGCCTACCCCTCAACCCTAACCTAAGTACAATAAGAAACAAGCAAGAATAATGAAATACAACCCCTAAGCACAGAACCCCAGCCTCAACCCTATCCTTCCCATCTCATAATCCACAACACAAATCCCATATCCATCTGTATTATCCGCCTGCCATTACATCCAAGTGGTTTGTCCTTCTCATGACGTGTCCTTTTGCCGCGCCCAACTCCGAGGCCCCCTGATGTCCATATCTTCCCGGCAAGCTACTCCACATATCCAAGATATATCCGTGCAATCCGGATCTGCATCTTGCAAGGCGCAATCTGCGCGCAATCCGTCCAATCCAATCCAATCCGTCCATCCCGTTTCTCCAGATGCTGAGCCCAATTTGACTTCTGCTGAGCCCGCAGCGCGACATGCTGCGGCAAAGACACACCCATTAGTGAGCGCGCTTCCCCTACTGAGCCTTCCGCTTCTGCTGAGCGCACAGCACGCAGCCTATTCCAACTTGCCCCTATAAAAGACCACCACATCCCCCCCCCAACTTGAAGATCACTATCTCACTAGCCTCCCATCATACCCCAGCTATACCACTTCCAACCGCACCCCTTCATCAGATCAAAGACATAAAAAGAAAAAAAACGCATCCAACACCCCTCAATGAATATGTCCTGTACCTATTGCAGCCAGAACAGCCTTCCCTACCAAATTCTTCCAGGCCGGCGCGACTGTGTCCCATGTCAAGCTGGACACTGCCCCTGCTCCCTGTCGGAGGGCATGCCCCGCGACCATTCCTAGGGTCACCCGCGCAAGAGGACTCATTGCAAATCCTTTGTGATCTCAAGCAAAGAGGAGATCTCAAAAAATGAGTGGACTCCTCCCATCTTGCCTTGCAACCTCCTGCAACACGCCCTCACAATCCTCCATTGCGCAAGAGCCACAACTCGGGATGGACCTCCAAGGCACCAGGATTTTGAAAAATTTGCGGACTTTTGGAACACCGCCCACAAGTGGGCTGCGCGGGTTTGGATGAATGTACCAGCAATGCACCCAAGGATTCCAAACCGTCTGGCCATGCCTCCTCCACCCCCACCAAGGCCATCTCCACCTCCGCCACCTCCGGGTCCTCCCACTCCCCCAAGACCAACTTCTCCTCCGGCATCATCTCCACTTCCACCATTGCCATCACCCTCTCCCATGTAATTACTGGAGCCTGCGCGCGTGCCGTCTCCCGTGGTGATTGAGTTGTCACCAGAACCTGCGGCAGCTGCAACTCCTCCAGCCCCAACTCCCAAAATCCCAAAGATCCCCCTGGTTCCAGCTCTCCCCTTGGAGAGGTTCAACGCAATGGTAAACAACACGCACAAACTCCTCCGTAAATTCCTATTGGTTCCTTATGCGCACACCGCCAATGCGCAATGCAAGGTCCTGGAAGCTTTCTGATCCCTAGCTGCAGCGGATCACATGGACACAGAGGATGTGATGAGGACTTGGCCAGCATAGGCGGATTGCCCCCCTTTCTTCCTTCTTCCCTTCATTCCATCTTGTATTCATCCCCATGCCCATTTGCAAAGATATGGACTTTTTCCACGCAATCTTGAGTAGCCTTTGGGCTTTGTGAGAAACGTGAGTGAAATAAGAGCCATGCGCAAGATCCGCAAGAGTGAGAAGGATCCGCGCCACTGAGATTATCCGGTGAGAGTAAGAAAAACATCTGCGCGCAAGATCTGCTCTTTTGAGAGAAACCCACAAGAGTGAGGAACCTGTGAGAGTGAGAAGTATCTGCTCAGGGTACCTGGACCGCCCCAGAAAAACTGCCACACAGTTCCCCGTACCCATCTACAGAACAGAGAGATTACAAAGAAAACCAGCCGGGCGCACACATCCATGAGAGACAAAAAGAAAAAGAATCAACCCAAGCCCATTCAAACCTTCCATCTATAAGATAACCAAGAAAACATAAAAAGATTATATTTTTTATTTTTTTAAAAAACACCAAACAATTGCCAATCCTGCGCCTTTGCTCTTTGACCCACTTCTTTACCACCCAACGCGCTTTCCTAGTTCCCTGAATCATCCTTCAGAAATCATCCATGCCTTTGCATCTGGATGCGGGGCTTGTCCTTGCGTCTGCGGACTCAGATTTGCGCCATGCCAGCACCTAAAAAAAACCATCCATAGCCAAGAATAATCCCAAAAAACCAATACAGAGAGAGGAAAATAAGAAAACAAAAATTCTGGGGTGTCTAGTTATTCCGGCTGTGAACCGGCTAGAGCACCCCCTCACCAAATCCAATCATATCCCCTAATCATTCAACCTTCCCCCCCCCACAACTTGGCTGCTGTCCCCAGCGGTCTGCAATTGTTTACTCCGCCGGACGTGAGGCGCGTGCGCAGGCTCATCCTTGGAGGAAGGATCCTCATTATCATCTCCTCAGCTATTCAAACCAGCCTTCTTGTCAAATGAAGTTGAGCCTTGCGCAATGAATTTTTTCACATGCAAAGCCACGGCCTTCCTCTTGAGCGGAGTTCCGTCCAATTCCTCCAGCTGGTACCTACCTCCTGTGAACTTGGAAGTCACTTCGAAAGGCCCGCTCAATTGATTAGCAAACAGCTTCCCCCACTGAGTTTCCAGGCTCTGGTTGTAAAGCAGAACCAAGTCCCCCTTCCTCAACGGATCCCAGAGTTTATGTGCGCAGTGCTTGTCCCAGTAGCGGACGTACTTTTTGTTGGTTGCCTTCAGTCTTCCAGCCGCTTTCTCCAGCATCTTTTTCTGTTGCAGGAGTTTCTGGGCGCGGTCCTCAAATAGCTGCGTGGCAGTCTTAACCCTCCACCAGTTAAAACCCAGAAAAGTTTCCAGCTCAATGTCAACCGGCAGCAAGGGTTTCTGCCCAAATGGCAGCTTGTACGGCAAATAACCCGTCAATCTCTTCACCAAAATCCAATCCGCAAAAATAACCACTGGAAGGGTTTCCTGCCACTGTTTGCCATACTTGCCGCACATCTTCACCATAGCATCCTTGATTGGCTGGTGACTGCCCTTGATCATTGCTGCGCCTTCCAGATAGTACTTTTTCACTCACCCAAACTTTGCTCTGCAACTTTACACCAAATCTGACAACCGTCCCCGGAACTCCGCGCCTCTTTCAACCGTTACTAGCCAAAGTGAACCCTAAAGCGCAAACCAATATTCCTCCAGAAACTGACCAACTTTTTCCGCCAAGAGCTTCACCAGCTGCCGGGCTTCCATCCATTCCAACAGATTGTCCTGCGCACTAAGGAGGCATGAGAACTTACCTGCCTTGATGTGCACAAAATACAGAGAAACCCTCCCAAACATGGCTTCCTCTCTGGTGGGGATACCTCCTTTGCAAGGTAATGTTGCGCTCCGCTTCTGAAACGCTTTGCACAACCATACCCACTCCCGTACCGCGCAAACTACACCCGGCCACCAGAACCTTGCTCTCACCCGCTTCTGCTTTTTGAGCTTCCTGCAATGTCCAAGATTGTCATGCAGACTTCTTAGGATTATCTCCTGATCCACCCTCAACGTGCTGACCACAAGCTGTACCGGCATGCTCTGCCACCATGGCTGTCCTTCCTGCAGGTAGAAATTTACCACTCTTGGCCAAATCCATCAAACAATCTTGGCTGGCGTGTCATCCGGAAACCAAAGATCCCACAAATACAAACTGAGGACCGCGTAGATTCTGGAATTCTGGAGCAGAAGTTGCACACCCACTTCCATCACTCCTACCTTAACCTTTGGGGCCTCCACATCCAACGGTTCCACGCCTTTATACGGATCATCCCGCAGGTACTGGGACAGTGTTTCCAGAATTTTAAAGGCCTTCCCTGGAACATGCATCACTGTGAAAGAGAACAACTGAAGGAATGAAACCCACCTGGTCATAGGCCCGTTTGGCAGCGTTTGCAAATTGATCATCTGCGCCAGCACCTCCACATCCACTAGAAGCAAAAATTGAATCCACTATAGCAAATTCTGCACCCTACGCATAATCTTAGTGAACCCCCAAAGTTCCAACTTTGGCTGCGAGTACCAGCTCTCCGTTGGCGTAAACTTAAAGTAATTGTAAAGAACCGGAGGATCTTTCCCCTCATCCTCCTGGGTCAGCACCGCCCCCCCACAAAACTTACTTGAATCCACAGCCAAATTAATTCCTCTGGCGTCATAATCCAAGTCCCGCAGTACAATATCAAGCCCAAAGATCTCCTTGAGTTTGTTGAAGGCAATGTCACAGTTTGAATCCCAGGTCCACTCCGCACCCTTACACCTCAATGCCCACAAAGGACTAGCCACCTCCGCAAACCGCTTGATGAACATCCTCAAATAGCTACACAATCCGAAGAACTGGAGAATGTGCGAGACAGTCTTCCAACTTGAACACTCAAGGACTTTTTTGTGCTTTTTTTCCGCAATCTTCCTTCCGCCAGAAGCCACCAGATGTCCTGAAACCTCCAGCGGGGGTTTGCAGACCGCTGTGAAAAGAATAAAGGTTATCCCCCTATAATTGTCCCAAGGTTTGGAAGTTAACAGTTCCCTGCGTTTGAAAGGAGATGAGGATGTCCAAAGTTGCACTTAAATAAGAAATAGAGATAAGGAGATAAGAGATAAAGAAAAGTAGAGAGAGAAATTGCCAATCCTTCAATCCTAAGAACTTTCCACCTGGATGTGTATCCGGTATGAGTTCCTTTAATCTCCTGGTGAGATGAGTGATTCAGCCTGATTATGTGTTCTCATTCTTCCTCCTCTGCATTGATCCTCCAACGCCTCCCTCCTCCAACCCGGAGTTGAGAGTGAGGATAAGTCCTCCCTCTCAACCCTAACCTAAGTACACACGCAAATAACAGTATGACAACAAAACAGGAAACAATCTCAAAACAGAAACCCTAGCCTCCTCTCCCCACCTCCTCCGTACCAAACTCCCCCGTCGTCCGTATGCCGTTCCGTCCATCCGGTTTGTCCTTCTCATGACGCGGTCCTTGCACCGCGCCCTACTTGGAGCCCCCCGCGCCTGTCCGTATCCGTTTGTCCACGCCCGTCGTGGGTGTTTGGTAATATCCAGCATTATCTGCGCGCTTGCGCGCGCGCTCATCTGTTCCTTCATAGCCCGCGGATTGCTCGGCCCCTACGTATCCAAACCAGCGCGCCCGCGAACCTAGTCAAGCGCACTACCTTCCAAATCTAATCTCCGGGGCGGATTGCCGCCCATGCCGCATTCAATGCTGAGGCCGACCCGTCCACCAGGTGCGGAGCCAAACAGCGGCTGCTGCTGATCCAGCAGCTGCCGCTGCTGAGAACTCCGCATACCCTAATGCTGAGCACTCCGCATACCCTAATGCTGAGCCCGCTCGCCCCCAATGCTGAGCGCCCAGCCGCGACGCAGTTCCCAATCCGTGTCTATAAATTGACACCACACTGCTAAATTTTTCCCCAACACCGTAAGTCCCGCTTCCTCAATACGGAGAAAGATCCTTTCCAGCTTTTTCCCATACTCTCAGACGAATTGGCAAATTTCTGGAGCTTCTGTAAGCGTTTCCCCTCTGTAATCCATCCTCAGGCCTTTGATGCCCACATTGTCAATGAAGATCTGAAACCCCTTCCAGAAGATTTTCCTTCAGAATCCAGTTCATCTGCGCTTGTTAAACCGCAACCAAGTTAGTAGATCCTTGCGGCAGCCGTGTCAGTTGCATCCTGCCAAATCCAGTTTCTAAGGCAGTCATTGGACGCAAACTCCAATTGAGTTCACGCTGATTGTATCCACCCATAACATCCACCAGCCCGTAGTATACGCGTCCTGCCACAGATTCCAGAAACTTGTCCACGCACGGAGGTTGTCCCACGTCTTGGATTGTAAACAAATTGAGAAGCTGCAGATCATGAACAATCTGTAATGACTTTCAATCCTGCTTAACCACCGTGAAGATTGGACTTGAGTAACTTGATGTTGACTGCTTTTAAAGTTCCCTCCCCAAACGCTTGCGCTCTAGCTCCAAGAAGGGCCCCCAAACGGCCCGCAGAATTGGAATTGGCTTGACCTGCCAAGGTTTGTGCAGAACTGTTGGAATCACATAAGGGTCACCTATCTCTCTCTTTAACAGTCCCCGCTCTTCAGGTTGAAACTCAAGCGCTCTTTCCTGGAGAACAAGTACCAAAGTCAGAAAATCCCATTCTTCCGTGCTCAACCAGCCCGGGGGTCCAAAGTTAAGGGCCACAATCCACTCATCTGTAATCCATTCCAATTGCATTGCCCATCCTGATACCTTCAGTGGAGATTCCCAAGGTTCCCCCAACCAATGGATTGGTTGCAGTGGTCTGTTCAGATCCTGCAGCATTTCTTTGTTCCGGGGACGGACCTTTGGTGTGATTGGCTTATACTTTCCAACATTGTATGGCGCCATCTGCACACATCCGTTACCATAGGTCCTAGTAAAAACCAAACTGTGTCTTTTGCCTTTGCTCACAAGGGTGGCACAATGATAGTGTTTTTGTGAAGTACCTCCCGGCAATGCACACTGAGGAAAGGGACTTACTTCCGGCGCTTGCGCGTCCCGCCATTCCTTCCTCCTCCCATTTGCTCCTCACTGGTTTACAGCCCGCACAAATCCAGAGCTTTCTCCGTGCAGTAACCTTGGCTGACTAGTCAAAATCCGCCTCCAGACCACACTTGCAAACCAACTCCATGCGGGGGTCCTCCTCCTCCTCTCTAGCCAAATCCCACATCCACTTCCCCAAACCCTGATTGCAGATTGTGGTTTTGAATTGTCCGCCGGAAAAATCTTCCACTGTTAACACTTCTGTCCCCGCCTCTGGATCAAACATCATTCGCGCTTGGAACCCAAACATGAATGGCAGTCCTAAAATATCCTCCCCGCAATCAACCAATAGAAAATAAAGTGGTTTATGGACCCTTGCAACCTCAAACCCATCCACGCAACACACCCCACTGTTAAGCGGGCAAATCCCCATTGCGCATTTCCGCCAAACCAATCCCATTTCATCAACCAATCTAGAGAGGAGGAGGTTCACCATAGAACCGCTATCCACCAGTGCCCACACCTTCCTTCCAGCAATCTTCATTGAAAGGTAAGCCAGTGGGGTTGAAACTGATTTAATCCCCCCTAGCTTGTGATTTGCGTCATCTTGAGCTAAGTTAACCTGTTGCACCATTTTAGGGATCCTGTTGTGCCCACAATCCTTCAGCGCTTGAACCATCTTGTCTACCACAACTGGCAACACCGCCACCAACTGCTTCAAGGTCAATGGAATATTTGTTTCATTCCCCATCACCCTGCGCATGATTTCCACCTCCTTCTTCTTCCCTGCCGGATTCACCGGCCGCCCAGCCGTTTCCAGAACGCGGGCAAGCGGCTTAGGAGCTGCTGGCATTACCCATTCCTTGGCATCCACGTCCATCCTTTCCACCGCTGCTGACTCCTCCATAAATAACACCCTCACTTCTGCTTCCATGCCTGGTGGTTTTCATACCCCCGGACCCATGACAATTTCCAGAAAAGCTTGAGAAATTACCAGCAATTCCTTTCCATGGGCATGCACTTGCTCCATGAAAGTTGGATTTCCAGGTTTGGAGGAGATCCGCTTGCCCTTTGGGAACATGAATCCCATTTCCACCGGTCAAACCAATCCTGCCTTGAGGTCCTTTTTCATTTTATTGCACCCCAACCACCAATTTCCCTTATCCCCGCAGTAATTTCATAACTGCAAAGCGGGCGGATTTGACAAGGGAAGTGCACCCCCAAGGTGAGGAGGTGGATTGCGCAACCGGGAAAACATTTGACTCAAAAAGATTTGTAAATCCTTGATCAATTCTTTCATCTTGCTAACATCCGGGCTTGTTGTCGGTGGGTTTGCCTGAGCGTGGTCTGTTTTCAAGGGGCCCGCAGCTGGAGCTTGCGTCAGTGCTGCTGGAGTGTTGGAAAGGGGCTTCATAGGCCCCGTCAGGAATGACCTTGCCCTGTCCTCCATCAGTTCCTCCAATTCCAGCTTTCTCTCCACCGCGCAACAAATGACAAGGATGTCCAGAAGAAGCACAATCCTCCCATCCAACAACCCTTTCACAAAGTTGTTGTTGCACAGGTGCCCCTGCACCCTCCCGCAGAGTGGGGGACTGAGCGCTCCCAAAAAGTTCCTTGTCATTGCGCCCATCTGTCCCAATATTACCTTGTTCTTTTCCAGGTAGCAATAGATCCAATTGAACATTGCTACATAGTCCCCCAGTTGTGCCCGCATCCGGACTCCACGATTTGCGCTTTCTTCTGCCACCGCTTGCTCAAAGTCTCTTTCCCAAAAACAATGTTTGCACCTTCCCCACCGCGCCAAGATTTCCGCCTTCAGTTTTGGCAAATCAAGTTCCTCATACCCCTTCATCTCCCCCACATCCCAAAGCTTCTCTTTGTCCATAATGAAAAGGACAAAGAGCCCAGCCTTATTTGAACCCTTTGCACCTTCTGCATTGTCAATTCCTTTTTAATGTTTGAGGAATTGCTCAACATCCTCTTTGGTGAACCGGATGTGAGGATAGTCACGCGGCCTGATGCAAACTGGCTTGTGGTTGGTGCCACTGTTGGAACGAGGGACACCATATCTTGCCCCTGATGAGGGTTGCTTCCAAGAAGCCAGAGGAGGAGGAGAAGGAAGAGGAGTGGGGGTAATTTTAGATGACACTGCAAAGGTCAATGGGTGGTACTGGGACATTGCGCTTGCTAGTTTCAAGAGACAGGGAACAAAAGATTACTTCCCAGCCAGACCCCCAGATGTGGAATTCAGAAGAGGAATTCTCCTTTAATATTTCCAAGTTCGGAAGTTATTGATCCCTTGCGTCTGGAAACACTGAGTGCAACTTTTTTCCTTTTGACTGAGAGATAGAGAATTGGGAGCAAAGATCCTTTGAAAGCCCTATGAAAACCAATGATCCTCCATGATAAAATCCACCATGATACCTGGGTTGCAGGTGCCGCTTAAGTAGCCTACCCCTCAACCCTAACATAAGTAAAACCAAAAACAAGAAAGAATAATGAAATACAACCCCTAAACACAGAACCCTAGCCTCAACCCTATCCTTCCCATCTAATAATCCACAACCCATATCCCATATCCCATATCCCATATCCATCTGTATTACCCGCCTGCCATTACGTCCACCCAGTTTGTCCTTCTCATGATGTGGCCTTGAGCCGCACCCAACTCAGAGCCCCCTGCGCATGTCAGTATCCGTCTGGAGCGCCATTCCAGATATCTGAGATATATCTGCGTGATCTGGATCTGCGTCTTGTGATGCGCAATCTTTCCAATCCAATACAATCCATCCTTCCCCTTTCTCCAGATGCTGAGCCCAATTCAACTGCTGCTGAGCCCGCAGCGCTAATTGATGCAGCAAAGCCACACTCATTGCTGAGCGCGCAGGGCACAGCCTATTCCAACTCGCGTCTATAGAAGACCACCACAGCATAGTGAGGTGAGGAGTGTTTGGGTTGAGCATTGAGAGGTGATGAGTGGTTGAGCATCAAGAGGTGGGGACCAGTTGAGGATTGAATGAGAAGTTGATCCGCTTTTCAGAGTGTTTTGAGGAGAGAAGAGCCGCTGGGTGGATGGATGAGTTGATTTCCCAGTTTTGGAGTGTTGGAAGTGCAAGCTGGTGTTGTGAGGCGCATGGAACAAAGGCACAGGGAAGTGATAGAAAAAGAAATAGTGAAAGAAAACTAAATAAAGACCAAATAAATGAAAAGAATGAAAGAGGAAAGAAAATAGTTACAGCGGAAGGAAAGTGTTATAATTCTGGCCAGAAATTAGCTTAGGAAAATGAGAATTATTTAAAGCAAACAGAATGCTGGACACCTTGTTTCAATAATTGCTTATGGGCTCTCAGAATGGGGTAAAACATTGGACAATATTGGTGATGAATTCAATTGGATGATGAATAAATGATGGAAAACAGCAGGGAGAAGAGCTCCTTAAGTAAAAATATTGGTGTCTTGTTAGCCCATGATAAAACAAGCCAAAGGGCAAATTTTCCGCCCCAAAATAGCTCTACAGGCTCTACAGGCCTTGTTACTTGGTTGGGGCTACATCAGCCCACATGGAATCAGTCCCTGTACCCTTACAACCAGCCTATTCCGTTCCATTCTGGTGCTTCCACCTCAATGGGGCTGAACCAGCCCCTGTGCTGTTCAATCCCTGGTACAGTTGTCTGTTACAACCGGTCCTATTGCCTCACACAATCGCTGGTTGCCTCATGCAACCAGCCTCTGGCCATAAAAATGGTCAGGTGGAACCCAGGACACACCTGGGTCCGGTCTCAGACTCACATGGGGGGGTGACCAGCGGACATTCTGTCCCCCCGCCTCTTTCTCTCAAATTCCTGAAGGGGGAGGTCAATTCCCCCTACCAGGGGCCCTGGGGGTCAATGCCCTCAGGGAGTTGTCAATGGAAGTGGGCTGGGGGGTGGTCAAATCCCCTCATCCCTGTTGCTCCTCCCCCTTGGTAAAGGGGGGGGGGAGAGTGCCCCTGGCCTCTGCGTTGCTTCAATGGTGGAGGGGTGGTCAGGTCCCCCCCACTTCTGGTCGCTTTGTTGCGACCAGCCTTGTCATCCCCTGGGCAAGGGGGTGATGAAATCCCCCCTGCCCTGACCAACCGCCTCCTTGCGGTTGGTTGCTGGATGGTTCAACCCAGCCAGCCACCCCCTCCCCCTCGCAATGGCAAGCAAGGGCAGGGGGAGGGACCTGAGGCCAGTTTCCCTTTCTCCCGTGGCATTGGCCGCCATTCACAACCAGCCCGGCCCCCCCGGCATTGCAAAGCGTGGGATCTCTTGGGCGCCAAAACAGCCCTGGGTGGGCCAAACCAAGAGATACAAGCCGCCCCAAGCGGGCCGCGGCACAAGCAGCAGCCCCAAGCGGGCTGCCACACAAGCAGCAGCCCCGAGCAGGCTGCGGAACAAGCAGCAGCCCCGAGCGGGCCGCGGCACAAGCAGAAGCCTTGAGCGGGCTGAGACACGGGCAGCAGCCCCAAAGGGCCGCCCCAAGCCCGAAACCTGAGACAAACATACTTTGGCGGGCCGGCCCATCTTGCCAAGTATGTCCAAAATAAACCTTGGGCCCAATTATTCCCATTAAAGCCCATCTGGGTGTATTTGCCCATATCCCCCACTGGGCCCCTTAGGGCCCATGTACCAATGAGCCTGTTTCACACCCATACGTGCATCCCATTTGTATTACACTTATACGTAGCACACGCATAATTACATACGTATTTCAACAGAAAGAACATATACACAATAATTTCAGAATGCATTTAGCATCTGCTTGAGTAACTTCAACACATCAAAAATCAAAAACCACTTATTTAACATCATACGTGTCAGAGTTCCCTGGAAATAAGTGGTTTTTTTCAAGTAAAGTATATAAAAACTTCCACCGCCTGTAAACTTCATACGCCCCTGGTTTTCCACCTCCAACCTCCAAAAAAATCTACCTCCAAGCTCATTGGAAAAAATAAATTTATTCATTGCTCCTCATCTCTTCATCACTATCCTCATCACTTCATCACTCTCATCACTTAATTGCTTTCATCACATCCAGCTAACTCTCATTGCATCACTATCCTCATCAATTCATCACTCTCATCCCTTTATTACTATCATCACATCCAGCTAACTCTCATTGCATCACTACCCTCATCACTTCATCACTCTCATCACTTTATAGATTTCATTACACCCTAACTCTCATTGCTTTATCCCTGTTTTCACTTCATCACTCTCATCTATTCCTATCCTCCTTGCTTCATCACTCTGACCCTTGCATCACTTCATCACTCTCACCACTTAAAAGCTCTCATAGACCTTCTCCCCTTCAACCCTCTTACTCTTTTTAAATGGCCCCTCAGCAATCCACCCCCTGCAAGTCCACCAAAAAATCAAATGGAAAAAAGCAAACATCCCCCAGGAACTCAACATCCAGCAATCCTCCCCCATCAGCTTCCAAAGGCTAAAGTCAGCTCAAGAGAGCTGGTAACATCATCCCGTTAAACTGGCTCAAAATTCTGTCCAACTACAATGCTTGCTTTGGATCCAAAAATGAAACATGTTTTGAGCCAACCTCCATCCTCTAAGGTTAATAGTTATCTCCTGATGGACAATTAACTCAAGAAGAAAACAAAAGGTAGGCTGGATCTTATTAAAATGAACAGGATTTATATTTCTGAAAAATGGGAACTGAGAAACAGAAAATGATCAACAAAAAGAACACGTGGTAACAGTGAATGAGATTCTACCAACATCAGGCTTGGAGGACTAAAGTTTTGGAAGGCTATTATGACTATAAGTGAATGAGACTGATGAAACGGCTATGATACTGAGATTTAGGCTATGCTTGCAGGGAAGACATGGCGGTATTCATATTGTTGAGTAGAAAAAACTGAGATCTCATTGGGCACACAAAATAGGGACTTGAGATGTTGGTGGTAACTTTAAAGTGAAGATTGAAAATATAAAAAGAACAAAGAGATATAAGAAGGAGTTTATATAGAAATGAGAAATGGAGCTGTATTGTGGTAAAGTCTGGTTGTTTGAGGATCTAGTATGGGGTTGAACAGTTGAGTAAGATGAGATGAGATTAAAATTGAGATTTGAGTCTTCTGACTTGACTTGTGAGTTTCAATAACTTTTCAATTCCTAGGCATTCCAGAATTGGAGTGTCTACATACTTCAAGGTCTTTATCCATTGCTAGAGCAGGCAGATCTGCGTCCTACTTCCGTATACTTAACACCCCTTGATTCCCAATGAGATATCAGAGGTTTCCGGGTTTGACGCCAAGAAGGGAGACAAAAGTTAGATACTTTGTATTGAGGCTGCCTTTGTTAATGAATCTGCAATCATATTG
The DNA here is from genome assembly GCA_025617555.3 of Puccinia polysora. Lineage (NCBI taxonomy): Eukaryota > Fungi > Basidiomycota > Pucciniomycetes > Pucciniales > Pucciniaceae > Puccinia > Puccinia polysora. The sequence continues at coordinate 35,158,072 of CM062623.1, read as the reverse complement.
GCGTATTTCAAAATTTTCAATTCTATCTTGTTAACCTTAAGATCATCTCTCATTCCCTTTGTTTTTAATTCAAGATGTCTTGTTTTTGAATTGGAACAAAATTTTTGTATCTTGTCCTCTAATCCACTGTTATCACTATTTAAGGGAATAGTTGTCACTTAGAGTGTAAAGATGTTGTTCAATAGTGACTTGATCCATGTTGCTTCATGATACGAGTCTACCAATGCATTAAGTTCAGCATGAGTTGAAGACCAGGTTATGTTTTGTTGTTTGCAACTATTCCATGAGACAAGGCTGCCAAACACTATACACAGATAACCTGTTTGCAATTTGCATGTGTCTGGATCATCTGCCCATGATGCATCCAAGTACACTTGTAGAGAATCCAACTCTGAACAATATGTGAGTTGAAGACAGCAATCCCTTGTGTGTTTGAGATATTTCCATTTTTTCTTGAGCCTTTTCCAGTGAGTGATTCCTGGTTTGACAGAAAATCTGACTATACTTGATACCATAAATCTTATGTCCGGTCTGGTATAGCAGGCAATGTGATTAATCATCCCAATTGCAGACCAATAATTTATATTCATCGCCTTGAAGGCCTTTTGTTCATTGTGTGAGGCCTGTTTAGTTGCAGATTTTGAGTGAGAGGCATGATCAATTCTTTGCAGTCACACAAACCAAGCTCCTCTAGGCCATGCTGGATATGTTTTGGCTGGCTTAGGAGTATTTTGTTGCTTCCTACTTGTATTTTTATGCCTAGAAAAGTATCTGGTTGTCTACTCATCTATCCATCAAACTTGTCCAGAAACTTATTCTCAAAGCCTTGACCCTTGCCCACCAGAATCAGGTCATCTACATGGAAGAAAAGGCATGACCGCCTGTCTTCCAACAAGTAGAGACATGGATCACAACCAGATTCATGAAATACAATCTCCTCAAACCATGTCATCAATGTTTCATACCAGTTCTTCAGAGATTGTTTCAATCCATACGGTAACTTCCTCAGTTTCAGAAACCAAGATTTGCAATTTGAGCCTTTTGGAGCTCTAATGATCACTTCTTTCTTTATATTTGAATGCAAAAAGGTGCTCTTCACGTCAAATTGCCTAATTATTTGGGATTATTTCAACACATATACAAGCAGCATACGCAAGGTTGATGGTTTGCCTGTGGGAGCAAATTTTTCAAAATAATCTAGTCCCTCTATTTGATTGAATCCCTGTACACAGAGACAAGCCTTTTATTTGAGTGGATTTCCATGACAGTTCTCTTTGAGGTTTTATATCCAGGCTGTTGGTAGTGGATTCCATGGTTCTGGTCCCTTGTAGTCCTCCCAGACCCCTAGAGACTCAATCAAACCTAACTCTATGTCCATGGCAGTGGCCCATTTGACTCTTTCTTTGCAGGTTACAGCATTGTTGTAACTCTTTGGCTTGTAGTAGTGAAAGAACCTGTATCTCTGGGGGGGGTTTTAGAGTTGAAAGGTCTCAAAGTGTTCTTTCAGTTTGATTTGTTTGAGTAGGTTCTGTGTGCTGTGGTTGCTGATTGATTTTGTCTTCTTGCAATAGAGCCGGTGATTCCATATTTCTTGGACTTTCTTTCCCTCCCTCCGAGGAGATTGAATCCATTGTGGAATTCTCTTTGGATTCTGCTGAGGATAGCTTGTCAATGTTATTGCCATATTCTGTATAAGCCCGAGTGTTCCTGGGTTGAGTAAAGTCTTCAGGTTGATTCACCTGTCCATGTTTCCCCTTACTTCTTTTTTATCTTCCCATAAATCATCTTGCAATACAATCAGGTTTGATAGTTGAGGATTGGTCATTTTTAGAAATATTACGTGCTTAGTGAGGATCATAGAATTAGTTTTGGTCAGAACTCAATAAGAAAGGAGTAGAGGGTTAAATCCTACAAGGATACCCTCCTCCCTGTTTTCCTTGAATTTTTGACCATTCTCCCTCCAAGAAAGGAGATACACGCACTCATTGCCTACTGGCTTCAGATAATTTGATGGTAGAGCATACCCGCGGACCTTGACCCAAGGGGATTATCTGCAACCGTCTCTGCATATTTGATTGAGCATGAGTGCGCTAACTTTGATCACCTTGGGCCACAGATCCACTGGGAGTTGAGAATCTTTTAAGATAGTTTGTTTCACCTCTGTAATTGTTCCGTTTGCTTGTTTGGCCTTTCCGTTGTGTTCTGGATGATGGGGTTCCAATACAATTTGAAAAAATATCATTCAAGTTGTATAATTTCTTGATTTGTTTTTTAACAAACTCCAAGCCTCTATCTGAACAGACTTCAATCGGATACTATCCTCTCCGTCTGTGCTCCTTCTCAATCAAGTCCATCACAATGTCGGGAGTCTTTTCTTTTGATCCCATTGAAAAAGGTTCAATGTACCTGGAGGCGCTATTGACCAGAGTTAGTATGAATCAATTTCCCCCCTTCAATTGGGGTTTGAGAGGTCCCATTAGATTCAGATTTATTTTTTCAAAGATTTTATTTGCTGGTTTTGAGGTTTCTTTAAAGGAAGTCTTGGTAATCTTGCTCTTAACACAATGTATACATTTGAAGTTTTTCTTGAATTCTGGCGGAATATGCTTAATTAATTTCCCTAATTGCCCAATTGAAGCTTAGCCATGATTGCAATGGATTTCCATAAGTTCATCCTTGTCAGCTTGCTACTATTGGAGAGCAAGCTGCAAAAGTAACAGAAATATCATAAAAATAAATAATAATAAAATTAACCTAAGAAGTAGTAGGAAAACCATAAATATTATTGCAAAAATGGATTCTCCACCCAAAATTAGGGGGGGCACTCACTGACCCCACCCTTGAAATCCAACTCCTTATATTTTTAAGTAATTGAGGAAAGAAAGACCAAAATACCGTGGCACCACTATTGAAATTTTTGGCCAATTGAATATTTCACGTTTATTGTCACATATAGGTTTCACACCTAAAATTCAGTCAGAATTTAGGTGTTTTTTATATTTTAGGAGTTACAGACAGAAATGTTATCTTTCACAATTCCCGCAAGCAGCTGCGGAAGCCAATGCACCCGCGCGCGGCTGAGCTACAGCTCTGTCACTCTTGAAAAGCTGTTTACGCAGCCCCGGGCCTCTGACAAGTATGCAGCCGCAGGAATATGGGTTTACAAAGTGACAGGAGGCCTGAGAAACCTAGGTACTGCGTAAACATACAACAACCTACACGCAACATTCTACATATGTAATACATGTTCCTGTGGATCGTAGATAGTCCAAAAATACATAAAATTATATAAAAATACTTAAATAATCTTTATACATAATTTTTATTAAATATAATTCAAAGTACCAAAAATGTCAAAGATAAGATAATGACTACTTCTAAAAATATATTAAAATACTTTAATAAACTATTATGGGAATTTCTAGACATCAATATCTTTTTTGACATACTAAGAAAACTGATGATGTAAAAATATTACATGAATACCCATGACTTATCTTTTGAAGTAATTATTTTAGTAAATCAACTGAATTTTTAAAATAAGGAGAAAAATCAATATCATGACTTTACTCCAATTATTGAATACATAATAAGCACTCACCTGACATCAGAATATCCGTAAAAATGTCTATTAAAATAATTATTAACTTACTGGGAACATTTGTTAAGGATAATTAATTAAATAATAAATAAAAAGGACAGATTAGTGTTATTCACACGTCCAAACACCAATTATAAAGTAGAATAATTCCCATAACCTGTGGAATTAGATGCTACCCGTGTAACAGCACCAAGAACAGGTGACAGGCTACCACTGGTTACCCTGCTAGCCTCATTGTCCGTCCCTTTGAGCCCCTGTACCCCTCAGAAGGATGGTATTAGGACTCCAAAAGCCATAAATAAAGAGCTCTTTTGAGGATATTGATACCCAGAGACCCAGTTATATTTACATACAGAAACCATTCTAATGTAATCAAATACTTATTATAAAAAAGTAAGTGATTTATGGCTTTAGTCTGATTAATAATATCCATCCCCAACCCTTTCTATCAATTTAAACTGCTGAACAACCTTATAACCCCAGTATACAGGTTTAACCCATCAGTGCACGTCCCAAAAAGGTACCCAAAGGATTTAATAATATACCAGTGAGTCTTATTATCCTTTCTCTGTTGTGGTAGCTTGGTTACAAAGCCCTGCCACTCCACCGTGTATTTTATATACATATTATCTTTGGGAAAAATATCCTTTTAAATAAAGGGCCCAAAGTAACCATGCCTACGTGTTTTCATACTGAATTCCCTGAAGAGAGTTGTTGAAGATCCCCAATATAATTTTGGCCCCTCTATAAAAATATTTAATAATCATTTAATCTATATTGATTAATAACAATAAACCATATCCAAACCAATTAAACTTGCAATAAGCTTTGTCCAAATATTTTACAGAATTTTGCTGCATTTATTGAATAATATATTTATTATTTATTCTATCACCTCTGGTAGCTAAACGATAGCAAGGTTCTGAGTCTGACAATCCTTGTGAGAAATTGCTACATTTGCTGAGTTGTGTCAAATGAATTTTGGGGTTTCTAACTTGTACAGATTGCCAACTTTTGTCCCTCAAAACTGAAAGTTCCCATCCTTCAATACCTCTAACCAATCTTTTTTGCCTCTCAGAATGCATCCCGACTGGTTTAAAGCTCCTGCACTCAGTAGGTTGATGTTTAGGGTTGGTACATAAAATACGTTTGACAGTTCTAAGGTAAATTTCCCCAAAAAAAAGACCGGGGTACCCTTGCCCATTATTGGTGGCTCAGCACCTTATTTCCCGGTTTTCATGTGTTCTCCTTTGCAGGGGGCCATCTCCTGTGATTATTGGCTGTCATTCACCATATGCAGAGAGGCGCCTCTATCCAAGATGATTTTTTTTGGGTTGCCATGATCTATCCACGCGGTGAGTAATGCTAGGTAGTGAGCTGAGGCGTTTTAGTTGTTTTTCTTAGTCTTCCATCTTCTCTGGTCTTCCTTCCACCACTCCGGACTCAATTCTGGATGGAGGTGCCAGCATTTGTCAGCTTAGTGTAGTTGTTCTTGCTTTGGATTGTGCCATCCACAAGTGCATCTTTGACATTCTTCATTCTGAGTGTTTGCGGGTAAAGGTTTTGTATTTGCCAGTGCAATTTATGCTTGGCTTTTTGGTTTATCTCCTGTGCTTTGCGACTTGGATTCATTATTCAACTGGGTCATGTGGTTGAGGAAGTATTTGACTGAGATTTCTTTTTATGTATGCATGATCTGAGGTTTAAAATCTTTCATGTTCTTGGGAAAGTTGAAGAGAATGAGGTACCCAAGGATGTTGTTTGGAAGAACAATTCCCACTTCCAAAATCTTCTTCAGACCCACCTTGGCCCGCGCTATGAAATCTTCAATCTCATTGTATTTTAATCTTAGGTATAGAAAGTTGTTAAAGATCCTTGCCCTATTAGCTACTTGAGATGAAGCGTATTTTTTGATTTTAGCCTTCCACAGTAGTTTTTCTTAGTTTTTATTGGATTCCATAACTATATTTTCATGGGTGGAAGTCTCCGGCCTTGATATGATTAGAAGCTTAATTTTGTCATTAACATTGTTATCAAGAATCAAGGAATCATCATTTATGTCTTGGGCGCATCCACAAACGTCAATTATTGCATCCATTTTATCCTTCCAGATTCCATAATTATCCTTGCTAAGCCTTGGAATGGTGTTCATGGCTTTCTTCAGCATGGCTTGTCTGAATCCTTTGGAAGCAGCCATTTCCCAGTTTCATCAACAGTTTGATTTTATTATTTTTTTTTTGGAGAGCTTTCATTTGGGCTTTGAACCGTATTAAAATAAACAGGATTGATATTGCTGAAAACTGGGAACTGAGAAACAGAAAATGATCAACAACCAGAACACCCAGTCACAGTGAATGAGATTCTACCAACATCAGGCTTGGAGGACTAAATTGTTGGAGGGCTATTATGACTATAAGTGAATGAGACTGATGAAAGGGCTATGAGACTGAGATTGAGGCTATGCTTGCAGGTCAGAAATGGCGGTATTCATATTGTTGATCAGAAGAAACTGAGATCTCACTGGGCACACAAAATAGGGACTTGAGAGGTTGGCGGTAACTTTAAAGTGAAGATTGAAAAGATAAAAAGAAAAAAGAGATATAAGAAGGAGTTTATATAGAAAAAAGGAATGGAGCTGTATTGTGGTAATGTTTCGTTGTTTGAGGATCTAGTATGAGTTTGAAAAGTTTAGTAAGATGAGATGAGAGTACAATTGAGATTTGAGTCTTCTGACTCAACTTGTGAGTTTCAATAACTTTACAGTTCCTAGGCATTCCAGACTTGGAGTGTCTACATCCTGCAATTTCTCTATCCATTGCCAGAGCAGGCAGATTGGCATCCTACTTCTGTATACTTAACTGATCTGACATCCAAATAGATAAGGGAGCAATTAAAGAATTATTGAGCCAAGTACACAAAGGCCCACTCCATGTCAATCTCCACCTGCTTTGGTGTCACCAACTCTGACAAAGCCAAGGGAATCAACTCAGTGGTTGATAAGTTGGACTCCATTTGTCCTTTTTATAATCAGATGGATGAAAACTTTGTAAAGAAGGCCAACATCACCCCTTGAGCCGCTTTTGATGCCCAATAATCCAATTCAGTCCACGCTGAGGACTTGGCTGGGGATTCTCAGACTAGAAATGAGGACCTTGATGAAACCTTTGCCTTTGAGTGGCCCCCATCCAATACCAAGGAGGATATTCAAAAACAATCAGCTCAAATCACATCTACTCCTGCCTTGATTGATGAGTCAAACCAAACCTTAGACACCTCACTTACTTCTTTTGATTGCTCTCTTACTGGGGTGGAAGAACTGCAGAACTTGGCTGATGAGGACTATTTCATTCCTGTATCACCATCACCATCAATATCTGCCCACATAAGGAACCAAATTCTTTTATCTTCTTTCTTTTTATTCCTGACTGATTTATATTGTAAAAAAACAGTCTCATCCATTCCTGAATGGCCAAAAACTCAAAACAATGGGTCCTCCCACATCCCCTTCAAATGAGAGCAATGATGTTCCCACAAAAACCTCCTCTGCAAAGGGAAATCAAAAGGCCTCCAATTCAATCAACATCAACCCCAATAGCATTTAAAAGAGGAGAAACAATTCGAATTTTTTGGGCTTTGAGGAGATCATGGAGAAGCAAGATTCAAGTAAGCCCATTGGATTCTCCTTGCTTTCAAAATCAAACTCATTCCTATTCCCCTCTGAAAAACAGTGAATTTTCAAATTGAATCTGAAAAACTTCAGTTTGAAAAGGAGATGTGGGATTTTCAACTGGCTATTGATTTTCAAAAGCAGAACACCAATATTTTGGCTAATCAAAAAAAATGGGATGTTGAGTGGAAGTTGAAATTGGCTGAGCTGCAATTTCAAAAAGAGGAAAGGAGAAGGATCGACAGCAAGCACAACTGGAAATGGAGAGGGAAAAACTGGCAACAGAAAAAAAGGATAAGTGGTCAATGGTTGCGGCATACATTGGTAGCATTAGAACCAGAGATGAATTAAAGCAGATTACTTAAATGCTGGGCCTGTTTATATATTTGCTTTGATGAAAAACTTAAAAGTAAAAAAAATCATTTTTGATTACAACAATGCTTAAGACTATTTTTAACCCCACCAATCAAAAAAAAATCATTTTGTTTATATTTTTTTTCCTAGAGTATATTTTCCCACTCCCAAATTCCCTGCAATTTTTTTGAGTGTTTTTGTTGATTTGCATTGAAATTGCCATTGTTGTATGAGTGGCACTCTCCACAGCAGGAAAAGTACAGTTCTTTTACTTATTGGCTGCCCAAACCATTTTTACTATACCTTTTTTCTTGAAATCAATTCCAAAGCCCAGGTCAGGACTGTCTGATACTTGATATTCATCTTTATTTTGAATAATTCATCCATTGTATTTCTTGGTTAGAACTGCAAGTAAAAATTAATACTCAGAGATTTCACCTTTGTCAATATTAGGTGAGTTGTAAAAAGAGTTGGGTGTGAAAGTGACATGCGGAGAACAGTCAAAGGGAGTAGGCTGAGAACCAAATTTAAGTGATGAGAAGGAGGGGATGTGGTTTTCCTTCATTATTTTATGGTTTGATTGGAAGGGAAGTCTGGCCGAATTGCAAAAAATTTTTCCTAAAATTTGAGAGACTTTGTCTGCCTTAAGATTGAGAAAAGCATACTCTTGAGGGGAAGATTTAATAGATGATTTATTCAATTAGCATCCAAATAATTCAAAGGGGTGCATCAATTTTTTCCATCCAATTGCCCACATTTTTCTACCCCAAGATCTTGAGGGAACAACATTATTGAATAATTTTGTTGACTTGTGAACAAAATTCATCACAAATTTGATGTCCTTCTTTTCTTGGTCAGAAATTTTATCAAATGGGAAAAATTGAATTTTATCAACAAGACCCTTGTGATAAGAGTTATTGAGAAAAATTACTTTGAAATTGCTGAAAAAATGGAATTGCTTGATTGTCTGCTCGGCATGTTTGACCTCAGCAGGTGAGGGTTTTTTATTGTTCTTTTTGTTTTCAGAAGTGATGGCAGGATACAGATCCAAAGGTTGTAGTTTCTGTCCAGAAAATCCAACATTTTTGTTGATTCCCCCCTCTTCAATTTTCAAAGAGATTTACAATTACCTCATTTTATCCCTCTTTTGCTTCAAAGCCCTCTGCTTGCCACCTCTCTCGATGTCTGTCACCTCATCTCCTTCTGTCTTGTTCCCTCCCAGGAAATTGCTTTGGTTGGGGCAAGGATCAAGAAGGGATCCAATTTAGAGTATAACATTGTGATTGCAGTCGGAGAAGCAATTTAATTAAAGGAAAAGCCGTCAAAAAAGGATTACCAAAAAAAAAAAGAAAAAAATGTCAGTCACGTGATCAAAAAAAAAAAAAAAATTACTGGGCCTGGCTTATTACAAAAAAAAACAGTCATGTTATCACAAAAAAAGAAAAATACCTGAGTGTGAAAAAATTGGGCAAGACTTTGGTGCGGGCTATGGGGTCCAGGGAGGATGGGTCCCAGCAGCAAGGGAGGGGTGTGGCTTGGTTGGGTGGGCAGGAGGGCGTTGGGGGGGGGCCTGGCTGCAACCAAGAGGGAGGGAGGGGGCCAGTGGCAACCAGGGGGGGCAGAGGGGCAAGTCATTTGTGGGGGCCAGCAAGAGCAAACAAAGGGGGGGGCGGGGCTGGAGCAAAGGGGGTGGGGGGGGAGGGGCCAGCAATCAAGCGGGGGGCAAGCCAGTGATCAAGGGGGGGGGGGCAGTGCCGGAGAAGCAAAGGGGTGGACAGGGCCAGCAATTGAGGGGGGGGGGGTGGTGCCGGCAATCAAGGGGGGGCGGGGCTGGAGCAGCAAAGGGAGTGGAATGGCGGGGCCAGAGAAGCAAATTGGGCAGGGGGCAGGGCCAGAGCAGCTAAGGGGGGGGCAGGGCTGGTGCCGGCAATCGAGGGGGGCAGGGCCAGAGCAAAGGGGGTCGGGCCCGGCAATTGAGGGGTGGCGGGCCCAGCAATTGAGGGGGGGCCAGTCCAATCAAAGGGGGGGCGGAAAATGAAGGGGGGGGAAAGGGAGCAAGCAAAGGGGGGTGCAAGGTAGCAGAGGGGCTGGGCAAGCAAGGGGGAGGAGGTGGGGGGGGCTAAGGTGGATGGATCAAAGGATCAGTATCCGTTGATGGGGATGGATGAGAAGGAGGATGAGGAGGAGGGGGAGGATCTTACCAGGGGTTCCAACCAAAGGAGGAGGAGAGTTGGTGGGTGAGATGGAGGTGGTGGGTGAGACAGAGGTGGTGGGTGAGGTGGAGGGGTGAGGTGGAGGTGGTGTGAGGTGGAGGTGGTTGGTGAGGAGGAAGCAGGAGTGGACCAACCAATGGTTTGGTGGGGTGAGGTGGGTGGTTTGAAAGTTTTGATTCTGTTTTTTCTAAGTCCACCCCACCAAAAGAGAGAGAGATAAAAACCCAACTCAGCCTAGGAATCTTGGGTGAACAATCAAAACCAAAAAAATACGGTGTGGAAACCAAGAGGGTGAACTCCCCTAGTTATCCTTGAGTTCTTGTATCAATGTTCCTAGCGTCTGTAAGGATAAGGATGCTCCATTCAAGAGTGAGAGAGATAGATAAACAGATTAATTTCCTTTCCTTTCCATATCCTTTCATCTATCCATCCCTCAATACATCCTTGTTCCTAATTTCCTTATCCTTTCCCTTTCCTTTTCCTTTCCTTTTCCCAAGATCCAATATCATGATAAGAGCTGGGGTTGATAGCGCAGACTTTATGCCCACACCCTCAACCCTAACCTAATTATGAGCGCAATGAAATCCCAAAAAAAAATGTGAAAGAAACCCTAAGCCCAGAACCCTAGCCTAACCCTAACCCATTCCCTGCCCGCTTACTGTTACTTACATCCAGTTTTTACTTCTCATGACGCGGCCCTCAGCCGCGCCCTACTTGGAGCCCCAACTTTTCTGCATCTGCCTTGCGCACAGAGTGATTTCCTTCCCCGCGGGTTGGCCTGCACCCATAGCCCCAATTGACCCTCCCTACGTCCCCAAACTAGCTGCCCACAAAAAGAGTTGGGCCAGCTCCATTCTTGGGTCTGTAATGTCCAAGTGGGCCGCGGCCCAACCCATGCCCAGTATGCCAAACCCTGCGGTACCTACTGCTGATCCCGCTGCGGCTGCTGCTGAGGCCGCAGCAGCCACTTCTGACACCGTGCGCATTGGAGTGCTGAGCCTGACCTACCAAATGCTGAGCATGGCAACCATGGTGCAGTTCCCAATCCAAGACTATATTACAACACCACAACAGTGAAGGGATTTTTTACCTAATTTGAAATCAAAAATGACTTATCAAAGCAAGCAAGGGTGAGAGGAAGAAGCTTTTCTCTCATAGAAGAAGATGAGAGACAAGATGATACAGGGATGACTTGAGGCAGATCTGGAATATGATCTTCAAATATTTTATCCCATTCATCTTTGATGTTGGCCAAAAGATTGTGAAGGATTACACAAGTGATAATCCAGTTGATGAGGAACTTCATTTCTTTGGGGTTTAGAAGCTGGTTTTGCATTTCCCTTAGGCTGCCATAATCCTTTCAGGAATCCTATGGCATTCTCAATCCAAACTTTTGATTGAGCATGATGATAGTTGAAATTTGTTTTTCCTTGATCATTGAACAAAACATTCTTGTATGCTGGAACCATATATTTCTCACTAGCATAAGCTAAATTGGCCAGAAGGTATTGATCTTGGTCAAATGATTTCTCTGGTTATTGGGAAATCTGCATTCAATTGAAAACATATGAATCATGACAAGAACCCCAAAAGCAAGTGTGGAGGTATATGAAATACCTTTTATTATCACAAATAAGTTGCATTGGTATATTTGACTTCATCTCAGCTTGATCTGCTCATGACTTATGGCCTGTGCTTGATCTCCTTTCTCTTCTGTGTCTGCCCTCCTTTCTCTATTCTTTCATGTCTGTGTTGTATTTTCTTTTTCCTTGTGTTCAATCTGTCTCTCAGTCCGGGTGTGGTGGCTTGCCTTGTGCCCTGCACCTTGCTGCGCGCATTCCAGACTGCCCAACTCAACCAGCTTAAATAACAGCAACAGCCCTCCATCAAGGTTTTTTCCAGGTGTGCAATTCTCTATCTGCACCGTAACAACCTAGGTTTCTGAGGCTGGTGAGTTCTCCTTCTTCTTTCTCTCAACATAAAAACTTTCCTCTCAACGTTTCACTTATCTTCTGTACTACCATTATCAAAACCATTGTGGCTCCATACGTGCTCCTTCTTATCCATTTCAGTTGTGGAGCCTTTTCTTTTAGGTGTGATTCTCTTCTACTGTAAATTAATTTCCTTTATCAATTGTCCTCTCAATTTCCTTGTCTTTTCTTTTATTCTGAAATCACAACAGATTTAAATTCCCACGGTACTCTCAAAATTTAAGAGAAGGCTCCACCATGACCAATCTAGAGGACAACTCCAACTCCAAGCTAAACATTCCCCTTCTTAACAAAACCAACTTTACCAATTGGTTTCTGCGGATCAACAGCTACCTCAGATGCAAGGGTCTCCTGGAGCTTATTGCCAATTACAATCCACTTCAAGGACCCTCCATCACCTTGAAGAAGAAGATGTACAAGGCCTCTAACATTATCGTTCAACATCTAGGAGACACTTCCTTCAATTACAATTTCAATGCCAGCAACAAAGACAATCCCTGAGCCATCTTAAAAGCAATCCACAATGGATACGCCTCACAATCCTCCAATAACTGCGGTTGTCTGTGGCTAAATTTCATCAGATATCAGTTTAAGGAGAATCTATCCCAATACATTGATGAATGCTGTAAACTCATGAACAAGCTAGCAGCAGTTAAACTTGAGGCACCCCAAGACATACTCAGCTACAAAATCCTTTCCAAGTTTCCCAGCACACTGTTTCACATTTTCAACACCATACTCCTCAACAACAAGTTACTCAAGAACCCCACTGGGGTACTCAACAAACTCAGAGAAGTGACCCACCTGGAAGCCTCTTGCATAGACAAAAATACTAGTGTTCCCAGCACAAACTTGAAATCATCCACTGCTCTTCTCAAGACCTCCAGAAACTCATGCAGACGCCCCAAACTCAAACATCTGGGTTCAAAAGGAAAACACAATCCTCCGTCCGACCACTCAGAACAAAGCTGCTGGAACCTGCATCTAGAATTACGCCCAGACTACACCAAAACCAGGAACCAATTGCATCTTCACACTGCAACCAAGGATTCTGACAGCAACTCCCTGCCCAAATCAGACTTGCCTTAGGCCTACCTAAATGCACAGCTTTAACTGGCACCTTTCCAATCCATTGCCTTGCTTCTGCTGGTGCTAGACTCAGGCAAAACTCATCATATTGTGAATCAACCCAGTTTTCTCTCTGAGTCCAGACCCATCCACATGCCTATTGCTACTGGTAGTGAAGGGTCCAATCTCCTTGCCTCTGCCATTGGCTCCGCCACTCTGGTCAATCACCTCGGAACCCCAGTCAAACTGAAAGAAGTTCTTATTGTTCCTAGTCTCAACAGATGTTTAGTATTGCTTCCCAGACTCACTCAAAGCTCCGCTGTCACTTGCCAAATTGGAAATTCCGGTTTTGACATCACCCTGGATAATTTTTCTTTTGTTGGGACCTCAGTGAACCATCTGGTGGAACTTTGTGGAACTTGCTTTCAGAACAATCCAGCAGGACGGATGTCAGCCTCCTGGATGCCAAGATCCTTGCTGTTCTTTTGCTACCAGAGGTGATAGAATAAATAATAAATATATTATTCAATAAATGCAGCAAAAATCCATACAATATTTGGATAAAGCTTATTGCAAGGTTAATTTGTTTGGTTTATGGTTTATATTATAAATCAATATTGATAAATTGATTATAAAATAAATTAATAGAGGGGCTACAATTATATTGGGGATCTTTAACACCTCTCTTCAGGGAATTCAGTATGAAAACATGTAGGCCTGGTTACTTTGGAACCTTTAATTTATATTTTTAAAGCATATATTGCCCAAAGATAATATGTATATAAAATACATGGTGGAGTGGCGGGGCTTTGTAACCAAGCTTCCACGACAGAAAAAGGATAATAAGACTCACTGGTAGATTATTAAATCCTTTGGGTACCTTTTTGGGACGTGCACTGATGGGTTAAACCTGTATACTGGGGTTATAAGGTTGTTCAGCAGTTTAAATTGATAGAAAGGGTTGGAGATGGATATTATTGATCAGACTAAAGCCATAAATCACTTACTTTTTCCTTATAAGTATTTGATTACCTTGGCACGGTTTCTGGATGTAAATATAACTGGGTCTCTGGGTATCAATATCCACAAAAGAGCTCTTTATTTATAGCTTTTTGAGTCTCAATATTGTCCTTCTGAGGGGTACAGGGGCTCAAAGGGACGGGAAATGAGGCTAGCAGGGTAAAAAGTGGCAGCCTGTCACGTGTTCTTGGTTCTGTAGCATGGTTAACATCTAATTTCACAGTTTATGGGAATTATTCTTCTTTATAATTGATGTTTGGACGTGTAAATAACACTAATTTGTCCATTTTATTTATCATTTAATTAATTATCCTTAGTAAATGTTTGCAGTAAGTTAATAATTATTTTAATAGAAATTCCTACGGATAGTCTGAACTAAGTTGATCTCTCATCATTTATTAAATAATTTTAGTAAATTCATGACATTGATTTTACTGCTTATTTTCGAATTTTAGTTGATTTACTAAAATAATTATTTAAAATTATAATTTGTGATTATTTATGTAATATTTTTACATCATTAGTTTCCTTAGTATTTCAAAAAAATAATGATGTCTTTCAGTTCTCATAATTGCATATCAAAGTATTTTAATATAGTTTTAGAAGTAGTCATTATCTCATTTTCGACATTCTTGGTATTTTAAATTATATTTAATAAAAAATAGGTGTAAAGGTTATTTAGGTATTTTGATATAATTTTATGTATCTTAAGAATATCTACTACCCACAGGAACATTTAATACATATGTAGAATTTTCCTGTGTAGGTTTTAGCATTTTTAGGCGGTACCTAGGTTTCTCAAGCCGCCTGTCACTTTGTCAACTTGTAGTCCTGTGGCTGCGTACTTGTCAGAGGCCCGGGGCTGCGTACTTGTCAGAGGCCTGGGGCTGCGTAAAAGGCTTTGAAAGGGTGACAGTGCTGTAGCTCAGCCGCGCGCGGGTGTATTGGCTGCGGCCGCTGCGTGTGGGAATTGTGACAGAACACATTTCTGTCTGTAACTTCTAAAATATACACAACACCTCAATTCTGATTGAATTTTAGGTGTGAAACCTATACGTGACAATACATGTGAAATATTTAGTTGGCCAAAAAAGTACCATAATGGTGCCGTGGTATTTTGGTCTTTCTTTCCTTAATTATTTTAAAATATAAGGAGTTGGATTTCAAGGGTGGGGTCAGTGAGTGACCCTACCTAATTTTGGTTGGAGAATCCATTTCTGCATATTCATGGTTTTTGTACTCCTTGCTAGGTGAATTTAATTATTTATTATTTTTATATTATTTCTCTTACTTTTGCAGCTTGCTCTGCAATAGTAGCAAGCTGACAACAGATCCACCTGAGCAAGCCTCAAGAAAATCTATGGCACCTCCAATTAGATCATCCCAGCAGCAAAACCCTCAAACTTCTAGTACCAAACACCAAACCTCAAGAACACTGCAATATCTGTCACACCTGCAAAATGACTGCTTCTCCTTTCAACAGTCACTTCAAGTCAGTTACTTGCTGTCTTTACACCTTGCATGCTGACCTGGTGGTCCCATTCCCAACTCAATCGATTGGGGGTTGCAAGTATTTTCTTACTATAGTAGATCAGTTTTCAAGCTTCAAGGAAGTCTCTTTCCTCTGGACTAAAGATAAGGCTGTCAATGCTCTACAAGATTTCATTCAGACCTCTGAGTGACAGTTGGAGTCCAAAGTAAAAAAAGTTGTTAAAGATAATGGTGGTTAGTTTGTCAACAAGTCCCTCCAAAGCTACTTTGTCAAAGAAGGCATCAATCACCATCTAGTGCCCGCCTACACAACTCATCAAAACGGATATGTGGAAAGGTCCAACAGGTCCATCCTAGACAAGGCTTGATTCCTGAAAGTAAAGAGAAAACTTCCGCCCTCATTCTGGGCCAAATCCATAAAGACTGCCACCAATCTCCTGAACCTCATCCCGGTACCTTCAAGAAAGAACTGCATGCCATATGAGGTCTGGTTTGACAAATCCTTCAATCTCAACTTTCTCAAACCCTTTGGCTGTACCGCTTATTGCCTCATCCCAAAGGCCCTCAGATCCAACAAACTCATCCCCAATGGAAAGAAAGGCCTTTTACTTGGGTATGTTAATGATTTCTCCACCTACAAAATCCTTGACATTCAATCCAGTCAGGTCTTCTCAAGCGCCAATGTAACCTTTGCAGAGACCTACTTTGATTGCTCTTCAAAGGTTCTCAGCAGGTCACCTTCCCTTGCAATACTCTTCCTTCCTCAGAATCTCCTATCCCCATTCTCTCAACCTCAGATCCTGATGTTTCCACTTCTCAACTTCCTGCTCCCATATCCACCTCCAGTCTGGTCCCGGATAGTTCTGCTTCCAATGAGACTTCTGACCAACCTTCCAATTACAGCAGACTCTTGACTCAAAACATTTTACCCTATCCGTGTTGATTCATCCAAACCTCCGCTCCCCAGCTCCACCTGAAAGTATCATCCCAATACCAGGATCCCAAGGATCTACACAAGGCTCTCCATTGTCATTTCTGGTTTGAGCAGATAGAAGCCATGTACAAGGAGATCCTCAACATTATCTCCTACAATTTCTGGGAAGAATGTGAAGTCAAGGGTCCAATTGACACTCTCAAGTGCATCTGGGTCTTCAAGACTAAGCCAGACAATCAGAACAGGATCAACGAGTTCAAGGAATGTCTATGCTTTCAGGGTTTCAACCAAGAGTACGGCGTGAACTATACCAATGTGTTTGCACCCACAGGTGACAAAACATTGCTAAGCCTCCTCATTGCTTTTTTCATTCAGAAGGTGTTTGCATTTCACCAACTCAATGTCAAATCAGCCTTCCTCAACGCGCCTCTGAAGGAAACTGTCCTCATCAGTGTACCCAAAAACGTGGCAACTACTCCCGGGACTGTGCTGAAACTAAAGAAAGCCCTATATGGCCTGAAACCTGCACCTCAAGCATGGTACTCCACCCTTTCCACATGGCTGAGGGAAGAAGGTTTCAACTGCAGCAAAGCCAACCGTTGCATTTTCTGGAAGGGGGAAACTTATCTCTACATAAATTTTGATTATATTTCCATTTTCATCTCCTCTCCGCTTGATTTTGTTGCAGCCATCAAGCGCAAATTCAAAATAAAGGACCTGGGTTCAGCCTCACTCTTACTGGGGATAAATTTAAATCAATCAGCAGAGAAAATACAGCTTAATCATAACACCTAAATCAACTCACTGGCCACAAAGTACAATCTACCTCTCCACAAGCAATGCTCCACCCCTTTCAAGCCATTTGAAAACCTTTTACCCTCCTCAGACAAAGAGCATGAACTTTTCATCAAGTCCCATCTCAACTAAAGGAAATTGGTTGGAGAATTAAACTACATCAGCTGCAGTACCCAACCTGACATCCCCTTTGCAACAAAATATCTCTTGCAATTTCTCAACAAACCATCAAAAAGCCACTATGACGCAGGTTTACTTGTTCTCAGCTACCTATGCTCAACGTGTGAAGTAGGAGTCACCTTCTTTAGAAAGTCTGAACCCTTGCAAGTTAGCGCCTTTGTGGACGCGGACTGGGCAACCTGTCCTTCCACAAGACGCTCCATCAGCGGATTCTTGGTTCTCTGGAATAGGGAAATTGTAAGCTGGAAGTTGCGCAAGAAACCAACCATCACCCTATCAACCACCAAGGCAGAATACAAAGTGGCAGCTGAGGTTGTAAAGGAGGTACTCTAGGTGCAAACCCTAGCAGATGAAGTACTTGGCAAAAATCTCAAGGCTCTGACCTCAATTTACAAAGACAACGACGGGTGTGTCAAACTGGAAATTAACTCAGCAATCCATTCCACCTTCAAAACTAAGCACATGGAATTGCGCTATCACTTTCTCAGGGAGGAGGTGGAGAAGGGCAGCATCATTCTCCAGAGGATTTACTCAAAAAGTTACCCCGCTGAATTTCTCACCAAACCAGTATCCCAAGTATCCCTCCAGCAACAGCTCAAGATTGCAAATGTGGGTCCTTGCAGCCATCTGAGCTAAAGCCTGGGTGGATTTTGGTATATTTGACTTCATCTCAGCTTGATCTGCTCTTGAATTTTGGCCTTTACTTGATCTCCTTTCTCATCCATGTCTGCCTTCCTGTCTCTATTCTTTCATGTCTGTTTTGTATTTTCTTTTTCCTTGTGTTCACTCTGTCTCTCAGTCCGGGTGCGGTGGCTTGCCTTGTGCCCTGCACCTTTCCGCGCGCACGCCAGACTGCACAACTCAACCAGCTTAAATAATGGCACCAGCCCTCCATCAAAGGTTTTTCCAGGTGTGTGATTCTCTATCTGCACTGTAACACCCTAGGTGTTTGAGGCTGTTTATTTCTCCTTCTTCTTAGCTCTTAACAAAAAACTGTCCTATCAACATTTCACTTATCTACTGTCCTATATTTTTCAGACCTATTGTGGCTCCATACGTGCTCCTTCTTATCCATTTCAGCCGTAGAGCCTTTTCTTTTAGGTGTGATTCTCTTTTACTGTCAATTACTTTCCTTTATCAATCTTACTCTCAATTTCCTTGTCTTTTCTTTTAGTCTGAAATCACAACAGGTTGTAGGGCCACGGAGTATCTAAATAAACAGATGCAAGGTATTTGGTCAGTGTTTGATCAAAATTTTTATCAAAGTCATTGAAATAGAAATGAATCAGTTGCCTCTTTTGTTGATCAAAATAGTGGTTTCCATCTAGCTTGGGGTTTTGACTCAAGGGGATGGTGTTTAAGTCAAAAAAACAAATGCAACCAGCAAAGCCTTCAGTCTCCATTACTTGAGATATCTCCTTGCGTTCTTCTTTGTTTGGCCAAGAAATGACTAAGCAACGGAAAGATAGGATAGCAATCATGACTCTTTTGGTGTATGTGTTAAGGGTTCAATAACCTACTGCAAATATATTTTCTAATCAATGAATTTCTTCTCCATTTCCATTTGATTCCAATCTACAAAGAGCAATGGCCAGTTGGATAGCTGGATTGCGTTGAGGATTCCAAGAATTGTTCTGGAAGATGTGGTGGTCTTCAATCATCTACAAAAGTTTTATGAATGAAGGCAGTAGATTTCATAACAGTTGCTGGAAGCTCAAGTTGGGGAGGAGATGAAGCTTTTGCCTTTCATACATAGGGTTGTGGAGAGTTTGTCTTCTTGGAACCATGTATTTTTTTTTTGATAGAGCATTCAAAGCCAACCAAGTTGATTCCAAATTGGAGTTGGAATTGGAGTCTGAATGGCATTCAAATACTAACAACAGTTCAGTCAGCTTTTTTGCATTTTCAACTTGCTGCCGGGGAGTTTGATGAGACATGTTGAGAAAGATGGTTATTTGATGTGGGGTGATGAGATGATGATGGAATTTGTGTGAAGATGGAGATGTGAAGCAATATAGATGTGAAGCAATGGAGATTTGAAGCAATAGGCATGTGAATCAATGGAGATGAGATGTGTGTGATGCAATGAAGATGGGATTGGTATGGATTTACTGAGGTGGAGGTGTGGATGAGATTTTTGGATGTGAGGGATTTTGGATGGATGATTATGCATAAATGGAAGGTTTAATGGCGGTTTTTATGTTTGAAATCCGCCATTTTCATGAAAAACCACATTTTGAAATACACCAGTTAGGGGGTATGTGTATTTCAGAAACACACCATTAACAATGGTGGGTTTGGTCCAAAAAAATGGTGTCTTTGTAATGACCTGTTTGCTAACTCTGATATTCCCTAATATGTTGATTTAGCCTGTGATAGACATGGTTCCTACTCTGGGCAATTGCTCACCAAAAAGTCAAGGAAAACCCACACAAGGAAGGTTAGGTGCAAGTTTTTAATCTGTGAAAGTTGCACAAAGGCAGATCCCTTGTAGCAAATCTCCTACAGAAATGATCAACATAACCATCAAGCATCTCTACACCCCTCAGTACATCCTCACCTGAGGAGAATCTCTGGGATTGCTCTGGTGAATTTAAAAGAAGGAATTAATGATGGTCTTGATACTATTTAACTGAAAAGAAAATTGAGCAATATTGATGGCGGAAAATATAATGATTATCAAAGAATCTATAAAACTAAGCATAAGCTATTTCTTGAAGAACTAAAGGGAAAAAGTGTTATGGAGGTCCTCTTTGAAAAACTTGGTGATTCAGGTTGGGCTCATCAAGAAGAATCCAGTGGAGAGGATCACTTGGAGGCCCTTTTATTGCCCCCCCCCCAATTCATTAAAGCTTTTCAAACAATTCCATCATATTTCTATTTTTTATCGTACTTATAAAACAAATAAGTAAAACATCCCCATATTGCATGTTGTAGGAATTACACCCAAACAAAGAAATTTCACAAAAGCTCTTGTTTTTATAACCAGAGAAAGGTTTGAGCTCTACAGATGGTCTTTAAATGCATTAAAGGAGCTGGCTTATGATCCTGAGAGACTTCCCAAAGTCTTTGTGATGGAAAGTGAAAAAGCTTTGATTTGCGCTATAGAAAAAAGTTTCCCAGAGTCAACAAGACAGTTTTGTCAGTGGCACTTGTCTAAAATCTTGCAAGCAAAATGTAAAGTGCACTTTAATAATTAATTTGAAGGATGTAAAATCTTCATGTCTCTGTGGGCTAAGTATAGGGCCTCAAAAACCAAGGAGGATGCAGAGGTCAATGATGTGGACCTTAGAGTAAGTGCCAAGTCACTTCCTCTACTTTTAATCTTCCTATTTTTGGGTTGCTTACATTATTACTTGTATAAAGTGTTTCTTGGAAGACCATGAGGATGTGCTTTAGTATATGAATCATCACATCTTCTGTATCAACAAGACGTTTTTAACAGCTTAGACTTGCGAAAAACCTGATTTTGGAAATAATACCATTTCTTGGGTTAAAGGGGCCCATGCTACTATTAAACCATTCCTTGAAAATTCTTTGGGAAATATGCTGGATGTTTGGAGGAAACTAGGGGGAACAGTTTTAAATCAAATTAAATTGGTTCAGGCTGCCCGTTACAAGTCTCAAATTAAGATAGTAATAGTTCTTAGTTCTTCCAACTGAACTGTTACCATTGGGATACAATTTTTCTTTAGAGGCAATTAAAATTGTTGTGGAACAATTAGAGACATTAAATTGGAACCATGATGGAGAATTGTGCACCAATTCATACTCCATGACTATGGGTTTTCCCTGTTACCACCAGATGGGTTACCTACTAGCTTCAAGAGGATCTATTGTGCCTGAGGATGTTTATCCTCAGTTGAGGTTGGATTATGACCCTTGCAGTTCTAGTTATGTAAGTTGGTTTAATGGGATTAATGCTTTTTGATAAATTCTTTATGAATGATGATTCCTACTTTTTTAATATTTGATCCTTAAGAATTTTGAAAGGTTGATGTTGACAAAATGCTCAACAATTCTCACTTACATGAGAATCTCAATAATTTATCTTGGGATATCCTGAACACTATAATCCCGGGCTTTTTAAGTAATTGATTCAGAAGACTTAAAAATATCAATCAAAGCCAAGACTTGAACCTAAATTCTTGAAATCAAGCAGAGGCTGGCCAAAATTTACAGATACCCAGAGAGATTCTTCTCAATTTGAACACTTGGAGAAGCAACTTATTTGGGAAAAGAGAATTAGAAGGGCACCAAATAAGAAAAGACAAAGGATTGTAAGTCTTTTATTTTGATAAATGTTCATTTTTTTTAATGAACTGATGGGAAAATTATTTCTGTAGTGCAAGGAAGGCTCATCATCTGAATTTAATAGTTCAGTAAAAGATACTGAAAGTTCATTGGGGTCCATTCCATTGGAATGAGATTCCTTTTTGAAGGAGGAAGATGAAGAAACGGAGGATTCAAACAGAAGCTCATCTTTGGTAAGTGTTGCTTTGTGTAATGAGATCAGAATTTTGGCTAATGAATTTTTGATTGTAGGAATTTAGTTACCTCAATCAAATACCTGAGAACTTACATAAGTTCTTGGGGGAGGTCATGGATCCGGTTGGTGGTGGAAATTGTGGATTTAGAGTCATTTCCAAATCACTTGGTTATGATGAGGATGTATGGTTTCAAGTAAGAAAATAAATGCTTGAAACATTGAGGAAAAACAAGATGTGCTATGATAATATCCATGGTGAGAGTAAAGACATTGAAAAGATATGAAAAAGACATGATGTTAATGACATCAATGAAAAGATGAAATCTTCAAAATGGCTTTCAAAGTTAGATATGGGTCAAATAATAGCAGATACTTATGGAGGATCAATATTTTTCATTTCATTTAATTCATTCTTTACTTATACTCCTATGGAAATGGGGGTAAAATAAGCATCAGACCCAATCTTCATTTCATTTGTTAATAATAACTATTGGTTCCAGCTTGTACTTAAGGGAGATGTGATTCCAATCATTCCCATAGTTTCCAAACCATGTTCCATGATTTCCAATAAAGCCTCTTGTTTGGTTGATCACCTCAAAGATCAACTTGATTTGCATTTTAATTTATAGACATCATTCTAATTTTATCATTTGGGTTTTGATTCTAATTCTGATGTTGTAATTCTATTAATATAAAGGGTAATCACATTTTGAACATCATTATGTTGAGTTTTTCGAGTTAACATCATTATGATGAGTTTTTTGAATGATATTTTATTGGTAAGTAAGTTCAAATTTTTTTGGGCTGATCCCATCATAAGGAGTATGTTTAATTCTGGTGATGGGATCAGATTAACACAAGTTGAATTTGTTTTTTTTTTTTGGTGTTTCTACTTCAGGGCTTGTCAAGTTACTTGTATTTTTTTGGTGTTTTTAATTTAGGGCCTGTCAAGTTGAACTTGTATTTTTTGGCACTTATACCTTAGGGCTGCTCTATAGAATCTTTCATTTTTTATTTAATTTGTGGGTTTTTGGTTCTCTTCAGTTTGCCTTGTTTTTTTATCTTTTTTTCCTTATTTTGATTTTTTTTATTTCATTTTTTATTTTATTTTTTTTTAACTGGAAAATCAACATTTTTTTATTTTTTTGGTTTATTTATGTTTATTTTCATTTTTATTTAGTTTTTTTTAGTTTTTTTATTTTTTTGGCCCCAACGCTTGTAGTTGTGTGGTACCTAACCCGGGCCGCTTTTTGGGGCCGCACAACTACAGCTGAGATGTGTAGAGGCTACACAACCAGATTGCAGTCATTTGGCATGCCACCAGGCCCAAATGAGTCATGTACATGGCCCATTTGGGCCATGAATTCATCATCAACCTATGGGTATATATAGAATTCTCCTGTTTTTTTTTGTGTGTAAGGTATCATGAATTCCATCAGAAATATTAATTTTATCCAAAAAAAAGAATTTTTTGAAATTCTCATCATTTTTTCCAAACTTTGTGGATTTTCTTTTTGAATATTTCAAGAAACTTTCAGTTTTTCTGATTGAATAAGTATATGTGGATTTTTCTTCATTTTTTTCATTTTTGGTAAAAAGGTATTTACCTCCTATCAGAAATATTTTTTGTTTCAAGGATGGAGAATTATTCCTTAGAGGATTAAGGTAGGTTTTTGAAAATTTCAAGACTATTAATTCTAAAAATTTGATTCAGGAATAACCTTCATAATTTCATCCTTGAAAGTTTTGAAATTTCTTTGAGAAACAAAAATAATTTTTTGATGATTTCAGCTAGGAATAAAAATGTGAAGAATTTTCTCTGGTAAATTGATATGTTTATTACCTTTCCTTAAATGAGTTCCTCAATTTAAATATTTCAAAGAAGTGTGATTGATAGGATGAATTGGTGTAGTAATATTTTCATCAGTTATTTTCAGTGCTTGTTTGACTTTTCGGTGGTGATTGTGACCACTTTAAAAAATTTTGAATGATTTTTGCAGTGAAGTTGGTCACAGGATGACTTGAAGGTTTCTGTATAGAATCCATCAAGTTCTGTATATATTTCTATATATATTCTACAATTTTATCTCAAGATTATGCCATATTCAAAGTTGATAATTCAACAGGATATAACAGTTTTTAAGCTTTATAGTTTATTTTGTAATTTATTGTCTCAGCGCCATTATTCAATCAAAGTCAATTTTCATCTCCCATCAAGGCATTTAAAAATGAAATTTTTCCATAATGGATGAGGAATTTTAATGAAAACAGAAGATTCCCTAGGATTTCTCTATTTTATCTGTCAATTTATTGTCATAGGGCTACCCTAGTATGCTTGGAAGGATACAGATGACTAGAGCCTGCTAAAGGATGGGTTGAAGACACCTTTAAAGCCCAAATATGAGTTTAAAGATATGGTCAAAATAATTAGAAGGAAGATATTTAATCCTAAAATAAAGATTCCTGGAAGAATCACAATATATGATTTTCACTCATAATAGAATAAAAGAATGTAGGAGATTAACAAACTGAGGAAACATTTTATGACTGAAAATATTGTTTGATATCAGATCCAGAATGAATAACTTGAGAGATTTATCTGAGGATCAAAAACTGAATGGATTCTTAAGATTTGGATGACAGAATGAACCTGAGAAATGATTTATTGGGGATCAAAAACCCAGTTGTAAATTTAAAGTGATAGTCAATAACAAATGAAAATTTGGTAAGTGATTTTTATCAAAGTTGAACCATGAAATTCATTCCAAGTTGAAAAATTAAAGTGATAATTTGAAGAATCATGGCTCTCAATTTTGATCAAATAATAAATTAGGCCCTAAAATAAAATTCAAATAAATAATGGTTGAACTAAGGCTCAAAAAAAATCTGTGGATATGAACCATGATAATCAGGTATGCGTGAATTTTATTCATATTGATCCAAAGAAAACTAAATAGATTCAAGACTAGCCAGGAAGATTTTTTTGAGTAAATTCAAAAATTTTCCTCATTTTAGAAGATTGATTAAAAGGTTTTGTGAAGTAAGCTGAAGGTCCTTTTTATAACTTAGTGTCATGCATTTAACAAGTTGTGAGAAAGAGTTCAGATTTGAAGATCCTGAGAAGGCTGAGATAAGTATCAAATTTCAATCTCAACTCAGTGAGTTACATACATACATATATATATATATATTTAGATTGAGTCCATGTGCCAATCTCAAGTAAGTCCATGTTTTTTTTCAGCTCAGTTGTTTCAGCATCAAAAAAGTAGGAAAAACCCTCAAACCAAGTCAATATAACAAGGGATTTTATAAAGTAGTGAGGAAGTGGTATATTCCAAACTATATTTTGAGGTATGGTTCAATACTCAAGTCCAATCAGAGAATATTCTAAGGGTCAGGAAAGCTGATTTTTATAATTAAGATTTTACATTTGATGTAGGGATGTTCCACAAGAGCATATCTCTAGTCATTGTGGATGATTGGCTGGTTATATATATCTACCTGGCACACTCCAAGCTCTTGGTTTACTGTTTACCACCATTTTGACATATCCCCCTCTCCTCAATACAATCTACCTCAGTCCAAAAGCATTTCATCAAAAGCATTCTAACAATCAAATGAAATATGCTTCTACTCTAAGCTTTTGAGGGAACTGCTATCTCCAGAAACTCAGTCATCACCTACAATTGCACTTGCATTTTGCAGTACTATCTACCATAAGTTCTGATTTACCTTGCAATTGGGATCACCCCCTTTGACTTCCATCTACAGACAGCTATGGTTATTTCACAAGCCTAACTACCCTTTCCAGTGCTTTTTGGGTCACCCTCAAAATTTCCATTTACACCTTGTATAGTAAATTACCTAACTACTTGCTAAAAGTTCTTCACACCCCTTCTTGTACCCATAACTTAGTCCACTCTTTTGACCCTCATAACATTCATTACTCTGCCTCTTGCATCTCATTTTCATTTGAATTCACATGATGTCATCCCTTGCTTGTACCTTGATGTTGACATTTCATTTTGCCTTGCATTTCCATGTATTTTATGCATCCTTGATATTCCTAGCTAGAGAGGACATCCATAAGGTTTTATCTAGTCATCCACACCACAATGTAGATTACCTGAAAAGGCAAAGACCATGCCTGCAGATTTTTTCCTCAGTTAATTCATTGCATATGTTATTGCGTCTTGTTGAGTCTAGGTGTTTACATTAAGCTTGGCCTCAGGTTCCTCTTTGAAACATCTTCCCTTGCACCTCTTGCTTGAATTCAAATTAATAGCTTTGAACATCAAAGGATATTCTGAATAGCTTCAATATTTCTTCAAGTGTTAATCATGCTCATTTGCACCACATCTGCCTAATTCCTTTCACCTTCTTGGTACATAGGATGGGAATGTGACACTATCTCAGAGATAACATGATAGATTGACTTAGGTAGATGAATTCATAACAGGGTGAGCTCATCAAGAAATGAGAGCTATCCTGCTTTGAGCCATTTGACTCAAACCAAACACTGTTTAACTCAGTTACAACAGGAGAGCTCTCAGACTTCTAAGAATATTGTTGAAATTGATGGTTGTCCTATTTGTTCTCTCATGCTGTAATTAATTTTTGTTTTCTATCTGTTCTGTTATGTGTTTTATTGTTTTGTTCTTGTAATTTTCTTATCTGCTCTTCTACTTGTTCTTGTGTTTGTTCTCTTGCTGGATTGTCTCACACCTCACATCAAAACCATGCATGTTGCCATTCATGACATTCACAGTCACTCCAGTCATCCTCCTCTGCTCTGTTATCTTCCCCTTCTCAACAGTTCTACTCTCTCACTCAAGGATCCCTTTCCCATCCTTCCATCTTCTATCTACCGTTCCACTCACCTGTGTTCTCATTTCCGCCTCATCCTCTCCATCCGGCCAACTCATCATAAATATCCAACTCAACTTGCCTTCTACTCTCTCACTCAAGGATCCCTTTCCCATCCTTCCATCTTCTATCCACCGTTTCACTCACCTGTGTTCTCATTTCCGCCTCATCCTCTCCATCCTGCCAACTCATCATAAATACCCAACTCAACTTGCCTATTCAATTTCCTCTCATCTCTCAGCCATCTCTGTATCTCCCCCTTCATTGACTGTCTACTCCTCAACCTTCAACACTTGAATTGACTCTTTAAAGAGACCAATCTCCTCAAGAATCCCATTGGTTCTCTCTACTATTTGATCCGCTATTTCTGAGTATTCTCATCTGGTGAGAACTGAATCCTTGAAAAAAAGGACAAGCTCTTCCAATCTCAAGCTACCTTGTCCTAATTTTAAAAGAAATATGGAATTGATAAACCGGGAACCGGCTATTTGGATCTCAGGCATGAGATAAGCAAATAAAGAATAGCTAGAGACAGGAAAAAAAGAAAAAAAAAGAAAGGCAATAAACAGCAACAGCACCTCTACAGCCAGGGCTATGGCCTAGAGTAGACTATGTAGAGTTATAGGCGGTGGTTCAACAAATGGACCAATCCTCCCAGATTGACTTGATTTCCAAGGAGTGCAAATTATTTATCTATTCCTGAGATTGAGTTGAAAATTCAGTAGGAACCTACTGCAGTGTCAAGATTGATGGTGATCAGGTTAACAATTTTGTGTATGTTGACCAATCCTAACTAGTCGTATTGATAGCTGGATGAGTTGGTGATCAGGTTGTATGTTGAATGAGAGGGTTCGTGGATGGGAGTTGAGCAGGATTAGAGGCTGGGAGATGACAAAGATGCTTGGGTAGCTTGATTGTCTGGTCTGACAAGTGACAGTGAAGGGTAATCTTCCTGAGAGAGCCGCACTTGCATACGTGAAAACTTTTGAGATAAACAAAATAAAAAAAATAATGACAAGTAGACATTGAATAGAAAACAAATAAGAGATCATCAAAACTGAGGAGGAACTACACATTGGTGATAGCCAAGGTCAACAAACCCGCTCAACTCAACATCAGGATGAATTTATGACCCAATATACTTAGCAAGTCATTGCACGGGTGCTGTACTAGCTGCCTTAGTAAGGGAATCGGCTAGTATGTCTTGAGATGAGATAAGCTTTATGTCAATTAGCTGGTTGTTCAAGTCCTTCCAGAGACTCTTCAGCTTAATGTTGATGTATTTAGCATGTGACTTACATCCAAATGTCTTAATCTTATCATTTATCCCTTTATTTTCAATTAGATCTATGGGCAATGGGGGTTTAGATCTCCAGATCTTGCCAATCAGTTGATGAATCCAACGCCCTTCAAGATGACTGGCAGACAGCACATTAAATTCTGACTCTGTAGAAGAGTGAGCTATGCTTTGCTGTTGACGGCTGGTCCAGTAGATGGGAGATCCCTTGTAGATACAGATAAATCCTGTTTGCAACAATTGGTTGGTGGGATCATCCCCACAATTGGCATCACTGTAGATAACCAGACAAGCCGCAGGAGTCTTGGCACAAAAGATGAGCTGGTAGTTGATTGTCTTCAGAAGGTACCTCCATTTTCAACTTCCTTCCAGTGCTAGATTCCTTGATTCTCAGAGAAACAAGCTAGGTTAGACACAGGAAAGCTGATTTCTGGCCTAGCCAAGGTTGAAATAAAGTTGAGTCAACCAATTGGTGAGCAATAACTTTTGTTCAATTCCTTTCTCAGTAGCCGGTTGAAGATGGAGGCCCAAGGTGCAAGGATTATTCATGGGCTCAGCATTGAACAGGTTCTTGTTTTACAGTCCTTTCTGGATATGATTAGGGATTAACAGAGCTATATAGTCTTTGCCAATTTCAACCTTCATATCCAGCAGCGTATCCACATCATGGGCCAAACAGTCTTTGAACCTGTCCAGGAGCTTAGCCTTGAAGAAATCAGCGTTCCCAACAACCACAAGATTGTCAACATGGAAAAATAGAGAAGTAACTTTGTCACAGTGAAGATAGAGACAAGGATTTCTGTTTCTTTCTTTGAATCCATTCTCCTTGATCCAAGTGCTGAGAGTCTTGTACTAGTTCAAGGGAGCCTGCTTCAGGCCGTACAGGGATTTAATTAGCTTCAGGTGTTTGGAAATTCTTTTTAATCAAGCTGGGGTCTTGATGAAGACACTTTCTTCTAGGGGTGCATGAAGGGACACTCCTTTTACATCAAACTGCAGAATTTTCAGATTTTTGTCTACTGAGTAACTGAGAAAGGCCCATAGAGAGGCAACTTTCCCAGTAGGAGCAAAGGTTTTAAAATAATCTATACCATGCCTCTGGTTATAACCCTGAACACAGACATGGGCTTTCAAAGTGGACTGTCCAGTGTGAAGATCCTGCTGAATTTGGACCGCCCAGGTTGTATTGAGGGGGTTGACAACTTCAGATTCATCTTCATGTTCCCAGACATCAAGTTCCTCAATAGTGTTGGCTTCTTTCTTGATTGGTGGAAGCCAGAAAGGTTGCTTGAGAGCCTCATGGATACTACTTTGCAATGATTCATGGTGGTAACGACACTGCTTGTGAGGATCATTGGCCCACAAGGTTAGTCAAAGAGCAGTATTTAAAGCAAAAGAAATGCTGAGGAAATAATTTCTTATGATTGATACTTAATCCAAGGCAGAGGCAATGGCACACTTGTGAATTTGAATGAATTGATCAATGAATGGATGGAAAACAGCAGGTAGAAGAGCTCCTTAAATAAAAAAGATGGTTCTCATGTGGAGCTCATGTAATGACAAGCAAAAGGGAAAAATTCCTCCCCAAATGGGCTCTTCAGGCTCTACAAGCCCTGTTACTTTATTTGTGCTTACTCAGCCCACTTGGCATCAGTTCTGAGCCCTTTTGACCAGCCTTTACCGGTCAAATATGGTGTTTCAACCCTCACAGGGCTGAACTAGCCCCTTGCTGTTCAGACCCTGGCTGGTTGTCTATTACAACCAGCCCTGTTACCTGGTTACATCTCTCTTCTAACCTTACTGGCCCTTTCTATACACTCACAGGCCTGGTTTCCTCCTGAAACCATTCCTGGCACTCAAAATGGCCAGGGTGGACCCAGAATCACTCTTGGTCTGGCCAAGGACCCATCAGGGGGGGTGTAACCAGTGGGTGTCCCCCCCCCTCCTTTGGTCAAATCCCCTGGGGAAATTATCAAATCCCCCCCCCAGGGGCCATGGGGGTCAAGAAACCCTGGTTTCATCACACATAAGGTGGAATGGGTGGTGGTCAGGGCCACCCAGCCCCATTGGTTTCCTCCCCCTTGGTAAAGGGGGGGGGGAGATGGCCCCAGTGGTCTTGATGTGGGGGGGTGATCCAGTCCCCTCCCACCTTGCTGGTTGCCTTTGTTGCAACTGGCTGACTGGTCTGGTCAAGGAAGTACCAGCCATCCTCCCTCCCCCTCATGACCAAGCAAGGGGAGGGAGGGAGGCAGGGGCCGCAACCAGCCAGGTGGCGCAACTGGGGCCGCAGCCCTGCACACAGCGGGTGGGGGCACTCCAAAGGGAGTGCCCTGCCCCCTAAAAAGGCCCTGCCCGGGCTGTTGGGCCCCAGGTGAGAAACAAGTGGCCCCAAGCAGGAAGAAACCTGGGCAGCGGGCCCAATGGGCCACCAAGGCCCAATGACCCCAAATAACATACTTTGGCGGGCCAGCCTGTCTGACCAAGTATGTCCATAATAATCCTTGGGCCCATAAATGCCCAGATAATCCCATCTGGCTAAGTTGGCCCATCCAACCTGACAGGCCTGTCAAGGCCCATGTCCCATTTGACTTGGAAAACGTTTTTTGGCGCCCAAATGCCAAAAACCAAGAACATCCACATAGGCCCATGTGGCTCATGTGATTTCCAAAGGGCCTTGCAGGCCCATTTGGATTACACACTAATATGCACATTACCTGAGTGCATTGGTATTTTAACACACCACCTTAATCCAAAATGGATTCCATTTGCATACTATACACAAAACCTTGATGTTTGTTCCTATCTAAAGCCTTAGTTAAGATATCTGCAATCATTTCTCCAGTGGACATGTACCATAACACTATCTCTTTGCAGTTTACTGCATCACATATATAGTTATAATGAACATCAATATGTTTTGTTCTTTAATGGAACACTTGATTCTCTGCCAAAAAACGGCACTCTGATTATCAGAATACAAAAATGGAAAGCCTTGTGGTTTCTTTGTATCCTCTAAGACCTTTCTCAACCATTTTACTTCCTGTGAAGCTGACAGGTACGCTCTGTACTCTGCTTCTGTTGATGAAAGACTTCTTGCTGACACCTTTTTGGACATCCATGACACTAAATTATTCCCTAAGAAAAATACAAAACCACTTGTTGATTCCCTAGTTTAACCATCTGCCCCACTTGCATCAGAATAACCAACCAATTCAAAGTTTGCTGACTTTGAAAACTGTAGTCCCAGACTGAGTTTTCCTTTAAGATACCTCATAACTCTCTCAAATGCTGATCAATGCCTCATGCTAGGTCTTTCTAATTTTTGTGACACAAAACCAATTGCAAATGCAATATATGGCCTTGTACACTGTCCCAACTAATTTAACAATCCAATAGCTCACCTATAATCATTCCAAGATTGAACAAACTCTAGATGCTCTTCATCTGTAGACTTTTCTAACCAAATGTTAGACTTCATTGGAGTACCAAACTCTTTTGCATGCTCTAAGCCATACTGCTTAATTAGAGCTGACACATAATGGTTCTGATCCAACTTGATACCATTTTTGCTCTTACTAACTTTCATTCCCAGCACCTGCTGTGCTAGACCAAGATCTTTTATCTTGAACTCCTTTTTGAGTGTCTCCATGACTCTCTCCTTAGCATTCCCAATAATGATTATGTTGTTGACCCAGAAAAAAAAATTGCATCCTTTCTCACAAAGAGAGAATGGTTGGCCTCAATCTTCCTGAAACCAACTTCCATCAGTTTCTTAGTCATAGTGCTATACCCTGACCTAGCTTCCTACTTTAATCCATACAGGGATCTACACAGCTTGAGGACATATTCCCCTTTATCTTCTGAGAGGAAACTTCTCACAAAGATTTTCTTCATAGTTTCTGGCTGGGTCTCTACCAGCCATTCCTTGAAACCATCAGGAATTAAAATATACACAGTCTCCTCCTCTCCAAGTTTTGCATTCAAGTATGTAATCACAAAATTGGCTTGTCTGATTTCTTCACCCAACTCCACTGCCAAAGCAATGATGTACCTGAAGGTGGAAATCCTCCCAGTTGGAGAGAAAGTATCCTGGTAATCATTACCCTCTCTCTGCTTTAAGCCCTGTGCAAGCCATCTAGCCTTCAACCTCTTCAAAACTCCATTAGTATCAAACTTCTTATTCAACACTAATCTAGACCCAAAAATGGTCTTTTGCTTTGGAACTGAATCCCCCTTAAGCACTTAAAGAACAATCATTCTCCAGAGAATAAAATTCCTCAAAAATATCTGTCTTCCAATTGGCTCTCTTGTCAGAATTCATAGCTTGGCCAAAGCTATTTGGGTTAACTATAATACCCATCTCTAAACTTAACTTTAGAATCTCATTAAGCATACACTGTTCCCAAAGTGTATCTTCTTCATATTCTGCAGAAGCATAATGGGACTTCCATTCACCATACCTATCAACAGGTATTCTCATCCTTCCACTCCTTCTAACTGGAGGTGGAGGCTCATCAGGTTCTGATTCCGCAGACTCCCCTAGAGCAAGTACTGAACCCTCCTGTGGCATGTCTGCCATCTCAAGGTCATCATTAATGACATTCTCCCCAGCCTCTGCTGGTGAATTAGGCTCTAATGATATGTCCTGCTGTGATTCCTGAACAGAAACATCTTCACTCCTCTTGATTGGAAAGGTACCTTCTTCAAATTTTACATCTCTACTACAGATAACCTTTCTTGTCCTTGGACAATAAATCCTATATGACTTACTTATTAAATCATAGCCTACAAGTGCCCCTTTTCGGGCTCTAGGATCTAACTTACCAACCATCTCATTATGGTGGAAAATATAATACACTAAGCAACCAATTTTTCTTAGGTGTGATTTTTTGGGGTACAAATTCCAAAACTGATAATGCGGACTTTTCCCATTAACACTTACTATATTGCGCAAAAGACACTGTGCACACCAACTCAGCCCATAAAAATTTGGTAGACCAGATTGAGCCATGATAGGTCTGAATTTGTCTAATAAAGTCCTATTCATCCTCTTAACTATTCCATTGTTTTGTGGAGTACTAGCAGTACAAACTACATGAGTGATGCCATAATCATTCAACATTTTCTCAAAATTCTTTACTCACAAACTAACCCCCTCAATCAGTAATAAACCTCTTGAACTCGTTCATCAAACCATTCTTTTTCCAGAATTGGAAGATTACTGAAACCCCCTCTGTGGTCTGATCTTTTCATCTTATTTGTTTTACCCAAACATAACTAGTTGCTGTATCAACTAAATTGATTAATAATCTTGCCCCTCCAAGGGACACTGGTGTAAATGGCCCTTCCAAATCAACAGAAAATTCCTCTCTAGGAACTTCTGTGCAATCTCTGCTCTTTGATAAAACATTTCTGGTCTTGGCCCCTAAGGTACAACTATCACAGTTGCTGTAATTCACCTTATGGCCACTTCTATGGTGAGAAACAGTGCTCAGAGCTGAAAACTTTAACAAGTTAGCACAGAGCAACTTTTTCCAAAATTGTACACTCAGGATAGTTCTCCCATTCAAATCAATAGCAAAATTATCTTCTTGAAGATAAAGAATTTGGAACCCTTTTTTCCAGAGAAAGCCAAGACACACAAGGTTATAAGGCAGATCTGGTACATAGAACACTTTCTCAAAAGATATTTTGAAAACCAAGTGATTTAAGATTTGAAAACAAATTTGGCTCAAAAAACATGTGGTCTGTACAACCAGAATCAATGAAAACAAGAACATTCTCCTTCAATCCTCCTTTAAGGAAAGAAAAATTATCAGCTACTGATAATTTCTTATAATCAAGGTTAAAATTACCCACTTCATAATCAATCAAGTCCTTTTCTTGATCCTCAATGAGCTTTGCCTTCTTGTTGGGGACATGTTCCACAACAGAATTTTCTGATCAGCATTCAAATGCCACCATAGAAATGTTCTCCATTTAAAGGTTGACCTCCTTGTCATCCTTGTATTCTTCTTCAGAATTTTTCCTCTTCTTGGCCTCCTTGCAATCCTTTGCATAGTGCGCCTTCTTCTGGCAATTATAACATAAGACCTTTGATATATCCCTCTTGTAATTTGCCTTCTTTCTGTATTTTCCTGTCTTGCCAACCAGGGCAGTTCCTGGGCCCTCCTTCATCTTAAATTGAAGATCATCCTTTTCAATTCTCTTCAGCACATCCTTTTCCCCAGGAATTGGATTCAATTGAGATATAATCCTAAACAAGGACTCATACTCTTTTGGTAGCTTCTGCAGAATTAAGAGTGGCAAACACTCAGGATCCATGTTCAGCCCAGATTAATTAAACTAGCAATTCTTGATCTTGCCTACCCAACTAATTGTTTACAGTTGACAAATCTCAACTGAAACAACTTATTAAAGGCAATCCCCTTCTGATGAACAGAATTCCCAGCATACTTTGCCTTGAGCATCTTCCATAAAATGGTTCTCATCCTCTTCTTTTCTTCTTTCAAAGTCTCAGCAACCCATGCCATACAACTTTCATACAAATGCCTAAGAATGAGATGGTAAGACTTCTTCTCTACCTCTGAACTAATCAAGGTATCATCTGAATCCATAATCTCCCCAAAAAAAATGTTGTCCAGCTCACTGTCCATCAAGACAGGCTAAGCACTATAGTTTTGACCATTCAAAAAAATCTTGGTGGAGCTGGATTCTGGGATATAAGACATCTTCTTGGAAAACTTGAGGTCCTTGAGGTTGTCCATAATAAGGTATAAGGGTCTTTATTGCTTGGAGATAATAATTATGATGGCACTGATTATGTGTGAGAATTATTGGCCCAAAAGCTTAGTCAAAGAGCAGTATTTCAAGCAAAAGAAATTCTGAGACAAGAATGTCTTATGATTGATCCTTAATCTGAGCCAGAGGGATTGGCACACTTGTGAAATTGAATGAATTGATGAATGAATGGATGGAAAACAGCAGGGAGAAGAGCTCCTTAAATCAAAAAGATGGTGCTCATGTGGATTTCATGCAATGACAAGCAAAAGGCAAAAATTCCGCCCCAAATGGGCTCTATAGGATCTACAAGCCCTGTTACTTTGTTTGGGCTTACTCAGCCCACTTGGCATTAGTTCTGAACCCTTTTGAACAGCCTGTACCGGTTGCATTTGGTGTTTCCGCCCTCACAGGGCTGAACCAGCCCCTTGCTGTTCAGACCCTGGCTGGTTGTCTATTACAACCAGCCCTGTTACCTGGTTACATCTCTCTTCTTACCGTACTGGCCCTTTCTATACACTCACAGGCCTGGTTTCCTCCTTCAACCAGGCGCCTGGCCCTCAAAATGGCCAGGGCGGACCCAGAATCACTCTGGGTCTGGCCAAGGACCCATGAGGGGGGGTGTAACCAGTGGGTGTGCCTGCCTGCCCCCCCTCCTTTGATCAAATCCCCTGGGGAAATGATCAAATCCCCCTCTAGGGGCCCTGGGGGTCTATACTCCCAGGGGTCATCACACAGAAGGTGGACTGGGTGGTGGTCAGGCCCACCCATCCCCATTGGTTGCCTCCCCCTTGGTAACAGGGGGGGGAGATGGCCCCATTGGTCTTGAGGTGGGGGGGTGATCAAGTCCCCTCCCACCTTGCCGGTTGCCTTTTTTGCAACCAGCTGGCTGGTCTGGTTGAGGAGGGACCAGCCATCCTCCCTCCCCCTTGCAACCAAGAAAGGGGAGAAGGGAGGCATGGGCCGCCAGCCCCCACAGCTGCGACAAGCTAGGTGGTGCAACCAGGGCCGCGACCTGGCACACAGCAGGTGGGGGGACTCCAAACAGAGTCCCCTGCCACCTAAGACCACCCGGCGTGGGCCGTTGGCCCCCAGGTGAGAAACAAGCGGCCCCAATGGGCCACCAAGGCCCAATGATCCCAAAAAACATACTTTGGCGGGCCAGCCCATCTGGCCAAGTATGTCCATAGTAATCCTTGGGACCATAAATTGCCAGATAAGCCCATCTGGCTAAGGTGGCCCGTCAAGGCCCATGTCCCGATTGACTTGGAAAAGGTGTTTTGGCGCCCAAATTCCCAAAAACAATAAAATCCACATAGGCCCACGTGGCCCACATGATGTCCAATGGGCCTTGGAGGCCAATTTTTGCATCCCATTTGGATTACACACTCATATGCACATTACCTGAGTGCATCCGTATTTTAACACCGCTCAGGGGCTTTAAGCTTTGATTTATCCCTCATTCTGGGTTTCAAAAATTGTAAAACTTCAGTTTCTGAGAGGTCTGAGTCAAAAGAGTTCTGGTATTCACAGTCATTTTTGTTTGGCATTTGTTCTTCCAGATCCTCAGCTGCAATCTTTTCTTTGGCTGCGGTTTTGGCACTTGAGGTAGTCCCTTCTGCCTCTCTTGAGAGCATAGATACAAACACTCCATCAGAGATGTTGTCATTGAGTCTAAATGAATCCCCAGTTTTTTTGTCTTTAAGAAATCTCATGTGCTTTGTTTCAATTATCTTTCCATATTTTTTAAGCAACTTGTATGAGTGAAAGCAAGGGTTATACCCTATTAATATTCCCTCTTCACCTTTTTTGCTTATTTTTTATTTGATTTTATCATTGCTGAGAAAGTACACTACTCTTGCCCCGATAGTTTTGAGATAGTCTTTTGGTAATTTGGCTTTGTGTAGCATTTCCCAGGGGGATTTTCTTGCCTTTTTGGATGGTATTTGATTCAGGGCTAAGCAGCAGCTTTGGATAAACATGTTCCAGCAGTTCTTTGGTATTTTTGTGGAACTGAAGACTGATTTCAAAGATTCCATTATAGTACAATTGGCTCTTTCAGCCTTCCCATTGTGTTTAGAGTGATAAGGCTTGCTGTCAAGGTGATTAATTGATTTGGATTTGAAGAAGGACTTGAGAGACTCATTGAAAACTTTTTCCCCTCCATTGGAGACAAATTCAGAAGGGTACCTATGTTTCTTCCTTTCTTCATTCTCTATCACAAAATTGATGGTTTCAGTTGCAGCGTCCTTTGAAGTAAGAGGAAAGGCCAATAGATAACAGGACTTATTTTCTACCACAGTGAGAAAGTACCTCATTCCCCCTTTGCTGTTAGTGTTGAAAGGACCCATTAAGTCAAGCTGGAGTTTATCAAATTCTTTTGAAGCAGGTATTTGATCCTTATTGAATGGTTCTCTGTTGATTTTGCTCTTTTTGCAAGCCACACATTCAAAATTGCTTTGAGTTTCTTTCTTGATGCAATAGCCAAGGTGCTTCTCCAGTCAATCAATGCTTGCATGCCCCAGTTTGAGTTGAAGGTCCTGGAGTTCTGCTAGGGATAGGTAACAGGGATAATCTTGATTTTTCCCTACTCTCCTAGTGATATGAGATATAGATTTTTAAGATTTTTCCTCTAGGATCATGAGGAGATTATTCCCCATTTTTCCAGTTAGAATCTGAGCTCCAGCGTGTTGTAAGGCAAAAACAGGAGATTCTGACTTGGTATTGACTTTCAGACTGCATCCTTTTAGCAGCGGCGCGCCAAGTGAAACCAGGTTAACCGTTGCTTCAGGAACCCCCGCAGCATTTTCAAGATGGATTTTCTTCCCGTTACTGATTAGCATGGCAGTACCAAGGCCTTGGATAGCAATCCCCTCAACTTTCTTTCCAGTTTTAATGAAATCCTCCCTGGACTTTTCAGAAAGTGATAGAAAAGAGTTACGGTCATGGAGCATGTGGATTGAGAACCCACTATCTAACATGAATCAAGCTGAGTTGGAGTTGTTGTGGATGTTGGAGGAGCAGAAGAAGGAGTAGTCATAATTATCGGCCTCAGCCTGAGGCTTTTTCTTTGCACTGTGTCTTCCCTTGCTTGGAGGGTTTTCAGGTGGCAGTTTAGGGTTTTTGGCCCAGCAGGAGGATGATAAGTGAGATTCAATGTCAGGGTTGTGTTTTCCATTTTCACATTGTGGATAGTTGACTTCTCTTGGAGTTTTGGAGTGATATATTGAAGTATTGGTATCTGATGTTTCAGCAGCCTTGGATTGAACTTTGTTCTTGTGCTGAAAAAGATGATTTAAGACCAGCAAGACAGACAATTCACTGCCAGAGTGCATAATATCTGATCTCATTGTCTTGGGGGAGTCTTGGAGCTTGAAGAGTATAAGGTATCTGAGAATATCACTTGGTAAGTCTATGCCAACCTTGTCTATCTTTCCAAGATGTGCCCTCACTGAGGTGACAAATCCATTGATTTTTTTGTGGTCAAAATCCAGGTAGATAAAATTGAAGAACATTCTAGCTCTATTTGCTGCCTGACTTGAGGCAAAATTATTCTTTGAAGCCAGCCAGATCAGTTTGGTTGAGTCTTCATTTTCCAGTATTATGATGTTGGTATGAGTACTGGGATCCAATTTTGACATTAGATAACTGGCCATCTCATTGTTGTTGGGAATTTCAATGTGAGGGTCAACAGAGTTGATCACATCCAGGATGTCTTGCATTTTGAACAGTTGATCCATTTTCTTTCTCCAGATTGAATAGTTTGTTTCTGACAACAGGGGAGTAGATTCCATAAGTGATTTGAGAGCCAGTGCCTTGAAATTTTCTTTAACTCCTGGTCCAGGTGATTCTGGGGTTCTTTCCATATTGTTTGAGCTCAAATGATCCATATTTTGGCTTTCAACCATGTAAAAGAAATATGGAATTGATAAACCCGGACCAGGCTATTTGGATTGCAGGCATGAGATAAGCAAATGAAGAATAGCCAGAGACAGGAAACAAAGAAAAAAAAGAAACGCAACAAACAGGAAAAGCACCTCTACAGCCGGGGTTATGGCCTATATTAGACTATGTAGAGTTATAGGCGCTGGTTCAACAAATAGACTATCCTCCCAGATTGACTTGATGTCCAAGGAGTGCAAATTATTTTTCTATTCCTGAGATTGAGTTGAAAGTTCAGTAGGAACCTACCGCAGTTTCAAGATTGATGGTGATCAGGTTGACAAGTTTGTGTACGTTGACCAATCCTACCTAGTTGTATCAATAGCTGGATTTGTTGGTGATCAGGGTGTATGTTGAATGATAGGGTGCCTGGATGGCAGTCAAGAAGGATTAGAGGTTGGTAGACAACAAAGATGCTTGGGTAGCTTGAGTGGCTGTTCTGACAAGTGACAGGGAAGGGTAATCTTCCTGGGAGAGCTGCACTTGCATACGTGACAGCTTGTGAGATAAATGAAATAAAAAAATAATGAAAAGTAGACATTGAATATAAAACAAGTAAGAGAGCATGGAAACTGAGGATGAACTACACAACAGTGATAGCTAAGATCAACACTAATTACTTTCTCCTGAGTCCTGTGTTTTCCTGCATCCTCTAGCTCTTCTCCTCAGTTTTCCATCTGTCTCTCCAAAACTCTTTCTGGCCTGTTGATTCAGTCATTTCCTCTAGATGGATGGCTTTGGTTTCCATCTCTGTGACTTAGACCAAGAAATTTTATCACAATTCACAGTTAAAAGTGTTTCAACCAATCAAAGCCAGCTGTCTCATAATCCCAAGGATGTACAAAGTCAACCCAACCATACTCAAAAAAACCATTGAGGCCATCCCCCTCCTGACTGGCAAGAATTTTACCATATGGAGAATGTCAGATTGCTACTATTGCAGAGCAAGCTGCAAAAGTAACAAAAATAACATAAAAATCATAATAGTACAATTGACCTAAGAAGAAGTAGGAAAAACTTAAATATTATTACAGAAATGGGTTTTCCATCCAAAATTAGGTAGGTTCGCTCACTGACCCCACCCTTGAAATCCAACTCCTTATATTTTTAAATAATTAAGGAAAGAAAGACCAAAATACTACGGCTCTGCTATTGAGCTTTTTGGCCAATTAAATATTTCACACACATTGTCACGTATAGGTTTCACACCTAAAATTCAGTCAGAATTGAGGTGTTATGTATATTTTAGGGGTTATGGGCGGCAATGGGTTTTGTCACAATTCCCGCACGCAGCTGCAGAAGCCAATGCACCGGCGCGCGGCTGGGATACAGCCTTGTCACTCCTTCGAGGTTGTGTACGCAGCCCCGGGCCTCTGACAAGTACGCAGCCGCGGGACTACGGGTTGACAGAGTGACAGGCGGCCTGAGAGGCTCAGGTACCGCGTAAACATGCTACAACATACACGGGAACTTCCTACATATGTAATAAATGTTCCGGTGGATAGTAGACAGTCTAAAAATTCATAATATTATATAAAAATACATAAATCATCCTTATACGTATTTTTTATTTAACATAATCCAACATACCAAGAATTTCAAAAATAAGACAATGAAAACTTCTAAAAATATATTAAAAAACTTTCATATACTTTTATGAGAATTTCCAGAAATCAATATTTTTGTGACATACTAAGGAAACTAATTATTTAAAAATATTACATGAATTCACATGACTTATACTTTTAAGTAATTATTATAGTAAATCAATCGGAACTCGAAAATAAAGAGTAAAATCAATATTATGAATTTTACTCCATTTATTTAATAGATAATGAGAACTCACCTGACATCAAGATGTCCGTAGAAATGTCTATTTATATAATGATTAAACCACTGGGAACCTTTACTAAGCATAATTAATTAAATAATACATAAATAAGACAGATTAGTGCTTTTCACACGTCCTAATGTCTATTATAAAGTGGAATAATTCCCATACCCCGTGGAATTAGATGCTACCCGTGCTATAGCACCAAGAACACATAACAGGCTACCCCTGGTTACCCTGCTAGCCTTAGTGTCCGTCCCTTTCAGCACCTAAAACCCTCAGAAGGACAATATTGGGACTCCAAAATCTATAAATAAAGAGCTCTTTTGAGGATGTTGATGGGCAGAGACCCAGTAATATTTTTATCCAGACACCTTTCCAAGGTAAACAAGTACTTATAAGAGATAAGTAAGTGATTTTTGGCAATTTCTGATCAGTAATATCCATCCTCAAACTCTTTCTATCAATTAAAACTGCTGAACAACCTTATAACCCCAGTATACAGGTTTAACCCATCAGTACACGTCTCAAACAGATACCCAAAGGATCTAATAATATACCAGTAAGTCTTATTATCCTTTCTCTTTTGTCGTAGCTTGCCTACAAGGCCCTACCACTCCACTGTGTATTTTATATACATATTATCTTTGGTTAAAATTTTCTTTAAACTAAGGAGCCCAAAGTAACCAGGACTACGTGTTTTCATACTGAAATCCCTGAAGAGAGGTGTTTAAGATCCCCAATATAATTGTTTCCCCTCTATAAATATTTAATAATCAATTTATTCATATTGATTCAAGACAATAAACAATAACCAAACCACTTCACCTTGAAATAAGCTTAATCCAAATATTCTATGGATTTTTGCTGCATTTATTAAATAATATATTTATTATTTACTCTATCACCTCTGGTAGCTAAAGGATAGCAAGGATCTTGGCATCCAGGAGGCTGACAATTGGGGGTCTGGCCCGGAAATATTCCATTTTATTATATTTAATACCTTGGACCAGACATTTCACAAAAAAATAAAATCAAAGATAAATTTATCTGACTTTATAACTGTGATTTATCATTAAATTCTTTTGCAGTGGATTTAAAAACCAATGCAGAATTAATAAAATATTATTTAAATCTTTTAAAGATAAGAAAAGAAGAATATATTGAAAATTATAAACCTACTCGTTGGAAAGCTTTGACTCAAGCTGATCAACTTAATACCTCTTCTGCACGTAAACACTTAGATAAACTACTTGAACAAGAAGATCTTGAAAGGTGTATCAACTTTCAGGCTCTATTAAGGAAACATAAAGCTTGGAAAAAATACCGTATAAATTACTTTTTGAAATACAAAAGTAAGTACACAACTTGCATTACCATATTATTTTTAAAGAAAATAATATTAATATATTTTATTAAACCAATAAAATACACTTTTTTATTGGTGAACCCTCCTGTACCAGAAACCACCGCCACTGAAGTTGATCTATTGGATCAGGAAGTCCCAGACATCTCTGGACGCCCTGAAAATATTGATTGGGCAGTTTAAGACCTCATTAGAACCCACCAAGACCCCGTAGGATTACCTACTAAGGATCAATTTAACCCCAATAAGGTCTTGGTACCTTTGAACATCAATTTAAGTGAGTTTTGAATAAAACTTATTTTTACAGATTTTTTCTGTAAAACACTTACAAACATATTATTCAGAAAATGAATAGAGGTAACACAAGAGCCTCAGGAAGAATTCACTCATATGGATCTTTGCAAACAGCTCTCAGTAACCGTGAGAGCACCAATAAGGACAACCATGAAGGGACTAGAACCCGTGACTCAAATGTTGATGGACAAGGAGCAGCACCAATCACTTCTTCCCTCTCCCAACCTAGAGCCGGAGAAGGTAGTAGAATCAAGCCACCCTCCTTTACAAAAAGATTCCCTGCAGCCACCCCAGCAGAACCTGGCCAAGGAAGCCAGGATCAAAGACTTATTCAAAGAGCATGTGAAATATTGGGAAGAATTCAAAGAAGCCCAAGCCAAGGAGGACATGTTATCTATAAAAAAGATAATCTCCCTGGCAAAAGCCACCCAGATAGCTCTTCAGAAAATGATTCCAAGGAAAGAGGTAGAATCCTACATAGAAAAGTGGAATCCTTGGGATCAATTAGCCCAACTGAAAGGCAAAGAATCAGGAAAGAAGAGATCCTCTTCCCATCCCAAGCCAAAGGGAAAGAAAGACTTGGACCAGATAATATCCCTAGCTCAAAAGTGGAAAAAGGTTTACAAAAATTAGCCTCTAATTCTGAGCCCAAACAAACCTCTGATGGAATTACTTCCTTTTCTAATGATATGCGTCATAATTTCAAAATTGTTTGTGAAAATTTGGATGGGATTTATACCCAAATGGATAAATTAACCTCAGTGGTAGCCAAATTGATTAATAACCAAACAAAGACTGTAGGAATGGAAGAAATTAAAGAACACACAGAACAGTTATTGGAGACAATTAATCAAGGTAAGATCAAACAGACTCAAACAATTGAGAATATGTTATCAGGAATTCAAGAAGATTTTATTATTTCTTTCCACCCCTTAAAAGAAGAATTGGCAACCACCACTAACAGCTCTATTCTATCCCTCAGTGAAAAATTCGATGTGTTTAATAACAAAGTGGACGTGCAACTTAATCTGATCAAAAATGATCTTAGAGACTTAAAATTCCGTCTGACCAACCCCTTGGGGAGTACTACAGAGGAACCAAAACCTCCCAGACAAACCACTACTCCTTATGCACCACCCTTATTAGGAATGCATAGGAGTGACACCTTTAGGCCTAGTCCTACTCCTGAGATGAAGCAAGCACTCAAACTTTTACCTCCTATTTCTGAATCACCCAAGTTCTCCGGTGAAGGAGAATACAATCATATAAATTTTATTAAATTTATTGACTACACCATTAACTCTTATGACCTACCAGAAGCTATAGCTGTAGTCAGGCTACCCAGACTATTTGAAGGAGTATCATTGGACTGGTTTATCAGTAAGAGAGAAGAAGTAGGATCCTTACCATGGAATTCTTGGAAACTTCTGATTAAAGAAAAATTTGGTTGTAGAATGTGGAAAAGGAAAATGATGAAAAATTTGGAAAATTCCTCATTTGACCCCTCCAAGGATAAAACTCACA
Organism: Puccinia polysora; assembly: GCA_025617555.3. Taxonomy (NCBI): domain Eukaryota; kingdom Fungi; phylum Basidiomycota; class Pucciniomycetes; order Pucciniales; family Pucciniaceae; genus Puccinia; species Puccinia polysora. Next base: position 35,114,369 of record CM062623.1, on the reverse strand, counting down.
AATGGTGCTTGGAACAGAAGAAAAGATTGGATTGCTTCTATCCAGATGCTGATAAAGAGGAAGTAAATGGAATACTCCTCAACCTGTGTCCTGGCAATCTTAACCATAGTGTAAGATGTAGGATGAGTATGGATGCTGACTTGCCCACTCTAATCAATGTGCTAGAAGAAGTAATATACATGAATGGGTTAGACAAGAAAGCCCCTCCCAGACCCAAAGAGAACTATAACATCAACAAAACCAGAGAACAAACTCCTCTGATAAATTCCTCTGATAATAAGAAACCTAATGAGAATAGGGATAAAAAGAGGATGCCGGCAATTTGTTGGAATTGTAACAAGACTGGGCATATGAGACAAGACTTTCCATTACCAAAAAGGATGATAGCAGTCTTGGAAGGAGAACAGGAGGTTGAAGAGAATCAGAACTGTGAAAATATAGCTGATACTGAAGGATATCTTTCTGAATGTGAATTGATCCTGATCAACCCTGTCAATATTATAGAAGGAGATATAGGTACTTCTGCAGAAATCAATAACATCCATGGGGATTCTAGCCTGCCCCAACAATGGGATTCTACTATAATTGCTAGACATATTATGGATTTCAAACCATTAACAGTTACACCTATGAGTGGGAAAAGTTATACCACTGGTCAAACGTGTTATGCAACTAGGTTGTATAAAAACAGACCTATAAGTTTATTACTGGATAGTGGAGCCTTTTGCTCATGTTTCTGTGCTGAATTCTTAAACAAATGGGACCCCAATTGGAGAGAACACCTTTTTCCCATTCCAAAAGCCAAGTTCAGCTCTTGCAACTCTACCATGAATGCTATTGGAGTATGGACTGCTCCTATAATACTACCTCACACTGAAGGATCTTTGAGAATACAAGTGAAATTTGTAGTATTTCTCAACGGACTATGTGACTACCTGATACTGGGTAATGATTCCTTATGTCTATATGGTATAGACGTGTTCCAGAGTAAAGGAAGATACTTCACAGTAGGAGTTAATTTGGATAAGAAGTTTAAGATATGCACCATTTGGTCTAACTTCCCCTCCTCTACTTATCAAAAGCATTTAGAAGACTTTGACCAAGAATATTTCTCTCAAGCAGCTCTGAATATGAAAATTTCTGAGGAACAGAAGAAAGATATATTGAAAGTCTGCTTTGAGAACCAGAATGCTTTTTGTACTAAAGATCATCCTATTGGTGATATTAAAGGACATGATATGGTATTGACATTGACCATTAAGCCTCCCTATCCTCCTAACTTAAGAAGGCCAGCCTATCCCTCTAGTCCTAAGTCTAGAAGAACTCTTGAGGAACATATCCAAGAACTGATAGACTTGCAAGTATTAAGGAAATTAGGGCATAATGAACAGGTAGATGTGACCACACCTGTAATCATAGCTTGGCATAATGACAAGTCAAGAATGGTAGGAGACTTCAGAATGCTCAACAATTACACTCAAGCAGATTATTATCCTATACCCTGCATTGATCATGCTCTGCATAACTTGTCCAAGGCTAAGTACATCACTACTATGGATATGCTTCAAGGCTTCCACCAGATACCAATAAGCCCTGAAAGCAGGAAGTTTATGAGAATAATCTGTCATTTGGGAATATATGAATATCTTAGGATGCCCTTTGGTATAAAGAATGCTCCATCAAACTTCCAGAGAAAAATGGATACAGCTCTAGTTACTTACATCAGACAAGGATGGATGATGGTATACATAGATGATGTTATCATATACTCTGATGAATGGGATACTCATATCAACCAAGTAAGATTAGTACTCCAGACAATCTCCAGAGCAGGACTAAAAGTTTCCATGAAAAAATGCAACTTTGGCTACGGAGAATTGAAAGCCTTAGGACATATAGTCTCTGGTCTAACTCTAGCTGCTGATCAAAATAAGATAGCTGCTGTCATGAATAGACCTATGCCCCAAAACAAGACAGAATTACTGTCTTTCATTAGTTTTTGCAGTTATTACAGACAATACATACCAAAGTTTGCTATGCTAACTAAGAGTCTGTATGAAGTATGCAACAACAACAACCTATTTGAAATGACTCATGAGAGACTAAAAAACTATGAGGAATTAAAAATAGCTATGACCTCTACTCCTCTACCTATCCAACCAGAAATGTTTGGCACTAGTATGGGCTTTAGAGAAGCTACACTATTACTTAGAAGGCACCCCTTTTCAAGTAATCATGGACTGAAATTCTGTAAGAACTCTCATGAACATGAAAACTCCCAGCAGACATATGCTCAGGTGGCAAATTGCTATACAACAGTATAGAGGACAGATGACTATAGTACATAAAGCTGGAGCTAAACATCAAAATGCTGATAGTCACAGTAGAAATGATTTGCCTAATGACTTTAACAATCCAGCATATGACCCTGAAGATCAAGATATCTTTCCTTTCCTGAAAATCAACCTTTTTGCATTAAGTGCTCCAATAATGGGGATCCACTTATGTGAATTAGACACTGCTTTCTTCAACCTAGTCAGGGATAGCTACTCTCCTGAGATCAAGCTGCTGATTACCATTATGGAATGTGAATCCCCAGAAGCAGCTTTGATAAATAGCCTGCCTGCTTCACTACTTAAACCCTATAAAGCAGGAAGGTTTACCTTTTGGGATGGTCTCCTTTACTATAGACACCAACATTTCAGCGTATTAGTACTAAGCAACAAAGAGCATATACAACATATACTCTGGGAATGCCATGACAACTGTTCATCAGGACATCTATCCACAGAAAGAACCTTAGGAAAATTGAAACAAACTGCCTGGTGGATAGACTGGAAAGAAGTCACTACTGAATATTTTACTAGCTGTGATACCTGCCAGAAATCTAATAAAACTACTGTAAAAGTTTTTGGACTCTTACAGAAAATATCTGAACCTATAACCAGATGGGAAATCATCAATATGGATTTTGTCACCAGCCTCCCCCCTGGAGGTACTCATTCATATAACTCTGTCCTAGTTATAGTTGACAGATATTCCAAAAAGGCAAAATTCTTACCTAACCACAAGAAAGATAGTGCTATGGATGTAGCCTTACTATTCTGGAATAGGATTATAGCTGATGTGGGTATACCCAAGATTATAATCAGTGACAGAGACCCCAAATTCACATCTGAGTTTTGGAGGAATCTACAGAGGCCATCCCCCTCCTGACTGGCAATAATTTTACCATATGGAGAATGTCAGCTTTCTACTATTGCAGAGCAAGCTGCAAAAGTAACAAAAATAACATAAAAATCATAATAATACAATTGACCTAAGAGGGAGTAGGAAAAACTTAAATATTATTACAGAAATGGGTTCTCCATCCAAAATTAGGTCGGTTCGCTCACTGACCCCACCCTTGAAATCCAACTCCTTATATTTTTAAATAATTAAGGAAAGAAAGACCAAAATACTACGGCTCTGCTATTGAGCTTTTTGGCCTATTAAATATTTCACACACATTGTCACGTATAGGTTTCACACCTATATGTCAGTAAGAATTGAGGTGTTATTTATATTTTAGGGGTTATGGGCGGAAATGGGTTTTGTCACAATTCCCGCACGCAGCTGCAGAAGCCAATGCACCCACGCGCGGCTGAGATACAGCCTTGTCACTCCGTCGAGGTCGTGTACGCAGCCCCAGGCCTCTGACAAGTACGCAGCCGCGGGACTACGGGTTGACAGAGTGACAGGCGGCCTGAGAGGCTCAGGTACCACATAAACATGCTACAAAATACACAGGAACTTCCTACATATGTAATAAATGTTCCCGTGGATAGTAGACAGTCTAAAAATTCATAATATTATATAAAAATACATAAATCATCCTTATACGTATTTTTTATTTAACATAATTCAAAGTACCAAGAATGTCAAAAATAAGACAATGAAAACTTCTAAAAATATATTAAAATACTTTCATATACTTTTATGAGAATTGCCAGACATCAATATTTTTGTGACATACTAAGGAAACTAATGATGTAAAAATATTACATGAATTCACATGACTTATACTTTTAAGTAATTATTATAGTAAATCAACCGGAACTCAAAAAGAAAGAGTAAAATCAATATTATGACTTTTACTCCATTTATATAATAGATAATGAGAACTTACCTGACATTAAGATGTCCGTAGAAATGTCTATTTATATAATTATTAAACCACTGGGAACATTTACTAAGGATAATTAATTAAATAATACGTAAATAAGACAAATTAGTGTTATTCACACGTCCTAATGTCTATTATAAAGTGGAATAATTCCCATACCCTGTGGAATTAGATGCTTCCCGTGCTATAGCACCAGGAAGACATAACAGGCTACCCCTGGTTACCCTGCTAGCCTTAGTGTCCGTCCCTTTCAGCACCTACAACCCTCAGAAGGACAATATTGGGACTCCAAAATCTATAAATAAAGAGCTCTTTTGAGGATTTTGATGGGCAGAGACCCAGTAATATTCATATCCAGACACCGTGCCAAGGTAAACAAGTACTTATAAGAGATAAGTAAGTGATTTTTGGCAATTTCTGATAAGTAATATCCGTCCTCAACCTCTTTCTATCAATTAAAACTGCTGAACAACCTTATAACCCCAGTATACAGGTTTAACCCATCAGTACACGTCTCAAACAGATACCCAAAGGATCTAATAATATACCGGTAAGTCTTATTATCCTTTCTCTTTTTTCGTAGCTTGGCTACAAGGCCCTACCACTCCACTGTTTATTTTATATACATATTATCTTTGGGTAAAATATTCTTTAAACTAAAGAGCCCAAAGTAACCAGGAATAGGTGTTTTCATACTGAAATACCTGAAGAGAGGTGTTAAAGATCCCCAATATAATTTTGGCCCCTCTATAAATATTTAATAATCAATTTATTCATATTGATTCAAAACAATAAACAATAACCAAACCACTTAACCTTGCAATAAGCTTAATCCAAATATTCTACGGATTTTTGCTGCATTTATTAAATAATATATTTATTATTTACTCTATCACCTCTGGTAGCTAAAGGATAGCAAGGGTCTTGGAATCCAGGAGGCTGACAGAGAACAAGACTGAACACTCTACTCAACCTAGCTAACCTCAAGGAAATCATCTCCTCTGACAACCAGGACCCATCACCTGAAGACACTAGTATACTGTCTTCTATACTTATATCAAAATTGTCTGCCTCTGTCCGCACTACCATCATCAACTCAACCAACAAGGAAAACGCAAAGAGTATCTGGAACAACATTCTCAGGAACTTTTTCTCAGCTCAACCCGCCAATAGAGCAAGAATTTACAGTTCCTTTGAAATCATTTTCTTCAATGAGAGTGGAATTGCATCATTCATCCTGGAGGTAAATTCTGGAATACATAGAATGGAGGAAATTGGAATCTTACTACCAAGGGAGGTCTTAGCTGTTGTCTTTTTGATGTTCAAATTCTGTAATTAACAAATTTAGTTACCTTATTGCTATCTTACTGTTTTCATTATTTCATTACCCATGTCTTAGGCCCCCTCTGGGGCTCTCTATTTGTCTCTAACCTGCTTCCTTAGGCCCCCTTTGGGGTTCTCTAGTTTTCCATAAATACTGGTCCTTCCCTTGGACCATGAATGAAAATGATCTGATTACCAGACAATCAAACCGGAGTGCCCCTTCCTCCTATTCAGATCAGTTCCACTTGATTATACAATTATTTTCCCCTTTCCCTTGGCTCTTTAAAGCCTTGTCATTACTTCTCATTTGGCTCTTCAGTAGCCCACCATACTCCCTCTTCCTCCAAACAACCTTGCTCCTCATTTTGAACTTTTCATGGTTAAAAGCCAAAAGCTCATCCCGCTAAGCTATCCAGTCAACTTCATTGTTCCCACTGGTTGTCCTACCAAAACCATCCCTTTCCATCCCTCTTGTCCACTTTGACAAAATCATGGTTCATCAACATCAAACTCTCAATCCATCCGGATCCTTCCAACCTCATTTTCTCAACCCTTGTTGTTGGCCCGGCCTCATCTATCATCTCAACTCTCTATCAAATCCTTGCTTGTCCACTCCAATCATCCATTCCTTGATCTTGCTTCTCCTGGTTGGCCTTCAAAGCTTACACCGTCATTGGAATGGACTCTTTGGTCTGAGCTTGCTCCCTCAGCTCATCCTCCAACCATGGCTCAGGCTCCTTGGATCCTTCACTGCTCAAATTTGCCTCCTTCTTCCTCAATAGTGATCTCGTCTCCTCTAACTCTTACTTGTCATCCCTACCCTGGACAATCAATGGCCCATTGGTGATATCCTATTCTTTCTTGGCTTCTTCCTTGAAGATTTAGATTTCTTGCTTCCCCTCATCTCTCCCTCAACTCCCTCCTTCAGTTAAATCAAACCATCCACCAGCTCAACACTATTCCTCATCCTCATCCTAATCATCCTTTCCTCATCATCACCCTCTCATCCTCTTTCTCATCCTCATCCTCATCCTCTCATGCCATCCATCACTTACCGTCATCCGCTCAATCACTCCAACATCCTCTCACCCAAGAATCTACTGCATCCAAGGATCTACTCTTGAACCCAAGCTTGATCTTGACCTTTCACGCCAAGATTGTCCCTCAGATCTCAATCAAAGCCTATCTCATGAGAATCTTGAAGTACTGTCCAACGGCAAATGGTGTTTTCTTGTCCACGCTAATCTACTTGGATAGACTCTGTTATACAAATCCTCATTTGAATCATCACCATCATCACCATCATGACTTTTACCCTTTGAACCATCATTGATCCAGATCTAAACTACCCCCCCCCCTCAAGTCTTGTACTCCTCAAGTAGATGCCTTTGATTTTGTCATCAATAGTTGGAATGTTCATAGGTTCCTGATTGCTTCCATCACTGCTGCAAGTGAATTTTTGAGTGATGTTTTCTATACTAACTCGCGATATGCCAAGTTAACCCACCATTGACTCAATAAACAACCAAGAACCTCAGAACTCATCCCTCTCATCACTTCACTTGGACAACAAAGCTTCAAACTAGCATTCAAACTAGATAAGAACAATTCAGTTAATCATCCTATAATCAACTCATGAACCTCTCTTCAAATCCTAGAATCACTACTACTACTGCTAATCTCCTCAAAAGCTCAGATCTAACATCACCCCAAAGATCTCAAACCAACATTTCCATCATCACGACAACAACAACAAAATCAACAATGAAAACAACAATGCTGACGACAACAACCCCACCTAGCACTCCAACTCTCCCTGAACCATCTCAGACTCAAAAGAATCATCATCATCCCTCACTATCCAACAACTCAAGTCATCATCAATTGATCCAAAGTCTCAATAAGCCAGGTCATCCCTCTAGAGATCAGAAACCTTTGAAAATCAACCTTGAAAGGTTCCCTCAAGAGACCCCCTTGAAAACCTTGGCCAGTTTATTTGATCAAATCACTTCCAAGAACAATCATCTCAACCAGTTCAACGGTCCTGTAACCCCTTTGATCTTGATCTCATCTTCTGACTGGTCATTGAAGTGTCCTTGCCTCCTCCATCAACCTTGTCCGCAGTTATTGTTGTAGTCACTTCATGCTTGGATCTCTTGCCTCAATCTATCATCATTGACCAATCCTCAATCTCATAATCCTATTTGCTCCATCAACTCCCTTCATCCCTTCCTTGCTTTGCCCTTATCATCCTCATCCTCCTATCCTCCCTTGTTTGACCAAACCTTCAACAACTTGCAACATTGCTTGGGCCCTCAGTTGCTCTCATCCTCCATCTGTGATTGCTCCATCACAACATTGCCCGCTTTCCCTTCCTTATCCCTCTCGCTCCTCATCTAGCAACTTTGCTCTCTCCTCTTGTCGAGACCTTTTTTGCATTCATCTGGCAACCTAGCTTGCTACTTAACCCCAACTTCTCTTCAACTTCTTTCAACCTAGGTTGCTATTCAATTTCTCTACCTTGCTTGCAATCTCAATTGCTACTCTTCTCCATCATCCTCCTGCATTTATTTGCAGCTCACCTCCAACATCTTGCGCAATTTCTCCTCAATCTTTAACCCTTCAACCTTGCGTAATCTTGCTTGAAACCTTGGTCGCTTCTCATCCCCACCTTGCTTGCTTCATCTGGCCGCTCCACCTTGACCTTGCATCTCCACCAATATGATCTACCCATCATCCAGGGGTGGTCCATTCATTTGGCCCGTCCAGTCACCCTAACCATTCTCCCATTGCTCTTCCCGCTACTTCTCCCCTTGCTTCATCTCATTGGCTCCTCCCAATAATCTCATTTGCTCCACCCGCTACCTCATACATCACCACTTGCTTGCTCCCATCCATCTCATCCGCTCCTCATGCTACATCATTACTGGCTTGCCCCATTCCTCATGCTACATCACCACTTGCTTTCTCCCATCAATCCCATCCGCTCCACCTGTTACATCACCACTTGCTCCATCTCCTTCATCTCATTGCTTCATTAACTACACCCAAACTTGCTCCATCTCCTCCATAAATTTACCCATCAACCTCAATCACCATCACTCCATCTCTAACATTGCATCCTACTCTACAACAACAACTCACCAATCAACCTCAACAACATATCAACCTCCCTTCCATCCAGTATTGAACAGGCTGGTTTTTTGGGATCCTTTCCTCCTTTTGTTCAATACTGTCTCTATATCTCCAGCTCCCCACCCTCTATCTTTAATATATCCACATTCCTTATCATGCTATACTGTCATCAACCACCATTATCCTATAACTGTCACCACTCCATTCCAAATTCATCTCTAAAACCATCACCATCACCATCACCATTACCATTATCATCACCATTACCATCAACATCACCATCACCATCACCATCACCATCACCATCACCATCACCATCACCATCACCATCACCATCACCATCACCATCATCATCATCATCATATCATTCTCACCCATTAAGCTATACCATTACCCTCATCATCATCATCATCATCATCATCATCATCATCATCATCATCATCATCATCATCATCATCATCATCATCATCATCATCATCATCATCATCATCATCATCATCATCATCATCATCATCATCATCATCATCATCATAATCATCATCATCATCATCATCATCATCATCATCATCATCATCATCATATCATTCTTCCCCATTAAGCTAGGCAACTATGCCTGAGGTCCTTGTTGCTCCTCTTAAAATAGGCTATCATTCCCCATATCGTGCTGGGCAACTGTTCCTGAGGTCCTTGTTTCTCCTCTTAAAATAGGCTATCATTTCCCCATCTCATATCCTGACAAGGTGGTGTCTTGTCATTTATTACTCAACTCTCATATCTCTATCATTCTCATATTCTCCTCTCATTTCTCATGAATCTCTGGAATGCTTGCTGTTCTTAAATTGGTTCCTAAATTTGTCAGTTAAGGTGGTGTGTTGTCTTTTTGATGTTCAAATTCTGTAAGTAACAAATTTAGTTACGTTATTGCTATCTTACTGTTTTCATTATCTCATTGCCCATGTCTTAGGCCCCCTCTGGGGCTCTATATTTGTCTCTAACCTGCTGCCTTAGGACCCCTTTTGAGTTCTCTAGTTGTCAATAAATACTGGTCCTTCCCTTGGACCATGAATGAAAATGATGTGATTACCAGACAATCAAACCGGAGTGCCCCTTCCTCCTCTTCAGATCAGTTCCACTTGACTATACAAGTATTTTCCCCTTTCCCTTGGCTCTTTAAAGCCTTGTCATTACTTCTAATTTGGCTCTTCAGTAGCCCACCGTACTCCCTCTTCCTCCAAACAACCTTGCTCCTCATTTTGAACTTTTCATTAGCCTACATGCTTCTACTCAAATTGCCCAATACCTTCAAGGCCATAAAGCAGCAAGTGACTCACTCCAATGCTACCTCAGAAATAACATCTGACATGGTCCTAGCTCATCTCTGCGTTCACATTCACAAACAAAGAATCAACTTGCTAAACAGAAACAGTTCCTCTTTGGGTGCTACGGTCATGTCACTTTTCACCAATCCTTCCAGAAAATGCAAAAACAAGAGGCAAAAAACTCTTGCAAATCATCCTGAACACAGGTTCTGGATGCTTTATCCTCACCTTTTCCCAAAGACTAATCCAAGAGCTCACACCTATGTTAGCACTACCTTGTTCTTTTGCTCAGATTCTCTTATGTTCATCCTTGACTCTGGCTGCTCAGACCATATGAAGGCTGATCCCTTGCTCTTTACCCATAAAGAAGGATCCAAAGAAGCGGGACTGATAAAAACCATTTGCGGATCTGGGACTCTGACCATCAAAGGAGAAGGCTCCATCACTCTGTGTCACAACACTGGACTTCTCAACCTGAAAAAGGTGCCCTACATTCCTAAATTGATATTAAATCTTCTTTCCCTCCAAAATTTGTTGCTAGACAGATTTCTTGTAAACTTCTCCCTCTGTTCTGTGTCAATTAAGAATAATTACAAACAACTTGCAATCAATGGTCATTACTCCGGTGATATACCCTGTGTCCTCTTCCACCAACCCCAGTTTCAATCCTTCCTTCCATCATCAGAGTACTTGCATAAAGCTCTTGGTCATGTCAGCTATCACAGACTGAGACAGAAACTGAGCTTACCTGTGAAGAAAGACATGGACTGCATATCCTGTGCAGTGTCTAAGATCACTAGAGCCACGTAAAAGACTTGCAAATCCAGGTCAGATAAACCATTCTTTGAGATCCATCTGCACACTATTGGACCCATATCAACCTCTAGGTTTGGCCACAAGTTCATTCTGACTCTTGTCTACTACAACACCCATTTCTGTGCTGCAATTCCTGTCACTGGGAAAGATGCCATAGCTCAAGTTGTCTGCTTGCTGATTTATCAGGTGGCTTGTCAATTCAGGTACTATCCACAGGTAATTCATTAAGATTGTGGGACTGAATTCAGCAATTCCACGTTCAAAAAGTTCTGCAAGAAAAATCTGATCAGTCAGACCTTCTCCAATCCCTACTCTCCTAAGCAGAATGGATTGGCTGAGAAATTTAATAGAACAATTCTCAAATTGCTCTGAACTATCTTGCATGACTCAAATCTGCCTAAAAATCCTGGAGCAAAATCCTGTCAGCAGTCACCCTTACCCTTGATCAAATTCCAACTCACAAAAGCAAGAAATCTCCATATGAGCTGTTCAAAAACCACACTCTCCCAATTTCCTATTTCAGACCAATTGGCAATCCAGTATTGTATCTGATCCTTCCTAAGGAGACAGGATCTAAAATATCACCTCCAGGGGGACTGGGCACTCTCATTGGGTACAATCCTTCCCTACAGTCCTACCAAATTCTCACCGCCACAAATGTCATCATCAATACTAAGAACGTCCAATTCCTCTCATATGCACCAAGGTCTCCATCTTCCTCTTCCAGTGATGAATGGATCCTTGAGCAACAGAAGGCGGTCATTTCTCCCAAAGACTCCAATCCATCTCCCATTGAGGATTTGCAGAACACCATTGAGCCAACGCTAATTGTGGAGAACACTTCTACCCAAGATGTGATGAGCAATGATTTTCCTCTGACTGTTGGCTCTGGCAAAGCTGAATCACTCACACGCGTCCTCAGGCCTAGAACTTCCAAGATCAGGCCGCCCAATCATAGCCATCACACTCAGGCACTGAACCAGGTTTTGGTCAAAGACGCTAAGGAAGTGGAACTGGAGGACATAGAATTGCACAAGGTATGGGAGGACTATCATGGTACCCCAGATCACTACTTACTCAAAAAATGAGCAACCAGACTCAAGCCTCCTACTCTGTCCTCTAAGGAAAAAGTCAAGGCTTGTCTTTGCGTCCAAGGTTGTTTGCAGTTACCTGGGGCTGAGTATGGCAACACATTTGCTCCCACCGGCAAATTTCCATCTTTGCTACTGTTGCTAATACTCTGCTTGGATAAAAAGCTTCCAGTCCAAAAGTTGATGTGAAGAGCGCTTTCCTTTTTGCTCCCCTTGCCAAAGATATCTACATCAAGACTCCCAGGGAATCAAAACGGTCTGCCCAATTCCTAAAGTTGAAGAAATCACTCTATGGGCTCAAACAGGCTTGCACAAACTGGTATCAGACTCTGACTTCCTGGTTCAAGGGTCTGGATTATCTACAATCAACAGCTGACGCTTGCGTTATTATCCACAAAAATCAAGACTCCTTTATATTGTTTCATGTGGAGGACCTTCTTGTTGTAGGTTTTACTGAATCTTTCAAACAATTCCTTCACAGGGTTCCCCACTCCTTTGCCCACAATCCCAATACTCTTGTTGGAATGGACATAATGATGACTTGAGATTCCTTCTCCCTGAGCCAGCACACTCTCATTGATAAGGGTCTTGAACTCCTTTGCCTTTTCAACTGAAAACTGACACCCACTCCTCTCACTCCCAACACTCACCTTGAGCCAGCTAGCTTCATCCAAAGATCAAGACAAATTCAGGAAGGTTGGAGTTAATTACCGGAGGTTCACAGGTACTCTCAACTACCTAGCCTGTCAAACCAAACCAGATATGTTGGCTGCCCTGTCCCTGCTGTCTTGATACAACCATTAGCCCGGCATAAACCACTGGAGGCAGGTGATCCACTGTTGGAAATACCTCCAGGGCTCTAGACAGAAGGCTCTCACACTCAAACCCACTTGTTTCAATTTCACATCCATTTCCTTCTTCACTGATGCTACCTGGGCAGATGAGGTCATCTCCTGCACTTCTCAGAGTGGTAACATTGCCTTCTGGCTGGGATGCCCTTTCTCCTGGAATAGTACAAAGCAGAGGAACATCTCAATGTCATCCACCAAATCCAAGCTCTCCTCTCTGTCCAATGATGTTCAAGAAAATGCCTGGCTTTCCTACATCAGCTCTGAGATTTGGGGTGTTGCACCCAAACCCACCATCTTTCATATAGACAGCAAGGGCCTGTTGGAAAAGCTTATGAACTTTGGCTCAAACTCAAAGACAAAGCACATAAACATAAGAATGAAGTTTTTGAGGGACCTGTACTCTACTAATCAAATTGCCGTCAGACTTGTACCAACATCCAACATGGTTGCCAATTCACTCACCAAGGCATCCTCTGCATCCTCATTGGAAGCACTCAGAACCAGATTTTTCTCAACTCACTTCTCACCAGATGACAAGGGGTGTTGAAATTGATGGTTGTCCTATTTGTTCTCTCATGCTGTAATTAATTTTTGTTTTCTATCTGTTCTGTTATGTGTTTTCTTGTTTTGTTCTTGTACTTTTCTTATCTGCTCTTCTACTTGTTCTTGTGTTTGTTCTCTTGCTGGATTGTCTCACACCTCACATCACAACCATGCATGTTACAATTCATGTCTTTTGAAGTCACTCTGGTCATCCTCCTCCGCTCTGTTATCTTCCCCTTCTCAACCTTTCTACTCTCTCACTCAAGGATCCCTTTCCCATCCTTCCATCTTTTATCTGCCGTTCCACTCACCTGTGTTCTCATTTCTGCCTCATCCTCTCCATCCAGCCAACTCATCATAAATACCCAACTCAACTTGCCTATGCAATTGCCTCTTGTCTCTCAGCAACCTCTGTATCTTTCCCTTCATTGACCATCTACTCCTCAACCTTCAACACTCAAATCCACTCTTTCAAGAGGCCAATCTCCTCAAGAATCCCATTGGTTCTCTCTACTATTGGATCCGCTATTTCTGAGTATTCTCATCTGGTGAGAACTGAATCCTTGACAAAAAGGACAAGCTCTTCCAATCTCAAGCTACCTTGTCCTAATTACTTTCTCCTTAGTCCTGTGTCATCCTGCATCCTCTAGCTCTTCTCCTCAGTGTTCCGTCTGTCTCTCCAAAACTCCATCCAGCCTGCCAATCCAGTCATTTCCTCTAGACAGCTGGCTTTGTTTTCCATCTCTGTGACTTAGACCAAGAAATTTTATCACATATCCTCTCAGCAGTTGTGTACAACACTAATTCAATAATAGGATGAAGTTGCCCACACTTAATTCTTACAGCCTCCCTGTAACTCATCAACTATTGTTGAATAGTAGGGATTGACCAATACGGATGTTTGAACAATCTTTTATGGATTCAAAATTCTATTCAATGGACCAAAGCTTTGATCCATACCATACTCAAGCTCAACATCTTTTTTTTTTTTTTTTGGGAGAGGCGGTAGTGCAAAGGAATGGTCAAGCAAACATTGAATGGGCATGAGGTATTGATAGCCTGGCATTAAAGCGAATCTGAAGAAAAGGAACGACAAAAACAAAAGAAGGACATCCAAGGGAGTGAACGGGGGAATTGGCAATCGACCGGACGACGATAATGACCTAGGACAAGGGCACACAGTTAAAGAGAAAATCAAAAAGAAAAGGAATAGAAAATCGTCCCAAGAAAGGAAGAAGAGATGCACAATTTACAAGCTTAGAACAAAAGAGAAGAGTTAGAAAAACAATCGAGTGGAAGAAGAATAAAGACCTCTAAAGGAAACGGTGAAAAAGAAAGGAGCCCCTGAGACGATCACGATGAATGTCAACTCGAAGAGAGAGAAAAATAAACAGAAGTTGTAATCGTCCACGAGTTTGGAATGAGAATGAAAAAAAAAACCAGCTTGTCCGAACTAGATACGTGGTTTTAGTTCAGTCATTGGTTTGGTGGCTATCGAAGCTGATGATGGCAATGCGATGATAAAACAAGATATGTGTATTCAGATAACTTGGGTGAAAGAATACTGCGTGATCATGGTAGTGTTCAGAATAATAGAACGGGAAGGAAAAATGTTACCTGGGTAATCTCAGAATTGGGGGAGGAGATGGAAGGGGTTGGATGGGTTGCAAATAAAAGTATCAACGACAAAGTTCAAATCAGCTATCGCCCAGCATGGCTTTCTTTTTCGAAATCTTCTTTCGTTTGCGCATTCCAGTACCCGATTCGGGAGGAGCCGAGAACCCCAGAGTTTCAGGCATCCGATCCAGCTCACCGTCACCACCGCCACGACTCGTAGCGGTCGTAAAAATCGACGGAACCTTCTTCTTGTCGTTCGTCGTCGGACCGGATTCCCCCTTGGGTAGTCGAAGTTGTTGGGACGCGCTAGGCCTTACACTCGAGTTCAACGTGGGTTTGTTATTCAAAACGCTTTCGGCCTCGTCATCTCCCAATCCATCGTCTAACTCTTCTTCTTCATCGAGATAATGGAGTTGATCAACGTCGTTAGTACTCAATAGTCGCTCCTTAAATTCGTTCAAGTTCTTGAACTCGATAGGTTGTTCAGAGTTATAAAACGTAATTCCAAGCTCTCGACTGTAATAGGTTAGAGCTGCATGAAAGGCCGTCCTACGGTTCCAACGGCCACCCCAATCCTGCCAATTTTCCCGATGAGTCATCCCTACCGCGATTTCCATATACTGTTGGTTGACTAATGATTGGATTACACAGGCCGTGCCCGGTTCGAACCTTCTCTGTTCATCGGTTTGTAGCCACAAGTTCATCTTTTCCTCTAGTTGGTCTAATTTCTCTAGTGGGGTATCCCAACCGAATTGAACTGTGGCTGCCTCGAATTGATTGGAGCTCCGTCTCAAGTTAATAATAAACTTCTGACCTAGCAGTGAGTTGGGCGCAAACCATTCAGTACCATCCCAACGAGTGAAAACGGTAACGAGGAGTCCCATCCTTTTAACTACTAGAACCTCATCTACGCCATCGTTCTCCATGATTACACGATCGCCAGTATCATAGGGATGGGTACAAAATACCATGATGATGGCATCGAACACGTTTCCGGCCGTTTCCTTGAAAATGAACGCGGCTGCGATTCCAATTGTGTAAACCGATGTTAAGGCTTTGGAATAATCAATTCCGACCACCGATAAAGCTATGAAGACGAATACAATCCCAGCCATGGCCATCAGGATTCGGTCCAGTCGACCGATGGCATGCCCTACGTCGTGTAATGAACTAGCCAATGCCCTGCGCTCTTTATAAGCCCGAAAGATTTCATTCTTCACTTCCGTCCTACTAATATCACCATTGCCGTCCGAATCAAAGATCGAAAATGCATCCTTCGCAATCTCATGCGTGGGAAAGGCTGGATAGAAGTCCGATGGGATCAAATACGTTCGATTGGGGTCAGCCTTCATTCCAAAGTAAATCTTTCGGGCCAACTTTCTCGCCTCGGATGGATTGTTAATATCTAACTTGAGTCCTGATTTCTTCCCCACCACCGAGATCGGGTCCTTCATGGCTGCCCTGGCTATCTTGGCAGCGGATAAACCTCGCTGGGCTAAAGCGGCAAAAGTAGAGTGGGAATTCCGTCGACTTAATTTGGGCTTAGTAGGATTATTGGATTGGTGATAATAGCCATCCAAGTCATCCGCTATTTTCGATTTCTCTTTGTCAGCTGACTGGTCTTTCGCAGACTTTCGCTTGGGAGACCACCATTTGTGATTCTTGGGACCATCGGTCAAATCATTCATCTTGTTCAAAATGCCTCCGACCGCTTGTCGTTGATGATTGCTTGAGGGCAGCGGAAACGATTTCCGTTTGGGTCGATAATCTTGCAGTGCATCGATCACTGCAAAAGCCTTGGTGATTTTTTGAATTCGATCTGCATAGGCAACTCGATGAAAGCTCATACTCTGGGGATTCGTCGATAGATGAAAGATGTCAAAACAAACCGATAGAACGATTTTTGATAGCAAAGAAACATCTTAAGGGCAAGGAGTAGACACTTACAATACTTAGTAACAGTAATTTTTCCAGCGAGAGTACCAGCATCAAGAAGAATAACAACTCGACCACGAGATGGATAGTTTCGGTATATGGGGCACGATATTGACCATTCTCCATTGTAGAGTAAAGTCCAAAGATTCCACGGAACATGACTTCCCAAGAGCCCCACCTGTTTCAAAAAAAAAAAAGATGAATGCGATCCCCAATTTCCAAACATGGAGACGGCAAGTTTGCATTGACTGATCGAACAACGAGAAGTGAGACCTACGACATTGCGGAGTAAAATATCACTTTTACCCATGGTTTGGCAGTCTGAAAGGTTTCTACGCGACCTTTAATGGTCTCGTTGACATCGCCCCAAACAACTCCGACTAACAAGACGACTAACTGTTTTTTGCCGAAAAAAACCCACAAACAAATACCATCGGGACATTAAGATTTGGGCAAATACTTCAACGGACGAAGAGAAACTCATAGCAACGAGAAAAAAAAGCGACCGCTTACCCTAGGAACCAGTTCAATCAGAAAGTGGAGCAACCAGCTCGTAACGATATTGAAGCTCGCCCAGAACATCCAAGCGGCTACGTTATCGTAAATATAACGACTATGAACCGCAGCAGGATCGTCTCCTGATTTATAGTAGCCATCATACCTGATTTAGGAGAGCGATAAATAAAGAATTCAGAATGGGGGATCGAAGATATAGGATTGCAAGCTCCAAGGTTATGATCAATCAGCTAACGTGCTGATGAAGGCTTGGGTACTGACCTAAGGGAGAGTGGTGGGATCAGCAGGACGACACTCAATAAAATGTTACCGATGAAGGCGGTGATAATGACTGTATGGAGCGAAGTGTGTGAAAAAAGGATGTAATTTGAGGTGCTTATGAGAGCCAACGTGTTGGTTTAATTTAGAGGAAAGAGGACGAGACCAACATTTCACAATCCTGTAGGGGGAGAATCGACGGGCCAATGTCTTTCGACGATGGTTGTTGTGATCCCGGTTTGGATCGTCATTAAGGTCTGTGAACCTAACGTCACCCTCAAGATCATCATCATTATCCCAATCATCTGACGATGTCAATTTTTTTTTTTTTTTTTTTTTTTGGGGGGGGGGGGGGGGGAAGGGCCGCCACGATTGTAGAGATAAGTATATGGTGCTCTCAAGGTGCGGATATGATGAGACGGGGGATGGGTCGATGAAATCAAACAAGTGGCAGGGGTGTTTATTGAATGTCGCTTACAGTCATCGTAGCTTTGACCATCGATATCCGTCTCGGTGTGGTGATCCGGGTGTAGATCGTGAGTTTGATGCTTCGATTGATGTTCGTCTTCGAAGATCGATCGACTGCCATCATTCGAGTGGGAAAGATAGAGGTCTTGATGAAGGGGATAAGATTCAGCTGGGTTCTTGGCGACATGACCATCCAGTTCATCCCTGAACCCATTCGAATCGGGCAAGACTTCGATCTCTGGGGACCCAGGCTGGTAGTTGCGATCCAATGGATGAACGCCAGCCACCGGATGATGATGGTCTGAGGATAGTAGATCGATTGAATCGAATCCATCGGCTGGTTCGAATGGGTGTGGATGATGAGATGGTGGTAGTCTTTGGTTGGATTGGTTTGAGGTTATGGATCGGGATCGATTGCGATAGTGAGGTGGGGGGGTCGAATGAGAGGTGATTGAGGAAGCAAAGGATTTAGACGGCAGGAGTGGGTTCTGCGGAGTCGATCCGCCCATGCTGGAGCCAGGGGGGATATGCTGGTGGGAAGCTGAGGGGATGGATGGATCGATTGAAGCTGGATGGGCTCGAAGGGGGCCAGGGTCGGCCATGAGGATGACGATGAGCTTGGAGGGTATCTTATGGATTTCGTCGATGGTTTGGTGGTCAGTTCGTTGGATTCCTCGTCCCTATGGAAAGCGGAAATGTCAATGCTGAGAGAATGGTCAAGAAGAAGGAGGCGGGGGACGAGCTGGCCACGAGGGAGGGGATCGATGGTCCCCCTGGGTGCGACCCACGAGGGATAGGGGGCAGGCAGAACTGGGACGAGATATCCTAATTTATTAATTTGGTATATAACACGTGCTGGCTGGTTGGCCAAAGGGCGAAAAGAGAACCAGGGACGATATTTAAATAATTAATTAAATAATATTGATCAGTCGTTGGTGGAAAAAACAAAACAAAACAAAAAAAATGAGAAATTAGAAATCGGGCAATAAACCCAATTTACTTTTACACTCAAAGTTAGGCCGATCCATACTCAACCGCGTCACAGGAGCCGGTTTATGCATGCAAATAACTATCTTCAACCCTTCTCAACAAAAGAAAAAAAATCCTGCAACTCCCCAGGGTCCATCCTAGCCTCGACACCCATGAGAGCAAGAAACCACTGACTTCAACTGTTGTAACTCGATTGACGCTCCAACACAAAGGCCCATCTCACGCCTATCTATACCGTTTTTCAACCCAAAAACAATAAAATTTACATATTCACATACTATGCTCTTCCAGTGAGTCCAAATAAATACATAGTTACGTCATGAGGGGTACTAGAATTCAGCACCAATCATCCAGAATTCCAAAAATCATCGAACCCCCCTCACCCTTTTTTTCTTTTTAAAGTGATACGTTTCGCCCATGGCATTGCTCACTAGGAAAGTTAGAAAACAACGTGAAATCCTTCTGGGGAGCTACGATGTATGAGCGATCCCACTTGAAGGGATGAAGCCCGACGCAGAACCTCCGGGTATGCAACAAGCTTTAGATGAGAAGACAGTCGGGAGAGGAGAGGAGGATAAGGTCATAGGCAACAGGATAGTATGTATGCGAAGGAGGAAAGTCCAATGACAAGGATCAATCTCCCACAAGTCATCACTGGAGAACCAAATCGCCATCGACTGGTACTCACGGGTGAGCCGATTCCAAAATCCCATCCACTCCTCGATAGTCCGCAACTTCTTTGGTGACTGCCGCCAGCCCAGCATCGAACAAATCCAGCTCTTCCATCTTGACGAGCCCCCATGGTCAGATCCCCCCCCGGTTAGAGTGGATCTAGGTAACCGGCTAAAGGAAACCGAGCAAGCCCCTATTACACAATTCATCACAGCGCATCCGCGGCGGGACACCATCATCTACACGGACGGCTCGGCTCACCCCGAACAAGGCCTAAGGGCGGCCGCCACGACAGAGGACGGCCGGTACTCCAGGAAGGCTTTCCTTGGCAAACCCAATTTGGCCACGAACTTTGAGTGCGAGGCGACAGGGATACTACTGGGACTGGAACTGGGCCTGGACCTGATGGCCAGGGGCCTCACCACTAGCATTGTCCTCCTGTCGGACAGCCAAGCAGCCCTCAACCGTATGCTAGCTCCCAGAGCACCCAGACCTGGGCAGTACTTGTTCCTCCACATCCTCCAAATGATTCGCCTTATCCCTCCGGGCACTGACATCCTGCTAAAGTGGTGCCCGGGCCACTCGGACATCCCGGGCAACGAAGCAGCAGACACGTTAGCCGACTCCGCCAAGGAGGACAACCAAACCCCCGACTCCCTCCCCCCCCTCCACCTAAACGCCCTGAAAGCCTTCAGACCCCCCCCCTTGGAAGCGAAAACGACACATCCCCCCCCGATCGACTTCCCAATCTCAGCCACGGTCCATCACCTCAGGTCTGGCCACTCCCGCCTCAACGCCCACCTATTTCAATTCAAGCAAGCTCATTACCCAATCTGCGACCGATGCGGAGTAATGGAAAACGTCAACCACTATCTGACCTCATGCAAACTCTTCACCAAGCAACGTGCGACACTCCGAGCATCACTCAAACGTTGGCGACTTAAATCACAATACCTCTCCTCCAACTACCTCCTTCACAATCCCAAAGCCTACACCCCCCTCATCGACTACATTAAACAGACCTCCTGGTTCCCAGCGACCGCCAGGGGCTACTACACCCCCAAGCAGTCTCACCAAGAAGCCGACAATTAAACCTCTGCCCCATCCCCCACACACACCCCATGCCTAATGCCACTATCTCCTCTCCTGGAGCCATTGTTCGCATCACCCGCGCGACAAACTCTTGTCTTGTTCTCTGTTTCTGTTTTTTTTTTTTTTTTTTTCCTTTTGTCGTTTCCCTCCCTTCTCTCTAGCCCGATTCGCTCTCACTACTACCATAACCTGCCAGCTCCTGCTTGTTTTTTTTTCCTCGGATTCATTGTATTGGGCTCTCCAACCACCCACTCATTACTAGCATCTCGGCTCCTTGCGGCCACCTCACTAGTTGGAGATGCATAGTGCGCAATGTCAAAACAAACTGCACTAAAAAAAAAAAAAAAAAAAAAAAAAAAAAAAAAAAAAAAAAAAAAAAAAAAGGATCAATCACGACTACCGTATCCTGTTATTGTCTGCTCTTCTTCCCCTCCAATTCTTTGTATTGGGGGCTCTCCCACCCCTCCACTTGTCACTAGTATCCTGGCCCCTTGCGGCCGCCCCCCAAATTGAATATGCATAGTGCGCAATGTCAAAACAAACTGCACTCAAAAAAAAAAAAAAAAAAAAAAAAAAGGATCAAGCTTGTCATTGGACTCAGCGGTTCCGTACAACATCGGTCCCCCCATCATTCTCCCCCAAAATATTGATCTTCCTTACCTACAACCACCGCTCTCCCCCCCCTTCCCTCCCCATTCATGCCCCCCCCGTCCCCATCCCCCCATCCCACCACCTTCACACCAACCCCTCTCCAAACGCCTTCCAACACCTGATGGCAGCTTGTTCCAGACAATCTCCTCTCGCCCCACCAACAGACAAAATCATGGACATCCAGGACGATGCCCACCCTATCCCCCCCTCAACCCAAACAAATTGTCAAGCTCTAGACAGGCCCCCGCTCCCCATTCAACGGGCAAAACAATGAATATTCAGGAAGAAGGTCACTCAGCTGCAGCCACGCTCCCGAGTAGACCGGCAATACCAACATTCACCGAGTCTCCACTACTCAGCTTTCTCCGCAATGCAATTGAAAACTCGAGCAAAACTGGCTCCAGGGCCCTGCACCTGGACCCCGTTATGACCGGGATCCTCCTACAACTCATTGACAGCGAGGTGAGCCATCAACGCATGCAACTCCAACTCATCAAACAAAACCAGAAACTGAACGCAAGGATCAAACGACTGGAACTGGCGAGTCTCTCATCTTTTCACTCCCCCCCTCGTAATTATGCAACAGCAGCCAAAACTCCACCGCAGCCTCCCTCCCACCCCTTCACAGCCCCAACAAGGAAATAAATCACCTCGGCAAGGCCGGGCTGCACTGTCATCCATGCCAAGATGGGTACAAACCCACTCCACTCCGCCAGTCTAACCAAAATTGTCAATAAAACAAACCAGGTGCTGCAGTCACTCCAGGCCAAATCCAATGGCAAGAAGGTGAGCATCAAGGGTATTTGTGTCCTTCCCTCAGGGGATGTCAGCTTCCACACTCCAAATTGCCGTCAGAACGCCTGGCTCAAATCTCACAAACACAAATGGAGCAAACTTGTCCACCCAGATCTAGAAGCAAACCCCAGCACGTACTCTGTCCTTGCGCACCGCATCCCCCTCAACTGGGACCTGGACTCGGACCTTGCAAAAGAACAAATAATTGTTGATAATGACCTGCTGGCGGACTCCGTCCACCGGCTCAGATGGCTAGGAAGCTCCGCCCCCCAACAACCTGCCAGGAAAGCAGGCACAGTGGTGATATCTTTCACTGACCCCTCTTTAGTAGATAAGCTAATTAAGACAGGCCTCTTCCTGGAAGGAGGCTATTACCATACCAAACGTTTCAAACACCAGCCCCCCCAGTGTTTCCGCTCCCTAGCAATGGGCCACTTCAGCAAGTGGTGCAAGGAACCCCCCAGATGCAGCCAATGCGGCAAAAACCACAATACCGTGGAGTGCGTAGAGGTAAGCAATGGCAAGGAATTGACTTGTGTAGTCTGCAGGGACAACAACAAACCAGCCTCCATCTGAAAATTGCACCAGCCATTCCAAAAGGACTGCCCATCAAAGAACAACTGGCTTGCACAACAATCATTGTGCTGACCAACCAATTGTAATGTATAATACACCAAACTCCCCTCTGCACGGGCACCTTCATCCTTCCACCTCCCCCTCCCCAGACATTCCTTCTGACTTTACACCTGTCCCACCTGAACTGCCAAAATAGCAGAGCCACCACCCTCAGTGTGTTGAACTCCTCCAATGCTGACATCCTAATCCTCTCCCTGCAGGAGCCCTGGGTCAATTCACTAACTCTCCTCCCACCTGATCACAAGTTGTGGTGGACTCTCTACAGCCCCAATCACACCCCATCCAACCTAGCAAACAAACACCAAACAACAATGTACGTCTGCACAGAAATTAGATCAGCTGACATCCTCCCCCTTAGCCCAAGCAGCAAATTTCTAATAGCAGTGGACATCAAACTCAATCCCTCCATCACCATCCACATCATCAACATGTATAACCCTCCTGGCACCACCCTAGGAGTCTCAAATCTTTCCAGCTTCCTCCTCCAGTCCAATGACCAATGCGTTCCCACTATCATCACCATGGACACCAATCTACACCACTGCTCCTGGAACCCCCCAGGTTCCTCACACATCCACAAAGACGCCACCCTACTCCTCCAAACCTGCGGCAGGTCAGGATTCCGTCTCCGGATCAACCCCAACTCCCCCCAGGGCTCAGGCACCATCATTGATTTGGTCTGGTCAAACTTCCTGGGGCACAAAATGATCCGCCAGGTGTCCACCACAGAGGATAATCACGGCTTGGACCACCAACGCTTGGTCATTGCACTAACCCTCCAACCAGCACCCCCTCCATCCCGGTTTGTCCACCCTAACCCAAGCAACTTGAACCTCCCAGCCCTTTCCGCTGCATTGGAAAGAGCCGCCGCCCAGCTCACCCCCCAACACTCCCCACTCAACATTGACCACACTGAATCCCTCCTGAACCAAATCCTCATGGACTCCTGGCACAAACAAGGAAGGCAGGCTATGCTAAACTCAACCAAAACCAAAAAATGGTGGGACCCTGAGATCCTCAACCCCCTAGTTAAAAAGAGGAACACCTGCAGACGGCTTTACCTCATGTCCAAAACCAAAGTGGACCATGAGCAGTTCAACCACTGGAACGCCAGATTCCGCAAAAAGGTGCTAGAACTGAAACAAACCCACTGGCACCAATTCTTAGCCAACACAGACTCAACCTTGGTAGTCCAAGCCTTCAGATACACCAAACTGCGCTGCATGGGCAGCATCCTACCTCTCTGGAAACCAGACGGCTCCAAAACATCCAATAAGGAGGAGATGGCTTGCTTGCTCTTTGTGGGCACCTCTGCCCTGGAAGTTGGGTGCAACCTTAGTGACATCCCAGCTGAGTACCCCTCCAAATTTGTTACGTACCCCCCTGTCTCGGATGGAGAAACTCTCAGAGTTCTCTCCAATTTGTGCAGAAAGAAGGCCAATGGCCTGGACAACCTCCAAAACAAAATCCTCAGCATAGGGGCGCAAATGCTCACCCCACAACTTGCATCAATCTTCAACAGCTGCCTGAAAGCCTCTCACTTCCCGCCCAGATGGAAACTTGCCACCAACTCCATCATCCGGAAATTCAACAAGCCCAACTACACAGACCCTGGAGCATATCAACCTATTGCCCTCCTCAACTCAACCAGCAAGGCATTTGAACTCATTCTTGCAAACCACCTCACCCATTGGGCAGAGACAAAGGGCATCCTACCCAAAGGCCACATGGGAGGTAGGAGGGGAAGGGGGGGGCAAAGATGCCCTCCTCACCCTGACCACATGGGTCAAACACAAGTGGAGGGAGGGCAAAACGGCCATGGCCCTGTTCCTTGATGTAAAGTCAGCTTACCCATCCATTTGACCTTCCAGACTGATACACACTCTTCAAAGACTACAGTTACCTACCTATCTATGGATAATCCTATGGGATTTCCACAGGGGGAGAAAAACCAGACTCAGGCTTGGCAACTACACCTCAGAGGAATTCAACGTACCTCAAGGTTCCCCCTTATTGGTGATCCTTTATATCATCTACAATGCTTCCCTCCTAACCCCCTTCTCCACCTTTGCAGACAACTCCACATCCTTTGGGTTCATTGACAACCTTGTCCACCTGGCTGCAGATAAATCTCTGGGGGAAGCACTACGCAAACTGATGCCCCTAGGCACAATGTCCCTACGGTGGGGCTTGCATCACGGCGCGGTCTTTGATTGCAAGAAATCACAATTCATGGTTTTTTCCCATTCCCCTCCTGCCCCACACCTCCTGCCTTTTGGCCCTCTATCCCTCTCCCCCCAGCCCAAAATCAAGTGTCTTGGGTTTGTTCTAGACCCCAAGCTCACCTTCACAGCCCACCTTGCGTCACTCTGCAAGACAGATGAATCCACTCTGGGACAGCTACAAACCATAGGTAAGGCAAGCTGGGGCTTGAAAGAACAAGAACAAGGCCTACTAGTAACAACAGTCCTCACCACTCACCTCTTATATGGCGCCCCGTCTGGTTCACCAATTCCAATAAGGGTAAATTAACCAAATTCCTTGAAACCATCAATAATTCAGCCGCCAGGTTTGCACTTGGCTGCCTCCCAACCACCCCAATCACCTATCTCCTTGACCATCAAACCTTTGCAGCAGGGGAATACCGCATTGGCAGATACATGACAAGAAAACTCTCCCAATCCACTTTCCACAAGTTGACGCTGGAGAGACAGGTGGCTCAGCAGTTCTGTACCCGGGTGAGTAGGTTTCAAAACCCCATCCACGCCTGTGTTGTGCAGGACTCCTTGGATGACTGCATCCTCCAAGACATCAAACAGATCCAACTCTTCCACCTCGACAAGACCCCCTGGGCAGACCCCCCACCAATCAAGGTGGACTTGGGGTCCTGAGTCAAGGCAACGGAAGTACAACTAATAAACCGGTTCATCAAGACCCACCCACACAGGAAAACCATCATCTGGACAGATGGATTGGCTCATACAGATAGAGGCTTAAGGGCAGCGGCCATGACAGAAGACGGTCAACACTTTAGGAAAGCCCACCTGGGTGACACCAAACAAGCAACCAACTTTTAGTGCAAAGCTGCAGGACTTCTACTTGGCTTAGAACTAGGCATGGACCTAATCAACAGAGGACTCTCCACTTGCATCATAATACTGTAAGACAGTCAGGCAGCCCTACGTTACACGTTGCACCCCAGGGTGCCTAAACCAGGGCAGTACTTATTCCTCAAATTTCTCCACCTCCTCACTCCCATCCCAAAAGACACTGACATCACGTTGAAGTGGTGCCCAGGCAACAAAGCCGCCAAGGCGCTAGTGGACTCTGTGGCCAAAGATGATTGCAACCGCGGTACCCCCTCCCTCAATCTCTGCAAAAACGCCCTGAAGGCCTTCAAATGCCCTCCCCCCTCCCCTAGAAGGCAACTGCGCTCCACTTGCCCTACCTACTTCCCAGTCTTGGCAGCAATACACCAGCTCTGCTCCAGCCATGTCTGCCTAAACGCATACCTCTTTAGATTCAAACAAGCTCACTACCCAATTTGCAACAGATGCGGTGTGTTGGAAAGCTTCAACCACTACCTAACCTCCTGCAAGCGCTTCATCAAAGAACAAGAGGAACTCCTTGCAAAACTCAGGCTTAACCGCTTGCAAACTCAGTACCTATCTTCCAACTATCTGCTACACAATCCAAAAACGCAGGCCCCCCTCATCACGTACATCAAACAGACCTCCCGGCTCCCTGCTACTTTGGGGTCCTGCTTCACCCCCAAGCAGCCCCCCCTGGAAGCCAACAGCTGAAAAGAAAGTTTTTGCCTGCCCCTTCTTTTAGCAAAAACTTCTCCCTGCTCCCGTCTCCTCCGTATCTTCCTTTCTTCTGGCTGTTCTCCTTCCTCCCTCTTCTTGTTTTTCCTTTCTTTCTGCTCCTTCATCCTAGTATTTACTTTTGGCCAGCATAACCATTTCAAAGTCTTGTTCCTCCTCAGATACGTGTAATTGGGCTCCCCTGACCCCCAACTTGTTGCTTGCATTGCAGCTCTCTGCAGCCCACTCCAATATTTGAATATGCATAGTGCACAATGTCAATACAAACTGCACTTTTTTTTAAAAAAAAAAAAAAGGATCAAGCTTCAGAGCTCTCCGCTACCACACCGGTTCCCCTTCATTCTCCCCAAAATATCTTTCTTTTGTAAAACACCCAACTAGGATGACAGACAGTAAGTGGGTATCATTTTGTAGAGCACAAAAATTATGTACATGAAGGAAAATTATGTGCCAGTATTGTTAAAGATATAGCTAGTTGCAGAAATGAGTTCAAGTTCTGCTAGGAGTGCTCACCTAGGATGACAGACAGTAAGTTGGTGAGGAGAGTGAATGATCTTCCGCCATCTGGGTTTGAGTTTTTGTGCGTTGAAAGCTGTTAGGTTAACTCAATGCATATGCCTCTGTGTATTATGCATTTTGTATAAGTGGAATATTCTATGCATGAGTATGGCTTTGCATATTCTATGCATTGGTTTTTAAGAGCATCTAGAGCCCCAGGGCATCCCCAATCATCTTGTTAAATCTGCTTGTTAGCTAAGTTTATCAAGCAACTTTCACAATTGTGCAAAAATAAGGGCTTGCTAGCAAGCAAGCTCCTTAAGTCGGGTCCAATTTCCATAAAGTTACCAGATATTAGCAAGCTTGCTAGCTCCCCCTCTCAAAATCTCTTGCATATCCAATACACCAATACCCTGCCCACCCTGCCACCCTGATATGTCCCTTCCACCATCCCAACTTTGATATTGCCCCCACCAATATCCCCCTCCCACCACCTCCCTCCCCCAAGCCCCAGCTCCAATATGCCCCACTCCCCTCACTCCCTCCCTCCATGACAATGAGTTGCCACAATGAGTTAGTTGCAAGGCCGAGTTGCAACAAAGGGGGAAACTTAGCTAGCAAGCCGCTGAGGCAGAACACAATTGTGCAGTTTGGGTTGTTAGCTAGCTGACGCGGCCTTGTGGAGCAGATGATTGTGAAATGCGCGCAATAAATTGCTTGCTAGCTATTTTTTTTTGGATAGCAAGTTGCTACCTAACAAGCCATTCTCTCCAACAATTGGGGATACTCTCAATGGTCTAGCGGTTACCATCACATGGAAGCTTGATACCACACCTGCAACAGTTATGAAAGTACCCAAGAGACCGACCCCCTGGCTGCTACCCCTTCTACCTTGGCCAACCACGCCCACCCCTTTCAAATTTTTGAAACCTCTATTGGTCCGTCCTTTGGCATGTGGATGGAGCATTCAATTTCAAAACCTGTTAACCAATCAGAGTTGATTCACATCTGACAGCTATAATTGATCCTGCTTTTCCGCAGGGATCACTCATCCTTATCTTGCACCCCTGGCCTACAGGAAGTACTTGAACCCGCTACTTGAGATTCATAGTGTGCAATGCTAGTGCAAAACTGCACTTTTTTTTAAAAAAAAAACCACTGTCTCAATAAGTTGGCTTGATAAGCCAACTAATTGAGGATTTTTTCAATTGAGCCAACATTGTGGGCTCAATAGGGCTCAATAGCTGTTGAATTGACAAAATCCTTGACAAGGATCCATAAATTTATGGATCCTTGTTGAGGCTCAACAAGCAAAATTTTGTCAAGCCCCACTGTAATCTTTCTTCCCCCTGCCCTCCCCCTCCATAGCTTCACCCTACCATACCCCTCCCCCTCACTTTGAACTTCATTGGTTCCATCAACAACCCCCCACCTGTTTTACATACTCCTCTAATCAATTAAATTTTTTTTTGAACTCAAAATGATGCAAAAGCCATTTTTTTTGCCCTGTTTGGGGTGGTCCCAACCCTTATCAAGTGGGGATCCGCAGAAGGAATGATGGTGGTACCTGCTCCATAACTGCTTGAAAACTGTTGCGCGGCCCAATTTATTGAAAAAAGGGTGCAAAATTGGGTTTCAACAGTTATCCACACTTGCACGCCTTGAAAACTTGTAAAAGTTGTTGAAGATTTTGTTGAGACAAGGGTAGATGCTCTAAAACTCACCCTCACACAAAACCTCTGGTGAGACTCTAGTCAAGAAAGGCAGAAAAGAAAACGTGAGATACGGAGGGAGGAAGAAGAAAAACCAGCAAAATAAAGAAGAGCAGGAAAAAGACGGAGGAGAGGTGAAAGAAGAGGAGAGCGGGGATTGGAATGGGTGAAAAAGTAAGGTGGGAAAAATGAAAAAAAGAAGAAGAAAAAGAGAACAAAGAAAAAAAGAAAGAAAAGAAACAATAGTCAAAGAGTGGGGGCATAAGGGGGGTACAGACAGTGATGTTGAAATGGGGTACCAGGTGCAGTTTTTGTGGAAAGTTGTTTCTTGACACGGGTGTCATCCTGGTGCCGCCAGCTGAAGGTCCTCAAGGATCTTTCAAAAGAGGTTCTTACCCCGCGCCTTTTTCATTGAGTCTGCTAGCTGGGCCAAGGTTGGTCCCTAGTCAATTGTGATCCGCCAGGCATGCAATTGGTCATTGACATAGAAGAATTCCCATTCCAAGTGCTGGGTCTGCTTGTTTGCCGTGTTTTCCCTAGCTATCTTCACCACCAAATTGTTGTTGCATTGCAGTGTTGGCAGCGCGGTGGACCCTGTCTTGTCAGGAAATAACTCCTTAATCCAAACCGCCTGCTGTGTTGCCCCACCCCAGCACCATAAACTCCATGTGGCATGTGGACATTGCAATATTTGCCTGTCTCTTGCTTGCCCACAGGATGGGGCTGCCATGTAGCATGACCACCAGTCCCTGTGTTGATCTAGCAAAATCCCTACCCCAAGTGGCATCAACCCAAAAATCTAGCCCATTATTTTTTCTATCTGGTATCAAATCCAGATGTAAGCAGCCGGTACTCTCACAAAGCCCAGAAGATGATATACCGCCTGCCAATGCCTGGAAGTGGGATTTTTGGAGTAGTGCAATAGGTGCCCCACTGCAAAGGCCAGGTCAGGCCTTGTTGCCACTGCTAGATAGTTGATAGACCCCAGTATTGCCTGATAGCTGTTGGGGTTAGTGACCTGCTTGTGTGACTCTGTTGTTTCCAGAGCAGGACCCTGCTCCAGGGGGGTGCTCCAGGGTATGTTAGAGGGCTGTGTGAATGATTTGATGATCTTATTTGTCAGAAATAGCTGAGAGAGTACCAATCCTGTTGGTTTCTGTTCCATCTTGATGCCAACAATGGAGTCCAGGCCATCCTGCCACTTCACCTCAAGGTGGGAACTGAGAATGCGTCAAAATTCTTGCAGTATCTAGAAAGACAACATGGATACCACACCATTGTACACATGGATCCAGAATAGACACAACTTCCCATTCTTGTGCAGTTGGTAAAAGAAGTTGTTGTAGAAGCTCACACTGAATCTAGCATGATGAAGTGTTCCCACCAGCATCAGCCCCCTTTTCTTGTCCCATAGAGACCCTTTTCCAGCTTTTGGAATGTCCCTCAATGTTCCAGGGGCACCTTCATGCCCTCAGGTACCTTGACCCAAACATCTTCCCCAATTGGGCCGTGCAATTATGCCACCGTGATGTCAAAGGAGGTTACCCCCCACTTGTACTTTGCCGAGAGGGCCAGGAGCATCCAAATGGATGCAAATTTCTTCCTGGGCACAAACATATCAAAGTAGTCTTCCCCCCAAACTTGGGTGAAGCCCATCACAATGTACCTTGTATTCCTGTCCTTGATGTCTCCATCTTGTTCCCGCTTCACCGCCAGCAGCCATTTTGCATTGGTCAGCTTTTTTCCTTCCAGTAGGTGCCCAAAGTTTCAGACCCCAAAGCAATCTAGCTGGTCCAGCTCCTTCCCATAGGCTGGCTCCAATAGGTGTTAGTCACTCCTTTTCTTCACCACCGCATATATCCGCAGGACACTGAGTTCCTTATACTTGTGCGTTTCTTTGGCCAGTTTGGAGACTTTCCTTTCCTGCATAAGTAGAATTTCCTTGGCTCCCAAGCTCCCCAGCGGGAATTGAGCTGCCATCACCCAGGGGGTTATGAGATCACTGGCCAGCACGTTGAGGGTTTTGTGTTGTGTGGTGGGACCACCATTTTTTAGAATGGAATTAAGTGACTCCAAATTTGTCAGCTTCTCTATTCAAGGTTGCCTGGGGGAAATGTCCTTGCCACCCAAATACAGAAATACTGCTATGGAAAAATCTGTGAAGTTGTTTGTGGTGGGTTTCCAGAAGAGCCACCCCTTTCTGCCATTCAAATAACCCACCACGCGGCATTGCCATGCTGGTTTGTCAATTTTTGACTTGAATGCATGCTGTTGTTTGTTGAAAAACACCACCTTCCCAAATGCTCTAGTCAAATCCAGGGTCTACAGTGTGGTGTGGTTATATAGTCTTAGTTGGGAACCACGCCACGGTTGGCTTGCTCAGCATTTGGTAGGTCAGGCTCAGCATTTGGGATGCGCAGGGTCTCAGCAGTGGATTCTGCGGGCTCAGCAGTAGGAATTGCGGGGCTCAGCATACCAGGAGTGGGTTGGGCTTAACTGGGTGTGGTGGGTCTTGGCCCGCTTGGACATTGGAGACCCAAGAATGGAGCCGGCCCAACCAAGTTTGTGGGCAGCTAGTTTAGGAAGGTGGAGCGGGGCGGGCGTGTGCAAGCGCAGGCCAACCCGCAGGGAAGGAAATCACGCGGTGCCCCAGGCAGATATGGACAACATGGGGGCTCCGAGTAGGGCGCAGCAGAGGGCCACATCATGAGAAGGACAAAAAAGGTGTGTGTAATGGTAGGCAGGCTTGAGGGTGGTCGCGGCATGAGAAAGGGTTAGGGTTAGGCTAGGGTTCTTGTTTTTAGGGTTTCTTTTCTATTTGTTTTTGGGCTGTCATTGTGCTTGTACTTAGGTTAGGGTTGAGAGTGTGGGCATAAATTCTGCGCTCTCAACCCCAGCTTGGAGGTCTGATATATGTATATATAATATAGAGGAGATCACGGCTTATGGTATGGAAAGGAAAGGAAAGGGAGGAAATTCATCTCTCTCTCTCTCTCTCTCTATCTCTCTCTCTCTCTCTCTCTCTCTAAACAAGCAGATCCTTATCCTTACAGACTCTAGGACCATCAATTCCAGAACTTAGGCAAAACTAAGGGGAGTATATCTCTCTTGTTTCTACAATGGCTTGTTGAACATGAGTTCTGGTGTGTATTTTACATCCAAGAGGGCATTAGGAATCAAGTTGTGAGTCTGGTAGCCCCCATAAGTATGCAACTCCCCAGAATTTATCAGGCAGGCCAGAGGCTATAAGCGCAGTCCGTGCCATGTCACCAATCATGCAATGTAACCGTTCCACTTCCCCATTCTGCTTGGGCTTGTAGGGCATGCTATGATGATGCACTATCCCCTTGTCTTTCAACCATTTCAGGAACTCCTTTGAGGTAAACTACCCTCCATGGTCCATCCTAAATACTTTGAGGTGTTTTTCAGTAGTCCTCTCCATGCGTTTTATGTAGCCCTTGAAAGTTGTGCACAATTCACTCTTCTTCTTGAGGAGAAAACCCTTGGAGTAAGTTGAGGCCAGGTCACAGAATGCCACCACATACTTCACCCCATTGAAACCCTTGGTGAAAGGGCATAACACGTTGGAAACAATGACATCCATTGGTTTGAGCTCAATTCCTGTGGGTAAGCAGTTCTGAACCCTTGTAATTTTACTTGTGAGGCAGTCCTTGCACACAAATGATTTGTTTGTCACCTTCTCAGGAATACCTGTGGATCTTCTGCTTTAACACATTCCCACCAGCCTCTTTATGCTGATGGGCCCCAAGCTCTGGTGCCATAATAGAGCATCTGTCCACTGGAACACCAAGCCGGTCAGAATTTCCAGATTATTGTTTTTATTGCAATCTGGGAAGGTCATAGGTGGTAAAAAATGGCCGGTGGACAGGCTTGACATATCAAGTAAGGTATCTGCCACTGCTGCCCTATTGGCATACTATGTAAGCTAAAATGGTTATCAAATTTCATACCTAAAGCACCCAGGTGGTCCCCCACCAGATTCTCACCTCTCTGGCAAAGACCCTCCACCAATAATAATGTACAAATTGCATCAGGAGTATAGAAGACATTGTTGACAATAATCAAACCCTAATTGTTTGAAGTTTTAGTTTCCCAACCTTGGTGACTGCAAAATTGTTTGATTTTGTTTCTACAGTTATAGGTATTGGCATTGTAAGGGTTAGCACATCAAATAGAAGATTAAGGTCATTGGTAAAGGAATGCTTTTCACACAAGTCAGGTACCATCATGCCAGTCTGTTTTGACAACCAGTCCACCTCATTGGCTGTTGGTGTGTCCAATTGAAGTTTGATAGATTGGATGGTGACCTCAGATGTGATTTTATTGGGGACGGCTCTCCATCCAAAACAGCCAAGTTAACAGTAGTGGATTGGCCCACAGGCAGACCACTTGCATCTTACCCCCTTGGGTGCTGCGGCTGGGTTTGCTAGTTTGATGGTACGGGCAAATGTCCCTGGCATGCCTGGAGTTGCCTTTGGTGCATAAGCGCAATCAAGGGAAGGGTTCTGGAGCTTTGGCCTTATGTGTGCAATCATTGGGATTTTGTGTCTGGCAATAATGAATCAGCTCAATTTTTTCCAGGCACAGTAGTTCTTTGATAGAGACATGAGCTGCATCAGACCTCAAGTCCACCTGACAACACACATTCACAAAATGGAACCCATCTACATTGGGTAGTGAAAGATGAAAAAGTAGTCCAACAAAGGTTTCCTTGGTTAGCCTGAAGCCTTAGAAAAAGAGCAATCTGGAAAAACTCTTGGTACACCAGAAATGTGTGTTGAGATTGGATTCCCATCTTGAAAATTGAACTTCATGCCAAGCATTTCCTTGCCCTCACTTTTGAACAAGGTGCGGCTGTTCAGGTTAAAGACTTGCAATACCTCTTGGAAAGCAGTGGTACCAGTGCCGGCTTCTACCACACAAATTTTAATA
Source organism: Puccinia polysora (assembly GCA_025617555.3). Classification (NCBI taxonomy): domain Eukaryota; kingdom Fungi; phylum Basidiomycota; class Pucciniomycetes; order Pucciniales; family Pucciniaceae; genus Puccinia; species Puccinia polysora. Next base: position 35,080,506 of record CM062623.1, on the reverse strand, counting down.
CCGTCATTGACCATTGAGAGAATGGACTGCATTGTCATGATCTCTTCCATTGGCAAAAGTGACACAGTGCCACCCATGAGAAACTTTAACTTTTCAAACATCACCTCCAGGGAGTGTTCAAGCATGATGGCCCACATGTCAAAGTTTTTACTGGTTTGGTTGAGCTTGGGTAGAAATTGGATGGACTGTGAGAGTGAGGCCAGGTTAAGGGTAACCGCCATGGCAGGCGCAATGGTCATAAAAAGCATATTAGAGTGGGTAAAAATGGGGGGGTGCCCAGTGGAGGGGACCTTCAGGGAAGCGGTTGGGTTGGTTGTGACAGAAAGTAAAGCACCCTCAAAGATGTGTTCAATTTGATTGTGTCCAGAAAAGTGTTCTGAACTTGGGGCTACCAAAGCAGAACACCTGCCCTTGCAGGATTCCTTGATGCTAATGGGGTCCATTCCAGGAGGAATCATTGAGAAGACAGAAAAAAATCCTTCAGGAAAGATTAAGCCTCATAAACTGTGAAACACCCAACTAAGATGACAGAAAGTGAGTTGGTATTATTGCATAGAGTACAAAAATTATGTACATGAAGGAAATTTATTTGTCAATATTGTTAAAGATATAGATAGTTGCAGAAATGAGTTCAAGTTCTGTTGGTAGTGCTCACCTAGGATTACAGACAGTAAGTTGGTGAGGAGAGAGACCTTCCATCTGCCATCCAGGTTTGAGGTTTTTTGTGTTGAAAGCTGTTAGGTTAAATCAATGCACATGCATCTGTGTATGCTTGTATTCATTTTGTATAGCTGGAATATTCCATGCATGATTATGGCTTTGCATATTATATGCATTGGTTTCTAACAGCTTTAACCCCCCCTATGCTCTGTTTGTTTTGCTTTTTCCCCCTTTGTTCCCCTACTCCCCCCCCCATTCCCCCCCACTCCCTGCACCTCTGGACTTCCCTCTCCTCCTTGCTCCTCCTTGCCCCAATGCCTTCCAACAACTGATGGTAGCTCAATTCAAACAGGCATATCTGGCCCTTTCAGCCAAAAATTCTATGGAAATTCAAGATGATATCAGCTTGAACCCACCAGCAATCCCAAGTAAGCCAGTGGATATCCTGCAAACAGAGTCACTGCTCATCAGCTTCCTGCAAAAAGCAATTGAAAACTCAAGCAATACAGGCTCCAAGGCACTGCATATGGATACTGTGATGACTGGTATCCTTCTAAAACTACTGGAAAGAAAACCCAGTAATAATTGCATCCAGCTCCAATTAATTGAGCAGAACCAAGCACTTAACGCAAGAATCAAACACCTAGAGGTAGCCAAGCTCTCTGCACCCCTACATTCAACTGCAATTACACGGCTGCTGCTGCAAACCCATCCCAACTGCCACCCCCAACCAAGAAGGAATCATTGCAGGCAAGGCCAGGCCATCCAGTCACCCCCACCAAAGTAGGTACCAACCCCCTCCTAGATTTCAAACTAACCAGTTTGTTCAGTAAGAAAAACCAGGTACTACAGACCCTTCAAGAAGAAGCCAATTGCAAGCCAGTCAGTGTCAAATGTGTCTGCATACTCCCCTCTTGAAATGTTGAATTTTATGCTGCAAACAGGAAGCAAAACACCTGGCTCAATGCACACAAACACAAATTGAGCAAGCATGTCCACCCTGACCTGGAGGCCAGCCCCAGCACTTACTTGGTACTTTTTCATGGTATACCCATTGACTTGAACTTGGACAACAAACACCCCAAAGACAAGATAGCGGAGAACAACAACCTCCCCCCCAAGTCAATCCACCAACTCAGGTGGCTATGTAGCTCAATCCCCAGAGAACAACCCAATAAGGCAGGTACTGTAGTAATTTCCTTCACAAACCCCACACTTTCCAATTTACTAGCAAATACTTGCCTCTTCCTTGAGGACCACTACTAACAAAATGAATGCTTCAAACAACTGCCCCCTCAATGCTTCCAATGGCTTGCAATGGTCCACTTTAGCAAATGGTGCAGATCATTTCCCAGATGCAGTAAGTGCAGAAAAGATCATGACACATCTGAATGCGTGGAAATAAGTACCGGCAACAACCCCATCTGTGTGGTGTGCAAGGATAAAAACAAACCTACATCTGTCTGGACCTCCCACCAACCTTTCCATAAAGAATGCCCATCCAAGAACAAGTGGAACACCTCCAAAAAGATTAATTTCTATGGATATTAAACCATTATCATTCTCTATTGGGCACCCCTCCCCCCATCCCCCTCCCCCCATCCAGAAATCCTTCCCCTCAACCAGCATACTGTGTCACCTAAACTGCCATAAAAGCCACATAAAAACCTTGAGAATACTAAAATTGTTTAGCTCTGACACCCTGATCCTCTCCCTGAAGGAGCCCTGGATAAACCCACTCAAAATCCTTCCCCCAGACCATGAAGCATGGTGGACCTTGTGAAGCCCCACCCACTCTCCCACTGCCCTCCCCAATAAAAATCAAACCATCCTGTATGGAAGAAAACCGGTGAACTGTGCTGACATCCTATTCTCCAACCCAAGCAGAAAATTCCTTGTGGCGGTTGACATAAAACTGCACCCAACCAAATCCCTCAAGTCATCAATATGTACAATCCCCCGGGCAACACCTGTGGACTTTCTGACCTTTAAAACTTCCTACAGTCCACCAATGACCACCACATGCCTACAATAATCACCATGGAGTCTGACCTCCACCATTGGTTGCGGAATCCCGCTGGATACTCCCATGCCCACAAAGACACCCCTCTTCTGCTCAAGATATGTGGCAGGGCTGGCTTTTGAATCCAGATAGAGCAAAATTCCCCCAAGTTCATCTCCCCTAGGGGCTCAGGGACCATCATTTACTTGATCTGGAAAAAATTTGCAGCCCACAAACTTGTCAAACATGTTCTCACCTTGGACAACAACCATGGTTCCAACCACCAACACATTTCAGTAACCCTTAACCTCACCCCCCCTCACCCCCCTCCAAAATAGTCCCTCCAAAGCACCACAATCTAGACCTCTTGGCCCCTTCCCATGAAATAGAAGAAGCCTCCACCCAACTCAATTGTATCCACCATACTACTGACATCAACAAAACTGAAGCACTCCTGAATCAGGCCATGATTGACACCTGGCAAGGCCAGTGAAGGTCAGTACAAGCTAGTGTAGCCAGGGCCAAAAAGTGGTGGGACCTCAATATGCTGACCCCTCTAATCAAAAAGAGGAACACCTGCAGGCATCTCTTCCTACTGACCAAAAATGAGCCCAACCTTGATCTTTTCAGATAATGGAACACCCAGTTTATAGAAAATGTGCTGGACCTTAATAAACAACACTGGCGCACCTTCTTAGCTAAAACAGACTCAACCACAGTTTTCCAAGCTTTCCAATACACCAAGCCATGCAGTGGCGGAAACATCCTCCGCCTCCAAAACCCCAAAGGTTCTATTACATCAAACAAAGAAGAAATGGCCAAGCTCCTCTTTGAAGGCACTTCTGTACCCAATGTGGAGTGCAATCTCAGCAAAATACCAGCTGAGTACCCCTCAAAATTTTTCCTCTTTCCCCCTGTCACTGTTGAAAAGACCCACAAAGTCCTCACATGCCTTTCCAGGAAGAAGGCCAGTGGACCAGACGGTATACCCAACATAATCTTGAGCATTGGTGCCAAAGTCCTCTACTCCCCATTCACCATCCTCTTCAACAAGTGCATCACTGCATCACACTTTCCCACCCACTGGAAGCTTTACACAACCTCCATCATCCATAAATTAAACAAGACCAATTACACCAACCCAGGGTCATATTGTCCAATTGCATTACTTAACGTGACTAGAAAGGCCTTCAAAATCATATTATCAAATTGCCTCAACCACTGGGCAAAGACCAAGGGAGTCCTGCCCAACGGCCACATGGGAGGAAGAAAAGGTAAAGGAGGGGAGGAAATGCTGCTAGCCCACTCCATGTGGGTGAAAAACAAATAGAGGGAAGGCAAAATGGTAGCAGCCCTTTTCCTTCATTTTAAATCAGCTTACCCCTCTGTCTCCCCAGCCAGGCTAATCCAAACCCTATGGAAACTTCAGTGCCCAACCTACCTCTGGATGATATTGAGGGATTTTATCAACAAACGCAGGACCAAGCTTTGATTAGGCAACTATTTATTGGATGAATTCCAAATAATAAAGGGCCTCCCACAGGGCTTCCCCCTCTCAGTCATCCTCTACATCATCTATAATTCATCACCAATAACCCCCACGCTCTCCCTTGAAAACACCACCATATCCCTAGGCTTTATGGATGATGTAGTCCATCTGACCACCAAATCTTCCGCTTTTGAAGCATCATGGCAACTAGAATCCCTGGGCCTCAAGTACCTACTTTGGAGAAAACATCACAGAGCCCTCTTTGATTATAAAAAGGCCCAGTATATGGTCTTCACTCACTCCACCAACCCCCCCAAGCTGCCCTTTGTTCCGCTCTCCCTTCCCCCCCTGCCCAAGCTCCAATGGCTTGGAGTTCTACTTGACCCCAAACTCTCCTTCTCCAGGCACATTGAAAACCTCTGAAAAATTGCCAACACCACACTCAACCAACTCCAGAAAATCAGTAAAGCCACCTGGGGACTCAAGAAAAAGGAACAAGGCCTCCTGGTGATCACATTCCTAACTACACACCTCCTGTATAGGGCGCCAGTATGGTTTTCTAATATCAACAAAAATAAGGTTACTGACGTACTGACTGTCATCAACAGTTCAGCTGCAAGACTGAACCTAGTCACCATGAAAAAAATGGCTGCACCTTCCAGCAGGTGTAGCACCTGGAACTTGTTTTGGTTTGGTTTTTACTCTGTGAAAATTTGGTTTCTAACTTGAGTAGGAACTTGAGAAAATTTGTTTGTACCATTTCATGAGTATTTAAAGGTAATTCTAGTGAATTCATGGAATATAGAAGATTTGGAATTATGGGGAATTTAATTTTATGTAAACTAATCAGGGAGTTGTTCCATCAACTATAATATGTGAGATTCAACCACTTTGAAACAAGACACCTAGCAACTTGGCGAAATTGCAAATGGAATAATTTTTCTTTTTCCTTTTTCAATTTTCTGAATGTTGTCTGTTTCTTACTTTCTTTTTTTCTTTTTTTTAAATGTGATTTTAGTTCAACCGTATTTCTGAAAAACATCCAGCTTAGGTGTTGATTATTTTTTTGGTGTTCATGAAAATTATCTCAATCAGAATTTGACCACTGGGATAAACTTCAAAATCCCAAGCTCTGCTCAAAGTTCATAAAAAATTCTAGCTTTTTTTTGATATATCATATGGTTTCCAAAATAGCTGAAAAATTCCATTTGAGAAGAAATTAAATCAGAACTAAAATCTCAATACAATTTTACTTTTTAAAAAAATGTTTAATCAAAAAAATTAAAAACAAGATTTCAGGATTGATTCAATATTGCTGACATCTTCTTTCTTTCTCAAAATTAGAAATATATTGTAGAGAATCTAAGACTAATGAGAGTATCTTCAACTTTTTTTTAATTATTTTACTGATTTTTTTTGAAAGAAATGGAGAGATCTTTTCAAGGAAATTTGTATTTTTAAGAAAGTTTGTGTGATAAGGCTTTAGAAAATAAATAAATATTAATAAATAATTTCATTCCAACCAAAGTGCAGTTTCAAGTGAGCCAGCTAATCTCTCCAGTCTATCCTCTACTGGATTCATTTCCAAAACTAATTAATATGTCCAAGTTAATATTTCAAGGAACATAGGACAGTAAAAATTAGAAGGGAGGCCTTCACAAGGTTTCATCTCATAATTTGGAACTACTTCATTGTAATTTCTTTCATATTCTATGTTTCTTTTAGCATGAATTTCACCCTTCATCTCAGAAATATAGTTTAGAGTGTTGTTATCAAGGTTGTGGAAAAATTTTGAATATGTCTTGCTTCTCCAGTAGACTTGAACAGAATGATATTTTCCTTGATTTTCTTCCTCAGTATCAGAGAAACTATCCAGCCTAGGAAGAAGATTTCTGGCCAAATAATTTCCTAAATGGTGTTTTGCGGTTGCTAAGCAGTTTCTGTATATCTTTTTCATTCAATGTAGGAATCCTCAGCTCACAGTAGTAGGAAATTAAGAGGCATTTTAGGCTCAATCTGTGTTTAACTCTAGATATGGGCTTCTTGTTACAAGTTTGAGGCTTCATGTATTGGTCCTTTTGCCCACATAGCCATCCTTCAAGAATTCAAAAAAGAATTTACTTTTTGAAAAATCCAACATCAAGTGCATAATTGGTAAATGCACCATTCTTCTTAGCATGGAACCAATAGTTTATGATCACTTCTGAAAGGAACTTGTCCCACTTTTTGAAATTAAGGAAGTACCATTGGAAAGTTGGAGCCTTCATGCCAAAGATTTCCAACTCTTGCTGACATTGTTCTTTGAACTTTCCAGGTATGCTTTTCTTCCCACCATAGAGGTTGTTTTCAGTTGTTTGAAGGGTGAAAAAAGATTGTTTTCATAAATGGATCCAAGTTGTTTCAAATTCAACACTTGTAATTGATCTTCAGAGGGTGGTGGTGGAACCATGTTGCCACAAGGTTTCATCTTCAAAAAATTTTTGATGTAGTCCCATAGGCATAGACTTATGGGGTCATTAATTTTGGGAAAATTTTCAGCTACTTCTTTATTTAGTGTTCTGGTTTTGATGAATTTTGAAGTATGAGAAGCCCTTGAATTCATTTTGTGTTGGAAAAGATGTTAAATAACCTTTTTGGTCAAGTTGAGGGGTTGTTGAGTGATTGATCTGTTAGCAAAAAGAGAAAATACAGATCATTGGATCTGAGCACATCCAACAGTAAATCTGGTTACTTGTGGTAGTTTATGAAGAGTTCATATTCATAATGACTGTTGTGAATTCATTATCAATACTATTTAAAATAAAAAATCCATTATATGATACAGTGGATCCATCTTTTATTGAAAGCAAAAAAATTGTGTCAGGCAAAAACTATATTGAATGATCCTTAAAGTTAGACAATGGCAACATGTGACATTTGCATCTCCCTTGAAAGTTCATCTTTTGTTAGAATATTATATTTTGAATTTATTATTAATGGTATGAATCAAACATTTTTAAATGCCCTCATAGGGTAAACTAATTCATCACCAAAAAATATTTAAATTCTTAACCTGAGTTTGAGTGATGAAATGGCTTTTGTATGAACTTAAATGAAGATTGTTCCAAAATTCAATGTTTCCATTTTACATACATAAATACCCATTGAAATATCCAATTGAAACTGGGTATTTCAAAAAATGACTTGGATGAGCAGAGAAATTGGTATAAACAACATCTTAAAATGTTCTACAATTATATTAACATTAATATTGTGCATAGAACTGAAGTTTGAGGATTGGTATGGATAAAATGTTGGACCATTTATTCATCTGCTCAGATAGAAATGAAGTTTGAATTGCTTTGGAAAACCCAGGAAACAAAGAATATATGTCTGAATGTATTACATGTGGTCATCATATCCAAATCACCTGGTCAGCTGATGATTAATTTAGCACATATTCTTCTGTGGATGAAAAAAATAGCACTAAGGGTAAAAGTAACTGAAGGAATTGGACAATTATTGCAGGTTTTTTTTATTTAAGATTTATGTGAAACATGCTATGCTGAATTTCCTCCTCATTGTTTGCAGGTCCATGTAAATATTCTTAACAAAATTCATGGGTTGCCTTCAATTTATGTCAATATACCATTTTTATTCAATAATTATGAAATAAAAGCAACATGAAATGAAAATGGTTGTGGATTTTAACCTTTATTTGCCCTCAATTCTTCTTTAAGTACTGTTCATTTCACTATAGTTGGAATGGATCATCAATTGCATGATTTGACTGGAATCTAGTGATTGATGCAAAGAAAGAATTTGCCAATTACTATTGATAAACCTTGTGATTTTCCTTAATTTTCTGGCTCCTCGGGTGAGGAGAGATTGGTGAGAAAATTAATCAAAATAGGAAAGGTTTATATTTCATTCACAAAACTTCAGATTTAATTAATATTTCAAACTTTCCAATTGGATATTAGTCAGATGGATTTCAACTGAATTCAATGCTGGTTTGTTTCTCTGGATAACCTGGTTAATTTGGTGATAGATTGTACTAATTGATATTTTTGGCTCAGTTCAACACTTTATAGATTGGTAATTGAAAATAGAAATATGGTATATTTTTGGGTGTGAGATCTCTGCCTGCAAAAGATGAAGAATCCTGTTTAAAAATATGATTCAATTTCCCATGAGCAGAGCTCAAAATATTTGCACAATGACCTGTGATATACATTGTAACAAAAATTAATTTTTCAATGAAAAAATGGTACACCAACCAACATCAGGAGGGTGAGGATATCTTTCTTGTTTTTATTTCCACTGATGGCAGGGAAATAAGGCTTCTTTTTCCAATTCCATGTGTGAGGATTTTTTGATAACAATTTGGATCAATCATGAGGCATATTCAAACTCTTATCTTGAAAAATTGAAAAATAATGGGAAATATTGGAGTATCACATAGCAGCCAAAATGGTTGGATGCATAATCATGAATATGACTAATATCTATGCATCATAAATATTTAGTTATTAATGGAATTTTGAATACTATCCATAAACAAAGGGGTAGCTTGTAGTTGAATGTACACATGTCAGATATGTAATACTGTGGTTTTGAACAATATAGTAACTTACCCAGTCCAAGTGATGCACACCTCTTCCTCCATAAATTGTAGACATTTGGGATTATTTCCACTAGAATATTCAATTCTTCAGCTTCCTGGTTGAATATTTTCTGCAATCTGTCAACCATGACTTGTGAAGTGTGCTGATTGTGCAACCATCTCTCTTATTTGGTCCAGTTGTGTTGAAATGGCTCCAAATTCTTTTTGAGCTCGCTTTAAATGTCTTCATGTTTATTTTGCAGCCAAAGTTCTTTTTCTGGAGTCAATTTGATCATTTTTTAAGAAATGGAATTTGAGCCATAAAAATTATGGTTTTTTTTTATTTCTGTGATTGATGAGTTTACTTTCTAGACTCAGAGAGATCCCATTTTGTTTCTATTTATAGGTGAAGGAAGTTTGATTTCTTATTGCATAAGAAAAAATTTAATATGAAAGATATAGTAATACTCTGAATGAAGAAAAGGGAAAGAAATATTTTGATGAAAATCAAATACTTAATAGCAAATAATTTAGAATGACTAACCGTTATATGTCAAAGACTGTTTCAAATCAACAAATCAATGTTATAAAAAGGTGATGGACATTTGATAATTAAGATTTGGATGTCTTTTATTTATCAAATATATGAATGTGATAAAAAGAGGCCCATTTGTTTGAGGGATGTTACAGGTCTGAACAAATGAATCAAATTTTATGAATCACATATTATTCTGACTTACCAAAATTGATTACAAAAATCAAATAAAAGATAGCTTATAATGTGGAAGAATGATTTAAATTAGTTTTTATTTTGCGCTTTTGATGATTGTACTTCATATTCTGTATCCTCAATACTTTGATGGATGTTAATCTCATCCTTGGTTCTCTATGCTCCAACAAAGAAATTAAAAAAACCAATGGATAATTTTGAGACTTCCAGAAATTGTTTCTGGGACAAGAGGCTGCTTGATTTAAAGTGATCTTTCCTTACCTGAGAATAAATATTTGGTAAAAAAAACCAAATCAATCAAGCTTGTAAAGTTTTTGATGCAAGTAGTTGGGGAAAAATATTCCAGTTTTTGAATTGATTCAATTTGAAAACCACGGAGTATTGGATTTGAAAATGCAGTAATTTTAAAAAATGAAAATAAAAAATTATACAAACAGGCTTCCTTAGTTCTCAAAAAACTCTCAAACTTTGATAATTTGAAAGTTTTTTGGAGAAAATTGATCATTGTTCCAGAATTGGAAGTATAAGGAAATTTAAATCATCATTCTTAAACAAAATATCTTTTAATCCACTTGTAAAAATTGTTGAATGTGTCATGGGTTTAAGTGGGCAATGAATTACTTGTGACCTGGAAATTGGCTATGTTACCAGAAAAGTGGAGTTTTATATTAATTTTGCGTGTATCAATCTGAGCACAAATCTTTTTGAAAAAAAAATGTTTACAAGACCACACAAAAAATCTTTTCATAAACCAAAAAAATGTGTAAAATCTAGCCATAATTTTCAATAACATCACAATATAAGCTCATGCATCAGAAGTGTTAAAAGAAACAGGGTCAGAGGTTATTTCAGTAAAATTATTTAATGTAGCCTTTTCTAAAGCCCAGGAAGTTTTAAAATTTCTGCCAAGATCATAGTCAGTAACCAGAAAAATATCCTCCAGAAGAACTTCAGCTAGATTGGAATAAGTAAATCTTTCAGTGCAAATATTTATCACACATCTTCAATCAATTTTCTTATCTTTACTAAAACCCATATCATGCAAGGACATGAGAATATATGCCCTTGTGTTACCCAGGTGACCACAGACGGTATCAGCAGGCAAGCCACCCTTCAACTTTGATTCAAGGAAAAGGGTTCCAAACTCAAGCAGCATGCCAGCCTTCGATCTGGGCATGACTCTTTGATTTCCAGGACATATCCATATTGCAGCAGCACCAAAAACAAACATGTGTGCAAAAAATGCTAGAGAATCAACCCCCCATCAATTCTTCTTTTCAGCTGAGTCCTTAGATATAAAAGGTTGTCAATTATCTTCCCTTTCATCAAGTCATAAGTTGACAATTGCAGTCACTAAAGAGACCACATATTCAAACTCCATATTGAAACCGCCTCTTCCACTGGTAACCTCAGCATTGTGGTTATAACCCAACCTCTTGTTTTGAAGGAATGTTGGATCATAAATGACATCTTCCTGCAGGTTGGCAAAGTAGCTTTGTGCTTTGAGTAGAGCTTCATTGGAAGTCCCATCAATCCGTTCCATATATGAGAGCACATTTCTTGAGATTTTGTGTGAGACCACACCTATGATGTCATTCAATGTATGCTTCAATTTCACATAGGCCCCGCCTATTGGCTCTCTGGTGTACCCCAGGATCTCTGAAAGGGGATGCACGTGGGTTTTGGCTGCCTTTGTGGAGCAAGAGAGAGAGGAGGTATTGATGAAGATATTTCCAACAAAGACATCATCATCCTTTCCCCGCAAAATCTTTTCTAAGAAGAAAGAACATAAGAATCAGTTTATTTGCATAGGGTTGGAGTATTTTGTAATCAGAATTTACCATCTTTGCACCTCTTCAAACAAAGGTCCAATGATTTTAGGATTGTTGATGTCTCAGGGGGGTTTGCCAAGATCCTCTGGCCAAGAAGGTTAAGAGTGTTGGATATTAGAAACTGTGTTCTGGCTATCATTTTAGAATAACTTGAAGGGGTTTCATTGTCCTTGATTTCTTCCCAGTATGACAACCTTAAGAGGTGTTCCTTGGTTAAGCCAAGAAAGAGTTCTAGGTAATGAAATAAATTCAATTCCCATGCTTTTCATTTCAGCACATCTTGATTAAACTAACCAGGTGAATCTATTGGCATAGTAATTTGGGCCTGGGTTTTAATTTGGGTACAATTCTTGGATGGGAATTCCTTTGAGTTTCATCCTCAGTGATGATTCCAGCATTAGAAGCATTCCTTCTTTGGGGTATTATGGCTGATTCATTCTGATTCAGAAATGAAATACAAATGTTGAGTCAGTTTTCTGTAAAGGATCAAGAAAATTGTGGAGGAGAGGCAACCAACCTGCTCAGGGGATGTTGGAACTAGGGTGGGAGCTGGAGTGGGACTCCTGGGTGATGGTTCAAGCACAATTACTTTGGGTTCCTCTGGTGGAACATTGTCTGAATCTGACAATTCAGAGTCAGAATCAGAGGAGTCAGATGATGCTTGTGAGCTTGAGGGGGGCCTGTGTGCAGATCTTCTAGGTGCTTGCAAAGAAGCTTGGGCTGCCAGGCAAGAAGATGCCCAATTTTCAGAACCCACGGCTGGCTCTTGAGGCGCAACAACTGGGGGGTGCAATAGGGTATTTTCCGGCGCCTCAATGGTAGGATGAGCAACAGAATGATGTTCTGGGGCTTCAATTGGATTTTCCACTAGAGAAGTTACAGCTGGTATTTCAAATTCCACTAAATATATTGGGACTGTATTAGTTATGCATATTTCAAATCATTCTAACAAATGATTTTGTGAATAAAATGGTTACTCAACTATCTGGGTTGCTCCACCTGGTCCTTTGCAGACACTGGTGTAAGCTGGTAAACGAATTGGTCTGCATTAGGAGTTTTTTTTATCGGTATTGACAGGTTTGTTGATTGTTGATAGGATATTTGAATGATCCCTGGCTGTTGGCTCTTTTTCTTGGTCAGTTGAAGGTTTGGCAAGTCCAGCAGCTATGGCTGATTGTAACCTAAAATGCTCCACATTTGAATTGTACTTCTTCTTATAGAACTCAAGCAATGACTGCAAAAGTTTCTTGTGTGATTGTTCAACATGTGTATCACCCAGTAGAGCATCAACTTGATTGAGAGTGCGTTGTTCTACAAAATTCAAGTAGGGATTCCTCATCATTATCAGACCACATGCAACTCAGAAAATAAATATTCTTACCAGGAAAATTGGCCATGGTTTATTCAAGAAGAGTGGTCAGGTTGAGAAGGGCAAGATGTTTCTTCTGTAATCTGATGGGTTATTAGTTGGTTGAGATCAGAATGGGACATGACTCCTTGGTTATGGATTACGTGCCTAAATATTGGAAAAAACGGAAATCATCTAACAGGTGTGTGAAATATGATGGACAGATGTATGCCGAGTGTGTTGGATTTACATGCTTATTTGTGGAAATAAGCTAGGTAATCAACATTTTTTCCAAGTAAGTGCATAATTTTAACATGTGTGTCCTGTACCAGGACCATGGTTTTGTTATGATAAGTTGTCCATGGTGCCAGGCCAAGGGTACTTGGGTTACACATGACCAGTAACAGTGATGTGACAAACGGGGGGGGGGGCATGGACAACTTATGCTAAGTTGTCCACTGGTCCACCAAGGCTGGAGGTGCCTTCTGTTATAATTATGGCCAGCAATTAGCTTAGGCAAATGAGCAGTATTTAAAGCAAAAGAAATGCTGTAAACCTTGTGTCAATAATTGCTGATGGGCTCTCACAATGGGGCAATACGTTGGATGATATTGGTGATGAATTCAATTGGATGATGAATGAATGATGGAAAAAAGCAGGGAGAAGAGCTCCTTAAGTAAAAAAGATTGGCCTCTTGTGAGAACATGATACAACAAGCCAAAAGGCAAATTTTTCGCCCCAGAAGAGCTCTACAGGCTCTACAGGCCTTTTTACTTGGTTTGGGCTACATCAGCCCACATGGCATCAGTCCCTGTACCCTTACAACCAGCCTATTCCGGTCCATTCTGGTGTTTTTACCGTTACAGGGCTGAACCTGCCCCTTTTCTGTTAAAGACCCTGGCTGGTTTTCTGTTACAACCAGCTCAGTTACTCTTATTTCCTTACTTACGGGCTGGTTGCCTCATGCAGCCAGCACCTGGCCCCACATATGGGCCAGGTGGGACGCAGGACTCACCTGGGTCCGGTCTCAACCTCACTTGGGGGGGGGGTGTAACCGGCAGACATGCCGCTCCCCCTCTTTCTCTCAAATCCCTGGTGGGGGTTGTCAAATCCCCTCACCAGGGGCCCTGGGGGTTCATACCCCCAGGGCATTGTCAAGGATAGTGGGCTGGGGGTGGTCAGATCTCCTCAGCCCGTTGCTCCTCCCCCTTGGTAAAGGGGGGGGAGAGCGCGCCTCTTGCTTTGCTGGTGGGAGGGTGATCAGATCCCCCCCACCGCCGGTTGCTCCCTCTGCGGCCGGCATTGTCATCCCCTGGGCAAGGGGGTGATGAAATACCCCCTGACCTGACCGACCGCCTTGTTGTGGTTGGATGCTGGCTGGTTCAACCCAGCCAGCCACCCCCTACCCCTTGCAATGGCAAGTGAGGGGAGGGGGAGGGAGCCGGGTCCGCTGGCCCTTGCTCCCGCCGCGGTGGCCAACGTTTGCAACCGGCCGGGCCCGCGCAGCTTTGCACCGGGCGGGATCCCTCGGCCGCCGCAACAGCCCCGCGCGGGCCAAAACAAGCAATACAAGCGGCCCCAAGCGGGCCGCGGCAGGGGCAGCAGCCCCAAGCGGGCTGCAACATGGGCAGCGGCCCCAATGGGCCGCCCCAAGCCCAAAACCTGAGACAAACACACTTTGGCGGGCCAGCCCATCTGGCCAAGTATTTCCAAAATAAAACTTGTGCCCAATTTTGCCTTCAAAGCCCATCTGGGTGTATTTGCCCATATCCCTCACCGGGCCCGTTAGGGCCTGTGTACCAATGAGCCTTTTTCACGCATTTTGAGGCCCGTTTCCCCAAATCAGTGACATCCACACAGGCCTGTATGGTCTGTGTGAGTGTCCAGTGGGCCTGAGAGGCCCATATATGCATCCCATTTGGATTACACTTATATGTAGCACACGCGTAAGTGCATACGTATTTTAACACCTTCATGAGGATTTTGAAGTTGAGTGTCTCTTCATTTTATTGTGGACAACTTAGCATAAGTAGTCCATGCCCTCACCAGTTTCTCACATCACCTTAACAGCTCATGTGTATCCTGAATCCTGGCTTCCTGGCACCATGGACAACTTATCATAATGCAACCATGGTCCCAAAAACGTATACAACCTTTATCAAATTACTTCTATGTTTTTACTACTGTTGGATGGTGGACAATGTAGCATAAGTTGTCCATCACTACAATCACCATGAAAAAAATGGCTGCACCTGCCGGCAGGTGTAGCACCTGGGATAGTGAGTGAAACCTGCTTTGACTTTGTTTTGGTTTTCGAGTCAAACATCAAATTGATTTTGGGATGGTCCCAGAAGATTCATGCACCATATTTATGTAATGCATGAATTGAATTGAAAATAAGTACATAAATGGAATGATTGGGAATTCTTTATTTAATTGTAAAACCATACTTTAATACAAGGAATTCCAATGAATTCCAATCAGAACTGGGTGATATGGGCTGTGTTTGCCACTAACATAGAATTTGAAAATGAGGAAAATTCAATTGGTAGCTCATGATCAATTCAAAGTATTGTTGTGAACAAAGACTAGAAATTTTCTCCCAGCATGGATGCTTCAGCTTTTTGAGATTAAATATTTTTTCTTGCAAATTTTATACCTTATACATGGGTTTAAGTTATAAAAATAATGCAAAAGATGCATCCTCTAATTTTGTTTTATACCAATATCTGGTACAATAATAATGTTTTCCCTGTGTTTTCTTATATTATCTCCTGTTATCCAAGGAGGTACCAGTCAGCTAGGTCAACACATACTGTTCTTCATAAACTAATGTTATTGATAATAGCTTACCAATTGGTTAATTGCCACAACACAATAAACATTCTTGGAAGTTTTGCAATTTTTGAATCATAAGCCATGCTTGCCACAAAACCTGATATGCTATCTTGATGTATAACAGATATTGATCCACCTTCTTGATAAACCATTTGAAAATTGAGATGAGTGAGGCCAAGGTATGGATTTCTTGAACTATCCATTGGTTCTAAAAGTGGAAAGGTTTCCACAATGAGGAAATATTTCCCACAGTTTTTTTTCATAAAATATGGACAATACCTTTCCCATGTCACAAGCGCCTTGATTTGATATAGATGAAAATGAAATGTGAGAATTAATTTTATTGTAGCAATGGGGTGTTATGCTATTACCATGGAAGAGCATTGATTTGCAAGGCAACTACTCAAGCTGGTCCCATGGCAACAGCTTGTATGTTGACTGATTTTGAATAAATTCTTTTAATAGCCCTTCTTCCAAACCATTCATTTCTTTTATAGACTTTGAAATATAATCTGACTGAGAAGAATAGAATAAACTTTGAAGATCTGGTAGTTGATTAGAATTCATGCCAAAAGCATTCCAGTTGGATCCAATTTGTTCAACAACACCTTGAAGTTTTGCTCTTTCAAGGAATCCATTCAAGAGAGACTTATCAAGGAAAACTGAAATTTAACAAACCAATCAGCTCACTTCTCCCAATCAAAAAAATGTTTTTCAGAAATCTGTGTCACCTACGTGTATTTTTATTTTTTTTTATCAAGGTCAATATGTGATTCAGCATTTCTCCTGAACAACATGAAAATATTGAGGGAGGACCATAGAGCATGATCATGTTAGTAATATGCTGAGAGAAGTGAATGGCTGGCTTTGGTTTAATTTCATTTCCCCAATTTAGCAATAATTCCTCCCGATAAGCCAAGATCAATTCATCCAATTGGGTCACCTGGTAATGGGTAAGTTGATGAGACATGACTAAGTTGATAATACCAACAAGTTTAGAGGTAGTTGATACAAGCTTTTCCTCCCTTGAGTTTTTTGATGAGTTCCACTTCCACCTTGGAAGAAAAACAAGAACTACATGAATGGTGTCCAAAACCAACCATTCAGAAGCCTTAGGAGTACCAGAAGAAGGCAAACCTATATTTATGGGAAGTCTAGTAATCCAAGATAGAAATGCAATCAAATTGCTACCCTCTTGAAGACTTTTGATTTCTTGAGGAGGAATTCTCATTGATGCAAAACTTGCCTCTTCTATTGATGAAGCTGAATGAAGTGGATAATTGGAATATCCAACAGAGAGATGTAAGCTTTCTTCGATAAAACTTTGAGTGCTCTTCCCAGTTTAATTTTGTGTTCTTGATTTAATTGTAATAGATCTCATTGGATTTATTTATTGTGAGTCAGCTTTTTTCTTTCCTTTCTCATTTGATTTAGGCAAGGATTTGGGTGAGCTGTTTGTTGATGTGTTCTCAAGAAGCCTTGGAGAACCCTGGACAGAAGGTTGGAGGAGTTGAGATTCAGAATATTCCCAACTTTTTGAGGAGCTGGGAGGATGGAGCTCTGGATTTTTTTTAACTACAACAATTGGCACTGAAGTTCTCTGTTGAATATTGGATGGTCCTTGTTGCTGTTGATTTGCCCAAATTTTCACCTTTTCAATTGGATTGGGAGCTGATTCCTCAAGGTTTTGTTTGGAGATTTCTAGAAATTGTTGAACTCTCTTCAGGTTTACTCTTTGGGAGCTCTCTGGTGAAAAATAGCGCTTTTGTTTGGATCCAGATCTCAGGCTTCTAACTTGACTAATTGTGACACTTTTTGGGTAAGTGTTTTGCCTTCTCTCTAAATTTTGAAGAGTTTGACCAGCCTTTATTATGTCAAGGTAGGTGACAATAAAATCTTGTAGCATTCCCAAGATAAATGTATGCATTGCATCAATTGTTGTCATATTTGTTGGTTCCCAGTATAGCAGAGTTTGGAAAATTGTGTACCGGGCACCATGTAGCTTGAGAAGGTTGGCTTTCCCATATAATTATGAATTTGTATTCAAAATTTCTGCCCATTTAATGTGATCTTTATTATTTTTTACTCGCCAAGTCTCTTTTTTGGTGTTTCCGATGTCATTGAGCTTGAGGTTGCAGTGGGAACAGAATATTGGGGCAGAGTGAGATGCAAATCCACCCATTTTACGCAAGGCAGGTGTATCACCAATCAGAGGCAATATTACAGCACGTATTACTCTTCCATTGGGGTATTTGATGGTTTTTGTGAAGTATATTCCTTTCCAAAGGTCCAGTAGCTAAGAGAAAAGTGGATTGAGTAGATTGTTCAGTTTTAACAAGGTAAATTCCTTGGGTGTTGGTGTGAATCCATACACAAAAATATTGTGTGCCTTGTAACAGACATTGGGTGGGAGGTTGAAACATATTAAGAATATTACACCAAGAGAGATGCTTTTTCCACTGGTCTTTATTCCATGGGGATTCATCCAATCAATTTAAATTCCAAAAACAAGTTTCCCAGGTTCTGCTGTGTAAAATTGATTGGTTTCATCCTTGAATTCCTTCCACATAGTTCCATCCCAAATATCACAAAGTCTATTAGGATTACTGGCTTGATGCCGTTGAGGTGCACTGAGTAATTCTTCAAAAAAAGGGAGAAGTAATTGTCTTGCAATCCACTTCTTGAGTAATTGGTGTCCAAACTTCTTCAGAGGATAAAATTTGGATTTGTTCTTGTCTTGAATCCAAAGTTTTGACCCACATGTAACGGGCTCTCCAGTTATTGAATGAACAATATTATTGCATTTGGGATAGTGCCTGGTTTCTTGATTGTCTTCAACAGACTGGGTTTCTGAAAAGGGAAGTGCTTGATCCAAGGGATAGAGTTTGTAAAAAATTTCACAACAGAAATTTTCAACTTGATCTTTTGTAATTAAAAATCTTTTTTTTAATGTTGCAAGACTTTTAGGGATTTCTGCTGAATTGTTGGGTTGGCCAGTTAACATTGAATTAATGCAGATTTTTTCATGTTCTATCTTGATTTATTGCTGAAAAACATGGTCAACAACATTTTCCTCAATAATTTGGTGAAGGATTTGAAGTGATGAGATTAAGGCACTTGGATTGTGATAGAGAAATTGAAGAGGTTTCATCCCAGATGTATCATAAATTTCCATGTTTTCTGGTGGGGGCTGTTGTATTTCATTATAGGAAGGAACCCTTTCAGGGTTGTTTGGTGCATTTGAATCTTCAATTCTTGGATTGAATGTGATGAAAGAGAGGAAAAATAAGAAAAGGCACCTCAATTCAAGCACAAATCAAGAAGTATACATTTGAAGAAGATGTTCACTCACAGTGCTGATGTTTTCTTTTTGTGTTTCACTGACGGGGTTTATTCTGGTAATGGGATGGGAAATGTTTGGTATCTTTTTTTTTTGAATTTGTGCACCATGAATGTTTCATCAGTTATCTTTCAAACATTGATCATAACCAGCAAGAATCCCATCACATACACTTGTAGAATCATTTGACTGCAATACATGGTTTTGATGTGCTTTTTGGACCTTCCAACACCAGTGTATATATTTCTTCCATGTTCAAATGTTCTTTCAGAACATTTGGCACATTTTCATTTCCAAATGTTTTGAACTCTTGTAGTGTGCTCCATTGTTCTGATTGATTTGGATTTTGTGGTAAGTCAGATTTTTGGAGGTTGTCTAAAATTTATTGATTCAATCTGAAATAGATAAGAATCATTACAAATATTCAATTTGATTTTTTTTCTCCTGGTGAGTTTAAGTAATCAAATATTCTCAATAATTTATTGCTTCCATTTTGAATATTCATATTTGGGCCAGTGGCCAAGGGATTGCACAGTAGATCTTCTATCTTTAAAAAGATTCCTAATTGATAGATCATAGAATAATTGGTCATGTGTAGCGCATGTAAAATACGTAAGCAATCCAAAGATATTTTGATTTAAATTTCAATACAAATGCCTTGAACAAAAATCCTGTATCCAGTCTCAAAATGAATTATCTCAATAAAAACCCATTATAGTAATTTACATTTTGGCATTGAAAAATTTGAGTAGACATTTTTTCCAAAAATAAATTGGCCATTCCAGGAGTCAGACTCCTTTTCTCAAAGTACTGAATTCTCATCTAGTGATATGTATATTCCATATGTCTTTTTCCTAAAAATAATTTTGGGGATGTTCAAAATATGATTGATCTCAAAATTGCTTTTTTACATTGAGGAGAAGGCTTTTTGGGTGTTGTGAGCTGGCAAAGAAATGTTGGAGTATCTGAAAAGAAGATGGGGCACGCAAAATGAAATTACTCAGTGTTTTTAAATGGGATATTTAATTCTGTACACACTTGAATTTGGCTTTTTCCCAATCTTAGTTTAATTTTTGTGTGGTTTGTTGAGATAAAGTTATAAATTCATTCATTTGAAAATTTCAGCAGGTTTTGAATGTGGCATAAGTTTTTTATAACTCAATTTAATCAGGCAGAACCAACATAATTTAGTTTCCTAAATTTACTTAATCTAGCTTTACATATGATTAAAAGTTTCCAGTTTAAAAAGCATGAGTGGAAGCCCAATTTAGATACATGGAATACTGGATAAAACTTTCAAAATATCCAATTTTTCATCCAAACACATGTAAAAATAAAAAGAGCTTGGGCTCTGGTTAAATTAAAGGTAAAGAGAAATTAATGAAAGAAGCTTATAAGGTCAAGCGTAACAGACCTGAGGACATGAGGAAAAGGACACTCCAGTTGATGTAGTGAATGAACAGATAATGAATTCCACTTGAGAGCACCATGGTTTATATAGACTAAATACATGATTGGCCAACAAGTGGTTGAGTAAAAAATGAATAAGGAAAAATTAACAATAGCAGTTTAAGTGACATGGTAAGTGAAATGTTATGCTTGGACAGTCTGAAAATCACTACTAAGAACACAGCCTAGTTATATTTTAACCATTATTTTAATACTTCAATAACAACAATAATATAAATCAAATCAATCCAATCAATGATACTTCAAACTCCAGTGAAAGTCACATATATATAAACTCAAATTGTAACAACACATTTGTCCCTATTCTCCAGAGGAAGAATAGAAAAAATACACTATCCCCAATATTCCTAAAATTTTTGAGTGGTTTCCATTAAGCTTGATGGCTTGGAGACTTGAGCTCTGAGAAAGGAAACTGCATCTGTGAGATCAACTTCTGGAAGTAAACTCAAGGCTCTCTTTTCAAAAGGAGTTATATCCTGCAGTGTTTCCTTGCTTATCCAGTTTTGGGGTATTGAGGTAGGAAGTGAAGGTGGTTTATCACCTCCTGTCAAATTGTTTGGTTGGGAAAGACTGCTAATTTTCACTTGTCCTTCCCGCGTGATGCATGGGGTTTTTCCTAGTTGAATTTATGCTTCATCAAGGTAGTGATAAATTTGGGATATTTTTTCAGCCCTCCAGATATTGGCATGATTGAACAATTCTTCATCTTCACCCTCAACATCAGAAATGAAGCCACTATCCAAGAAAAAAGCTGAAGTCTCAGGGAAAAAATGCATCATTCCCAACTCTACTGCAGTTATCTTCCTGATTTCCTTCTTATTATTCTGTATTTAAAACAATCATGAATAGTTAGTCATTGAACAGTGAGAGACATTGATACAGTTTCAGAATATTCATTTGACCTACTTTCTTCTTGTTTAAACTCTGGGATGCAGAAAAATTTGAATTCCTGCTCCTGGAGCCTCCTTCTACCTTTCTTTCCTTCTTCCAAAGAGCCTTCTTTGATAGGAGCCAACAATTGATTATGCCAACACGGTTTGCTGGGGTGTTGTCATTCTTGGTTATTGCATAGGCAGAAGTACCCCCACATTCATTGCACATTTCCCATGCTCTGATTATGATTGCAGTAAGAGAGGAATTCCAGCTGGATGTTGGATTCTGTTCCCAGTGGTAGGTGCATCTAGGGATACCAGCATTTTGGATGAGAGCCCGTGCATGGGATATCCATGTCTCATCATGAGAGTTGATTTGGCCAATAGAAGTGGCTTCTAGTGATTGAGATTTTGAAGAAATGTTTTGTTGCAATTGGCGCAATGCATCCTTCTTGACAAGTTTGAGATCCTTTTCACGTAGGTGTGGATTGGAATTGTATTGGTTGGTTTTACCAGTGTTTGATGATATGGAATTGGTGATGGATTCCTTCTTTTTTGAGATATGATTTTGCAGGAAAGATAGTTCACCAGCAGTTGGAGGATCAGGGATCTTGTCATTGTTTGAATCCATTCAAAGAATTGCTTTAGTCCAATCAAGTAAGGATTTGTAAATATCACTAGAAGAAGGCAGGATCCCAAGATTACGTGCATGAAGAGAGATCAAATATTGTTCCTGGGCCACACTTTTCTTCTTCTTCTGGTGTTGGTGGGATTGGGAAATTTTTTGGGCAATCATAAAGTATGATGGGGCTGCAGAGTTATCAAATTCATCATCTTGCTCAAAAACTTCCATATTGACTTGGTCATCTGGAAGGGGGACATTTGATGGTTCAATGGATGGTGGTGCTGGGTTAACTGAGCTTTCTGTAGTTTAGTAACATAAAATGGATGAAAACAAGAATTTAGATTTGGGATTGTATCATGGTTATGGAGGCTTTGTGCTAGGGGAATTAGATCTTACCGGTTTGCATTTCTTAATTTCCAATTTGATAACTAGATGATAATGTTCCTGATTTGATGGTTAGGTCTTGATTTCCTTCAAACTCATAAATAGGAAGTCAGATTGTCTCTTGTTGGCAATCTGAAAAATTTCAGAAACCAAGAAATTATATATTATGATTTCCCTTTTTTCCCAAATTTGTCTTCCAAGTGGCCAGATGGTATGTATATAAGTATACTTCCATAATAATAGTAAGGGATTAATTGCATCAAAGTAAAGTATTGTGGAAAATAATATCATCATCAAGGTGAAAAGAGGTGGTATTTTTCTCACCCTCCACCAAAGTTTTGGGGATTATTTTTGGTCAAGGCAGTGCAGAATCCCAAAGAATCTGCGGTGGAAAAATAGAATCTGCAACATTGAAATTTGTTATTTTTGAAATTATGTAGAAAGAAAATTACTTTAAAATTGAAAAATTTGAATCCAGAACATCTTCTGCCATGACAAAGATCTTTGAACATGATTTGGGTGAAAGAATATTTTAATTTATACATACATGGGATACACCTATTATGATTGAATGGGAATAACAAATAAAGTGTATAACTAAATATGGAAAACATTTGAGTGGAGATTTTGTTGAAAAATCAAATTAACCATATTATATATTGTAGATGGGTGCTTTCCAAACTAATTAATTTGGTTAAACAGCCAATTGAATTAGTGTCATAAGTAGAGATGGAAATTAAAGGCACAGCTCAAATTAGTTCATTTATAGCTGTCTTTATTTTTTGGTGAAGGACTTTAGCATCAAAATCCAGAAAAATTGGTTGTGAAAAGCCAATGGAGCAGGCTGGACAAGGAAAATTGGCATGCATGGAGGTTCACTTTTTGTAAGGTTGATTTTGAAGAACTTGGAAGTATAAAAGAATATTCTGATTGACTTCATCATATTGATTTGTGCCCAATTTCCTGCACGGAAATCGGGATTAGGACTTTCATCTTCCAATTTTTTAGAAAAAAAAACTTTTTTATCTCATTATATAAGCAGATACGCGTTTTGGAAGATCATCCCTGGATCCATAGTGCATTCTAAAGTGAGTTTGGAAGTTTAATTCATGGGGCAGTGGTTCCAAAACTTCCTTATTTCTGGTTGGTCACAATCCATTCCTTAAAATAAAACTGATGACTGAAGATATTTGATTGTCTTCTAATCAAGAAAATATAAAAAAAAATGAAATGTAGGGATCTTTTTCAAGTCAAAATAAAAATAGCCAGCATGAAAAATTGTGACTACTTCAAGCAATTACACAAAAAAGTGGGAAATGCATAACAATTAGAAGATTTTTGTAAAAACACTGAATAAATTTTTTTTGATGAAACAGTTTAAGCAATCAAAGTGCAAATTTCCAAATGAAAATCACATCAAGAAATTGATAAAGGATAGATATTCTATTCTTCTATTACTTGATAAGAGATCAATATTTAATTCCCAATGCAACTTGCCATTTCCTATTTAACAGAGGGTAACATTTTCAAACCAATAATAGAAGTATAAAATCATTCAGTTGTAGAATCTCAAATTTTAAAAATTTTCTGCATGATAAATGTGCACAACTTTAACATCAAGAAAAAATCCAAAATCTATGTTTGGATTTGATGGAATAAAGTATGAGGCATTAAAGTTCTGTATTATACAGAAAAGTTTCTGTTTATTTCCAGTGTGAATTCTTGAAAAATCCATGCAATTACAATCACCAGTTGTTTTCAATCCAAGAAAAAGCAAATCATCATTCAGTGAGACAAAGAGTATTGGTGTGTAAGGATAATGCAGTTTGTGATGCATTTTACCTTAATCTGCATTTTTGTTTGTTATCTAGAGCTATTTAATTTGATCTGGATAATGCAGGATACCCATGTGTTATTCATCTTGAAAATAAATAAATAAAAATGAGTTTTTGAGAAGAAAATGAGTTTTTACATCCATCTCAAAAATTTCATTTTATCCAAGAAATGACACAGCTTGATATCAAATGAATTCTGAAGTGAATCATTTGGGGATTCATAATGATGCAACAGATGGGTTGGTTTCCTAACAACTTTGAGCCATCTATCCAAAAAGAAATAACACTAATGAAAATCGGGGGTGGTCATGAGCTATTTGTTCTGGTATTGTTGGTCTGTGCTTCTCAACACCATGGTGCACTTAGGCTAAGTGAACCATGGTGCTGGAATTGGTTCCAACATTGTTGTTCAACTGCTGTCATGATTGTAGTTAATTACTGGTAACTTGGAATAATCATGGCAGGCTGTAACTCTGAATTATTCCATGCAATTTGTTTTGGTAAGGACCAATGCCCTCAGGCATGATGGAGATTTTTTTGGGAGGATGGTGCATTTAGGCTAAATGCACACTGCTCCCACAAACTTTTGGTATTTTTGACAACTCACAAAAATACTTTTTATTGATAATTCTACTTTTTGAAACAAAGGTGTTATTTTTTTTCATCCTAAACCATTTTTGATCCCAAAGAATGCAATCTGAATTCTGGAAACCCTTTTGCTGTTGCAGGAGTGTGATGAAGTTCTGGAAATTTTTATTGGATGAATTTCAAGCCCTCAATGTTGAAATGTAACAAAACATCACGGAAAAGTTTTAAAATAATTAATCAGTTATGGTTGTGTTTTCATGGCACTTCAGAACACGCATATTGTGGGTTAATGGAAGAAGCATTTACAAGGCAACAAACAAGAAACTTTGAATTATATATTATTTCAGGTTTTTGGTTTGCGTACTTTAAGATGCTAATTCACTGAAGGAAGCAGTTGTATGTAAAACAAATCTATTGTTAGATGGATTGATTGAAAGCACAAAAAAGTTCAGAAGACGGTGTTTCCTAACTCCCAACTGAAAATGAAATTTATTTACAGTTTTTGAAATCATTTCATTCTGATGGAAATCTTGAGAAGCATGGAATTTGAATGCATTTTTGAAAGAAGAATAGATGAGATTAAATTAATTGCATACCATTGTAAATATCTTGCGTTTTGGTAGTTTTTATGTTTTCTTTGCAGCATTTCTAATTTCAAATGAATTATAGTAAATTATTTGGTGTATGTATTGAGGCAGATTTATTTTGGATAAGGAATCATTAAATAGGAAATATTATTAAACCCCATCATTCTTTAAATTAGCAAAAACTGTCATCAAATCTTTTGTAACCATAAACATAACTAAGAAAAGAAAAGAAATTGCAATTCAGGCTTGCAAAAGCTAACTCATGCATTAATATGGATGACAGCTGGTGATTTATAACCAAAATTCCTGGCAATTTTTCCATTTGCGGAAATTGTGACTGCCCCCAAGGATTACCCAGGTGGTTGAGAATCAAATAATGCAATAGGTTTGAGTTCATAGTGTTTTGGTGATAGTAGAATCATGAAACAAAAATTCACTGAAAGAGTGTATGGGGAATAAAAAATAATCTTTATAAAGCCTCCTCATTTTTTCTGTTGTTGGAAAATTTTTATTTGGTTTTGACTATTTTCTGATGAAAAAGCATTTCAATCCGCAATAAATGAGTGGAAGCAGCTGTTGGTTGGAACACACAATTCCAAATTTCTAACAGCTGGTAGATATAGTATGAGAAAAATTTAAGATGGCTCAACAAAAAGTGCTGGAAGACCAGGTGAAGTGTCTTTGAAAAGGATTTAGGCAGGAGAATATACAAGATCCCTTGATTGCACAAGTGGATTTTGAAGAGGATTTCATATCTTTAACCATGAATTCCAAACAGAAAGGGATTGACTGTCCTTGCTCATTAGGTTTTCAAGTTCACATTGAATGTCTACATATGAGATGAACTGAAGTTTTGGAGGATTTTTGTTGAAAACCATGTTCAAACAACATGATTTCTCCAAAATCAAAATTATTTTAGGCGTAGTTTATTGATTTTAAGAAGCCAATCATACACTGGGCAAGGTGAGAAAATCATGAATATTGGGGCTATCTTGATCAATCCATGAAAGAAGTTTTTGCTCTATTTCTAAGAATGCATTCTTTCTGCAGAAAAAAAATAATAAATTGGAGGTAAGTATAATGAGTGAACCAGGCTACATGGATTCCAATATTTTTGCAAAAGAATTTGGAAGTTTTCTTATTGGAATCAATCAAAAAATAATTTTTGAACTGAAAATGGATTATCCAACATTTGATGGGGGTCGTGGACAGCTTAGGCCAACTCATCCACCCCTCCACATCTCCTTGGAAACTTTGGGTAAAAGAGCCAATATTACCCATTCAATATGTCATGGGCAGTTATAATGGGGTTTGAATCTTTTCTGAAATTTTGTTCTGGTAACAATTGGATGGGTATTTGAACCTTTGGCCATCAAATAAAAATAAAAAAAGAATAAATCAAAGCCAGCATGACATTCAAAGGCCCCAGGATGGAGTCGCTTGCTGTGCTGTGTGTTTAATGCACCTGATAGTTCATTATCCACATTATTGAATGATTGCAACCACCCTTCAATTTTAATTTTGTAAGAAAATTCCAATATTTGAAGAAACTGAAGAACATCATTCAGATGTAACCAGATCACCAATTTTGTTATAATGATTATAAAAAGTGTAAGAATTAATTATGAGGCCTTAAGGAAAATCAGCTCTATTGTGTTTGGTTGAATGGTCAAACAAATGGTGTGATTTTGGTCTCAATTAACATTTTGAAAAATTAATTGCATTTCTTGTGAGTTTTTTGGCCAGAAAGAAAATTAATTGGGTATTCAAACATACTTGATTTTGGACTGCATCCAAATTTGGGTATAAATATTGAGATCTTTATAGAGTCACTCAAGATATTTAAAAGATAAGATGTTGCTGAATAATCCTTGGTAAGGGGCCTGTCTTTCTCACCCTGTATTCAAAAAAGGCTACTGTAATAGATAATGTAGTCAACCCTTTTTTATAGCTTTAATCAATTACACTGCTGGTTACAATTCAAGGAAATGTGGAATAATTTTGTAAAAATTGTTTCTCTGATGAACATTAAACAGAAAATTTGATGGTGATCCTCCCAAACATTATTCCAAGGAGAAATACTCTGGTGTGATGTTAGGAGTGGAAGGGTGGCTTTTGTAGTATTTAGGATCATAAATCGTGATTCTGTGGAGAGTGGAAAATTTTGGTTATATTGCAATAATAGTAATTTGGGATTATTTTTGGAGATTCCAGAATTTGTCTAGGCTTACGTGAATGCATGAGCAAGGAATGATTCTTGTGGCCAACAATTCAAATTAACCTTGTTCATTGATTTCTAATTGTTTCACACTTAGGTCTTTCTTATTGTGGCCATGTCTTTTATGTGATTCTGCGCTCTCTGGAATAGGTTCATCAATGCCAAAAAATGGGAAATGATGTATGTCAGATTTCCTAGTCCCACAAACATGTTCAACTGTTCTTCAGAAGCATGATGCACTTAGCCTAAGTGAACCATGCTGCTGACAATGTACAAGCCTAAGTCAGAATTGTCTGATTACCCCAGTTTTTATCATGAACCCCTTTGTATACACCACAGCCTCAAATTTCTTTTAACAATTTGTTATCTGGAATCATCATGGCCAACATACTCTCAACCATTTGGGATCATGAATCCATGAATAAATCCCCTCCTGAGGAAATTCATTTATAGATAAAGATTCAAAGCATTAATAATACAATGCCATAATCAGTTCTGAATCTGCTAATAAAAAAGTTCCTCAAACAGAAACAGCACATACTTCTTTCACATTTCTTTAAATTTGTTTTCTGAATTGAAAAAATATCAGCATATGAGTTTTGTTGATGGCAGTCAAATTTCAAGAATCATGAAAAATTTTTGGTGTCAAGATTTGGAGCCATAATATCTTGCCAAGCCTTTTTAAAGTCTCTTCTCCAGAATCATACAAGTTTTGAAATAAATTTCCTTAATTTCAGTCATAATCCATAACATGAACCAATCTTTCAATGAATTATACTTTTTCTGAAAGTTATATCTCACAGTAACAATAATTTGTCAATGAAACTTTTGAAATGAAGCTTACCGCAAGCCAAAAGTAACATTTGATACAATGGCACATTTGAGATTACTACATCAAAATATTTTATTTAAGTTTTTTCTTTACCTTTGAAAGACAGTGTGCGGTTATTATTCCTGAAATAGTGAAATTTTCACAATATCACCCATAACACTTTTTTATACATGGTCAATTTTAGCATAATTACATCAATTCCATCTATTTCTGTTGTAAACTGACCAAGACTTTTGGACTCAGAAATATTCTTTTGTATCTGAGCCCCATTTATTTTATTTTCTGGTTACTTCTTCAAAAACACTCAACATCTATTGTTTTACTATTCAAAAATCCCGGGTTCCCCCTTTTTGGATGGTACACACTTGTTATTTTGCAATCACAATTTTTGATTAAAAGTTTTTGTTAGAATCAATGCTCATTGCACTCCCTTATTTCTTTTGACTCTCTATCAGAATGTTATCAATAAAGTTATCAGAACATATGTCCTTATATTATCAAGAGCGCACAACTGTATTAGTGCGTGCTGTTATTTCCTCATTCCTACTTGAGTTGTTTACTGAGTGTGCTTTCTTTATTTTGCTTCTTTATATTTCTTCACTCGCTTCTTTTACTCCAATTCTACTCTGAGGCTACCCGGACTGTATTATCTACTTGAACCGGTGAAGAAACTCTTATCATCAAGACGCATAGACTAAACTTGTCAAATACTCAATCAAACAAAGGGCGGCCAACTTCAATGATTCAACCATCAACATCCACTACAATTTTGCCGTCAATATTTCTCAAGAAACAATCCTCTTCAAACTCCAACCTCAATACATCTCAATCAAAGATACTCTGCAGCCAGCTTGTCTAATGGTAAGGATGTTAACATCAACTTCAACTCAACAATCAGCAATTGCTCACCTCTTCCTCTTTTCAGACCATTCAAGGCGCCCAAGTTTATAATCTTCTCAATACAGCTAGCTTTCATGGCTCTCCCAATTGGCCAATGTAACTGTTCTTCATACTAATGCTGGTCTCATGCCAACTGCTTATCGACCATCCTTTTCTTTCAACAGTATAGGAGTCTGTTTTCTCATCATCTTCACTAACTGATAAACTCCATAGCTTAGCCAATTATTACACCCGTTGGTTTATCTTTCTCAAACTCTCTTTAGATTATGCTCATATCCTGACCATAACTCATCATGTTTTTTTCCTTATATGCAATCAAATCACAGTCTGGTCTTGGTTTCTACCTCACATGGTTAAAAGCCAAAACTCGTAATGGACAATCAACCGGGACATTCATCTCAAATGCCAGGACCAGGGGGGACTCCACAAACTAAAAATCCTTAGCCATCAAATCTCTAATTGAATCCACTCCCCTTCTAACAGCAGACAACTACAGTATGTGGTGAAAGAATTTTGAAAAGTTATTCAAACTATGGGGTATTTTTTTCTATCATGGACAATCCTGATCCTTCAAACCACTTAGAGGAGGATACAAACCAGGAATTTGTGGCACACATCATGGCAAAGCTAGACGCAAATACTTACAACAACATCATTGATGATTTCAACAAGGATGACACAAAATTAGTCTGGATTTTGACCCAACAGCATTTTGCTTTATCACAGTAAGCTAATAGGGCAAGGGTTTTTAATGGATTCTTGCACCTAACCATGGGCACCAACATTGATGTATTTGTTACTTCCATTAAGGTCTACCTCAAGAAGTTGACAGAAGTTGGCATAGAGCTACCATTGGACATCATCGCCTATCTTGTACTGTTCAAATTCCCGGCTTTGATGCAAATTATGAAATATCAAATCATGCACATCACCACCAATATGATGATTGACGTGGTGCTTAATCATTTGATCCAACACAAGAATGAAGTTATAGCTCAAGAAAATCGGGCCAAACCAGTCAACGTGGTGCTATATCGGGGACCTAGATGTGAAAATGGCAAACACAACCCCAAGGTAAGGTCACATTTGGCCAAATTGTGCTGGTTTGAATTTCCAGAACTCAAACCTCCCAATACCCACAATTGAGGCAAGAAATCTAAATGAACTCAGGAAAAAGAAGCACATTTTTACTCATTTTTCTGCGGCTTGAACTCCGATGTTGACATTGCACCAACTTGCTTCATTTTGGACTCAGGATGTTCCGTGCACATGATAAAAAATAAGGATTGATTCAATCACCTCACCTTAAGCAATGGAGCTGGAAGAATGCAAACCGGTAAGAAAGATGCGGCCATTGCTATTGAAGGATTTGGAGAGGTATCACTTGCTACCAGTGACGCCTTCATAACACTCTCTGATTCCGTTTGGGTCCCCAAGTCCACAGTGAATCTAATCTCACTTGGAGCCTTGATGATTAAAGGAGCCTTGTTACATGTCAATTCTTCAATCAATCCAAGCAAATTCAAGCTGTTCAAAGGCGGTTGTTGTCTCCTGTCAGGTTCAATCATCAATAATCTGCTTGTAATCAAAATGGTGCAAAAGAAGAACAACTGTCACTTCTCCCAAGCTGAGCTGTCTGAAATACATTGTTCATTGAGACACGCCAGCATTGCAAGGATGGAGAAGTTTCTAAATCAAAAAATTCCGCCCAATCTCAAAAGTGAGTTTGAATGCTTGAGTTGTCACAAATCCAAAATCACTACTCGGCCCTTTAAACAAAAACATTGCGTTGCCAACAAAGTTTTTGACAAGATTCATCTGGATCTCATGGGACCCATCTCACCAACTGCCAAAGGAGGATACAGGTATACTATTGACCTTGTTGACTCATTCTCTGGCTATATTTCCAGCTTTCCCCTTAGATCCAAAAGCAATGTGGCGGACTTGATCATCTTCATTATTGAAAACAAACATTGGAAAACCAATTGGTATCCCAGAGAGGTATTCTCCAATGGAGGGGGAGAGTTTGTGAACACCAAGCTTCAATCTTTCTACAAAAAACACCACATAAATCAGATAACAAGAAAACCATACCACTCACAACACAATGGAAAAGTTGAACGCGCTAATTGCACAATCATGGAGTCTACTCAAGAAACCATTTCCAATACTGGGTTACCCAAATCAGTGTGGCACAAAGTTGTGAGAGGATGTTGTCTGATGCTCAACCAGATTCCTAAAATAAAGGGCTATGACTCTTTTTGGTTTAAGATGCACAACAAGCTCCAACCTGATGGCTATATCAGACCTATAGGCACCTCGCTCACTTACAAATTAAATCAAACCAAAGTTTGATCCAAAATTGACAAAAAAGGAGTGCCCGGTGTCTTGATTGGATTTAATCCCCAACTGTTATTGTACAAGATCATCAACTCATCCGGCAAGATCATAAACTCCAAACATGTAATTTTCAACAATCAACAACCAGTAACCATCCCTCTCATAGATATGGAGACCAAAAAATCAACACAAACCCTTGGAAAATCCACACAAGAGACCAAGGTCAATCCAGTTAACCAAATGCCGCAGGTCATCAAAGAGGAATCCAAGGCGGCGGTTTCAGAATCAGAATAAGAATTGGACAAATCCACGGACGGAAACTCATCCATTGAAAACAATCTCCGACCAACGCTTCGAGACCAAAGCCAACTATCCAAACCAGAGAAGTATGGCTTCTTATCTGAAAGACTCCCCAAAACTCTGCAAGAAGCTATGAAGATTCCCGTATGGAAAGATTCAGCTCTTAGCAAGTTAAACTCAATTGAAGATCAAGAGGTATGAGAAGAAGCAGATGATGACAAAGTCACTAACCCATTGAACACCGTGCCAGTATTCACAATCAAGCAAAATGCCCACGGAGAGCCAGTCAGCTACAAGAATTGACTGTGTGTTCAGGGTTTCAACCAACGCTATGGTCTTGACTATTTGGAAACCTACGCGCCAACCGGTAAGGTGGCCTCCTTGAGAGCGGTTCTCACTTATGCAGCTGATAAAAACATGCAGCTGCTTCAAGTTGATGTCAAAGGCGCTTTTCTTCATTCAAATCTTGAGGAAAGTGTATAAATCAAAACTCCATTTGGCTGTAACAGGAAATCCAAATATCTCCCACTGAAGAAATCTCTCTATGGTCTGAAGCAAGAACCCAGAAACTGGTACCGCATGTTAAGCAATTGGATCAAATCTCAAGGATTCAAAGAGTCCTAAGGAGATCCTTGTTTGTACATTGGCACCAAAAAGACATCAGTGGTGTTCCTCCATGTCAACAATCTCATTGTGGCCGGAGATGTAGGTTGCTTCAAGGACACTTTTCTATCTAAATTTTGCAATTCCTCAGCCCACAAACCCAACACCTTACTTGGCATGAAAGTGGAACCTCATGATGGTCTAATCCAACTCTCCCTACCACTATACATTCAAAAGGAACTGAATGAACTCAACATGGCAAACTGTCAACCCGTATCCACGCCTCCAACTCCAGGACTTCACCTCCAGCCAGCTGACAATGAAGATCATAAGAAGTTCTTGGAACTTAATATCAACTATTGGTCACCCATTGGGCGACTGAACTTCATTGCAAGTCTTGCAAGACTGGAAATCAGCTTTTCTTTCTCCAGTCTGGCTAAATATTAAAATCTGCCTGGTCTGAGCCATTGGAACAAAGTTCTACATGTGTGGAAATATCTCTCAAGAACCAAAGATCTCACTTTGACTCTTGGTCCTTTTTCAATCTCCAATCGGCTCGTGTGCTTCAGAAATGCCACTTGGGGTGATGACCCGATCTCAAGAATTTCACAAAGCAGATTTATTTGTTCATTCAAAGGAAGTCCGCTATATTGGACCAGCAGGCGCCAACAGTGAATCATGCACTCCTCTACCAAATTGGAATGTGTGGCTCTGTAAAAATGCCACCTTGAAGTGCTTTGGTTGAAGAAAATGATTGAAGATATATATAGATCGGAATTCAAATGTCCTTTAAATCTCATTGACAACAAAGGGCTAGATGGTAAAATAAAAATAAAAATTTTGGCTCAAACTTGAAAGTCAAACATATTGACCTCAAAACAAAAAGCTTGAGAAGCAACTACAAGAATGAGCTTATAGAAATTTGGCTCATTCCTTCCCCCTCTATGACTGCCGACGCCCTCACCAAAGCAGCTAAAAAGGTCTCTATAACACAACTTGTAAATACATTTAGCTCCCTATATCACTGATTCTTGAGTTGAAGGGGGGTGTTAGAATTAATGCTCATTGCACTCCCTTATTTCTTTTGACTCTCTCTCAGAATGTTATCAATACAGTTATCAGAACATATGTCCTTATATTATCAAGAGCGCAGAACTGTATTAGTGTGTGCTGTTATTTCCTCATTCCTACTTGAGTTGTTTACTGAGTGTGCTTTCTTTATTTTGCTTCTTTATATTTCTTCACTCGCTTCTTTTACTCCAATTGTACTCTGCGGCTACCCGGACTCTATTATCTACTTGAACCGGTGCAGAAAATGTTATCAAGACGCGTAGGCTAAACTTGTCAAACACTCAATCAAACAAAGGGCGGCCAACTTCAATGATTTAACCATCAAAATCCACTATGATTTTGCCGTCAATATTTCTCAAAAAAAAATCCTCTTCAAACCCCAACCTCAATACATCTCAATCAAAGATACTCTGCAGCCAGCTTGTCTAATTGTAAGGATGTTAACATCAACGTCAACTAAAAAATCAGCAATTGCTCACCTCTTCCTCTTTTCAGAACGTTCAAGGCGCTCAAGTTCATAATCTTCTCAATACAGCTGGCTTTCCCGGCTCTCCCAATTTGCCAATGTAATTGTTCTTCATACTAATGCCGGTCTCATGCCAACTGCTTATCAACCATCCTTTTCTTTCAACAGTATAGGAGTCTGTTTTCTCATCATCTTCACTAACGGATCAACTCCATAGCTTAGACAATTATTACACCCGTTGGTTTATCTTTCTCAAACTCTCTTTAGATTATACTCATATCTTGACCGTAACTCATGATCTTTTTTTTCCTTATATGCAATCAAATCACAGTCTGGTCTTGGTTTTTACCTCACAGTTTTTACGATCTCTTTTTTTTTAACCAGATTGTGCTGATGCACAACTGATTTAAATTGTCGCTTCCACACCTCCCAAACAAATCGCCCCCACCATCATGATGCAGGGATTCCTTGTGGCCACAACAAATCCCTTGATCCCCGGCCGCATGGCTTTCAAAACATCCTGGCCACCCCCTCGCGCCCCCCGAACCATCCGATTTCAAATTTTAAGGGGCCGCACCGCCTTTCTATGCTGAAGGCCATGCAAGCAAGCGAGATGAGTGTGGGAGAGGTGTCCCAACTCGCGTCGCTTGCATGTGGGTGCGCATGGACCTCGATCCTTGCCCAAACTTTGGAGTTGTGCCTCATTATTGCTTGCACAAGGCGGAACCTACCAAAATCACGGTTTGCTGTTGCAACACAACTTGATTCTGCGATCAAACCGTCTCCACCTTCCAGATACCTTGCAACAGGTGCCAGCCCAATACTGCGGTGAGTTCTCATCACTTTACTTCCTCTCCACTTTCTTCGCACTGATGGACTGATAAAACTGTTTCTTCTATCTTTCCTGCATCATTCCTAGGCCTCATCCCACCACAAGCATCCCTTCTCCGATTTTGTTTGCCAATATCCTTGACCGTTTGAACCCCTTCATTGCGAGCCCACTTTGTCTTGTTCTTTTTTCCTCTTGGCTGGCATCTGTTTCTCTTTATCTGGTAAGCACTCCTCCCACCCCTTCCCTCTTGATCATCATCACCTTTCAACCCTTTCATTCCCATTCAAATCACCTCCCACCTTTCATCCATTGTCTCTTCCAAAACTCCACAACATGAAGCTGATGCTTATAAACTCTTTGACTATCTTCTCTTTTTTCTTCAATTGGTTCAACATTGCCCATTCTCTACTTGCAATTGAATCCTCAATAATTTTCTCTCCCCCTACTCATGGATATCTTTTCAATCCACAGCCCTTTTCTTGTCATCCCCCAACCTTATTGCTTCTGATTATGCTTCTTTGTTCCAACTGATCATCATAACCAAATTCCAGCCATTTTATCACATTTTTCCTCTAAAAGTCCACTCTGAATCCCCTTGAAATGAATCCAAAATCAACCTCAAATCCTCCACTACTGCCAAAAAACCTCATTAATGAGTTTAAAACTCTCCAAAGTGCTCAAAGTAGCAATACGTATGTATTTTCAAAACCATCAAGATCATGTCATCTCGCTAATGATTATTTCTTGTTTTGTTTGTTGATTTTTGGGACTTCGACATCTGTGAACGCTTGTGAAACACGGTTTGTAGGAAAGATGAGCTAGTGTCTCAGAAGCAGGATCAGTTTTCAACACCAGAATTGACTTATAAAACCAAGCCAGCACTCAACTTCATTCAATCAGAACCTGCCAAATCCAGAGCACATAAAAAACATTGGAAAGCTCAACGTGATCACTGAAATCTGGAAAAAACCTCTGAACCAACCTACTTTGTTGATCTTAGGCCAAATCTTTAACCTTGCCAAGTTTTAGTACCTCTTACAGGGCCACCAACCACCCTTCATGTTGTTTGAATTGTAAATATGACCCATACCTAGTATTGAAGTATCATACTCTCAACCAGCGTTGTTAAACCTGACTGGCCACTCAATTTCCAGAAATTATATCTGATCTCTACACCATGGCCATCAACCAAATCAAACTTAACAAAAAAAAATCAAAATAACAAATCTGGCTCCATGTATGGGCCTGGATTTCACCAGGGAACTGATTGAGGATATTCTGCAGGTATTCTGATTTTAATTATAAATTTTTCATTATCAAATAACCATTGAATTAATCAACAAATGATATTTAAATCAGGAATATATGCTAGAAGAAGAGACTTGACTGAATAACAAATTGCAAATGATGATGCCTTGTGGGCTAAGCTTCCAGTTCACACTGAATTGGTCTTCAATTTTATCAAAGGTCTCTCCAAGACTGCCCATATGAAGCACAAGAAAGTATCTGAAGAGTTCAAAATACCAAACTGGACATCTCCAGAGTGGGGTGATCAAAGAGAATCTTTCCTTGATCCATCCAATTTCAGTGTGACCTGTGATCACTTTTCAAATGTTTTTCATACTGATGAGGATGATTTGAATGGTTATACTTATGTTATGTTCTCATATCTGGAAAAACCCACAGGGACACCACTTCCACCTCCCTCCATTGAAACAGGCCATGGTCTCTCCTTCCCATCACTTGGTTTCATGGTTGATTATGAAAAGGTTGAGGGTATTGTTGAGTTATTTTTGCAAACTTGCATTTTTTCCCATTATACTACTTTCCCTCCACCCAGTCTTTAATCAACAGAACATCATACCCATTTTGGTTTCTCATTCCAAATAAAAAAAAACTTTCCCATTGATCCCTGAAACTCCAAAGTTGTCCTCCTAATGAAATTGTATCTAAAATAAATGGGAAAAAAGCTAGATGTGGGTATTGAAGTAATTTTTTGCATGCAATTCAAAGAATAGCTTTTTTTGAAATATATCCTGCAGTTTTCCTCAGAAACCAATGTGAAAATCCACATTAAATGTACAATTTTTGTAATAAGTTCATTTTCAGACACAATCTCATTGTAGTGATGAACAACTTATGCTAAGTTGTCCACCATCCCACAGCAGTCAAGACATCAAAGTAATTTGATTAAAGTTGTATCAGGTTTGGGGACCATGGTTGCGTTATGATAAGTTGTCCATGATGCCAGGCCGAGGGGACTTGGGTTACACATGGCCAGTAACAGTGATTTGAAAAACCTGGTGGGCATGGACAACTTATGCTAAGTTGTCCACGATACAATGAAGAGACACTCAACTTCAAAATCCTCACAAAGGCACCCACAGTCTTGGTGGACTGGTGGACGACTTAGCATAAGTTTTCCATGCCCCCCAGGTCTGTCACATCACTGTTACTGGTCATGTGTAACCCAAGCCCCCTTGGCCTGGCACCATGGACAGATTATCATAACGCGACCATGGCCCTGGTACAGGACACACATGTTTACATTATGCACTTCATTGGAAAAAATGTTGATTCCCCAGCTTGTTTCCACAAATAAGCATGTAAATCCAACACACTGTACATACATCTGTCCATAGCATTTCACACACCTGTTAGATGATTTCTGTTTTTTCCAATATTTAGGCAGGTAATCCATAGCCAACCACCCCTGTCCCATTCTGATCTTAACCAACTAATACCCCATCAGATTAAAGAAGAAACATCTTACCCTTCTCAACCTGACTAACCACCTTGAATACACCATGGCCAATTTTCCTGGTAAGAATATTTATTTGCTGAGTTGTGTGTGTTCTGATAATGATGGGGAATCCCTACTTGAATTTTGTAGAACAACGCACTCTTAATCAACTTAATGCTCTACTGGGCAATGCCCATTTCAAACAATCACATAAGAAAGTTTTGCAGTCAATGCTTGAGTTCTATAAGCACAAGTATGATGCAAAGGTGGAGCATTTGAGGTTGCAAACAGCAAAAGCTGTTGGCCTACCCAAAAATTCAACTGAATCAGACAAAGAGCCAACAGCCAAGGATCCTTCAAATATCCCATTGACAATCAAAAAACCTGTCAATCCCACTAAAACAACTCCCAATGCAGACCAATTTTTTACCCAGCTTACACCAGTGCCTGAAAATGACCCAGTGGAGCAACCCAGTGAGTTGAATAAACCATTTGATTCAAAAATAATTTTTTGGAATGATTTGAAATATGCATAACTGATACAGTCCCAATATATGTAGTTGAATCTGAAATACCAGCTGAAACTTCTCTAGAGGAAAATCCAATTGAAGCCCCAGAACATGTTGCTGTTGCTCATCCTACCGTTGAGGCACCAGATACTCAATTGCACCCCCCAGTTGTTGCACCTCAAGGCCAAGCCATGGGTTGTGAAAATCGGGCATATGCTTGTCTGGCAGCACAAGCTGCTTTGCAAGCAACTAGAAGATCTGCACACTGGCCACCCTCAAGCTCACAAGCATCATCTGACTCCTCTGATTCTGACTATGAATTGTCAGATTCAGGCAATTTTCCACCAGAGGAAGCCAAAGTAATTGTGCTGGAACCATCACCCAGGAGTCCCACTCCAGCTCCCACCCTAGTTCCGACATCCCCTGAGCAGGTCAGTTGCCTCTCCTCCACAATTTTCTTGATCCTTTACAGAAAAATGACTCAGCATTTGAATTTAATTTCTGAATCAGAATGAATCAGCCATAATACCCCAAAGAAGGAATGCTTCTAATGCTGGAATCATCACTGACAATGAAACTCAAAGGAATTCCCATCAAAGAATTGAGCAGCCATCAGGAAATCCACCATGCCAGGCTGAAGGTGAAGCTAGTACCCAAATTACAACCCAGGCCCAAATTAATTGGCCAATAGATCCACCTGGTTAGTTGAATCAAGATGTTATGAAATGAAAAGAATGGGAATTGACTTTATTCCATTACCCAGAACTCTTTGTTGGCTTAACAAAGAAACACCTCTTAAGGTTGTTGTAATGGGAAGAAATCAAGGACAATGCAACCCCTTCAAGCTATTCTAAAATGATAACCAGCACACAGTTTCTAATATCCAACACTCTTAACCTTCTTGGCTGGAGAATCTTGGCAAACCCCCCTGAGACATCAAAAATCCTAAAATCATTGGAAATTTGTTTGAACAGGTGCAAAGATGGTAAATTCTGATTATAACATACTCCAATCCTCTGCAAATAAACTGATTCTTATGTTCTATCTTCTCAGAAAAGATTTTGCTCAGAAAGGATGTTGATGTCTTTGTTGGAAAGACCTTCATCAATACCTCCTCTCTCTCTTGCTCCAAGAAGGCAGCCAAAAACCACATGAATCCCCTTTCAGAGAACCTGACGTACACAAGAGAGCCAATACATGGATCCTATGTGAAATTGAAGCATACATTGAATGACATCATAGGTTTGGTCTCACACAAAATCTCAAGAAATGTGCTCTCATCTATGGAAGGGATTCATGGGACTTCAGATGAATCTCTACTTGTCAGCCTCCTGGATGCCAAGACCATTGCTATCCTTTAGCTACCAGAGCTGATAGAATAAATAATAAATATATTATTTAATAAATGCAGCAAAAATCCGTAAAATATTTGGATTAAGCTTTATTGCAAGGTTAAGTGGTTTGGTTACAGTTTATTGTTTTAAATCAATATGAATAAATTGATTATTAAATATTTTTATAGAGGGGACACAATTATATTGGGGATCTTTAACACCTCTCTTCAGGGATTTCAGTATGAAAACACGTAGTCCTGGTTACTTTGGGCTCTTTAGTTTAAAGGATATTTTACCCAAAGATAATATGTATATAAAATACACGGTGGAGTTTCAGGGCCTTGTAACAAAGCTGCCACAACATAGAAAGGATAATAAAACTCACTTGTATATTATTAAATCCTTTGGGTATCTCTTTGAGACGTGCACTGATGGGCTACACCTGTATACTGGGGTTATAAGGTTGTTCAGCAGTTTTAATTGATAAAAAAGAGGTTGAGGATGGATATTTTTGATCAGAATTAGCCATAAATCACTTAATTATCTCTTATAAGTACTTGATTACCTTTGCACGGTGTCTGAATATAAATATGGCTGGGTCTCTGCCCATCAATATCCTCAAAATAGCTCTTTATTTATAGCTTTTGGATTCCCAACATTGTCCTTCTGAGGGGTACAGGAGCTCAAAGGGACGGACTCTAAGGCTAGCAGGATATTCAGGGGTAGCCTGTCACGTGTTCTTGGTGCTATAGAACGGGTAGCATCTAATTACTCAGGGTATGGGAATTATTCTACTTTAGATATTAGGACGTGTGAATAACACTATCTGTCCCATTTATGTATTATTTACTTAATTATCCTTAGTAAATGTTCCCAGTAATTCAATAATTATTTAAATAGACATTTCTACGGACCTCCTGATGTCAGGTCAGTTCTCATTATGTATTAAATAACTGGATTAAAGTCATGATATTGATTTGACTCCTTTTTCTTGAGTTCCAGTTGATTTACTAAAATAATTACTTAAAAATATAACTCATGGGAATTCATGTAATATTGTTACATCATTAGTTTTCTTAGTATGTCACAAGGATATTGATGTCTAGGAATTCTCATACAAGTATATTAAAGTATTTTAATATATTTTTAGAAGTTGTCATTGTCTTATTTTCGAAATTCTTGTTACTTTGAATTATATTTAATAAAAAATACGTATGAGGGTTATTTAAGTATTTTTATATAATATTTTTTACTTTTAGACTATCTAATATCCACAGCAACATTTATTACATATGTATAATGTTCCTGTGTGGGTTGTAGCAACTTTACGTGGTACCTAAGCCTCTCAGGCCGCCTGTCACTCTGTCAACCCATAGTCCTGCGGCTGCATACTTTTCAGAGGCCCGGGGCTGCGTACACAACCTTGACGGAGTGGCAGGGCTTTATCTCAGCCGTGCAAGGGGGCATTGGCTGCTGCGACTGCGTGCAGGAATTGTGACAAAACACATTTCTGTCCATAACTCCTAAAATATACAAAAAAGCTCAATTGTGACTGAATTTTAGGTGTGAAACCTATACGTGACAAGGCGTGTGAAATATTTAATTGACCAAAAGCTCAATAGTGGAGCCGTAGTATTTTGGTCTTTCTTTCCTTAATTATTTAAAAATATAAGGAGTTGGATTTCAGGGGTGGGGTCAATGAGTGATCCTCCCTAATTTTGGGTGGAGAATCCCCATTTCTGTAATAATATTGATGGTTTTCTCACTCTTTCTTAGGTTAACTGCATTATTATTATTTTTATGTTATTTTTGTTACTTTTGCAGCTTGCTCTGCAATAGTAGCAAGCTGAAACTACTCAAAGCAAAAAGCTACTTTGCCAACCTGCAGGCAGCCGTCATTGATGATCCAACATTCCTTCAAAAAAAGAGGTTGGGTTCTAACAAAAATGCTGGGGTCACAAGTGGAAGAGGTGGTTTGAATACAGTGTTTGAATATGTGGTCTCTATAGTGACTGGGCTCATCAACTTACGACTTGATGAAAGGGAAGATAATCAACAGCCTTTTATATCTAAGGACTCAGCCAAAAAGAAGAATCAATGGGGGGTCAATTCTCTAGCATGTGTTGCACACATTTTGGTTTTTGGTCCTGCTGCAATATGGATATGTCCTGGAAATCACAGAGTCATGCCCAGATGGAAGTATGGCATGCTGCTTGAGTTTGGAACTCTTTTCCTTGAATCAAAGTTGAAGGGTGGCTTTCCTGCTGATCCCCTCTGGGGTCAACTTGGTAACACAAGGGCATATATTCTCATGGCCTTGCATGATATGGGTTTTATTAAAGATTAGAAAATTGATTGGAGATGTGTGATAAATATTTTCACTGAAAGATTTACTTATTCCAATCTAGCTGAAGTTCTTCTGGAGGATATTGTTCTGGTTACTGACTATGATCTTGGCAGAAATTTTAAAACTTCCTGGGCTTTAAAAAAGGTTACATTAAATAATTTGACTGAAATAACCTCTGACACTGTTTCTTCTAAAACTTCTGCTGCATGAGCTTATAGTGTGATGTTATTGCAAATTATGGCTAGATTTTCCACATTTGTTTGGTTCATGAAATGATTTTTTGTGTGATCTTGTAAACATTCTTTTTTGTCAAAAGGATATGTGCTCAGATTGATACATGCAAAATTAATATAAAACTTCTCTTGTCTGGTAACATAGTCAATTTCCAGGTCAAGAGTACTCCATTTCCCACTTAAACCCATGACACATTCAACCATTTTGATGATTGAATTAAAAGAGGTTTTATTGAAAATTGATGTAAATTTCCTTATACTTCCAACTCTGAAACAATGATCAATTGTCTCCAAAAAACATTCAAATTATCAAAGTGTGAGAGTTTTTTGAAAACTAAGGAAGCCTTTTTGTATAATTTTTTTTTCTTTCATTTTCAAAAATTACTCTGTTTTTGAAGCCAATACTCCTGTGTTTTTCAAACTGAATCAATTTAAAAACTGGAATATTTTTCCCCAACTACTTTCATCAAAAACTTTAAAAGCTTGATTGGTTTTTTTTTTTGCAAAATAGTTATTCTCAGGTAAGGAAAGATCAATTTCAATCAAGCAGCCTCTCATCCCAGAAAAAATTTCTGGAAGTCTCAAAAATTATCCATTGGTTTTTTTTCTTTGTTGAAGCATAGAGAACCAAGGATAAATTAACATCCATCAAAGTATTGAGGATACAGAATATGAAGTACAATCATCAAAAGAGGAAAAGAAAAACTAACTTAAAGTAGTCTTCCACATTATAAGCCATCCTTTATCTGATCTTTGCAATCAATTTTGGTACATCAACATAACATGTGATTCATAAAATTTGATTCATTTGTTAAGACAGGTAACATCCCTCAAACAAATTGGTCTTGTTTCATCACATTTATATATTTGATGAAAAAAAGACATCCAAATCTTAATTATCACATGTCCATCAACTTTTTTTAACATTGATTTGTTGATTTGAAACAGTCTTTGACATAGAATGGTGAGTCATTCTAAATTATTTGCTATTGAGTATTTTCTTTTAATCAAAATATTTCTTTCCCTTTTAACTATATCTTGCATATTCAATTTGTTCTTATTCAATAAGAAATCAACCTTCCTTCACCTATAAATAGAAACACAAAATGGGATCTCTCTGAGTCTAGAAAGTAAACTCATCAATCACAGAAAACAAATAACCATAATTTGTACGGCTCAAATTCCATTTCTTGAAAAATGACCAAATTGACTCCAGAACAAGAACTTTGGCTGCAAAATACACATGAAGAAATTGAACGCAAGCTTAAAAATAATTTGCAGCCATTTCCAAACAACTGGACCAAAACAGAGAGATGGTTGAACAATCAGCACACTTGACAAGTCATGGTTCACAGATTGCAGCAAATATTCAACCAGGAAGCTGAAGAATTGAATATTCCAGTGGAAATAATCCCAAATGTCTAAAATTTATGGATGGAGAGGCGTGCATCACTAGGACTGGGTAAGTTACTATATTCTTCAAAATCACAGTATTACATATCTGACAAGTGTACATTCAACTACCAGCTGCCCCTTTGGTTATGGATTGAATTAAAAATTCCATTGATAACTAAATATTTATGATTCATAGATATTAGTCATATTCATGATTATGCATCTAACCATTTTGGCTGCTATGTTATACTCCAATATTTCACATCATTTTTCAATTATTCAAGATAAGAGTTTGAATATGCCTCATGATTGATCCAAATTTTTATCAAAAAAATCCTTATACATGGAATTGGAAAAAGAAGCCTCATTTACCTGACATCAGTGGAAATAAAAAAAAGAAAGATATCCTCACTGTCCTGATGTTGGTTGGTGTACCATTTTTTCATTGAAGAATTAAGTTATATTTCAATGTATATCACAGGTGATTTTGAAAATATTTTGAGCTTTTCTCATGGGAAATTGAATCATATTATTAAACAGGATTGATCATGTTTTTCCAACAGAGATCTCACACCCAAAAATATACCATATTTGTATTTTCCATCACCAATCTATAAAGTGTTGAACTGAGCCAAAAATATCAATTAGTGCAATCTATCCCCAAATTAACCAGGTTATCCAGAGAAAAAAACCAACATTGAATTCATTTAAAATCCATCTGACTAATACCCAATGGGAAAGTTTGAAATATTAATTAAATCTGAAGTTTTGTGAATGAAATATATACCTTTCCTATTTTGAATAATTTTCTCACCAATCTCTCCTCACCCCCAGAGCAGGAACATTAAGGAAAATAACAAGGTTTATCAATAGTAATTTGCAAATTATTGCTTTGTATCATTCACTAGATTACACTCAAATAATGCAATTGATGATTGATTCCAACTATAGTGAAATGAACAGTCCTTAATGAAGAATTAAGCACAACTAAAGGGTAAAATCCACAACCATTTTCATTTCATGTTGCTTTGATTTCATAATTGTTCATGAAAAATGGTATATTGGCATAAATTGAAGGCAACCCATGAATTTTTTTAAGAATATTTACATGGACCTGCAAACCATGAGGAGGGAATGCAGCATGGCATTTTTCACATAAATCTTCATTAGGGAACCTGCAATAATTGTCCAATTCCTTCAGTTATTTTTACCCTTAGTGCTATTTTTTTCATCCACAGCAGAATATGTGCTAAATTAATCATCAGATGACCAGGTGATTTGGATATGATGACCACATGTAATACATTCAGACATATATTCTTTGTTTTCTGGGTTTTCCAAAGCAATTCAAAATTCATT
The DNA here is from genome assembly GCA_025617555.3 of Puccinia polysora. Taxonomy (NCBI): domain Eukaryota; kingdom Fungi; phylum Basidiomycota; class Pucciniomycetes; order Pucciniales; family Pucciniaceae; genus Puccinia; species Puccinia polysora. Next base: position 35,035,839 of record CM062623.1, on the reverse strand, counting down.
TCGAGCTGGCATGTCAGCTTGCTACTATTGCAGAGCAAGCTGCAAAAGTAACAAAAATAACATAAAAATAATAATAATACAATTAACCTCAGAAGGAGTAGGAAAACCTTAAATATTATTGCAGAAATGGGTTCTCCACCCAAAGTTAGGTAGGGTCACTCACTGACTCCACCCTTGAAATCCAACTCCTTATATTTTTAAATAATTAAGGAAAGAAAAACCAAAATACTACGGATCTATTATTGAGCTTTTTGGCCAATTAAATATTTCACACACATAGTCACGTATAGGCTTCACACTTAAAATCAGTCAGAATTGAGGTGTTGTGTATATTTTAGGAGTTACAGGCGGAAATGTGTTTTTTCACAATTCCCGCACGCAGCCGCAGCAGCCTATGCACCCGCGCGCGGCTGAGATACAGCCTTGTCACTCCGTAGAGGTTGTGTACACAGCCCTGGGCCTCTGACAAGTACGCAGCCGCGGGACTACGGGTTGACAGAGTGACAGGCGGCCTGAGAGGCTCAGGTACCGCGTAAACATGCTACAACATACACGGGAACTTCCTACATATTTAATAAATGTTCCCTTGGATAGTAGAAAGTCTAAAAATAAATAATATAATATAAGAATACATAAATCATCCTTATACGTATTTTTTATTTAATATAATTCAAAGTACCAAGAATGCCAAAAATAAGACAATGACAACTTCTAAAAATATATTAAAATACTTTAATATACTTTTATGAGAATTTATAGACATCAATATCTTTGTGTCATACTAAGAAAACTAATGATGTAAAAATACTACATGAATTCACATGACTTATATTTTTAAGTAATTATCTTAGTAAATAAACTAGAACTCGAAAATAAGGAGTAAAATCAATATTATGACTTTTACTCCAGTTATATAATACATAATGAGAACTTACCTGACATCAAGATGTCCGTCAAAATATCTATTTATATAATTATTCAATTACTGGGAACATTTACCAAGGATAATTAATTAAATAATAAATAAATAGGACAGATTAGTGTTATTCACACGTCCTAATGTCTATTATATTGTGGAATAATTCCCATACTATGTGGAATTTGATGCTACCCGTGCTATAGAACCAAGAACACATGAAAGGCAACCCCTAGTTACCCTGCTAGCCTTAGTGTCCGTCCCTTTGAGCACCTACAACCCTCAGAAGGACAATATTGGGACTCCAAAAGCTATAAATAAAGAGCTCTTTTGAGGATATTGATGGGCAGAGACCCAGTAATATTCACATCCAGACACCGTGCCAAGGTAATCAAGTACTTATAAGAGATAAGTAAGTGATTTATGGCAATTTCTGATCAGTAATATCGGTCCTCAACCTCTTTTATATCAATCAAAACTGCTGAACAACCTTATAACCCCAGTATATAGGTTTAACCCATCAGTACACGTCTCAAACAGATACGCAAAGGATTTAATAATATACGATTAAGTATTATTATCCTTTCTCTGTCGTGGTAGCTTGGCTACAAGGCCCTACCACTCCACTGTGTATTTTATATACATATTATCTTTGGGTAAAATATTGTTCAAACTAAAGAGCCCCAAGTAACCAGGACTACGTGTTTTCATACTGAAATCCCTGAAGAGAGGTGTTAAAGTTCCCCAATATAATTGTGCCCCCTTTATAAATATTTAATAATCAATTTATTCATATTGATTCAAAACAATAAACAATAACCAAACCACTTAACCTTGCAATATGCTTAATCCAAATATTCTAAGGATTTTTGATGCATTTATTAAATAATGTATTTATTATTTACTCTATCACCTCTGGTAGCTTAAGGATAGCAAGGTTCTTGGCATCCAGGAGGCTAACAATTGGGGGTCTGGCTGGGAAATATTCCATTTCATTATATTTAATACCTTGGACCCGACATTTTCACAAAAAGATAAAATCAAAGATAAATTTATCTGACTTTATAACCATGATTTATTATTAAATTTTTTTGCAGTGGATTTAAAAACCAATGCAGAATTAATAATCTATGATTTAAATCTTTTAAAGATAAGAAAAGAAGAATATATTCAAAATTATAAACCTACTGGTTGGAAAGCTTTAACTCAAGCTGAGCAACTTAATATCTCTTCTGCACGTAAACACTTAGATAAACTCCTTGAACAAGAAGATCTTGAAAGGTGTATCAACTTTCAGGCTCTATTAAGGAAACATAAAGCTTGGAAAAAATACCGTATAAATTACTTTTTCAAATACAAAACTAAGTACACAACTTGCATTACCATATTATTTTTTGAAGAAAATAATATTAATATATTTTATTAACCAAAAAAATACACTTTTTTATCAGTGAACCCTCCTGTGACAGAAACCACCGCCACTGGAGTTGATCTATTTGATCAGGAAGTCCCGGATATCTCTGGAAGCCCTGAAAATATTGATTGGACAGGTGAAGAGCCACTGGAACCCACCAAGACCCCGTAGGATTACCTACTAAGGATCAATTTAACCCCAATAAGGTCTTGGTACCTTTGAACATCAATTTTAGTGAGTTTTGAATAAAAATTATTTTTATGAATTTTTTCTGTAAAACACTTACAAACATATTATTCTGAAAATGAAAAGACGTAACAAAAGAGTCTCAGGAACAATTCCCTCATATGGATCTTTGCCAACAGCTCTCAGTAACCGTGAGACCACCAGTAAGGACAACCATGAAGGGACTAGAACCCGTGAATCAAATGTTGATGGACAAGGAGAAGCACCAATCACTTCTGCCCTCTCACAACCTAGAGCCGGAGAAAGTAGCAGAATCAAGCCACCCTCCTTTACAAAAAGATTCCCTGCAGCCACCCCAGCAGAATCTGGCCAAGGAGGCCAGGATCAAAGACGTAGTCAAAGAGCACGTGAAATATTGGGAAGAATTCAAAGAAGCCCAAGCCAAGGAGGACATGGTATCTATGAAAAAGATAATCTCCCAGGCAAAAGCCACCCAGATAGCCCTTCAGAAGATGATTCCAAGGAAAGAGGTAGAATCCTACGTAGAAAAGTGGAATCCTTGGGATCAATTAGCCAACTGAAAGGCAAAGGATCAGGAAATAAGAGATCCTCTTCCCATCTCAAGCCAAAGGGAAAGAAAGACTGGGAACAGATAATATCCCTAGCTCAAAAGTGGAAAATGCTTTACAACAATTAGCCTCTAATTCTGAGCCCAAAAAAACCTCTGATGTAATTAATTCCTTTTCCAATGATATGCGTCATAATTTCAAAATTGTTTGTGAAAATTTGGATGGGGTTTATACCCAAATGGATAAATTAACCTCAGTGGTAGCCAAATTGATTAATAACCAAAAAAAGACGTTAGGAATGGAAGAAATTAAAGAACACACAGAACAGTTATTGGAGACAATTAATCAAGGTAGGATCAAACAGACTCAAACAATTGGGAATATGTTATCAGGAATCCAAGAAGATTTTATTATGTCTTTCCACCCCTTAAAAGAAGAATTGGCAACCACCACTAACAGCTCTATTCTATCCATTAGTGAAAAATTGGATGTTTTTAATAACAAAGTGGACGTGCAACTTAATCTGATCAAAAATGATCTTAGAGACTTAAAATTCCGTCTGACCAACCCCTTGGGGAGTACTACAGAGGAACCAAAACCACCCAGACAAGCCACTACTCCTTATGCACCACCCTTATTAGGAATGCATAGGAGTGACACCTTTAGGCCTAGTCCTACTCCTGAGATGGAGCAAGCACTCAAACTGTTACCCCCTATTTCTGAATTGCCCAAGTTCTCCGGTGAAGGAGAATAAAATCATATAAATTTTATTAAATTTATTGACTACACCATTAACTCTTATGAACTACCAGAAGCTATAGCTGTAGTCAGTCTACCCAGACTATTTGAAGGAGTATCATTGGAATGGTTTATCAGTAAGAGAGAAGAAGTAGGATCATTACCATGGAATTCTTGGAAACTTCTGATTAAAGAAAAATTTGGTTCTAGAATGTGGAAAAGGAAAATGATGAAAAATTTCAAAAATTCCACATTTCACCCCTCCAAGGATAAACCTCACAAAGGTTGTTTAGAAAAGAAGAAAAGATTGGATTTCTTCTATCCAGATTCTGATAAAGAGGAAGTAAATGAAAGACTCCTCAACCTGTGTCCTGGCAATCTTAACCATAGTGTAAGATGTAGGATGAGTATGGATGTGGACTTGCCCACTCTAATCATTGTGCTAGAAGAAGTAATAGACATGAATGGGTTGGACAAAAAAGCCCCTTCCAGACCCAAAGAGAACTATAAAATCAATAAAAACAGAGAACAACCTCCTCTGATAAATGCCTATGATAATAAGAAACCTAATGAGAATAGGGATAAAGAGAGGATTCTGGCAACTTGTTGGAATTGTAACAAGGCTGGGCATATGAGACAAGACTGTCCATTACCAAAAAGGAAGATAGCAGTCTTGGAAGGAGAAAAGGAGGTTGAAGAGAATCAGAACTATGAAAATATAGCCAATACTGAACAATCCCTTTCTGAATGTGAATTGATCCTGACCAACCCTGTTAATGTTATAGAAGGAGATATAGGTACTTCTGCAGAGTTTGATAACATCCATGGGGATTCTAGCCTGCCCCAACAATGGGATCCTACTAATTCCTAGACATATTATGGATGTCAAACCATTAACAGTTAAACCTATGAGTGGGAAAAGTTATACCACTGGTCAAATGTGTTATGCATCTGGATTGTATGAAAACCAACCTATAAGGTTATTAATGGATAGTGGATCCTTTTGCTCATGTGTCTGTGCTGAATTCTTGAACAAATGGGACCCCAATTGGAGAGAACACCTTTTGCCCATCCCAAAAGCCAAGTTCAGCTCTTGCAACTCTACCATGAATGCTATTGGAGTATGGACTGCTCCTATAATACTACCTCACACTAAAGGATCTTTGAGAATAAAAGTGGAATTTTTAGTATTTCTCAACGGACTATGTAACTACCTGATACTGGGTAATGATGCCTTATATCTATATGGTAAAGACGTTTTCCAGAGTAAAGGAAGATACTTCACAGTAGGAGGTAATTGGGATAAGAAGTTTAAGATATGCACCATTCAGTCTAACTTCCCCTCCTCTACTTATCAAAAGCATTTAGAAGACTTTGAACAAGAATATTTCTCTCAAGAAGCTCTGAACATGAAACTTTCTGAGGAACAGAAGAAAGATATATTTAAAGTCTGCTTCAACAACCAGAATGCTTTTTGTACTAAAGATCATCCTATTGGTGATATTAAAGGACATGATATGGTATTGAAATTGACCATTAAGCCTCCCGATCCTCCTAACTTAAGAAGGCAAGCCTATCCTTCTAGTCCTAAGTCTAGAAAAGCTCTTGAGGAACATATCCAAGAACTGATAGAATTGCAAGTATAAAGGAAAGTAGGGCATAATGAACAGGTAGATGTGACCACACCTGTAATCATAGCTTGGCATAATGACAAGTCAAGAATGGTAGGAGACTTTAGAATGCTCAACAATTACACTCAAGCAGATTATTATCCTATACCCCGGATTGATCATGATCTGCATAACTTGTCAAAGGCTAAGTACATCACTACTATGGATATGCTTAAACGCTTCCACAAGATACCAATAAGCCCTTAAAGCAGGAAGTTTATGAGAATAATCTGTCATTTGGGAACACATGAATATCTTAGGATGCCCTTTGGTATAAAGAATGCTCCATCACACTTCCAGAGAACAATGGATACAGTTCTAGGTACTTACATCAGACAAGGATGGATTATGGTATACATAGATGATGTTATCATATACTCTGATGACTGGGAAACTCATATTAAACAAGTAAGATTAGTACTCCAGACAATCTCCAGAGCAGGACTAAAGGTTTCCATGAAGAAATGCAACTTTGGCTACGGAGAATTGAAAGCCTTGGGACATATAGTCTCTGGTCTAACTCTAGCTGCTGATCAAAATAAGATAGCTGCTTTCATGAATAGACCTATGCCTCAAAACAAGACAGAATTACTGTCTTTCATTAGTTTTTGCAGTTATTACAGACAATACATACTAAAGTTTGCTATGCTAACTAAGAGTGTGTATGAAGTATGCAACAACAACACCCTACTTGAAATGACTCATGAGAGACTAAAAAACTATGAGGAATTAAAAATAGCTATGACCTCTACTCCTCTACTTATCCAACCAGATTACTCCAAGCCCTTGATCAAACTATACATTTACGCTTGCATGGAAGGGCTAGGAGCTGCTTTACATCAGGAAAGGATAGAAGAAGACAAACCAGTAGAAAAACCCATACTCTTCATATCTAGACAGATCAAAGATACAGAGAAGAGATATGGGGCCAGTCAGTTGGAATGTTTGGCACTATTATGGGCTTTAGAGAAGCTACACTATTACTTAGAAGGCACCATTTTTCAAGTAATCACAGACTGAAATGCTGTAAGAACTCTCATGAACATGAAAAAACCCAGCAGGCATATGCTCAGGTGGCAAATTGCTATACAACAGTATAGAGGACAGATGACTATAGTACATAAAGATGGAGCTAAACATCAAAATGCTGATATTCTAAGTATGAATGCTTTGCCTAATGACCTTAACAATCCAGCATATGACCCTGAAGATCAAGATATCTTTCCTATCCTGAAAATCAATCTTTTTGCATTAAGTGCTCCAATAATGGGGATCCACTTATGTGAATTAGACACTGCTTTCTTCAACCTAGTAAGGGATAGCTACTCTCCTGAAATCAAACCGCTGATTACCATTATTGAATGTGAATCCCCAGAAGAAGCTTTGATAAATAACCTGCCTGCTTCACTACTTAAACCTTATAAAGCAGGAAGGTTGACCTTTTGGGATGGTCTCCTTTACTATAGACATCAACATTCAAGCGTATTAGTACTAAGCAACAAAGAAAATATACAACATATACTCCAGGAATGCCATGACAACTTTTCATCAGGGCATTTATCCACCAAGAGAACTTTAGAAAAAGTAAAAAAAACTGCCTGGTGGATAGAATGGAAAGAAGTCACTACTGAATATGTTACTAGCTGTGAAACCTGCCAGAAATCTAATAAAACTACTGGAAAAAGGTTTGGACTCTTACAGAAGATATCTGAACCTACAACCAGGTGGGGAATTATCAATATGAATTTTGTCACCGGCCTCCCCCCTGGAGGTACTCATTCATATAACTCTGTCTTAGTTATAGTTGACAGATATTCCAAAAAGGCAAAATTCTTACCTAACCACAAAGAAGATAGTGCTATGGATGTAGCTTTACTATTCTGGAATAGGATCATAGATGATGTGGGTATAACCAAGATTATAATCAGTGACAGAGACCCCAAATTCAACTCTGAGTTTTGGAGGAATCTACATGATATATTGGGTACTACTCTAGCATTTTCTACAGCATACCATCCCCAAACTGATGGATTAGCTGAAAGGATGATACAGATCCTAGAAGATATGCTAAGGAGGTTCTGTAGCTTTGGTCTAGAATACAAAAACTCAGATGGTTATTGCCATGATTGGGTAAGCCTACTCCAAGCCCTAGAATGGCTTATAACAGCAGGAAACATTCTACTACCAAAGAAGCTCCTTACATACTAGAAAGAGGATGGATTCCAAAACTCCCTAGGAATAATGTGAACTATAACTTAGACACTATTCATCCAAAATCTCTTGACTTAAAGAAGATGATAGATCTGGAAAATAATCATACTCAGAAATGTGTGGAAGAAGCTGTTGAATATAACAAAAAAGGATGGGAAAAATCCAATAAAGAACCTTACTTTAAGATAGGAGATCAGATCTTGATATCTACAACTAATTTCAACAATTAGTTTTCTGTTTTCTGGCAGGCAACAGAAAACTAAAACCAGCCTTTTTTGGACCATTTGTTGTCAAGAAGATGCATGACAAAAATGCTGTGGAAGTAATCTTGAGTGAAGAATTATCAAGAAAACATCCGGTATTTCCTGTTAGCCTAGTCAAACACTTTAAACCAAGAGAAGGCAGCAACCTCCCTCCAGCAATAATCCCAATAGAACCTGACCCTGTGAAAGAAAAACGAAAGTCAGCAGGATATTCAGAGATAAGAAAGAGAGGGTAAAAGGAAAAGATATCAGACTATACTTATTAAGATACAAAGGAGAATCTGCAGACAAAGATGAATGGTTACCAGAAAATAATATACCTGATGGACCAATACTTCTCAGAAACTACAGAGCAAACAAAAGGAACTGAAGCACATATGCAGTTATTTTTTTTTCTCCAACTTCCTCCAGATTTTTTTCAGATACGGCCATATCTTGGAGTGGGGGAATGTCAGCTTGCTACTATTGCAGAGCAAGCTGCAAAAGTAACAAAAATAACATACAAATAATAATAATAAAATTAACCTAAGAAGGAGTAGGAAAACAATAAATATTATCACAGAAATGGGTTCTCCACCAAAAATTAGGTAGGGTCACTAACTGACCCCACCCTTGAAATCCAACTCCTTATATTTTTAAATAATTAAGGAAATAAAAACCAAAATACTACGGCCCCATGATTGAGCTTTTTGGCCAATTAAATATTTCACACACATTGTCACGTATATGTTTCACACCTAGAATTCACTCAGAATTTAGGTTTTGTGTATATTTTAGGAGTTACGGACAGAAATGTGTTTTGTCACAATTCCCGCACGCGGCTGAGATATAGCCCTGTCACTCCATCGAGGTTGTGTTCGCAGGCCCGGGCATCTGACAAGTACGCAGCCGCGGGACTACGGGTTGAAAGAGTGACAGGCGGCCTGAGAGGCTCAGGTACCGCGTAAACATGCTACAACCTACATGGGAACATTCTACATATGTAATAAATGTTCCCGTGGATAGTAGACAGTCTAAAAATACATTATATTATATAAAAATACATAAATAATCCTTATACATATTTTTTATTTAATATAATTCAAAGTACCAAGAATGTCGAAAATAAGACAATGACAACTTCTAAAAATATATTAAAATACTTCAATATACTTTTATGAGAATTTCTAGACATCACTATCATTGTGAAATACTAAGAAAACTAATGATGTAAAAATACTACGTGAATTCACATGACTTATATTTTTAAGTAATTGTCTTAGTAAATCAAATAGAACTCAAACATAAGGAGTAAAATCAATATTATGACTTTTACTCCAGTTATATAATACATAATGAGAACTTACCTGACATCAAGATGCCCGTAGAAATATCTATTTATATAATTATTAAATTACTGGGAACATTTAGCAAGGATAATTAATTAAATAATACATAAATAGGACAGATTAGTGTTATTCACACGTCCTAATGTCTATTATATAGTGGAATAATTCCCATACTCTGTGAAATTAGATGCTACCCGTGCTATAGCACCAAGAAAACATGACAGGCTACCCCTGGCTACCCTTCTAGCCTTAGTTTCCCTTTCGTTGAGCACCTAAAACCCTCAGAAGGACAATATTGGGACTCCAAAAGCTATAAATAAAGAGCTTTTTTGAGGATATTGATGGGCAGAGACCCAGTAATATTCACATCCAGACGCCGTGCCAAGGTAATCAAGTACTCATTAGAGATAAGTAAGTGATTTATGGCAATTTCTGATCAGTAATATCCGTCCTCAACCTCTTTTATATCAATCAAAAATGCTGAATAACCTTATAACCCCAGTATACAGGTTTACCCATCAGTGCACGTCTCAAACAGATACCCAAAGGATTTAGTAATATACCAGTAAATCTTATTATCCTTTCTCTGTCGTCTACAAGGCCCTACCACTCCACTGTGTATTTTATATACATATTATCTTTGGGTAAAATATTCTTTAAACTAAAGAGTCCAAAGTAGTCAGGACTACGTGTTTTCATACTGAAAACCCTGAAGAGAGGTGTTAAAGATCCCCAATATAATTTTGGCCCCTCTATAAATATTTAATAATCAATTTATTCATAATGATTAAAAACAATAAACAATAACCAAACCACTTAACCTTGCAATAAGCTTAATCCAAAATATTCTATGGATTTTTGTAGCATTTATTAAATAATATATTTATTATTTACTATATCACCTCTTGTAGCTAAAGGATAGCAAGGTTCTTGGCATCCAGGAGGCTGACATGGCAGATGAATAAATGGTCCAACATTTTATCCATACCAATCCTCAAACCTCAGTTCTATGCACAATATTAATGTCAATATACTTTTAGAACATTTTAAGATGCTGTTTATACAAATTTCTCTTCTAATCCAAGTCACTTTTTGAAATACCCAGTTTCAATAGGATATTTCAAAGGGTATTTATATATGTAAAATGGGAACATTGAATTTTGGAACAATGTTCATTTCAAGTTCATGGAAACCCATTTCATCATTTCATCACTCAAACTCAGGTTAGGAATTTAAATATGTTTTGGTGATGAATTATTTTACCCTAGAAGGGCATTTAAAAATGTGTGATTCATACCATTAATAATTAATTCAAAATATAATTTTCTAAAAAAATATTCACTTTCAAGGGAGATGCAAATTTCACATGTGGCAATTGTCTAACTTAAAGGATCATTGAAAATATTTTCTGCCTGACACTTTTTTTTTCTTTCAATGAAAGATGGATCCACTGTCTCATATAATGAATTTTTGATTTTGAATAATATTGGCAATGAATTCTCATCAGTCATTATGAATATGAACTCTTCATAAAATACCACAAGTAACCAGATTCACTGTTGAATGTGCTCAGATCCAATCATCTGTATTTTATCTTTTTTCTAACAGATCAATCACTCAACAACTCACCAACTTGAACAAAAACGTTATTTAACATCTTTTCCCCCACAAATGGATTTGAGGGCTTCTCATAGCTCAAAATCCATCAAAACCAGAACACTAAATAAAGAAGTAGCTGAAAATTTTCCCAAATTTAATGAACCCATCAGTCTATGCCTACGGGACTACATCAAAACTGTTTTGAATATGAAACCTTGTGGAAACATGGTTCCACCACCACCCTCTGAAGATAAATTACAAGAGTTCAATTTCAAACAAATTGGATCCATTTATGAAAAAAAATCTTTTTTTCACCCTGCAAACAACTGACACAAACCTCTATGGTGGAAAGAAAACCATACCTGGAATGTTCAAAGAGCAATGTCAGAAAGAGTTGGAAAGCTTTGGCATGAAGGCTCCAACTTTCCAATGGGACTGCCGTAATTTTACAAAGTGGGATCAATTCCTGTTAGAAGTGATCATAAAGCATTGGTTCCATGCCAAGAAGAATGGTGCATTTACCAATTATGCACTTGATGTTGGATTTTGAAAAAAGGAAATACTTTTTGGAATTCTTGAAGGATGGCTATGTGGGCAAAAGGACCAATACATGAAGCCTCAAACTTGTAAAAATAAGCCCAGATCTAGAGTTAAACACAGAGTGAGCCTAAAATGCCTCTTAATTTCCTACTACTGTGAGCTGAGGATTCCTACATTGAATGAAAAAGATATAGAGAAAAGGCTTAGCAACTGCAAAACACCATTTAGGAAATTATTTGGCAAGAAATCTTCTTCATAGGCTGGATAGTTTCTCTGATACTGAGGAAGACAATCAAGGAAAATATCATTCTGTTCAAGTCTACTGGAGAAGCAAGACATATTCAAAATGTTTTCACAAACTTGATAACAACACTCTAAACTATATTTCCAAGATGAAGGGTGAAATTCATGCTAAAAGAAACGTAGAATATGAAAGAACTTACGATGAAATAGTTCCAAATTATGAGATGAAACCTTGTGAAGGCCTTCCTTCTAATTGTTAATGTCCTATATTCCTTGAGAGATTAACTTGGACAGAGAAATTGGTTTTGGAAATGAAGTCAGTAGAGGATAGAGTGGAGAGACTAGCTAGCTCACTTGAAACTGCACTTTGGTTTGAATGAAATTATTTATTAATATTTTTTTATTTTCTAAAGCCTTATCACACAAACTTTCTTCAAAATACTAATTTCCTTGACAAGATCTCTCCATTTTGTTTCAAAAAATTCAGTAAAATAATAAAGAAAAAGTTGAAGATACCCTCATTAGTCTTAGATTCTCTATGATATATTTCTCATTTTGAGAAAGAAAGAAGATTTCAGCAATATTGAATTCATTCTGAAATGTTGTTTTTAATTATTTGATTCATCATTTTTGTAAAAAATAAAATTGTATTTAGGATTTAGTTGTGATTGAATTTCTTCTCAAATGGAATTTTTGAGCTATTTTGGAAACCATATGATATATCAAAAATAGCTAGAATTTTTTATGAACTTTGAGCAGAGCTTGGGATTTTGAAGTTTTTCCAAGCGGTCAAATTCTAATTGAGATAATTTATATGAATAATAAAAAAATAATCAAAACCTCAGCTGGATGTTTGTCAGAAAGAGGATTGAACTAAAATCAAAGTTAAAAAAAAAACAAGAAACAGACAACTCTAGAAAATTGAAAAAGGAAAAAGACAAAGTATTTTATTTGCAATTTTGCTGAATTTCTAGGTGTGTTGTGCCAAAGTGGTTGAATCTAAAATATTATAGTTGATGGAACAACTCCCTGATTAGCATACATAAAATTGAATTCCCCATAATTCCAAATCTTCTATATTCCATGCATGCACTGGAATTACTTGGAATACTCAAGAACCAGTGTGGTAGTCCAAACCTGTCCTATAGACATCAGACTCACTTTTCTAGTGTAAAAACAGCTCAAACCCTCAAATTAGCCTCAGAATTGGATTATAAATCACAAATAGCCCATAGTCACTCAGCCAAAGTACCCCACCATCTCTCATGGATTAGAAGATACAGTCCAACAAACCTCCAACTGTGGAAAACTCATACCCAATCAGGTGTCAAATCTCTGTAGAAGACACAAGACATACCTTTTAAACTCTCAAATACATGCCAGTAACAGCCTAGCCTCAATACCAGGACCATACATCAACCCTGTCACCCCAACCAGAATACAGCAATACAGATACAGGAGGCAGTACAGCTATTTCAGCTCCTATCACCTCACCCAGAAAGCAAGCAAATATACATACAGGAGGATGTGCAGAAGTGTACAGGAAAAGTACAGGAAGGAGGAAGTGGAACCAGTCTCAACCAGGACCAAACAAATAAGCAAAAATACATACAGAAGGCTGTGCAGAAGTATACAGGAGCAATATATGAAGGAGGAAGTGATACCAAACAAACTACCAGAACCATGCAGTAACAAACAACCTCAGCATTACACAGCAATTTATGTAGTCAGAAGCATGTGATACCAAACAAACTACCAGAACCATGCAGTACCAAAAAACCTCAGCACCACACAGAAATTTATGCAGACAGAAGCATGTGATACCAAACAAACTACAAGAACCATGCAGTATCAAACAACCACAGCACCACACAGCAATTTATGTAGTCAGAAGCATGTTATTCTAAACAAAAAACCAGTAACAACAACCCACAGCACTACACAGCAATATATGCAGGCAGTCAAGACCATGCAGCACCAAAAAAAATCACCAGTGAATGAACAGCAGCACATGTAGGGAGAATCAAGTAGCACCAGAACAACCATCAGTACTGCACAGGAATACATTGTATCTGCACTTCACAGCAGTTTATGCAGGGCTGTGCATGCATGAAACCCCTATACCAGCTTTTTCCAACCAGCAGAAATGCCTCATGTAACTTTCCAAGCCTTTTCCAACCAGCTAAAATGTCTCATGTAATTGTAGCTCACTGTTCCTCACCAGAAAAGGGACAACCCTCAGGGGCAGCCTTGAGCACCCCAGGGGGAAGTATTTTCTATTTAAGGAGGGCCTCTCTGCCCTATCCAAAAACGTATCACCAATCACCCAACCAATCACCCAACCAAGCACCCAACCACTCACCCAATCTCATCACCCATCCTCATACCACCCCAGATCAATCCACTCTATCAGTACCCATCTGTGGTACCTACCCAGATAAAATATCAGTGAACCAATTATAAAGGAAACAGGAAATCAGAAACCAAGTTATAACACACCTTTAACCAATTAAACCACCCAACAGGTGCTTGAATAAGGGTTCTTCTGTGACCTAAATATTCAGCACCAAATTAAAGAAGAACCACCCTTCAATTAATAAATAACCCTTACAAAGAAAGAGAGCACAAACAAAAGCAACCACAAAACTTTTCCTCTAACCAGCCCCCTGTGGGTAAACCCATCCTTGGGTCCTCTCCTGAACCATCCCTTTGATAGACCCTTGAACCCTTTAATATTGGAATATTGGTTAAGATCAAATATATCTGATCAATAAATAACTAATAGTCCAAAAAATCTGGTCCATTCTTCAACAAACCCTACCAATATCAATCAATAACTAATCTAGGTCTGATCTGAGACCTATATTAAGTCTCAAAGAAACCAGCCATTAATTTAAATAAATTATTTTGAAGACTTACTATAGTACTAGAAGGGCAGGCAATTCAAAACAACTCTTAGTATATACTAAATACTCCAAAGGAGCAGAAGTAATACTAAATTCCCCTTCAAGGACTGCCAGCAAGCTATTTGCTAATTTTATTTATATAATCCCACAGGAGTCTCTACACCGGTACAAACAACTTTCCTCAGGTTACTACTCAAGTTAGAAACCAAGTTTTCACAGAGAAAAAAACAAAAAAAACAAGTTCCAGGTGCTACACCTGCTGGCAGGTGCAGCCATTTTTTTCATGGTGAATGAGATTGTGTCTGAAAATGAACTTTTCACAAAAATTGTACCTTTAATGTGGATTTTCACATTGGTTTCTGAGGAAAACTGAAGGATATATTTCAAAAAAAGCTATTCTTTGAATTGCATGCAAAAAATTAATTCAATACCCATATCTAGCTTTTTTCCCATTTATTTTAGATACAATTTCATCAGGAGGACAACTTTGGAGTTTCAGGGAGCAATGGGAAAGTTTTTTTATTATTTGGAATGAGCAACCAAAATGGGTATGATGTTCTGTTGATTAAAGACTGGGTGGAGGGAAAGTAGTATAATGGGGAAAAATGCAAGTTTGCAAAAATAACTCAACAATACCCTCAACCTTTGCATAATCAACCATGAAACCAAGTGATGGGAAGGAGAGACCATGGCCTGTTTCAATGGAGGGAGGTGGAAGTGTTGGCCCTGTGGTTTTTTTCAGATATGAGAACATAACATAAGTATAACCATTCAAATCATCCTCATCAGTATGAACAACATTTGAAAAGTCATCACAGGTCACACTAAAATTGGATGGATCAAGGAAAGATTCTCTTTGATCACCCCACTCTGGAGATGTCCAGTTTGGTATTTTGAACTCTTCAGATACTTTCTTGTGCTTCATATGGGCAGTCTTGGAGA
This sequence comes from Puccinia polysora, assembly GCA_025617555.3. Lineage (NCBI taxonomy): Eukaryota > Fungi > Basidiomycota > Pucciniomycetes > Pucciniales > Pucciniaceae > Puccinia > Puccinia polysora. The sequence continues at coordinate 35,020,314 of CM062623.1, read as the reverse complement.
GAACTTTGATAAAATTGAAGACCAATTCATTGTGAACTGGAAGCTTAGCCCACAAGTCATCATCATTTGCAATTTGTTCTTCTTTCAAGTATTCTTCTAGCATATATTCCTGGTTTAAAAATTGTTTTTTCAGTAATTCAATCTTTATTTGATGATGAAAAATTAATCATTAAAATCAGAATACCTTCAGAATATCCTTGATAAGTCCCCTGGCAAAATCCAAGCCCATACATGGAGCCAGATTTGGTATTTTGATTGGTTTTTTCAAGGTTGATTTGGTTGATGGCTATGGTGTAGAGATCAGATATAATTTCTGAGAATTGAGTGGCCAGTAAGGTATAAGGACACTGTTTGAGGGTATATTGATACTTCAATACTAGGTATGGCTCATATTTAAGATTACAAACAATCTGAATGGTGGTTGATGGCCCTTTAAGAGGTACTATAACTTGGCAAGGTTGAAGATTTAGCCTAAGATCAACAAAGTAGGCTGGTTCAGAGATTTTTTCCCAACTGCAGTGATCATGTTGAGCTTTCCAATGTTTTTTATATGCCCCGGATTTGGCTGGTTCTGATTGAATGAAGCTAGGTTCTGGCTTGGTTTTATAAGTCAATTCTGATGTTGAACACTGATCCTGCTTCTGATACACTAGCTTTTTTTTCCTACAAAACGTGTTTCATAAGCATTCACAGATGTCCAAGTCCCAAAAATCAACAAGTAAAACAAGCAATAATAATTAGTAAGATGACATGATCTTGATTGTTTTGGAAACACATACGCATGGCTACTTTGATCACTTTGTAGGGGTTTAGACTCATTAATGAGTTTGTGTGGCAACAGTGGAGGATTTGAGTTTGATTTTGGATTCATTTCAATGGGATTCAGAGTGGACTTGTAAAGTAAAAATGTGTTGAAATGGATTGAATTTGATTATGATGAGCCGTGTGAACAAAGAAGCATAATCAGCAGGAAGAAGGATGGGGGATGATTAGAAGCGGGATGTGGATTGAAAAGATATCCATGATGAGGGGGGGACCACATTATTGAGCATTCAATCATGAGTCAATAATGGGAAATGTTGAACCAACGGAAGAAAAAAGAGAAGAGAAGCAAATAGTGTATAAGAATCAGCTTGATGTTGTGGAGTTTGAGAAGAGAAAATGGATGAAAGGTGGGAGGCAAGTTTAATGGGAATGAAGCGGTTGAAAAAGGATGATGATGAAAGGGAAAGGGGGGGAGGAGTACTTAAAAGATAAAAAGAAACTGTTGCCGCAAAGAGGAACAAAGAAGGATGCAAAATGCGCTTGCAATGATGGGGTTAAAAAGTGTTTGACTGGTGATCTAAAAACAGCATTGGAGGAGGGATGAATGTGGTGGGACAAGGCCTAGGAATAATGCAGGGAAGATAGGAGGGGCAGCGCAATCAGTGCATTGGCGCAAAGAAGGTGGAGAGGAAGAAAAGCAAAGGGAACTAACTGCGGGAGGCTTGGAACGGTTTCAAGGTATTGTGAAGAGCCTGAAAACCAGTTTGTTTGCGGAATTGAGTGGAGTTGGGACACCAAGGGTAGTTTTTTCATACCTTCGGAGTTGTGCGGGAGAGAATGAGGCATAACTCCGAAGATGGGGCGAGGATTGAGGTCTGTGCGCACCCACATGCGAGAGAGACAAGTCAGGAAGCGTCTTGCACACTCACTTTGCTGGCTTGCGTGGCCTTCAGCATAGGAAGGCCGCGCGACCCCCCAAAAATTTGAAATCAGGTGGTTTGGGGGGCGCGAGGGGTTGGCCAGGTGGTTTTGGAAGCCGTGTGGCTGGGGATCAAGCGATTTGGTTTCCACACCAAACAAGTCGGCACCAAAGGTGGTTTGTGAGGCATTAGGCATGGGTCAAGGCAAGATATTTAAAGCAATGGTGCATCAGCACAATCTGTGAAAAAAAAGAAAAGGAAAGAATAGTTAAACAAAAAAATGGTGGTTTCAAACTAAAGAGTGTGTACCAACAGAAATGGGTACACCAGATATGTTTGAAAAGTAAAAACAATACATGTTGAGGGTTGTGGAAGAAGTAATTAGAAAATGAAAGAAATAGGGCTTAGATACAATAGAATATTTCTGAGGCCAAATGCTTTGGTCATTTTACACCAGAAATAGATGGAAATGATCTAATTATTCTAAAAATGACCATGTATAAAATAGCCTTATGGGTGATGTTGTGAAATTTCACTATTTCAGGAATAATGACCGCAGTGTCTTTCAAAGTTAAAGAAAAAATTTTATTGAGAGATTTTGATGTAGTAATCTCAAATGTGCAATTGAATCAAATTTTACTTTTGGCTTGCAGTCAGCTTCATTTCAAAATTTTGATTGAAAAGTTATTGTTACAGTGAGATATTACTTTCAGAAAAAGGATAATTCATTGAAAAATTGGTTCATGTTATGGATTATGACTCAAATTAAGGAAATGTATTTTAAAAATTGTATGATGCTGGAAAAGAGACTTCAAAAAGGTCTGGCATGATTTTATGGCTCAAAATCTTGACAATAAAAAGATTATCTTGAATCTTGAAATTTGACTGAAATCAACAAAACTCATGTGCTGATATTTATTCAATTCAGAACAAAAATTGAAAGAAATTTGAAAAAACTAGGTGCTGTTTCTTTTTGAGGAAGTTTTTGATTAGTAGATTCAGAATTGATTATGGCATTGCATTATTAATGATTTGAATATTTATCTATGGATAAACTTCCACAGGGGGAAATTCATTCATTGATTCATGATGCCGAATGGTTTAAAGTATGTTGGCAATGATGATTTTGGATAACATATTGTTGAAAAAAATTTAATGCTGTGATGCATCCAAAGGGGTGCATCATGAGAATTGGGGTAATCAGAAAATGCTGAATTAGGCTTGTACAATTTCAGCAGCATGGTGCACTTAGCCAAAGTGCACCATGCTGCTGAAGAACAGTTGACAATGGTTGTGGGCCTAGAAAATCTGACAGTAATCATTTCCCATCTTCTTGCATTGATGAACCTATTCCATAAAGTTCAAAATCACATAACAGCCATGGCCACAACAAGATAGATCTAAGTATGTGACAATTGGAAAGCAATGAACAAAGTTAATTTGAGTTGTTGGCCACAAGAATCATTGATTTCTCATGCCTTCAGGTAAGCCTAGAAAAAATCTGGAATAACCAAAAATAATCCTAAATTACTATTATTGCATTATAACCAAAAATTTCCACTCTTCACAGAATCACCATTTGTGATCCTAAATACTACAAAAGCTACCCTGCCACTCCTAACATAACACATATTGACTGAGACCAAAATCACACCATTTTTTTGACCATTCAACCAAACACAATAGAGCTGAGTCTCCTTAAGGCCTCATAATTAATTATTCCACTTTCATAATCATTATAAAAAATTGTTGAACTTGTTACAGCTGAAAGAGGTTCTTCAGTTTCTTCTAGTATTGGAGTTTTCTTACAAAATTAAAATTGAAGGGTGGTTGCAATCATTCAATCATGTGGATAATGAACTATCAGGTGCATGCAACACAAAGCACAGCAGGCGACTTCATCATGGTGCGTTTGAATGTCATGCTGGCTTGGATTTATTCTTGTTTGTTTTTATTTGACAGCCAAAGGGTTAAATAATAACCCCATGGTTACCAGAACAAAATTTAAGAAAAGATTCAAACCCCATTATACCTGCCCATGACATATTGAATTGGTTGTATTGGCTCTTTTCCGAGAAGTGTCAAAGGAGATGTGGAGGGATGGATGACTTGGCCTAAGTTTTCCACCACCCCATCAGATGTTTGGAAAATCCATTTTCAGTTTAAAAATGATTTTTTGATTAATTCCAATAAGAAAACTTCCAAATGCTTTTGCAAAAATATTGAGATCAATGTAGCCTGATTCACTGATTATAGTTTCCTCCAATTCTTGATTTTTTTCTTCAGAAAGAATGCATTATTAGAAATAGAGGAAAACCTCCTTTCATGGATTGATCAAGATAGTCCCAATATTCATGGTTTTCTCACCTTGCCCAGGTATGATTGGCTTCTAAAAATCAATAAACTATGACTAAAATAATGTTTATTTTGGAGAAACCATGTTGTTTGAACATGGGTTTCGAGGAAAATCCTCCAAAACTTCAGTTCATCTCATATGTAGACATTCAATGTGAACTTGAAAACCTAATTTGCAAGAAAAGTCAATGCCTTTCTGGTTGGAATTCATGGTTCAAGATATGATATCTTCTGCAAAATCCACTTGTGCTATCGGGGGATCTGGTATATGGTCCTGCCTAAATCATTTTCAAAGACACTTGACCTGGTCTTCCTGCACATTGTTTTGAGGCATATTAAATTTTGCAAACTATATCTACCAGCTGTTAGAAATTTGGAATTGCTAGCTCCAACAATCAGCTTCTTCCACTCATTTATTGTGGATTGAAATACTTTTTCATCAGAAATTAGTCAAAACCAAATGAAAATTTTCCAACAAGAGAAAAAATGAGGAGGCTTTATAAAGATTATTTTTTATTCCCCATACACTCTTTCAGTGAGCTGTTGTGTCATGATTCTACCATCAGCAAAACACTATGAAACTAAGCCTATTGCATTATTTGATTCTTAACCACCTGGGTAACTTGTGGGGGTAGTCACAATTTTCCCAAATCACAAACTTTCCAGGAATTTTGGTTACAAATCACCAGAAATCATCCATATCAATGCATTATTTAGCTTTTGCAAGCCTGAATTGCAATTTTTTTCTTCTCTTAGTTAGGTTTTTGGTTACAAAAGGTTTTATGACCGTTTGTGCTTATTGAAAGAATGATAGGGCTTAATAATGGTTCCTATTTAATGATTCCTTATCCAAAATAAATCTTCCTCAATACATACACCAAAGAATTTACTATAATGCATTTGAAATTAGAAATGCTGCAAATAAAACATCAAAACTACCAAAACACAAGATATTTACAATGGTATGCAATGAATGCAATCTCATCTATTTTTCTTCCTTAAATGCATTCAAATTCCATGCTCCTCAAGATTTCCATCAGAATAAAATGATATCAAAAACTGTAAATAAGTTTCATTTTCAGTTGGGAGTTAGCAGACACTGTCCTCTGAATTTTTTTTTCTTTCAATCAATCCATCCAAAAATAGATTTGGTTTACATAGACCTGCTTCCTTCCATGAATTAGCATCTTAAAATGCCCAAACCAAAAACCTGAAAAAATATATAAGGGAAATGTTGAATTCACGGCTAATTAAGCCGTGCACACGGTTTGAAAAAGGCGGTGTGGCACGCCACATGGTCCAATCCAAGACGTTTACAACCCCCAATGGCTCAAAGAGTTGCGCAGCCAACCCAGCCTGGTCCGCCCGCGTGTGGGATTCCACACAACATTATTCAAGCCATGTGGATTTTTACACCGCTCAAATGTAGTTGTGTGGCATCACACAGGCCACCGGACCCCAGTGAGCCAAAAACATTAAAGGAATGAAAGGGTACTAACATAAACCATAAACTAAATAAACATTCCAAAAAAACAGAAATCAACCAAAATATCAAAAAATGTTCATTTTTTTGGTTAAAAAAAACAAAAAAACAAATAAATAAATAAATAAAAACTGGTACTATCCAATGGACTAGCCCTAAAGTAAAAAGACCAAAAAAACCACAAGTAAATGGACTAGACCTAAACTAAAAACATCAAAAAAAAGACAAGTAACTTGACAAGCCCTAAAGTAAAAACACAAAAAAAATACAAGTAACTTGACAAGCCCCAAAGTAAGTTCAACATTACTAGCCCTAAAGTAAAAGGGCCCAAAAATTAAAGAAGTCTTTTGACCAGCCCTAAAGTAAAAGTGTCCAAAAAAATATAAGTCTTTTGACCATCTCTAAAGTAAAAACACCAAAAAAAAACAAGTTCAACTTGTGTTAAGCTGATCCCATCCCAAGCTTAAATAAGTTAAGCCTGTGATGGAATCAGCCCAACACAAGTTGAACTGAATTACCATTAAACTATCATTCAAAACACGCAATATAATGATTTTAACTCAAAACACTCAACATAATGATTTTCAAAATTTGATCACCCTTTATATTAATAGAACTCATTAGCTGCATTAGAAATACAATTTTTATGAAACCCAATCATGAAATGAAGTCAAAGTCTTTTAAAATCTAGAATAAATTTGCAGTTGATCTTTGAGATGATCAAACCTACCAGAGGCTTTTTTTAGAAATCAAGGAATGTGGTTTTGCTACAATTGGCAGGATTGGAATCATTTCTCCCTCAAGTACTAATAGAACCCAGTGGTTATTGTTTACAAAGGAAATGAACATTTGATCTGATTGATAAGTAACACCATTTTTCATTGGAGTATAAGTATCACATGACTCCAATGAAATGAAACATATAGGTCTGGAATATGTGTCTGCTATGATTTGATCCATATCTAATTTAGCCAGCCATTTTGAGGAGGGAATCTTTTAATTGTTTTCTTCAACATCAATTCATTGTTTAATCTTTTCAACCTCCTTTTCACCACCAAGCATCTTAATGTAGCATGCTTTATGTTTCTCTAATGTTTCAATCATTTCCTTCCTAACTTTAAACCAACCATGTTGTTCATAACCAAAAGATTTAGCAATGACTCTAAATCCGCCATTGCGCTCTCCAATTGGATCCCAAACCTCACCCAAGAACTTATGGAATTTCTTGGGTATTTGATTGAGATATTTCACGTTTGGTTCCTATCATGAAAACTAACTTAGTATTCATTTCTTTAATCAGATCAATAAATGAATACTCACCAAAGATGAGCTTCTGGTTGAGCTTTGATGCATGTTCTCTTCCTCTTAAGAGGATTCTGATTCCAAATTAAGTGATCCCAACTCACTTTCAGTCTCTTCTTCTGAACTATGAAATTCAGATTCAGATTCTGCCAACTTTGACTAAAAATTCATCATTAGTTAGTAACTAAGTTTATTAAACCAAAAAATGAACATATCCCAAAAGAAAAGACTTAAAATATTTTGTTTTTTCTTGTTTGGAGCCCTTCTAGTCCTTTTTTCCCCTATGATTTTTTTAAAAATTCTCAAAAAAAGATGGTTCTTGCTGTGTATCTGTCAATTTTGGCCTGCCCCTACTTGATTGTAAGAATTTAGGTTCAAGTCTTGGTTTCAATCAATATTTTATAATCTTCTGAATGATATACTTCAAGAGGCCGCTTTTCTCATGATCTGGAGATTCCAAGATAATTGCATTCACTTTTTCATGTAACTGAGGAATGCTTAAAATTTCATTGACATTGAACTTGAAAAATTCAAAAGGATAAACCATTAGTGAATTAGGATTTGTTAATCAAAAAGTATTAATCACATAGTGATTTGAACAATCCAACTTAAGCCAACTTACAGAAGTAGAACTGCAAGGGTCATAGTCCTACCTCCACTGAGGATGAACATATTTGGGTACCACAGATCCTCTGATTGCTAGACGTTCACCTACTTGGTGGGAACAGGGAAAACCCATAGTCTTGGAATATTACTTGGTGCACATGTTGCCATCATGATCACGTTGAATTTTTCAAATTTTTCCCCAATAAGATGAATTGCCTCTAATGACAATTTGTGAACCAATGGTAACAGTTCAGGTGGAAGAACTGTCCCTAACTTAATTCAAGAGTTATGAATTGACACATTAACCAATTTAATTTGATTCAAAACTGTTCCATCAAGGCGTTTCCAAACATCCAATAGGTTTCCGAAAGAGTTTGCAAGGAATTGTTTGGGAGTGGCATGGGCCCTTTCAACCCAAGAAGTTTTTTTGTTTCCAAAATCTGGGTTTATACAAGTCCACGCCGTTACAAACATCTCTTTGATAGGGAAAATGTTATTTTCCATATACTCAAGTACATCCTCATAATCTTTCAAGAAACACTATAAGTCAAAAGGTGAGAACCCAAAAATAGGAACAATAAGAAGCAGTGATTTGGACCTACTCTGAGTTCTGCATCATTGACCTCTGACTCCTCCTTGGTCTTTGAGGCCCCATACTTTGCCCACAGAGTCATACAGCTTTTCCATCCTTCAACTTAATGAACAAAGAAGGCTATAAAGTTTGCTTGCATGTTTTTAAACAAGTGCCAAGCGCAAAATTGTCTTGATGACTCAGGGAAACTTGACTCAATAGCACAAATCAGAGCTTTTTCACAGTCAATCACAAAGACTTTTGGAAGTATCTCAGGATCATAAGCCAACTCCTTTAATGCATTCACAGACCAACTGTAGAACTAAAAAGTTTCTTTTTTAATAAAAACAAGAGATTTTGTGAAAGTTTTCCGATTGGCTTTCATTCCTACAAGATGCAATAGTGGGGTTTTGTACTCATTTTTTATTATAAGTACAATCCAAAATAGCAATATGATGGAATTGTTTTGAAAGCTTTACTGCCTCAGGATGTGCTAAGTAAAGGGCCTCCAAGTGAACCTCTCCACTGAACTTTGACCAGTGAATCAAACTTATTTCTTCAAGCTGTTCATAGAGCACCACCATAAAACTTTTACCCTTTATCTCTGCAAGCGATGTGGTAAACCAAACCTGTCCAATAGCCATCAGACTCATTTTATCTTATTAATTATTATTCTTAAATCAAATTAAAGTCAAGAAAATACTCAATAAATTCCAAACCCCTCATAAACTATAATCTAAACTCAAACCAACCTGAAAACCCAAATAAATCACCAGATAAACCCCTTCGGCCATATCAACACCTGTTACAAAAACAACCCAACACCTGGCACAGACTGGATTATCTCACATGAATTAATGAAAAATCTTAATTAAATATATAATCAAAAGATTATGCTTGAAACAACCACACAAAAAAAAAACATACCCCATACCAGCAGGACTTAAACCATATCAGTACCAATGTTACACTACAACCAGTACTATGAAAGCAAGTTACATGACTTTTCTGGAACTTTCTGAAGATGGAAAGTTTTTGGCTAATAAGGCCAATGGATTTCAATCATCAAATAATCAAAGGAGAATGATAAAATGGAAGAACAAAGAAGGAGATGACAAAGACGATAAAAACTATGAACCTAATAAGGCCAGGTTAGGAGTGAGGTCAGACACAGAGCGGTGTGAGCTATAGTTGAGGTCCAACGCAGGGTTGGCGGAATCGCGGTGAATGGTCAATGAGGGGTAAGGTTGAAGTAATTTGGCTTGAGGTTCAGCTGGAGAGATCAATGATCAGATTCTTGAGTTGGAAGGTGCCAAGATTGGAGAGAGTGGCGTACCTGATCCTAGTAACCTGGTTGTTGGTGGTGCCATCTCTTGGTTTCACAAGGAGAGGAGACACCCAGGATCCAGGATCAGTGAGGTAGAAAAGTTTGAGAAGAACACTGGTCTTGAAGTTGGAGTATCCGCACTCGAGTGACCAGTCCAGTTGTGCGGGTGCTGAGCACACAACATTGAAGACCAATAGAAGTTTAGTAGATAGATCATTCTCAGCATTATCAGGAATCCAAGATTCCAACATCCTCCCTTGCTGAGAATGCGTTAAGCAGAAGCCTAGATTGGATAGAGAGGTGGTAAGTTTGAGGCAGCTGAGCAGCTTGGTGAGGAAATTGGCCAGATTTGCTTGTGACAACACCTTTGTTAAGACGATGTATCCTTTTTTAATCTCTTCTTGGATGTAGTGGAATTGGAGTTCCATATGTTTGGAGTGGAAACCAGAGTGATTTGCCTGATTCAGGGCCAGTTTGATGGCACCCTTGTTATCTTCAAATAAGGTGGATGATTTTGATTGGCTTTCAGGGAAGACTTGATGTATTAGGGAGTTTAGCCATGAGATTTCCTTTACAGCATCGGCCATGGCCTTGTATTCAGCCTCTGTTGTAGACAGAGATAGCGTTGGTTGGCGCCTGGATTTCCAGTTGACCAGGTTTCCCATCCACCTGATGTAGATTCCCAAGACTGATCTTGTAGTACTCGGACAGGTTGCCCAATTGGCGTTGGCAAATGCCAAGAGGGTTTTATCCTCATGCTTGAGAAAGTTCAGCACCCGGGTGGAGGTATATTTGAGGTAGTTGAGGGTCTTTAGGGCAGCATTGAAGTGATGGTGGGCCGGTTTTTCAAGAACTGCGCTATATAGTTCATGCAGAATGTGATGTCAGGGCTTGTACAGCAGCTTAGATGGTTTAACTCTCCTATGATCTTCTGGTAGTTATGATTCAATTTCTTGAATTCATGGTGTTCTTCATCAGATGCAGGTAGAAAATTGCCGCCAGGTTGAAAAGGAGTGGAATGCTTTTTGAACGCCGGGAGGATGTAGCTGGAAAGTAGATGTTGTATGTAGGTTCCTTGATGCAGTTTGATACCTGTTGCGGTGGCTTCTACATTCATCCCTAGTAGCAGCAAGGCTTGGCCAAGATCCTTGATGGTGAATCAAGATCCAAGCGCCGTAACAAATTCTTCCAGTCTCCTGCTGAAGATGGCTATGTCATCAACGTGGACATAGATCCAAGTGTCTTTGTTCCAGAACATGCAGCAATCAGCGTTTCAACAATTGAATCCGGTGCTGAGGAGGCAGTCGGTCATTGTAGTATACCAGGCAAATGGTCCCTGCTTGAGTCCATAGAGCGCCTTAAGGAGCCTGAGCGTCTTACCAGGGGTGATGTGGATGTTTGAAGGCGGTTTGATGTAGACATTTTCTTTAATTAGTGCATTTAAGAATGCAGATTTGACGTCGACTTGATGGAATTTCAGGCCTTGCGACGCCGCGAAGGAGATGAGAACCCGTAGTGAAGCCTTGTCGCCAGTAGGTGAGAAGGTGTTGAGATAGTCACGGCCCACTTGTTGGTGGAAGCCCTGAGCACAAAGCCTGGCTTTGAACTCAGTGATTCGGTTCCTTGAGTCCTGTTTGGTTCTAAAAACACACACGCAGTTGATGGGCACGGATTTGGCGGTCAAATCAACTTCTATCCAGACGTCATAAGATATAAGGTTGAGTTCCTCTACATGCATTGCTTTGATCCACTCATTGCAATAATTTGAGGCCAGGGCTTCTTTGAGGTTGGCCGGATCTTTGTATTCTAAAGAGATTTGATTGACTTGTATTGATTTCAGAGCTGAGAGATAGAGACAAATCAGAAGAAAAGGATGAGATTGTGAAGAACAACAGAAGTAATCATAATTGAGATGAAGAACAAAAAGGAGCTCAAGACTGCTAGAGTCATTATCAGAGACAGGAACGGGCTAGATGAGGATTGAGTAAATGAATGATTCTTGAGTTTGGGGTGAGATTCGAGATGAGCACGCTAGGACAGTGTCGACGGTAAGTTTTGAGATGATCAGATGACAAATGAGAAAAGACAAAGAATTTAGACATGATGAATCTCACCAGGCATGATTTCAGGCAGTGAATGATTTGGAGTGATGGAGTTGAGGACAAAATGAGAATTTTATAGAGGAACAAAAGGAGCAAAAGAAGTAACAGGACAAAAAAGGTAGATTGAATGAAGATTGGGTGGTCTATGATGATTTGGTTTTGTTTGACCAGAGTTGAGTCTTCCAGGTGATGTGGTCCAAGAGGAGTGATGTGGTTTGAGAGTGATCCTGGTTGTGCTGTCCAGGGAATTTCCAATCTTCTTCATTCTGATTTGAGACGTGTGTCGAGTACCCGGGAGTGTGACAGTTCTGGGGTGAGTGTCTGGGTTGAGTTACATGAGTAGAGCTCCCTGGGTCAGGTGAAACTTTGTAGAGCCAGGTGAGACTTCATAGATGTGAAATGAAAAGGTGTGAAATCTCAGCAGTGATTCACTGCCTCAAAATCTCAACACGCCCCATGCTCAGTGAGGTGAGGCATGAGCAGGCTCCCTGAGAGTAGTTATAAAAACATGAAAAAAAAATAAACAGAAACAGAACACAAAAAGAAAACACAACAAGATAATGAAACAACAAAGAAAATTATGAAGGCTTGAAAGATGAAAAGGAAAGTTGGAGGCGTCTAAGGCTAGCTAGATCTGCACTTTTGGTGAGAGCGTCTGCTGGCATTTCTTCAGACTTGACTAGTGAGATCGTGATGTTTCCAGACTTCAACTCCTCCCGCATTCCTTTTGTTTTCAGATCTAGGTGATGAGTCTTTGAGTTAGAACCAAATCTTTCAAGTTTATCCATCAATCTGCTGTTGTCAGTGTGAATGGAGATGGGAGAAATTTGAGTTGAGAAGATCTCGCAAGTTAGAGCTCAAATCCAGGTTGATTCTTGAAAGGCGTTGACAAAGGCGTTAAGTTCAGCATTGGTGGAGCTATAAGTAATGTTTTTCTGCTTTCAACTATTCCAAAATACCACGCATCCGTAGATGGCACATAAATACCCTGTCTGTGATTGTCTGGTGTCAGGGTCATCAGCCCATGACGCATCTGATAAAGCAGAGATCAAAGAGTTGGTTTCTCCGACCCTCAATCAAAGTTTGATGTTGGAAGTTCCTTTTAGGTACTTCCACGTCTTCTTTAGTTTGTTCCAGTGAGACATTCCAGGTTGGACATTGAACCTAGACAGACTGGACACGGCGTAACTTACGTCAGGCCTTGAGTAGCATGCAATGTGGTTAAGTAGACCAATTGCCAACCGATAATTGACATTCAAAGTTTTGAATTGTTTGAATTCATCGTCCAAATCCGGAGTGAGTGGAGACTTGCTAACTTTGGCTTCTTTGATCCCGAGTTCTTTAAGACCCCTCTTGATGTGTTTTGGTTGACTAAGAAGAATCTCATTGCCATTTACCTCAATTCGCATTCCAAGAATGGTATCTGGGTCTTTTGCAGTAGAACCTGCAAAGCGACTGAGAAATTTATTTTGAAGTCATCTCCATTGCCCACTAGGACAAGGTCATCTCCATGAAAGAAGATTCAAGATTTCCCATCCTTCAACAGGTAAAGACAAGGATCACAGGACAATTCCTCAAAACCAACCTCTCTGAACCATGCGGTAAGTGTTTCGTACCAGTTTTTTGGCGCCTGTTTGAGGCCATAAAGAGACTTTCGGAGCTTGAGGAATGCGCATTTCCTTTTTGATCCTTTGGGAGTTTGAATGATAATCTCTTCATCAATTGGCAAATGGAGGAAGGCACTCTTGACATCAAATTGCCAAATCTTCTGTTTTGATTTAAGTGCGTAAAGGAGAAGAAGCCTCAACGTTGAGGGTTTACCAGTTGGAGCAAACGTTTCAAAATAGTCCAGGCCCTCAATTTGATTAAAGCCCTGGACGCATAGTCTAGCTTTGTATCTAACGGGATCTCCATGGCAGTCGAGTTTGATTTTGAAAATCCAAGTCGTCTTGAGTGCATTCTTTGGATCAGGACCATCGTATTCCTCCCACACGTTGAGATCCTCAATAGATGTGAGTTCAATATCCACCACATTGATCCATTCCAATCTTTCAACACAGCATAAGGCATCTTCATAGGTTGTTGGTTCATAGAAGTGAAAGAAACAGTATTGTTGGGGTGGTCTGATTTGTGATCAATCTTGTAGAATATGCCCCGTGGGTGCGAAAGGTTGTTGAGGTTGTTGATTGATTTGATGACTCCCTTGACTGAAATTTTGAGATGTCATCAAATTTTCCTTGCCAAATGATGGAGGTGGGTCTGGAAACAGATCAGATTCATCTGATGATCCTTCAACTGAGTCAGCCTCCTCAGCCAAGCTGAGAGAGTCCAATGAATTATCTCGATAACCTGTCCATGGGACTTGGCAATCGGCACGATCCTTGGTTGAAAGATCTGATGTAAGAGTGGGATGGTTTTCATTTGATTCGGATTCAATGTTGAAGTTGGCATTCATTTTGTGCGGTGGCATGTATAGAAATATGACATTCTTGGACAAAACAATAGAACCACTTTTAGTTAAAATTTGGTAAGAGTGAAGAAGCTGATTGAAGCCTACTAGGTTCCCGTCTTCACCTTTGACGTCGAATTTAGAGCCTTTCCTTCTTTTGTTGATTAAAAAGATACAGGGGTTTCCAAGGGGCTTGATAAAAGAACTGGGAAGAGATCAACCGTGAATCTTTTCCCATGGCATCATTGTTTCCCCTTTTAGAGGGATGTGGTTGAGCATGAGGCAGAAACCCTTAATGACCTCATGCCATACGGAGGACGGAAGACAACCATCCTTGAGAGTGGCTCGAGCTGATTTGATGATGGTTCAATTTGCTTGTTCGGCACCTCTGTTGTATTCAGGATGGTAAGGTTCAGAAATAATGTGAGTTATATGATTATTTTCTAGAAAAGACGAAAGCTTCTGATTGACAAACTCAGTCCCTCCGTCGGAGCAGACCTCTGAAGGGTAAACTCCGCGGCGAAGACGTTCTTTTTCGAGCAGGTTGATAATTATTTCAGGAGTTTCATCCTTTGAAGTAAGAGGGAAGGCTGCAAGATATCCACTAGCGTTGTGGACCAATGATAGAATGAATCAATGACCAGACTTGGAGATTGGTCAAATAGGACCCATTAAATCTAAATGAATTCAATCAAAGGTTTTCGTTGATCTTGCCGACGTGAGTTTGAAGGGTGCTTTAGTAATCTTACTCCTGATGCAGTCGACGCACTGGAATCTTTGTACGACTTCGCTAGGAATGTGTTGGATGAGGGAAGTAAGTCTTGACATTGAAGCGTGCCCGTACTTTCTATGAATTTCAAGAAGAGCTTCTTCCGGTGAGGAAGAGATGGAAGAAAAAACAGATTTTGAGGAGGAGAGAGTGTTTCAAGACGGAGTAGGAAGAGTATAAAGATTATTCTTGATGTGTCCAGTAAGCACTTCATTCCCTGAATGTGTAACTGAAAATTTGGTCGCACTCGAAGTAATTGTACACCCCTTTCCATTCAAGGCCCCTGCGCTGATTAGGTTAATGGTAACATTGGGAACATAGAATGCTTCACTAAGTTTGAGTGTGAGATTGTTCCAATGAAGAATGGCAGTTCCCTTTGCTTTTATTGGCAAATTTGCTCCTTCCTTTCCGGTCTTGATAGAATCACTGGAGTAGGGTGTCATATCAATGAAGTAGTGACTGTCATTCAGCATGTGAACTGAGGCTCCACTATCAAGTAGAAAATGTTGATTTGAATCTCTGTGCTCGACCCACAGATTGAGCAGGGCAAGGTAATGCGCGGAGTGAGATTTGGGTTTAGTTTTTGATCCGGTCTTCTTTGCTTTCCACTTGGCCTGGTTTTCCTTCCACCATTTGGGGGCCACCTCAGGATTGAGGTGCCAACAATCTCCCGCTGAGTGGTTCCTATCTTGACTAGGATGATGGTAACCTTCAACGCATTGTTTTGGTTCGGACCCCTTGAACGACGGAGAGTGAGATGAAACTTTTCCACCGAAGAGCGCCACATCACCTTTTGACCGAGAGTTTGAAATGGAAGATTGGGCCACAGATTCGTTGTTCAATTGAGTTAAGTGATTAAGAAAAAATTCGACTGAGAGTTCCTTATCTGAATGCATTATCTGTCTTTTAAAATCATCCATAGAAGACGGGAACTTGAAGAGAATGAGGTACGCCACGATGTTGTCTGGCAATTTGATTCCAACTTTGCCCATCTTCTTGAGGCGAACCTTCACCTTGGTTATGAAGTCAACAATATTGTCGGAGTTGAATGAGAGATAGAGAAAGCTATTAAACACTCGGGCACAGTTGGAAGCTTGAAAGGACGCGTATTTATGAATGATAGCCTTCCATAGAAGTTTGGAAGAATTCCTGTTTTCGGAGGTGACAATGTTCTTGTGTGCAGTCAAATCGAGTTTTGAGATAATCAGGAGTTTGAGTTCGTCATTGATAGAAGCATCTAGTGGGGAATTCTTGTCGTTCATAGCCGTAGTACATCCTTGAACATCAAGTATTGCATCCATTTTGTCTCGCCATATTCCGTAGTTATCGTCTCTGAGTAAAGGGATAGTTTCGAGCGCAGTCTTGAGCATTGTTTGTTTAAAGATATCCATGACTCCCGGTTGTGATCCTCTCTGAGAATAATCTTCAGTCATCAAGCGGATTCGTAATGGCTTTGGCTTTTAACCGTAAAGAGATTTGATTGACTTGTATTGATTTCAGAGCTTAGAGATAGAGACAAATCAGAAGAAAAGGATGAGATCGTGAAGAACAACAGAAGTAATCATAATTGAGATGAAGAACAAACAGGAGCTTAAGACTGCTAGAGTCATTATCAGAGACAGGAACGGGCTAGATGAGGATTGAGTAAATGAATGATTCTTGAGTTTGGGGTGAGATTCGAGATGAGCACGCTAGGACAGTGTTGACGGTAAGTTTTGAGATGATCAGATGAAAAATGAGAAAAGACAAAGAATTTAGACATGATGAATCTCACCGGGCATGATTTCAGGCAGTGAATGATTTGGAGTGATGGAGTTGAGGACAAAATGAGAATTTTATAGAGGAATGAAAGGAGCAAAAGAAGTAACAGGACAAAAAAGGTAGATTGAATGAAGATTGGGTGGTCTATGATGATTTGGTTTTGTTTGACCAGAGTTGAGTCTTCCAGGTGATGTGGTCCAAGAGGAGTGATGTGGTTCAAGAGTCATCCTGGTCCTGCTGTCCAGGGAATTTCCAATCTTCTTCATTCTGATTTGAGACGTGTGTCGAGTACCCGGGAGTGTGACAGTTCTGGGGTGAGTGTCTGGGTTGAGTTACATGAGTAGAGCTCCCTGGGTCAGGTGAAACTTTGTAGAGCCAGGTGAGACTTCATAGATGTGAAATGAAAAGGTGTGAAATCTCAGCAGTGATTCACTGCCTCAAAATCTCAACATATTCTGAGTCACAGATGAGATACAGTTGGGTTTGACCAACAGTGGAGTCTTTGCGGCAGGACCCAGAAGAATGTTGTTGGGTGTTATGTGATCATAGGACGTAGCGGTCGGAGTTGGGAGGAGCTTGTGAGTGAGATAGAGGAGTCAGGGTTGGAGTTGTTGGAGGGGGAGAGGGAAGTGTCAGCTTCAACTTTATCTGGAATGGAAAGAAAAGCAGGTCCGGAGTTGGTATCATGAGACACAGAAAGAGGAGAGGAAATGGAAATTAAAATGGCTTTGCAGAAAAGAAATTTTGCAGTTATTTATATTTTTAAAGTGGCAGGATCTAAGCATCTGTAGGACAAAAAGTCGTTTACATACCCCAGAAAAATGCACTTCTTGCTGGTGGGAGCCAGCTTTGATTTGCGAAGATGCTTAGGGATTAGGGAGTAGCCCAGGCATCCAAATGGTTTGAGGAAGTCCAGGTTGAAGTCTCTATTGAACCAGAGTTTGTAAGGAATGTTGTTTGATTGTGTGCGAGAAGTTAGAAGGTTGAGTAGGTGCGTGACTGTGTTGACGGCCTCATCCCAGTAGGTGAGCGGCAGTCAACTTTGAGAGAGAAGGCATTGAGCTTTCTGGAGAATGGAGCGGTGTGATTGCTTGGCTAGGCCATTCTGTTGAGGTGTATAGGCAGGGGCATAGTTCTGAACTATACCTTGAGATGAGCATTAGTCCTTGAGTGTGGTTGATTTGAACTCCCCTCTGTTATCTGAGATTAGAGTTTTCACTTTCTTCATTGTTTTTTTTTTGGCCTCAGCAATGAAGTTGATTAGTGCCTTCTCAGATTTGCGTTTATACTTGAGGAAGGATACGGCCTTGAAACAGGTGTGTTGATTGGTAATAGATAGGAAGTACAAGTTACCGGAGCGTGATTGAACAGATAGAGGACCCACTAGGTCAAAATGTAGGGCTTCCAGCGGGTCTTTCACTGCTTTGAAGTGGTGGTTGAATGGAGTGGCTTTACCCTTGCAAGTCTTTCATATTTTGCACAAGGCCTCAGTGTTCTTGTCAGAAAGCTTGAGAGTCTTCAAAACAGACGGATTTGGGTGCCCCAGTCAATGATGCCAATCAATCACATTGGAGTTGGTTTTCAAGAAAACACTGGGGTCCTCCTTGGGTTGTATGAATCTTACTCTGCACAGTTTGGTCAGTTTGTTGTGAGTGCTGCCTATGAAGGAGAAGTTTTCCAGGGTTATCTCGGTTCCTGAGTGGCAAACCTAATTGAATACTGCCTTCCTTGACTTCAGCTGAGTGAGGGATATCAGCAACCAATTTAGAGATGGTATGAGGAGAACATTTTCCAAGACCAATTCCTTTCCATCATGGTTCTTGATCACAGCACTGCCAATGTGAGTGGCTTTGAGACCAGTATTGGGAGCACCAGTTCCAACTTCCATGACTATGGGTTTGGGATGATGAAGATACTGCGGGTTGTTGAGGATGTGATGACTTGCTCCTGAGTCAAGAACGGGCAGTTAGCTGGACTCTTTGGAGAAGGGATTTGTGAGGTAGAGTTGGGCATTGAAATGGAGCTTGGTGGCTTCAGGTCCAGGAGGTTGATCCTTGGAATTTAGATCAGATGAATTGAGATGGATGGCTGGCTTGGAGGAGCTATAGTCCGGGCAAAGGTGCGGATGAAGAAACCAGCATTTACTTTCAGGGTGATCAGACAGTGGATTATGATGACCCTTTGAGCACGGGTGTTTGGGTCAAGGATGAGATTTTGATTTGAAGCCCTTTTTTACAAGAGCCGTGGGTTTAGGAGCGTAATGATTGACATCCTCAGGATTCTTACTTTGAGAAGTTTTGAGGTGGATGACTTCCCTCAACTTGTTTAGGACGTTTTTCCAATTTTGCAGGAGCTCATTGTTCAAGAGTATTGTATCAACGATGTGGTAGAAATTTCTTGGAAGTTTTGCCAGTATCGTGTAGCTTAGGATGTTGGGTGGGACCTCGAGCTTGACAACTGACAACTAATTCATCATTTTTTGTCATTCTTGAATGTATATCAACAAATCACCTTTGTATTGGTATCGGATGAAATTGAGCCAGATGCGGCCTTGGTTGTTTGTGGATTTGGAGGCATATTGTTCCAGAAGGCTATTCCAGATCGCGTGAGGATCACTGTCACTTTCTTTGTTAATGACGGCATTGAAGGCCGTGTCTCCTAGATGTTTGATGATAACATTGGCAGCTTTGTATAGCTTATTCTTCTGAGGTGCGTTGAGAGGAGAGGGCGGTGGTTCAAGTACGTAGTTAAGAATGCCTTTGCAACGTAAGTAGCTTCAAAGTCGGAGACTCCATGACGGAAAGTTCTCATTGGTGAGAAGAGGAATGTTCAATTTGGTTGTGCTTGAGGCTTCTTTGTTGTCCAACATGATTCTTGTGACCTGGCCCTTGGGACTGTAAATCTGAAGATGTAAAATTTTTGGCTAAGAAGGCCAGTGGATTTCAATCATCAAATAAGCAAGGGAGAATGATAAAATGGAAGAACAAAGAAGGAAATGACAAAGAAGATAACAACTATGAACCTAATAAGGCCAGGTTACGAGTAAGGTCAGACACAGAGCAGTGTGAGCTATAGTTGAGGTCTGACGCAGGGTTGGGGGAATTGCGGTGAATGGTTGATGAGGGGTAAGGTTGAAGTGATTTGGCTTGAGGTTCAGCTGGAGAGATTGATGATCAGATTCTTGAGTTGGAAGGTGCCAAGATTGGAGAGAGTGGTGTACCTGATCCTATTACCCTGGGTGTTGGTGGTGCAATCTCTTGGTTGCACAAGGAGAGGAGACACCCAGGCTCCAGGATCAGTGAGGTAGATAAGTTTGAGCAGGAAACTGGTCTTGAAGTTGGAGTATCTGCACTTGAGTGGCCAGTCCAGTTGTGCTGGTGCTGAGCACATGACATTGAAGACCAATAGAAGTTTAGTAGATAGATCATTCTCAGCATTATCAGGAATCCAAGATTCCAACACTTTAAAAAACAGAAAAGCTCTCTGAAGCGTCCTCTCAAGCAATCTGATACTCAGTTTGCCACCATTCCAACCATACATCACACATACATGCACCACCAGAAGTAGGGGCTCATGCAGCCAAGTATATCTCAATGCTCACCAACCAGAAATAACAACTCAGTACACATGACTTTTCTGGAAATTTCACCACCAGATAGGCCCTCTGAAGCGTCCTCTCAAGCACTCTGATACTCAGTTTGCCATCATTCCAACCATACAACACACACAAATGCACCAAAAGAAGTAGGGGCTCATGCAGCCAAGTATATCTCAATTCTCACCAACCAGCAATAACAACTCAGTAAACATGAGTTTTTTGGAACTTTCATCCCCATGTAAGAGCTCTGAAGCGTCCTATCAAGCACTCTGATACTTAGTTTGCCACCATA
The DNA here is from genome assembly GCA_025617555.3 of Puccinia polysora. Classification (NCBI taxonomy): domain Eukaryota; kingdom Fungi; phylum Basidiomycota; class Pucciniomycetes; order Pucciniales; family Pucciniaceae; genus Puccinia; species Puccinia polysora. The sequence goes on along the minus strand of CM062623.1, from coordinate 35,000,014 downwards.
TCAACAATAAAACACCTTCAAGCCACACTCTCAAGTTACCCAAGGGGACATGTGGTAAAACAGCATACCTCATATCTCCACAACTAATTACATTGAAACAGCATGCAGGTAGTTCCTGAAACATTTTATACATGATAAGGGCTCAGAAGCGTCCTACAAAACACCCAGCACATGAATTTCCACCACCAAACCCATGCAGGTCACACCATTCAAGCTACCAAAGAGGGCTTGCAGTTGCCAAGCATGTTCCATGCTTTTCCCAACCAGAAAAATTAACTCAAGCTGCAGGCAACTTCTGCATCATTTTTTATACAAGATAAGCACTCAGAAGCGTCCAGATCACACCATTTTTATCTCTCATCTCATATCTTAGCCTGAATCTCAAAGATTGAACTAAAAAATACGGTTATCTCTCAGCCTGATTTACACATTTAATCACCAGAATGATCTGTCTCATGTAACTGTACCCTCTTGTGCTTCAACAGTGCAGAGAGAGGCTCATAACCGCACTCAGGGGAGCCCTGAGCGTCTCCTGAGGAATTATTTTTCCATTTAAGGAGGGCTCTTCTGCCCTATCCAAGTTGTATGGTATGGCATCAGCCCCAGAGTATGGCATCAAGCCCCAGAGTATGGCCTCAGCCCCCAACCATGATGTATTACCCCTAAGATCTATGGCCTTTGCCTGATCAGTAACAGCTTTTTAGTGAACCAGAATCAAGTTAAAAGGAATCAAACACGAAATTCTTGTTGAAAATTTGACCAAACTCCTGGTGTCTTTGAAGAAGGGTTCTTGAGAAAAGGCCTGTTATTAAGCACCTATTTTTAAGAGGGAAAACCCCTTATTTTTCATTAGTAAATTTATAAAAGAGGAAGAGAAAAACACAAAAACCAATTAACCTTTTTTTCCGCCCAGCTCCCTGTGGGAAAGCCCATCTTTGGATTCTCCTACTGGTTAAACAACTTTTAGTCAACCCTTAAATCCTTTAATTGGGATTGGAAAAATAATCAGAAAAAGTCAAAAATTGGTGATTATTAATTGGTGGAAGCTTTCCAGTAATTCAATCCAACCTGGAATAGACTGGAAGTTCCTAAAAATCTCTATAAATAATTAATCTAGGACTGATAAGAGACCTATTTTAAGTCTCAAAGAAACCAGCCACTAATTAAAAAAAATTATTGTGCAGACTTATTATAGTTAAGAAGGGCAGGCAATTAAAAACCACCTTAGCTTACCTCTATCTATTCAAGAATATTAGTAAACTGAATTCCCCTTCAAGTGACTGCCAGCAAGCTATTTGTTAAATAATCCCATTATCCCTTGGAGTCTCTACAGCGTTACCTTTGGCTTAGTGTTATAGATTGTTTGGTCATCAAAATAATCCCGCCCATTAATCTTGCTCAATTTTCTCTCAAGTTGTAACTTATTGAGCCCATCTTTCATGCCTTCCTTAAGTAGATCCAAGTTTTTCCCAGAGATTCTCCTTGGTTGAGGATGCACAAAAGAATTGTTTTCAGATTTTTATGTGATTTCAATTTTCACTTAACTTTCACTTTGGTTTCAATTTAAAGTCTCTTTGGGATTGCTAGGTGTAGAACAACAGTCCCACAAAGTATGTTTTGATCCCAAATTTGGGTTGACAGAACCCTAATGTGGTCCAGGGGGTGCCCAAAATTCTGGCACAAGTTCCAGGGGGTTGTGCAGCCCCAAACATGGCATTTTTGAGCTGTGTACAGGGGTACACGGCTCAAATTTGCTATGTTTGGGGGTTACATGGCTCCTACAGGACCCCACAGGGGTTGACCATGTTTGAAACGGCCTTTTGTAGTTGTCTATGGGACCCCACGGCTTATTTGAGCCGTGTAGGGCCCTACATGACTACCACACGGTTGGAGCCGTGAATTTAACATCACCCAATATATAATTCAAAATTTCTTTTTTTTTGCCTTGTAGATTCTTCTTCCATCAAACCACAATATGCATGTTCTGAAGTGCCATGAATACACAACCATAACTGATTAACTCTTTTAAAAATTTGGGGTGAGGTTTTGTTGCGTTTAAACATTGAGGGCTTTGCATTCATCCGATAAAAATTCTCAGAACCTAATCAAACTCCTGCAAAAGCCAAAGAGTTTCCAGAATTCAGATTGCATTCCTTGGGATCAAAAATGGTTTAGGATGAAAACAAGATAACACATTTGTTTCACAAAGTAGAAATATCAATCAAAAGTATTATTGTGAGTTGTCAAAAATACCAAAATTTTGTGGGAGCAGTGTAAATTTAGCCTAAGTGGACCATCCTCCCAACAAATTCTCCATCATGGCTGGGGGCATTGATCCTTACCAAAAGAAATTGCATGGAATAATTGAGAGTTAAAGTCTGCCATGATTATTCCAAGTTACCAGTAATTAACTACAATCATTACAGCAGTTGAACAAAAATGTTGGAAATAATTCCAGCACCATGGTGCACTTAGCCTAAGTGCACCTTGGTGTTGAGAAAAACAGACCAATAATACCAGAAAAAATGGCACATGACCACCCCCAATTTTCATCAGTGTTATTTCTATTTTGATAGATGGCTCCAAATTTTTAGGAAACCAACCCACATGTTGCATCATTATGCATCCCAAAATGATTCAATTCAGAATTCATTTAATATCAAGCTTTGTCATTTATTGGATAAAATGAATTTTTTGAGATTGAGGTAAAAACTAATTTTCTTCTCAAAAACTCATTTTTATTTATTTATTTTCAAGATGAATAACACATGGGTATCCTGCATTATCCAGATCAAATAAAAAAGATCTAGATAAAAAACATCCATGCAGATTAAGGTAAAATGCATCACAAGCTGTATTATCCTTACACACAAATACTCTCTGTCTCACTGAATGATGATTTTCTTTTTCTTGGATTGAAAAAAACTAGTGATTGTAATTGGATGGTTTTTTCAAGAATTCACACTGGAAATAAAAAAAACTTGTCTGTATAATACAGAATTTTTATTAATCATACTTTGTTCCACCAAGTCCAATCATAGATTTAGGACTTTTTCTTGATGTTAAAGTTGTGAACATTTATCATGCAGAAAATCTATTTAAATTTGAGATTCTACAACTGAATGCTTGTATACTTCTATTATTGATTTAAAAATATTACTCTCTGGTCAATAGGAAATGACAAGTTTCATTGGGAACATATAATGATCTCATATCAAGAAATAGAAAAATATAATATCTATCCTTTATTGATTTCTTGATCTGATTTGCATTTGGAAATTTTCACTTTGATTGCTTAATCTTTTTCATCAAAAATTTTTTATTCAGTGTTTTTAAAAAAATCATCTAATTGTTATGCATTTCCAAAGTTTTTGTGTAATGGCTTGAAGTAGTCACAATTTTCATGCTGGCTATTTTTATTTAAACTTGAAAAAGATCCCTACATTTCAAATTTTGTCATATTTTCTTGATTAGCAAATGATCAAATATCTTCAGTCATCAGTTTTATTTTAAGGAATGGATTGTGACCAATCAAAAATCAGGAACTTTAAGAACCACTGACCCATGAATTACACTTCCAAACTCACTTTAGAATTCACTATTAATCCAGGGATGATCTTTCAAAGCCCTTATCTGCTTATATAATGAGATAATATAGATTTTTTTTCTAAAAAATGGAAGATGAAAGTCAAATTCCAATTTCCGTGAAAAAAATTGGGCACAACCCAATATGATGAATTGAATAAGAATTTTTTTTATACTTCCAATTTCTTAAAAATGAAACTTCCAAAGAGTGAACCTCCATGCATGCCAATTTTCCTTGTCCATCCTTCTCCATTGGCTTTTCACAACCAATTTTTGTGGAGTTTTGTGCTAAAATCCTTCACCAAAAAATGAATACAGCTATGAATGAACTAATTTGAGCAGTGCCTTTAATTTCAATCTCAACTTATGACAATAATTCAATTGGCTGTTTGACCAAATTAATTAGTTTGGAAGGCATGAATCTACAATATATTATGGTTCATTTTATTTTTCAACAAACCTTCACGCAAATGTTTTCCATATTTAATTATAAACATGATTTGATATTCCTATTCAATCATACTAGGTGTATCCCTTGGATTTATAAATCAAAATATTCTCTCACCCAAATCATTTTCAAAGATATTTGTCATGGCAGAAGATATTCTGGATTCAAAGTGTTCAATTGTAAATTATTTTTTTTCTTCATAGTTTCAAAAATAACAAATTTCAATGTTGCAGATTCTATTTTTCCACCACAGATTCTTTGGGATTCTGCACTGCCTTGACCAAACATAATCACCAAAAATTTGGTGGAGGCTGAGGAAAATACCACCTCTTTTCACCTTGATGATGATATGATTTTCCACAATAATTTACCTTGATTAAATTTTTCCCTTACTGTTATTATGGAAGTATATTTATATACATACCATTTGGCCACTTTGAAGACAAATTTGGGAACAAAGGGAAATCATAATATATATTAATCTCTTGATTTTTGAAATTTTTCAGATTTCCAACAAGAGACAATCTGATTTCCTATTTATCAGTTTGTAGGAAATCAAGACCTAACCATCAAATCAGGAGAATTATCATCTGGTTATCAAATTGGAAATTCAGAAATGCAACCCGGTAAGATCTAATTCCCCTAGCACAAATCCTCTATAACCATGATACAATCCCAAATCTAAATCCTTGTTTTCATCCATTTTATGTTACTAAACTACAGAAAGCTCAGTTAAACCAGAACAACCAACCATTGAACCACCAAATTTCCCCCTTCCAGATGACCAAGTAAATATTGAAGGTGTTGAGAAAGATGATGAATTTGATAACTCTGCAGCACCATCATACTTTATGATTGCCCAACAAATTTCCCAATCCCACCAACACCAGAAGAAGAAAAAATTTATGGACCAGGAACAATATTCAATCTCTTGTCATGCAAGTAATCTTGAGATCCCCCCTTCTTCTAGTGGTATTTACAAATCCTTAATTGATTGGACTAAAGCAATTCTTGGAATGGATTCCAACAACAAAAAGCTCCCTGATCCTCCAAATGCTGGTGAACTATCTTCCCTGAAAAAGAATATCTGAAAAAAAGAAGGACTCCATCACCAATGCCATATCATCAAACACTGGTAAACCCAACCAATACAATTCCAATCCACACCTACGTGAAAAGGGCTCAAACTTGTCAAGAAGGATGCATTGCGCCAATTGCAACAAAACATTTCTTCAAAATCTTCATCACTAGAAGCCACTTCTATTGGCCAAATCAACTCTCATGATGAGACATGGATATCCAATGCGCAGGACCTCATCCAAAATGCTGGTATTTGCAGATGCAACTACCACTGGGAACAGAATCCAACATCCAGCTGGAATTCCTCTATTACTGCAATCATAATCAAAGCATGGGAGTTGTGCCATGAAAGTGGGGGTACTTCTGGCTATTCAAAAACCAAAATGACAACACCCCAGCAAAACTTGTTTGCATAATCAGTTTTTGGCTCCTATCAAAGAAGGCTCTTTGGAAGAAGGAAAGAAAGGTAGAAGGAGGCTCCAGGAGCAGGAATTCAAATTTTTCTGCATCCCAGATTTTAAAAAAGAAGAAATTAGGTCAAATGAATATTCTGAAACTGTGGAAATGTCTCCCAATGTTCAATGAATAACTATTCATAAGTTTTTTAAATACAGAATAACATGAAGGAAATCAGGAAGATCACTGCAGTAGAGTTGGAAATGATTCATTTGTTCCCTGAGACTTCTGCTCTTTTCTTGGATAGTGGCTTCATTTCTGATGTTGAGGGTGAAGATGAAGAATTTTTCAATCATGCCAATATCTGGAGGGCTGAAAAAATATCCCAAATTTATCACTACCTTGATGAAGCATACATTCAACTAGGAAAAAACCCACACCTCAAGAGGGAAAGAAAAGTGAAAATTAGAAGTCTTTCCAAACCCAACAATTGCACAGGCAGTGATGACCCACCTTCACTTCCTACCTCAAAAACTCAAAACTGGATAAGCAAGGAAACCCTGCAGGATATAACTTCTTTTGAAAAAAAGCCTTGAGTTTACTTCCAGAATACGATCTCACAGATGCCTTTCCTTTCTCAGAACTCAAGTCTCCAAGCCCTCAAGCTTAATGGAAACCACTCAAACATCTTAGGAATATTAAGAATAGGGTATCTTTTCTATCCTTACTCTAAAGAACAGGGACAAATGTGTTTTGATGAGACATTGGATATTGTGAAAGTTTGATCCAGTATTCCATGTATCTTAATTGGGCTCCACTCATGCTTCTTCAACTGGAAACTTGTAATCATATGTAAAGCTAGATCAAATAAATTTAGAAACCTAAATTATGCAGTTTCTGCCTGATAAAATTGAGTTTTAAAAAATTAGGCCACATTCCAAACCTGCTTAAATTCTCAAATGATGCATTCATAACTTTTTTTCAACAAACCACACAAAAATTAAACTACCAATCAAAGTGTGTAAAGAATTAAATATTCCATTGAAAAACACTGAGGAATTTCATTTTGTTTACCCCATCTTTTTTTCAGATACTCCAAAATTTTTTTGCTCGCTCACAACACCCAGAAAGCCTTTTCCCAATGTAAAACCGCAATTTTGAGATTAATCATGTTTTGAACATCCCCAAAAATATTTTCATGAAAAAGAAATATGGAATATACATACCACTAGATGATAATTAAGTATTTTTGAGAAAAGGAGTGTGACTCCAGGAATGACTGATTTATTTTTGGAAAAAGGCCTACTCACATTTTTCAATGGAAAAATGTAAATGACTATAATGGGTTTGTATGGAGATAATTCATTTTGAGACTTGATACATTATTTTTGGTCAAGGCATTTGTATTGAAATTTCAATCAAAATATCTTGTTTGCTTACGTATTTTACATGCGCCAAACATGAGCAATTATCCTATGATCTATCAATTAGGAATATTTTGCAAGATAGAAGATCTAATTTCCAATCCCTTGGCCACTGGCCCAAATACGAATATTCAAAATGGAAGCAATAAATTATTGAGAATATTTGATTACTTCAACTCACCTGGAGATAAAAAAACAAATTGGATATTTATAATGATTCTAATCTATTCCTGCTTGAATCAATAAATTTTAGACAAACTCCAAAAATCTGGCTTACCACAAAATCCAAATCAATCAGAACAATGGAGCACACTAAAAGAGTCAGAAAAATTTGGATATGCCAATGTGCCAAATTTTCTGAAAGAACATTTGAAAATAGAAGAAATATATACACTGGTGTTGGAAGGTCCAAAAAAGCATATTAAAACCATTTATTGCAGTCAAATGATTCTACAAGTGTATGTGATGGCATTTTTGCTGGTTATGATGAATATTTGAAAGATAACTCATAAAAAATTCATGGTACACAAATTAAAAAAAAAAGAATACCAAACATTGCCCATTCCACTACCAGAATAAATCATTTCAGTGAAACAAAACAAGAAAACATCATCACTGTGAGTGAACATCTTCTTCAAATGTATACTTCTTGATTTGTGCTTCAATTGAGGTGACTTTTCTTATTTTTCCTCTTGTTCATCACATTCAAGCCAAGAATTGAAGATTCCAATGCACCAAACAACCCTGAAAGGGTTTCTTCCAATAGTGAAATACAAAATTCAGAAAACATGGAAATTTATGATACATCTGGGATGAAACCTCTTCAGTTTCTCTATCACAATCCCAGTGCCCTTATCCCATAACTTCAAATCCTTCACAAAAGTAATGAGGAAAATGTTGGTGACCATGTTTGTCAGCAATACATCAACATATAACATGAAAAATCCGCATTAATTCAATGTTGACTGGCCAGCCCAACTATGCAGCAGAAATCCCTAAAAGTCTTGCAACACTTAAAAACGATTTTTAATTACATTTGATCAAGTTGAAAATTCCTGTTGTGAAATTTGTTACAAACTCTATCCCTTGGATCAAGCACTTCCTTCTTCAGAAACCCAGTCTGGTGAAGGCAATAAAGAAACCAGGCACTATCCCAAATGCAATAATATTTTTCATTCAACAACTGGAGAGCCCATTACATGTGGCTCAAAAATTTGGATTCAATACAAAAAAAAATCCTAATTTTATGCCCTGAAGCAGTTTGGAAACCAATTTCTCAAGAATTGGTTTGCAGGACAATTAATTCTCCAATTTTTTTCAAGAATTACTCAGTGCACCTCAACAGCATGAAGCCAGTAATCCTAATAGACATTTTGATAATTGGGACCAAAATATGTCAAAGGAATTGAAGGTTGAAACCAATAAAGTTTAGACAGCAGAACCCGGGAACCTTGTTTTTAATATTCAAATTGATTGGATGAATCACCATGGAATAAAGACCAGTGGCAAAAGCATCTCTCTTGGTGTAATATTCTTAATATGTTTCAACCTCCCACCCAATGTCTGTTACAAGCCGCACAATCTTTTTGTGTATGGATTCACACCAAAACCCAAGGAATGTACCTTGTTACAACTGAAAAATTTACTCAAGCCACTTTTCTCTGAGCTACTGGACCTTTGGAAAGGAATATACTTCACAGAAACCAACAAATACCCCAATGGAAGAGTAATACGTGCTGTAATATTGCCTCTGATTGGTGATACACCTGCCTTGCATAAAATGGGTGGATTGGCATCTCAATCTTACTCAATATTCTGTTCCCACTGCAACCTCAATCTCAATGACATACAAAACACAAAGAAAGAGACTTGGCCAATAAAAAATAATCAAGATCACATTAAATGGGCAGAAATTTGAAATATAAATTCATGATTGTATGGGAAAGCCAACCTTCTCAAGCTACACAGTGCATGGTACATAATTCTCAAAACTCTGCAATACTAGGAACCAAAAAATATGAAAAAAATTGATTCAATGCATACATTTATCGTGGGAATGCTACAAGATTATAGTTTCACCTACCTTGGAATAATGTAGGCTGGTCAAACTCTTTGAAATTTGGAGAGAAGTCAAAAAACTTTCCCAAAAAGTGTCACAATTAGTCAAGTTAGCAGCCTTAGATTTGTATCCAAACAAAAGCAGTATTTGTCACCAGATAGCTCCGAAAGAGTAACCCGGAGGATAGCTCAACAATTTATGGAAAGATCCCAACAAAACCTTAATGTATCAGCTCCAAATCAAATTGAAAAGGTGAAAATTTGGGAAAATCAACAGAGAACTTCAGTACCGATTGTTTTGATTCAAACAATTTGAGGGATTCATCCTCCCAGCTCCTCAAAAAGTTGGGAATATTCTGAATCTCAACTCCTGCAGCCCTCTGTCTGGAATTCTCCAAGGATTCTTCAGAACACATGAACAAACAGCTCACCCCAATCCTTGCCTAAATCAAATGAGAAAGGAAAGAAAAAAGCTGACTCACAAAAAATAAATCCAATGAGATCTATTACAAGTAAATCAGGAACCCAAAATCAAACTGGGAAGAGCACTCAAAGTTTTATGGAAGAAAGCTTACATCTCTCTGTTGGATATTACAGTTATTCACTTCATTCATATTCATCAATAGAAGAGGCAAGTTTTGCATCAATGAGAATTACTTCTCAGGAACTAAAAAGTCTTCAAGAGGTAGAAATTTGATTGCATTTCCATCTTGGATTACTAGAATTACCAGAAATATAGGTTTCCCTTCTGCTGGTACTCCTAAGGCTGCTGAATGCTTGGTTTTGTACACCATTCATGTAATTCTTTTTTTGCTTCCAAGGTGGAAGTGGAACTCATCAAACAACTCACAGCTGGAAAAGCTTGTAACAACTGCCTCTGAACTTCTTGGTATTATCAACTTAGTCATGTCTCATCAACTTACCCACTAACAGGTGACCCAATTGGATGAACTGATCTTGGCTTATTTGGAGGAATTATTGCTACATTGGGGAAATGAAATTAAACCAAAGCCAACAATTCACTTCTCTCAGCATATGACTAAAATAATCATGCTCTATGGTAATCCCTCATAATTTTCATGTTGGTCAGGAGAAAGGCTGAATCAAATTTGACCTTGATCAAAAAAACTAAAAATACAGGTAGGTGAACCAGATTTCTGAAAAGGGTACTGTTAAATTCACGTCTCCAGTTGGGTGGGAGCCGTGTAGGGCCCCACACAGCCTGTGGGAGTTGTGTAGGGCGCCACTCAACCTGTGGGAGTTGTGTAGGGCCCCTCAACGCATGGGGGACCATACACTACTAGATATACTTTAGAATTTATAATTTATAATTTATTATTTATTATTTATTATTTATTATTTATTATTTATTATTTATTATTTATTATTTATTATTTATTATTTATTATTTATTATTTATTATTTATTATTTATTATTTATTATTTATTATTTATTATTTATTATTTATTATTTATTATTTATTATTTATTATTTATTATTTATTATTTATTATTTATTATTTATTATTTATTATTTATTATTTATTATTTATTATTTATTATTTATTATTTATTATTTATTATTTATTATTTATTATTTATTATTTATTATTTATTATTTATTATTTATTATTTATTATTTATTATTTATTATTTATTATTTATTATTTATTATTTATTATTTATTATTTATTATTTATTATTTATTATTTATTATTTATTATTTATTATTTATTATTTATTATTTATTATTTATTATTTATTATTTATTATTTATTATTTATTATTTATTATTTATTATTTATTATTTATTATTTATTATTTATTATTTATTATTTATTATTTATTATTTATTATTTATTATTTATTATTTATTATTTATTATTTATTATTTATTATTTATTATTTATTATTTATTATTTATTATTTATTATTTATTATTTATTATTTATTATTTATTATTTATTATTTATTATTTATTATTTATTATTTATTATTTATTATTTATTATTTATTATTTATTATTTATTATTTATTATTTATTATTTATTATTTATTATTTATTATTTATTATTTATTATTTATTATTTATTATTTATTATTTATTATTTATTATTTATTATTTATTATTTATTATTTATTATTTATTATTTATTATTTATTATTTATTATTTATTATTTATTATTTATTATTTATTATTTATTATTTATTATTTATTATTTATTATTTATTATTTATTATTTATTATTTATTATTTATTATTTATTATTTATTATTTATTATTTATTATTTATTATTTATTATTTATTATTTATTATTTATTATTTATTATTTATTATTTATTATTTATTATTTATTATTTATTATTTATTATTTATTATTTATTATTTATTATTTATTATTTATTATTTATTATTTATTATTTATTATTTATTATTTATTATTTATTATTTATTATTTATTATTTATTATTTATTATTTATTATTTATTATTTATTATCTATTATCTATTATTTATTATTTATTATTTATTATTTATTATTTATTATTTATTATTTATTATTTATTATTTATTATTTATTATTTATTATTTATTATTTATTATTTATTATTTATTATTTATTATTTATTATTTATTATTTATTATTTATAATTTATTATTTATTATTTATTATTTATTATTTATTATTTATTATTTATTATTTATTATTTATTATTTATTATTTATTATTTATTATTTATTATTTATTATTTATTATTTATTATTTATTATTTATTATTTATTATTTATTATTTATTATTTATTATTTATTATTTATTATTTATTATTTATTATTTATTATTTATTATTTATTATTTATTATTTATTATTTATTATTTATTATTTATTATTTATTATTTATTATTTATTATTTATTATTTATTATTTATTATTTATTATTTATTATTTATTATTTATTATTTATTATTTATTATTTATTCTTTATTATTTATTATTTATTATTTATTATTTATTATTTATTATTTATTATTTATTATTTATTATTTAAAATTCATTATTTATTGTTTGGTGGAGGCTAAACAACTTGATTTTAGTTGTTTAGCGTGCTGTACAACTCAAATGGGACATGTAGAATGCCACACAGCCCATTTGAGTTGTTTAGCATGACTAATGGCCCATTTGAGCCGTGTAGCATGCCACACAGGTCATTTGAGTTGTGTAGGGTGCCACATGGCCCATTGAGCCATGTAAACAACTCAAAGTGCCATGTACAGAGCAGTGTACATGGCTCAATGAGCCATGAATTTAACATTTTCCTTCTGAATTTTATTTTATGATTGGGAGAATTGAGCTGATTGGTTTGTTAAATTTCAGGTTTCCTTGATAAGTCTCTCTTGAATGGATTTCTTGAAAGAGAAAAACTCCAAGGTGTTGTTGAACAAATTGGATACAAATGGACGTATTTTGGCATCAATTCTAATCAACTACAAGATCTTGAAATTTTGTTCTATTCTTCTCAGTCAGATGATATTTCAAAGTCTAAAAAAGAAATGAATGGTTTGGAAGAAGGGTTATCAAAAGAATTTATTCAAAATCAGTCATCATAAAACCTGTTGCCATGGGACCAGGCTGAGTGGTTGCCTTGAAAATCTTTGCTCTTCAATGGTAATAGAATAACACCCCATTGCTACAATAAAATTAATTCTCAGATTTTCTTTTCATCTATATCAAACCAAGGCCCTTGTGACATGGGGAAGGTTTTCTCCATATTTTATGAAACAAAATGTGGGAAATATTTCCTCATTGTGGAAACCTTTCCAACTTTAGAACCAATTGATGCTTCAAGAAATCCATATCTTGGCCTCACTCATCTCAATGCTCAAATGGTTTATCAAGAAGGTGGATCAATATCTGTTATACATCAAGATAGCATATCAGGTTTTGTGGCAAGAATGGCTTATGAATAAAAAATTGCAAAAACTTCCAAGAATGTTTATAGTTTTGTGGCAATTAACCAATTGGTAAGCTATTATCAATAAAATTAATTTATGAAGAATGGTATGTGTTGATCTAGCTGAACGGTATTTCCTTGGAAAACAGGAGATAATATAAGAAAACAGAGGGGAAAAAATTTTATTGTACCAGATATTGGTATAAAAAAAAATTAGAGGATGCATCTTTTGCTTTTATTTTATAAAACTTAAACCCATGTATCAGGTATAAAATTTGCACATAGAAAAAAAATATTTAATCCAAAAAGCTGAAGCATCCATGCTGGGAGAAAATTGCTAGTCTTTGTTTACAACAATAATTTGAATTGATCACAAGCTCCCAATGGAATGATTCCCATTTTTAAATTCTATATTTGTGGCAATAACATCCGATATCACCCAGTTCTGGTTGGAATTCATTGGAATTCCGTGTATTAAATTATGGTTTTACAAATTCTCAATCATTCAATTTATTTAATTATTCTAAATTCAATTCATGCATTACATAAATATGGTGCATGAATCTTCCGGGACCATCCCAAAATAAATTTGATGTTTGACTCCTAAAACAAAACAAAGTTGAAACAGGTTTCAATCACTATTCCAGGTGCTACACCTGCTGGCAGGTGCAGCCATTTTTTTCATGGTGAGTATGCCTCCCCACAAACACCAGCCCTTCACCCCTCATGCTCACAGCATCCCAAATCCAAATGGATAGATACCTGGCAAGGAAGCTCTCCTGTGCATTGCCGCACAAATTCCCCTCTAGAAAACCAGATAGCCATGGAACTTGGAAACCCGGTGAGTAGGTATCAAAACTCAATCCACACACCCATCTTCCCTGACTGCTTGGATATTGACAAGTTACGCAATGTTGAACAGATTTAGCTTATCCACCCGGAGGCACCCCTATGGTTTAAACTGCCACCCGTCATGGTGGATCTTGGCTCCCGCACCAAGGCTGGAGAGCATGAATTGGAGACCAAATTCATAGATTCCCACCTGCAGAGAAACACAATCATCTACATAGACGGCTCAACACATCCCAAGAAAGGCCTCTGGGCAGCCACAACTACCAAAGAAAGTCTCTTATCCTGCAAATCTTACGTTGGGGATGCCGAATCAGCCACCAACATTGAGTGAAAAGCTGCCGGGCTACTCCTGGGAATGGATTTAGGCCTGAAAATGCTTCTCTAGGGCCTGTATCAGCATCTTGTCCAACAGACAGGCTTCTTTGAATGGAGCCCCAGATCCTTGTCCACCTAAAATGGGACAGTACCTGTTCCTAAATATCCTCAAATTTCTACAGCAGGACCTGGCACATGCTGAAATCCTCTTCAAATGGTGTCCAGAACATGCTAATATCAAAGGAAACAAGATGGTGGATGCTCTAGCAGATACCCCTGTCATAGACAACAAAAATAATGTCAGGTTGTGCCACCCCTCCTATCAATTTGAATGCCCTGAAGTTATTCAAGTCCCTTACTTGGAGGAAAAATCCAGTTCCCCCACCCCCAGAGGACATGCTCCTCTTTGCGTCAATAAACCAGCTCCAATTGGGCCACATCCACCTAAAATCTTACCTTTTCCAATGCAAACAACTCCACTACCCTTTTTACAACTTCTGCAATGTGCCAAAGAATTTCAATCACTACATTACTTCCTGAAAGCAGTTTTCTGGGGAGCTCTGGGACTTTTGCGTGTTTCTTAAGAGAAGCCGCCTGAGATTTCAGTACCTCTCAGCAATTTACCAACTCATAAACCCTAAGGGATAACCCTTTTTAATCACTTAAATCAAAGCAAATCCCGGTTCCCAGCAAACTCCATGAACTATTACGCCCAGGAGTAGTCACTATGGGGATTCCACAATAAATTGCTGCCCTCCCCTTGCGCCACTCCCACCTAAGCCCAGATATTTATCTTTCTCTTCCTTCTGTTTTTTTTTATTTTCCTTTCATGGGCTTCCTTCTCCTTTCTTTGTCTTGCACCACCCCAGACCAATTCCTGTCACTCCAATGCCACTTTCCCACCAGCTTTCATCCCCTATATAATAGCTGGTACCAGGTCTCCCCAATCCGCATCCTCTTTTACTACTCCCTGGGGCCCCCCACAAAGCTGTTTAGGCATAGTGCACAAGGTTAAATAAAACTGCACTTTTTTTAAAAACAAAGGATCAAGCAGGTCAAGTGGAGATTGAAGTAGATACTGAGTTGGTCGCCGAGATTGGAAGGTCAACGCGAGCCAGAGGAAGTAGCGGATTGCACCATTGATGTTGTGCTTTATTTGTGTCACGCTTTTAGACTGAGGTAGGTGGTACTGAGGAGAGAACATGTCAAAGTGATGAAGAAAATAATTTCTAAGTGCAAGGCATGACAGTTGCCCGGGTATAAAAATGCAAGCTCCTGCGAGCGCTCAGATAAATTTTCCCATTTATTTCAAGTCGTTAATAATTACTGTATACCCTTTACACATTATTTAATTCATTATTTGATAGATTTATAATTTATATAAAATGTTGTCATTGTTGTCCCGCCGTTGCCAAAACTGTATTCGTTGAAACAAGCAATGTGTCCCTAGTACTGCCGCCCGAGGCCTTTGAGGCAAGTGCGAGCAATGTTGCCTCCGCAAGGTTGCATGAAGTTTTCCTATAAATTTTGAGTCAACTGTTGATGGTCCTGCGGAGTCATTGAGGGAGATGCGAAGTTGTAGGTCCGCCCCAAGGATTAACTAAAACATACCACTGTTGCCGGAGATCAAATACTTGGGGACTCAAGTTCCTGGTGAGTACTAATTGGGACTGACTATAATCAAGATAGTAACTAAATTATGCTTGTTTTGCTAGTGTTACCCCATTTCCAAAGGTATACTACTAACACACCACCGCCACCACCACCTTATTGGGGTCCACCAACTGAACTTCCGGGGCCCCAGATGAATGCTGAGGTGCAAGACCAAGTGCCCGGTGTGGAATCGGTTGGAGTCATAACCAAGGAAGCAAGGGAGGAGGAAGGAAACAAAGTAGAAAGAGGATTGGGAGAGGAAGAAGACGGAAATGGAAGGAGAGAAGGAATGGAGAAAGAAGAGGAGGAAGTAATAGAAGAATTAGGAGAAGGGAATGGAGGAGATGGAATGGAAGAAATGGAGGGCCAAGGCAAAGTGGGTCCGGTGTGAGTTTTAGGGCCGGTCAAAACGGATGCAAGGCTGCTGACGGGAAATATTGGAGAAGGCTTGTTGGGAGGCCAAATGAAGAGAGCGTACAAAGAGCTCTTGGAGGAAGGTGGATGGAATGCTTGGCCAAAGCGAGCTTGGATTGAGAGGTGTGAGGAGATCTTTGAGAGGCATATTGTAACAGAGGTGCTAGTTCTCCAAAGGATGTCCGCACTAATCAATGATAAAGACCTGGATACTTTTTGATACATGGTGGCGGAATTGACTGCAAATTGGGAGGATGCGGAGAAGGAAGTAAAGAAAACTTTGTAATTATTTATTATAAATATATATTTTCTCTCTTTTTTTTATATATATATAATTTTTTTTTTTAATAAGGAATGGAGTTTTATTTAGTAGAAATGAAAGGAAAATGAGAAAAAGGAATAACACGGTGAGATGGAGGAATTGGCTGATGGAATGATGGTGTGAAATAAAATGGGGTTAGATGAAATGGAATATGGAATGAAATGAGGTTGGATGAGATAGAATTTGGAATGAAATGAGATTGGATGGGATAAAATGTGGAATGGGATTGGATGGGATGGAATGTGGAATGTAATGGGATTGGATGGGATAGAATCATGATTGTCGATGTTTGCAAGGGTAGCTTGCATGGAAGTCTCAAATCAGATTGGGTGAATTGCAAAGGTGATGGGCTGGTTCCCACAAGGTGCGATCTTTGTCGGATTGGAAGCCAGATGTTGAGATTTCACGTCAGAGGAGTTTTACTCCCCGCTCGGGGATCTCTGCTCCCAGTTCTCTCCCCCGGACTCTCAGGAGCGGGGGGAACCTTTCTGCTGGTTCTTCTCACTGTCATCGTCCTCACGGACCTCTGCTCAAGGATCAAAACGATCACTCTCAAACTCTTCCTCAAGATAACTTCAACTCACCCTCTTCAACTCACCCTCGTCACTGTCCGTTGTGGTCCTCATTTTCATTATTCTTTCATCTCTATTTCTTTTTTTAATTCTTTCTCCAATCTCATCTCTGCCTCAATCAATTGTCCTCTGCCTTAAAATATGCCTGCTTGTCCCAATCCTCCCTCACCTCACCTCAACGCCATCCATGCTCTATGAAGTCTCAATCAATCATCCCCCAGATTACCACTCATCACTCGTGCAGTCTCACATTCCTGTTTGTTGTTCTCTCTCTCAGTCTTCAGTTTGTTCCCTGTGCTGTTCTCACCTCCTGTCACTTCTTCTGTTTCTAGCTCTCAGTTCTGTGATCATTTCGTTTATCATTATCTCTTCACGGTTAAAAGCCAAAAGAACTCATCAAATCCGCCAATCACCAAACACTCAACCAAGAGAGGATCCTAATCCGGCACCATGGACTCCTTCAAACAAACAATGCTCAAGACTGCACTCAAAACAATTCCTCTTCTTGGCGAAGATAATTACGGAATCTGGAGTGACAAAATGGATGCGGTACTCGACGTCAGAGGATGCACA
This sequence comes from Puccinia polysora, assembly GCA_025617555.3. Classification (NCBI taxonomy): domain Eukaryota; kingdom Fungi; phylum Basidiomycota; class Pucciniomycetes; order Pucciniales; family Pucciniaceae; genus Puccinia; species Puccinia polysora. Next base: position 34,982,368 of record CM062623.1, on the reverse strand, counting down.
ACGGCCATGAACAATGATACCTTGGTGCTGGAAACCTCTGTTAACGATGAACTCAAGATTCTCATCTTCTCCAAACTCGATTCTACGGCACATGAGAACATTGTCACGGCCGAGAATAGGAACTCTGCCAAACTTCTGTGGAAAGCGATAATTCACAAGTATGCGTCATCTCAAGCATCTAATCGCGCTCGAGTCTTCCACAGCTTCCTCTATCTCTTGTTCAATTCGGATGATATTGTTGACTTCATCACAAAGGTGAAGGTCTGTCTCAAGAAAATGAGCAAGGTTGGTATTAAACTCCCTGACAACATACTGGCGTATCTCATCTTGTTCAAATTCCCAACCTCCATGGACGATTTCAAGAGGCAAATCATGCATTCCGACAAAGAGCTTTCAGTCAACTTTGTTCTAAATCATTTGACTCAACTCAACAACAAATCAATGGAACAATCCTCAATCTCGGGCTCCAGGCAGGAAGGCAACGTTGCGCTCTTTGGAGGGAAAACCACCGCTCACTCCTCGTCTACTAAGGGATCCAACTCTAAACGATGCGTTGAAGGATCTCATCATCCTAGTCAAGACAAGAATCATTCTGCAGGAGAATGCTGGCACCTTCATCCGGAAGTGGTTCCCGACTGGTGGAGAGAGAATCAAGAAAAGTGGAAGGCAAAGAAGAGTGGATCAAAAGCAAAGACCAAGTCTCATTCAGCACACTATCTGGCTCTTCTCAATCAGTGGATCGAACACGGAGATTCAAGTCGACGGTTCTTGCTTGAAAGTGGGGCATCCGTCCATATGATCAATGATAGGAGGTTCTTCAGCGAGATGGAACCCTATTATGGTGACCCCATCAAGACGGGGAAAGAAGGAGCCAGCTTGCCCATAAAAGGAAGAGGTACTGCAACACTCCGCTGGGACAACCTCACCCTCAAACTCAGCAATTCCTTCTACGTACCCAATGTGACAATCAATCTGATCAGCGCTGGTGCCTTGAATAGCAAGGGATGCACAATCAACTCGTGTGGCAGTCACTTCACCGTGTCACACTCAGGTAAAATGTTTCTAACTGGACCAATCAAAGATAACCTTTACACTCTGCCAACTCCCTCCTTTGATCCTGTTTCAACTTTGAAAAATGTCTTCTCATCAACCTTATCCTCTCCCGAGGACGCTCTTCTCGAGATTCACAGGCAATACGGACACGCTTCTCTATCAAGACTCTCCTCACTCACTCAGCATATTCCCGCTGAAGCTAAGCAAAATTTCCAGTGCATCGAATGCGTCAAAAGCAAGATCACAAAATCTTCCTTCAAAATCTCTTCCACAAGATCATCCAAGGTCTTCGATAAAATTCATCTCGACCTCATGGGTCCGATCAGACCATCCTCCAAATCCGGTCACAGGTTCATCCTGTCGTTAGTGGACAAGGCCAGTGGTTACCTCGCTGCATTCCTGATGTTTTCGAAGGACAAGACTCCCGATATCATAATCAGTCTGCTTGAGCAGGAACGAAGTCGACAAGGCATGTTTCCTTCCAAACTATGTACGGATGGAGGAACAGAATTCATCAACAAAAGACTCTCATCCTTTCTCGTGGACAATCACATCTCTCACATTGTTTCAGAACCTTACCACCCAGAACATAATGGTCAAGCAGAGCGGGCCAATCGTACCATTGTCGAATCCACGCAAGCAACCATCAAGGACAGTCTTCTTCCTTCCAACGTCTGGCACAAAGTTGTGAAGGGGTGCTGTCTTATGTTGAACCATATTCCTCTAAAAGACAAAACTGTAACACCCTGGGAGAAGATTCATGGTCGAGGCCTCCCTATATCCTTCCTGAAGCCCATTGGTAACCCGTGTATCTATCTGCTTAACAAAAGGGAGTGAGGTTTGAAGTTTGACTCTAAAGGCGAAGAAGGCACACTAGTAGGCTTCAATCACATTCTACACTCATATCGAATCTTAACTAAGTCTGGTTCTATTGTGTCGTCTAAGCATGTCAGGTTCTTACGAATGCCTGCTCCTCAGGCAAGTGGACCAACCTTCGACGTGGAATCCGAATTAGATGGCGTCAATACCTCAAACACCACGCCAGCCCCTCAACCATCTCCTGAAGATTGTCCTGACCGACAGGTAGCATGGACGAATTACCGGGAAAAATCCAACAGCTCAGTCAGCTCAGCAGATGATGATGACTCGATCAGCCCTGCTTCAGAAGAAGATCCTTCTCAATCTCCTTCATTCATTGGTCAGGAAAATCACTCTACGTCTCAAAAAACCAGCCATGAAGTCCAGCATACTGTCACGCCCTGCACATGGGTGCTGCGAGATCAGTCGCGGGTCAAACCACCGCAACAATACGGTTTTTTTCATTTTTACAAGCCTAAGTCCTACAAGGACGCTCTCCCATGCGATGAATATCTGGACTGGATTGAAGCCATGGACAATGAGCTGAACTCCATTGAGGATCTCATCGTGTGGGAAGAGTACGATGGCCCCAACCCGCAAAACGCGCTCAAGACCACTTGGATCTACAAGATCAAGCTTGACAGTCACGGAGATCCTGTCCGATACAAGGCAAGATTGTGCGTGCAGGGGTTCAACCAAATACAGGGCCTTGATTACTCTGAGACCTTCGCTCCCACCGGCAAGCCTTCAACCCTGCGGCTATTACTCCTCTACGCTCTTGAATCGCGACAAAAGATCCGTCAATTTGACGTTAAAAGCGCTTTTCTTCACTCGCCAATCAACAAGGATGTCTTCATTCTTACTCCGAAAGGTTGAAAGAGAAAATCTAAATTCCTCAAGCTTCAAAAGTCCCTCTACGGACTCAAACAGGCGCCCAAAAATTGGTACAAAACACTGACTGCTTGGTTTAAGGAGGTAGGTTTCAATGAGTCGGCATGCGACCCGTGCCTCTTCCTGTCAAACAATGGCAAATCTCGGATATTCTTCCATGTTGACAACCTGGTTCTTGTTGGTGACGGTGAGGATTTTGAGATGAAGTTTCTAAGTCGATTTGCAGGTTCCACCGCGAAAGATCCAGACTCCATTCTTGGCATGCATATAGAGGTGAAGCGCAACGAAATTCTCCTTATCCAACCCAAACATATCAAGCGCGGTCTCAAGGAACTAGGCTTAGAAAACGCTAAGTCAAACAAGTCACCTCTCACTCCAAACCTGCAACTCAAACCCGCTACCGACGACAAACACGAAAATTTCCTTGCCCTCAACATCAATTACAGGTCTGCTATTGGCCTACTCAATCATATAGCGTGCTATTCGCGGCCAGACTTGAGTTTTGCCGTGTCTAGCTTGTCTCAATTCAATGTCAAGCCAGGTATAATCCACTGGAATGAGCTGAAGAAGACGTGGAAGTACTTGAAAGAAACTTCTCACCTCAAATTGCGACTGAAAATAATTGATACAAACTCTCTCACTTCAGCTTATTTGGATGCCTCTTGGGCAGATGATCCGGATACTTGTTGCTCTCAGTCAGGCTATCTCTGCGCGGTATACGGGTGTGTTGTGTCATGGAATAGTTGCAAACAAAAAAATATCACTTACAGTTCCACAGATGCGGAACTCAATGCGTTTGTCAACGCCTTTCATGAAGCCACCTGGATTTGTTCACTCACCTGCGAAATCTTCTCAGCTGAACTCTCCCCCATTGTGATTCATACAGACAATAGTGGAATTATAGATAAAATCAAGAGATTTGGTTTGAAATCAAAAACTGGCCATCTTGACCTGAAAACTAAAGGGATGAGAGAAGAGTTGAAATCGGGCAACATCACTACCATGCTTGTCAGATCTGAGCAAATGCCTGATGATGCCCTCACCAAAAGCGCAGACCTGGCAAGCCTAAAACGCCTTCAGGGGTCTTTTTCTAGTTTTGCTTCTTCATAATCTTCATTCTTTATTTTTTGTTTTGTTGTTTCCTGTTTTCCTTGTCTTATCTCCTTCCTTCCTCATCTCTCCAGGCATGGGGCGTGTTAAGATTTCACTTCAGAGGAGTTTTACTTCCTGCTTGGGGATCTCTGCTCCCAGTGCTCTCCCCCGGACTCTCAGGAGCGGGGGGAACCTTTCTGCTGGTTCTTCTCACTGTCATCGTCCTCAAGGACCTCTTCTCAAGGATCAAAACGATCACTCTCAAACTCTTCCTCAAGATAACTTCAACTCACCCTCTTCAACTCACCCTCGTCACCGTCCGTCGTGGTCCTCATTTTCATTATTCTTTCATCTCTATTTTTTTTTTCATTCTTTCTCCAATCTCGTCTCTGCCTCAATCAATTGTCCTCTGCCTCAAAATATGCCTGGTGAGATTCTTGATCTGTCTCTTGCTCTTTGAACTCTTCAAGCTTTGACGACTCACATCTACATCGATTGTAGCTTGTCCCAATCCTCCCTCACCTCACCTTGACGCCATCCATGCTCTATGAAGTCTCAATCAATCATCCCCCAGATTACCACTCATCACTCGTGCATTCTCACATTCCTGTTTTTTTTTTCACTCTCTGAGGCTTCAGTTTGTTCCCTGTGCTGTTCTCACCTCCTGTCACTTCTTCTGTTTCTAGCTCTCAGTTCTGTGATCATTTTGTTTATCATTATCTCTTCACTATTGAATGATTATGGTATCACTCATACAGTTACTACTGCTAGTACTCCACAAAACAATGGAATAGTTGAGAGGATGAATAAGACTTTATTGGACAAAGTCAGAAGTATTATGGCTCAATCTGGTCTACCAAAGTTTTTATGGGCTGATTTGGTGTGCACAGTGTGTCTGTTGCACAATATTGTAAGTGTTAATGGGAAGTGTCCTCATTATCAGTTTTGGAAGTTGTACCCCAAAACACCACACCTAAGATCAATTGGTTGCTTGGTGTATTATAGTGTCCACCATAATGAGATGGTTGGAAAGTTAGATCTTAGAGCCGGAAAAGGGGCACTTGTGGGCTATGACTTAATAAGTAAGTCATACAGGATTTATTGTCCAGGGACAAGAAATGTTATCCGTAGTAGGGATGTAAGATTTGAAGAAAGTACCTTTCCACTCAAAAGGGGTGAACCTAGTTCTGTTCAGGAATCACAGCAGGAAATAGAATTGGAGCCTATTTCCCCAGCAGAGGCTGGAGAGAATATCATTAGTGATGATATTGAGGTGGCAGACGTGCCACAGGAGGGTTTAGTACCCACTTCAGGGGAGTCTGTGGAATCAGAACCTGATGAGCCTCCACCTCCAGTTAGAAGGAGTTGCAGGATGAGAATGCCTAATGATAGGTATGGGGAATGGAAGTCCCATTATGCTTCTGCAGAATATGAGAAAGATACACTTCAGGAACAGTGTATGCTTAATGAGATTCTACAGTTGAGTTCAGAAATGGGTAATAGAGTTAACCCAAATAGCTTTGGCCAAGCTATGAATTCTGATGAGAGATCCAATTGGAAGACAGTTTTTTTTGAGGAATTTGATTCTCTAGAGAATAATAGTGTGTTTGAAGTGGTTAAGCGGGATTCAGTTCCAAAAAGAAAGACCATTGTTGGGTCTAGATTAGTGTTAATGAAGAAGTTTGATACTAATGGAGTTTTGAAGAGGTTCAAGGCTAGAAGCGTTGCACAGGGCTTCAAACAGAGAGAGGGTATTGATTACCAGGAGACTTTCTCGCCAACTGGAAGGCTGTCCACCTTCAGGTACATCATTGCTTTGGCAGTGGAGTTGGGTGAAGAAATCAGACAGGCTGATTTTGTGACTGCATACTTGAATGCAAAACTTGGAGAGGAAGAGACTGTTTATAAGTCAATTCCTGATGGTCTCAAGGAATGGCTGGTCGAGACCAAGCCAGAAACTATGAAGAAAATCTGTGTGAGAAGTTTCCTCTCAGCAAATAAAGGGGAGTATGTCCTCAAGCTGTGTAGATCCCTGTATGGATTGAAGCAAGAAGCTAGGTCATGGTATAATACTATGAGCATAAAACTGATAGAGATTGGTTTCAAAACAAGTTTGGCTTGCCCTTGTCTCTTTGTGAGAAAGGATGCAATTTGGTTTGTATGGGTCAATGACATTATCATTATTGGGAATGGTAAGGAGAGAGTCATGAAGACAATCAAAAAGGAGTTCAAGATAAAAGATCTTGGTCTTGCACAGCAGGTGCTGGGAATGAGAGTTAGCAAGAGCAAGAATGGGATCAGGTTGGATAAGAACCATTATGTGTCAGCTCTACTTAAGCAGTATGGCTTAGAAGATGCAAAGGAGTTTGGTACTCCAATGCAGTCTAACATTTGGTTAGAAAAGTCTACAGATGAAGAGCATCTATATTTTGTTCAATCCAGGAATGATTATAGATCAGCTATTGGATTTTTGAATTTTTTGGGGAAGTGTAGAAGGTCAGATATTACTTATGCAATTGCAATTTTCTCACAACACTGAGAGAAACCATGCATGAGTCATTGGTCAGCGTTTAAGACAGTTATGAGGTATATTAAAGGAACAAGAAGTCTGGGACTGCAGTTTTCAAAGTTATCAAACTTTGATTTGGTTGGTTATTCTGTTGCAAGTTGGGCAGATGGTAAAACTAGGGAATCAACAAGTGTTTTTGTATTCTTCTTAGGAAAGAATCTAGTGTCTTGGATGTCTAAAAAGATGTCAGCAATAAGTCTTTTGTCAACAGAAGCAGAGTACAGAGCGTACTTGTCATCTTCACAGGAAGCAAATTGGTTGAGAAAGGTTTCAGAGGATACTCATAAACCACAAGGGTTTGCCTTGTTGTATTCTGATAACCAGAGTGCCATTGCGTTGGCAGAAAATCAAGTGTTCCATTCTAGAACAAAACATATTGATGTTCATTATAAATATATAAGGGATGCAGTTAACTGCAAAGAGATAGTGTTACAGTACATGCCTACTGGGGCAATGATTGTGGATATCTTAACTAAGGCATTAGATAGGAACTAACATGAAGGTTTTGTGTCTAGTATGCGTATGGCATCCCTTTCAGATTAAGGGGGTGTGTTAAAATGCGGATGCACTGAGGTAATGTGCATAGGAGTGTGTAATCCAAATGGGATGCGGAAATGGGACTCCACAGCCCATTGGACATCCCGTGGGCCACATGGGCCTATGTGGGTTTTATTGGTTTTGGGCATTTGGGCGCCAAAACACGTTTTTATGGTCTTTTGGGACACGGGCCCTCACGGGCAAGCCAGGGTGGATGGGCCACCCAAGCCAGATGGGCTTATTTGGGCATAAAGGGCCCAACCTTTATTATGGACATACTTGGCCAGACGGGCTGGCCCGCCAAAGTATGTAATTCTCACGATTAGGGCGTGGGGCCGCCGCCCGTGTTGCAGCCCGCTTGGGGCGGCCTGTGTTTCTTGGTACGGCCTGCGCAGGGCTGTTGCGCGGCCGGGGGATCCCGCAGGGGCCTGGCTGGTTGCGCTAGGCAACCAGCGCCACGGAGCCAGGGCTTGCGGCCCCGGCTCGCTCCCCCTCCCCTTGCTTTCCGTTGCAAGGGGGATGGGGGCAAGCTGGCTGGGTTGAACCAGCCAGCGACCAACCGCTACAGTGCAGTTGGTCAGGGTAGGGGGGACCTGACCACCACCTTGCCCAAGGAGGTGGCGGCGCAGGCCGCAAGGGTAGCGACTGGCAGGTGGGGGGGAATTCATCACCCCCCCACCATTGATTGGTTGAGGTGACCAAGCAGGACAGGGGCGCTCTCCCCCCCCCCCCCTTTACCAAGGGGGAGAAGAAATGGGGCTGGGGGGACCTGATCACCTCCCAGGCCAATTTAGTTGACGACGCCCTGGGGGTATCAACCCCCAGGGCCCCCGGTGAGGGGATTTGACTGCCCCCACCTGGTATTTGAGAGAAAGAGGGGGGGGAAAGCATGTCCGCTGGTCACACCCCCCCTATGTGAGTCTGAGACCGGATCCAGGTCTGCCCTGGGTCCCACCAGGCCCATTTGAGGGGCCAGGGGCTAGCTGCATGAGGCAACCAGCCCGTAAACAAGGCAATAAAGGTCATCATGGCTGGTTGTAAAGGACAACAAGCCAATGGGATTGAACAGTTAAGGGGCTGGCGCAGACCCATTGAGGTGGAAACACCAGAAATAACTGGAATAGGCTGGTTGTAAGGGTACAGGGACTGATGCCATGTGGGCTGATGTAGTCCAAACCAAGTAACAAGGCCAGTAGAGCCTGTAGAGATTTTTTGGGCGGAAAATTTACCTTTTGGCTTGTTGTATCATGGGCTCACAAGAGGCCAATCTTTTGTACTTAAGGAGCTCTTCTCCCTTCTGTTTTCCATCCATTAATTCATCATTCCAATCAAATTCATCCAAGATATTTCCCCATTGTGAAAGCCCCATTAGAAAATATTGACACCCAGTGTCCAGCATTTTTTTTTCTTTAAATACTCCTCATTTTCCTAAGCCGATTTCTGGACATAATTCTAACAAAGTCAGCATCTTTAAAAGCAAAACTAAAGAAAACTATCCATGTAAGCAATCTAAAAAACATGCTTATCTTTCCCAGAATGACTCTATGCCTAAAAAAAATGCTGTACAGCTTGAAAAAAGCACCAAAAATGTGGTATAACACCCTATATGAATGCATAGTATGTGAAGGTTTCAGGAAATTTCAGGAAAATGAGTTTGTATTTTGGCATGAAAAGACCTATCTATAGGTTCATGTGGAAAATATTAAAATCTTTGGCCCCCATCCTGAACTTTTTGTGGAAGAAATAGAGAAGTTCTTCAAGATCAAGGATCTTGGGTCTACCTCATTTCTGCTTGGTATGAATTTATCTCATCATAAAGCCAATATTCACATCAGTCAGGAAAATTAAAGTGCAGCAATGGTAGGTTAATTTAATTTTCCTCAGCACAAGAACTTCTCCACATCTTTCAAACAGTTTTTTAAACTCCTACTGGCCAGAAAAGCAGAAAGTGATAACTTCCAGGCCTCAGGCCTGAATTACACAAAGTTTTTTGGCAAGCTGAATTATATAAGTTGCAACAAAAGGTCCAAAGTAAGATTTGTGGTCAACTACTTGACTTAATTCCTTAACTCTCCAGGGATGCAAAATTAGTACACTGCAATTCTGCCACTCAGCTATCACCAGCACACCAGCAAGGTGGGACTCACTTTTTCAAAGGACATAGGAAAAGCAGAAGGCTCTGTTCTGTAAGGATTTGAGTTGAAGACCAAGACCAAGCTGCATTTCACGTAGTCAAGCAATAGAATGATAATGAGTTCAATCAAAGAAAATAAAAGGATACAATAGGAGAGTGACCAACAGAGGACAGTCTGACTGATGCGGAAAAGTCTAGTATGATAGAATTGGAGAAAAGAGACTTGTGGGAAAGCAGTCAGACAATGCAAAGTCAGTTCTAGATAAGCAATGAATAAGGAACTGAAGAGAAGAGATAGAGTTCCTGCATTGATTGATGAGTTGTCAAATGGATGTTTTACTGACTGTGGTTGGAACGGCTTCTTGAAGGTTTGATGATTTGAGTGAAAAGAAAGGGGATCTTGAATGTTTGATTGATTGAGTCGGTCGATCTTGATTGGCCTTGATGGATGACGATTATGTCAATGATTGATTGGATAGTCGGATAGTCGTCGTCATAAGGTGTTGTTGGTGTTGATCACATTGAGCGGTCCTCTGGCAAGGAAGTCTCAGAGGCCGCAAGGTGGTGATTTGTAGCGGTGTGCAACCATTTTGAGCTGCGGGATAGACCACAAGCGTTGCGCGCAAGAAAGCGGGCAGCTCTTTTACAAGTAAACGTGAGATGAAAGAGATGTGGAAGAAACAAAAGAAAGAGAAGGAAATACAGAAGCGTGTAGACAACAGAACTGAAGTAACGGGAAATTAGATGAGGTCAGAACATCAACATGTTCTATGCTTATATGTTGTCACAGACTTGGCCACGTGTCTTAAAACAAAAATGTCACTCAGAGGCTTTTTAGTTCTCTGGGAAAACAATTCAGTCTTCTGGAAATCCCGCAATAAATCCACTTTCAACTTCTTGACTATGGAAGCTGAATACAAGGTGGTAGGGAAAGCAGTCAAGGAGGTCCTGTGTTTCAAAGGATTGGCAGAGTAAATCTTTGAGAAAGCCATAAAAGGGCCAATCACCATACATGAAGACAAAAATTGATGCTTAAATCTATCCACCAACAATTCCAATCACACCAGGTTTAGGAAAAAATATGGATCTAAGATTCCACTTCCTGCAAGAAGAAGTTGAGAAGTTCACCAGCTTGTTACCAAGGCTTCTCTCTACCTGTATGGCTTTCAACCCATCCTACAAGCATTCTGGTTTCCAAGACAGGTGAGTTCTTATCCTTTCTTTAGTTTTTTCCAATTGAAATCTTCTATCCAACTGATACTTAGTATTATTCCTTCCTTACCATAGTCAACTAAATTGAACCATACCTGCATGTCTTAAATAATATCGATCTGCCATTATTTTCATTCTGTTTTCTTATCTTCCTCTAGATAGGCATAGATCCTTTAATTTGAAGGTGTGATTCATCATATGTTCTCTTTATTCTCTATCTTTTTCTTTTGTCTGATTGGAATCAAATCATTTCTTTGAAGTCTTTAAACAAAAAAATTTTCTACTGAGCCTACTTTAATTTGTGCCTATAAATACCCACCACACAAATAGATCTGTGGCTACTTGGTCTGTCTCCTCCTTGGTCTTGCTTTTCTTGGTGTTGTCTGATAGATCTTTTTTTTCCATCAAGCTGGATTTTGTAACAGCCTGTTCTTATGCATGAGGTTTGTTGTTTGCTTTCTCTATGTATTTTTTGTTTGTATCTGGCCCCCTTGGTTGCTTTGTCTAGCAGACTGATTTTTGTTGGATTACTTGATTGATTAAAAAGTTTTGTATCAAGACTTTTGCTTAGATTTTTTGGTCTGGAAGGTTGGAAGTGCAAAGGGGGTTTGATGAATTCTTTGCAGCAATCTTTTTTTTGGTCCTTGGTTGTTTTCTGGTGGTTGGTACATTTTTAGATGGTTTGAGGGATGAAGTTGAGCAAGATGAGAGATCCGCTGGCAGTGAGAAGGGTATGGGGTGTAGTTGTGCAGGAATCAGGGCTTGAAAAAATAAAGGAGTTATCCCAAATGTGAAAAATCCTGAATGGGCTGTGTTTAATTTTTGAGCTGTGGAATGTTGTCCAAATTGGCATAACTCACCATGGCCAAAATTTATTTCCTCTTAAGCAACTACATCAAATAAACTATATTCAATTGATTTATGTTTTTATAGTGAGGTTTTAACACTTTAAACAAAACATTTACCTTTAGGATAAAAAATTTTAATTGATACAATTCAAATCATTGGGTAACAATTCAAGAATTCAAAGAATTTTGGGATAATGTGCTGTGCCCAAGGATCTTCATCCCCAGTGGAGGTCAGAATTTAATCCTTCCAGTTCAGTAAGTTTGATTATTTGAATTGCTTTTTGATGAAGGCTTTTTTGTTGATTTTCCCTTTTTGATTGATGATTCCTGATTGTATTTATTAATGACTGATGCTTTTGATTTTTTAAAGTTTTACACTTATCCAGCTATCAACTCTCCCCCATTGCTTTACATGCACAGTTCAATTTCTGTGTGACAATCTGATCATTTTAAAGTGTATATTCTGAAGTCCTTGGTCAATCATGCAAACAATTTGGTTGCTAAGCCAAGGCTTGATCCAAAAGTATTATGGTCCATCCAGGGTAAACCAAAATTGAAGGAAGCCTCACATGAAATTTCAAGATTTCAGAATGCGGAAAGTAAAATTAAGAGTAAAAGATGGGTTTCAAGGACAACAAAGATCCCAAAATGTATAAATCTTTTATATTGAGAAGTATTGATTTTAATGGTTTAATGGAATGATAGTGATATGATTTTTATAGTCCAAGTCCTCAGGCTATGGATATGAAGTTCATAGTTCAGGGTAAGAAACTAAAAGTGAACTAGGTTCCCTTAATTTTTAGTCTTAATCCCCTTCTGAGCAAGAAGAAGAAGTGGATAATTCACCCATAAGCTCATTTTGGTGAAATTTGCTTTCATTAATGTGATGAGAATTTTGGATAAGTAAATTTTGATCATAGGAACCAAAATTGAAATACCAAAATTAAATACCTGAGAACTTACATCAGTTCTTGGGTGAGGTTTTTGATCCTTTTGGTGATTGAAATTTTGTATTTAGATTCATTGATAAATAAATTGGGTATGATTAAAATGGATGGTTTAAATTCCAAAGTAAAATGATACAAACATTTAAGAAACATAAGGCATCCCAGCCTAAGATACTTGGTGGTAGCAAATATTTCAAAAATATTGAAATAAAACTTGATGTTAATGAAATCAATGAAAAGATTACCTCTTCAAAATGGCTTGCAAAGTTTCATATTGGTCAAATCATAGCAGATAATTATGCAAGGGTAAAATTTTTCATTTTATTGGATTCATGTTTTACTTATACAACTTTGAAAATGGGTGTAAAAGAACCATTGGTGCCATCTTCATTCCCTTTTTTAGAATTAACCACTGCATTCATTTATTACTTGAGGGATATTTGATTGCAATCCCACCCATTTTATCAAAGCCTTCTTCTTTGAATTCAAAGAAATCTTCTTTTTGATTTGATTATCTCAAAAATTAAATGGATTTTTATACCAATTTATAACAATCATACCATTTCATCATTTGGGTTTGTTCTAACATTTAATTCTGTTAATATAAAGAATTATCACATTTTTAAAATCATTGTGTTTGATGTTTTGAGTTGAAATAATTATTTTGGGTGTTTTGAATGCAATTTAAAAATTGGTGAATGAATGGATGGAAAACAGCAGGGAGAAGAGCTCCTTAAATACAAAAGATGGTGCTCATGTTGCGCTCATGTAATTACAAGAAAAAGGAAACCATTCTGCCCCAATTGGGCTCTAAAAGCTCTAAAAGCGTTGCTTATTGGTTTGGGCTTACTCAGCCCACTTGGAATTAGTCCCTGAACCCTTATGACCAGCCTGTACCTGTTGACTTTGGTGTTTCCACCCTTACTGGGCTGAATCAGCCCTTGTTTCTGTGCAGACCCTGGCTGTTTGTCCCTTACAACCAGCCTGTTTTACCTCTGTGAACTCATTGGTCCTTATTACCAACTTATATGGCTGGTTGCCTACTGCAACCAGCCCCTGGCCCTCAAACTGACCAGGGTGGACCCAGACACACTCTGGGTCTGGTCAAACTTACAGGGGGTGGGTGTAACCAGCGGACATGCCTGTCCCCCCCCTCTCTCTCTCAATCCCTGGAGGGAGCGGTCAAATTCCTGCCCCTGGGGATCCCTGGAGGTTGATACCCCCCGGGAAACACAAAAAATTAGTGGGCTGGGCGGTGGTCAAGCCCACCCAGCCCCAGTTCACCTCCCCCTTGGTAATGGGGGGTGGGGTGGAGATGGCCCCTGCGCCCTTGTCATTTCTACAGAAGAGGTGGGGGTGGTCAAATCCCACCCCACCTTCCCAGTTGCCTTGTTGCGGGGGGCCTAATCAGTCCACACATGAGGTGGGGGGGTGATCATGTCCCCTCCCACCTTTCAAGTTGCCTCATTGCTGCTGGCCTGGCTGATTGAGGACCAGCCAGCCTCCTCTCCCCCTCGCAACCAAGCAAGGGGATGGAGGGAGGCAGGGGCCGCCAGCCTCCACAGCTGCAGCTCACCCCGACTGCCATGATCGACCAAGCAAGGCAACCAGGGCCGCAGCCCCGCACACAAGCAGGTGGGGGGACTCCAAACGGAGCCCCCTGCCCCATACAACAGGCCTGCATGGGCCGTTGGGCCCCGCAACAGGCCCCAGAGAGAAAAAAGCAGCCCCAAGCGGGCTGCAAAGCAGGCGGCGGCCCCAATGGGCCATTGAGGCCAAAAGACCATAAAATACATAATTTGATGGGCCAGCCCTTCTGGCCAAGTATTTCCAAAAAAAACCTTGGGCCCAATTATGCCCAAATAAACGCATCTGGCTTAGGTGGCCCATCCACCCTGGCTGGCTCATTAAGGCCCGTGTCCTAAAAGACCTGGAAAACATGTTTTGGCGCCCAGATGTCCAAAACCAATAACATCCCCATAGGCCCACGTGGCTCACATGATGTCTCATGGGCCTTAGAGGCCCATTTGTGCACTCCATTTGGATTACACACAAAAATGCACATAGCATGGGTGCATCTGTATTTTAACACTCAAGACCAGTATAAAGGGGGAATCACTGCTCAAATGGAACACCTGTACCAGGAAATTCAGAAATTCAAATGCTCCATCTCCCTTAATACAGTGGATGAAAGCAACAGCAACCCTCAAAAAAGTACCCTGAAAGATGACACCAACCTTGCAGACAATTAGTTACGCCATCTGGAAGACTATGGCTTCCTGGTCCTGGAAGACACAACTTACAGTGTGAACAACTCTGACCATTCACTGGGGGACATAATGTACAAATATGGTGCATCAAGGTCAACAGTATGCAACCTCTTGCCAATCCAAGCCAAGAATACAGGCTTTTTAAGAAGAAGCTGAATACATACACTGGGAGTATTAACATCACTCACATAGGAAAGGTGGATATTGGTGGCAGAACCATAGATGCAGTCTTCTACACTCCAAATGGCCCTTGAAATCTCATATCAGCAACTCAACTGGAATACCATGGCCTGAAGGTATTAAACAAGCTCCAAATTGTCTTAGTCAAGCTTGGAAATAACATCATCTAACAATTCCCTTGCATTGGTAACTTTTACATAGCCCATCACAACCCCTTGTCCAGTATCAACCTGGCCAAAGTCACCAGCGCTAACCTTGACTGGCATGTTATCCTTGCTTAACCTTCCAAAAGCTACTTAAAGAATTTCCTATCCTTGAAAAACCTGCATACTTGAGTGCCTTTTCCCTCCTCAGTCATGTACAAAGTGTGCTCCCAGTGCAAGATCCAATTTCAGCTGCACTTCAATTCATTACCAACATTGCACAAACTTTCTCATAGACTAGAACTTGACATCCTCCAGATAACCCCCCATGAAAAAACTTGTCCTTGTACAACCTGGACATAATTGAAAACTTCTCTTCATTCAATTTGATATGAATTTTCAAGAAAAAGTTGGAAGCAGCCAAGAAAATCATGAGCTACATCAACAAAGTTAGAAAACAACTGGATATACCCCCGCCTACTTGTTGCAATTGTGGTTGTGAGTTCATGTCAATAAATCTCTATATTTTCTTTCCTCCCGATGTCATGGTGCTGGAACAGGGCCCAGATAACTCTCTCCAAACAAATGGATTAGCGGAATGGTTCAACCAAAAAATCTTTACAAAGATGAGTTTTATCCTTTCTCAATCCTCAGTGCCAATAAATTATTGGGATAAGGCTACTAAGTACTCCTTGATTCTCATCAATATCCTGCCATCTCCTGCTCTCAAATGGAAATTGACATTCTTTGTGCTACTCAACACAATCTCTACCATAGAACCTGTAAGGAAAATACTGACCCTGATACCCTTTGGACTAAAGATACATGTGCAGGTGCAACAGCGGTTAAAACTCAAAATTTAGTCTAAACCCCTTCTCTCCCTGGGAACAAGCCATACTCAAACGTGGGAAGTTTCATTGATTCAACCAAATGCCAGATCACGGTGAGCAGAGACTTCATGCCAACTTGGGTGTGTTTTTCCTATGACTCTACTTTTTTGCTCAAAAAACCCCCATCATGATTCCCCAGGGAATTAATCACCCTCAATCTCCAACAACCTCCCAGGACCATACACCTATCTCCACTGTGAAAGTACACATACCCCCTGAAAAAATGAGGGGAAAATGCCCTAGTGTAGACTTGGGTTGGGAGGCTGGGACACTTGGGACCATCCTAAATGACAGAAATGCAACCCAGCATGGAAGTCCTATTGTTGAGGAGGAAGAAGTCCTGGACACCCCAAAGACCCAAATCCTGTGGGTGGCACAACAAGAAAAGGATTTGTGTAGGTCCCTTACTACAAGAAAGCCCCAAGGGATATTACCTCAAAAGGTGACACATTGGCCATAATACCTTACTCACACCAGGGCTGCCACAAAAAAACAACCTCCAATATTCTGGCAAATGATCTCCTGATGAGTGAGGTTGTTCCCATTGAAAAGGCCATGTTGGAACCACAAAAAAGGCAGCTGTGGATTGAGTCAATGAATCATAGGAAAAACTCTCTCCTGATTCGCAAGACTGGGATGCTGTTGCCAAGAGCATACAACAATGAGGTCATTGGTGGTGTGGAGAGTTTGGTACGCAAGAAAAACAAGTGTGGGAAGGGCATGTTCCATAAATCACAATTGGTTTGCTTTAGGAATCACCAGGAATATCTCTGTCACTATCTAAACACTTATTCATCCATAGGGCGGGGAAAATTGCTGAAGGTGCTTCTTTCAGCTGCCATTCAACACAATTGGAGTCTCTTCCAATGTTGAGAATGTGAAAATGAAGATGTGTCTGGTGGGAGTCAAACACACAACCTCAGATAAACTGAGACACATAATAGAGTGCTGCCTTTACCAACTAGGCTACAGAAGCTTGTGGCTGCAAGGTTTTTTTGTTATTACTGGTCTAAGTTCAACTGCACAGCCTCTTTAATGTGGTGATACACCATTTTAGTAGGTTTAACCTCAACACCCCCCCTTGCTATGTGATGTAGAAATAGGCATGGCAATACCCAGATGAAAGTGTGATCCGTGTGCGGATTGAACCCGTGATTTTAGGGTAGGCTTACAGGGGATGATGGTCTTACAGGAAGCATTCACATCTTATTCAAGTCTCTTAAGTAAGGGAGTATATGCTCAGGTAGGCTCTGGGCTCATAAACTTTTGAGACTGTGAAAATGAAGATGTGTCTGGTGGGAGTCAAACCCACAACCTCAGATAGACTGAGACATATACTAGAGTGCTGCCTTTACCAACTAGGCTACAGACGCTTGTGGCTTCCAGGGTTGTTTGTTATTACTGTTCTAGGTTCAACTGCACAGCCTCTGTACTGTGGTGATAAATCATGTTAGCAGGTTTAAGCTCAACATCCAACTCAACGTTGAGACAGCTTTCCTCTACAGGGACATTGACCATGTTGTACACGTCTTGCAGGTGGCCATATTTGAGGACCCTGGAAAGGAAGACTGGGTCTGGAACCTCAAAAAGTTTTTGTAAGGCACCAAGCAAGGACCTAGATGCTGGTAGGATCACCTTGAAAAAGCACTTTCAACCCTGGGAATTTCTTGGTTGGTAGGAGACAAATCAATATTCATGAACCCTTCAAATAAAATATGCCTCCACATTCACATTGAAAACAGGTTGGTGGCAGGCGCAAATTGCAAAGAATTTCAGAGGTTCTTTGATTTCCTGGGGGGTTCCTAAAAGATAAAAACTCAAGAACACCCCACACAAAATATTGGGTACATTCTGGACTGGAGCAACAATGGCTCATCAAATCTACATTAACAGCCCTGAGAAGACACTAGCTGAATTTGTGTTTGAAGCCATGAAAAAGGTCAAGGCCCCCGTTCCAATGAACATAATCAATATTTATGGTCAGTATTCACCCATTGTTTATTTAAAGACAATGCAGAAGGCCCTTGGGCATCTCATTCATCTTGCAACACACACACAACCCAACATCCAATACAAATTCCACCTCCTGTCCCAGTACACAAAGAAACACACTTAAACACACTGGAAGATGTTGAAAAACCTGTTCTGATACCTAAAAGGCAGAAAGAACATACACATCCTGTTTTTCAATTCAATCAAACAGGAAGATAAACTGTGCAAGCGGGCTGATGCCAACTACAGTTGTACAACCCTAACACAGACATCCACCATTGAATATGTAGTCACTTTGTATGGAAATACAATAAGTTGGACCACCAAGAAACAAACCTTTGTTGCTCAGTCAACCACAAAAGTGGAATTTTTGGCAATGAAAGTCTGCGCAAATCAATTCAGATTTCTCTCAATGCTGATCCTGGGACTTGGAATCACAAAAAACAAGCCCAAGATCAAGAAAAAAATCCAGGTGCAAACTTCATAATTAAAGAAACTCAACTCAATCAAAACTTGCAAAATATTGATGTATGCTTCAAGTAAATTATAGAATTAGCTCATAAGTCACCAATATTTATCAAGAACACACCCTTGGAGCATATGAATTCCAATATTATAAAAAAACCACTTGTTTAAGTGAAAGTGATCTAGGCAAGACTCCAGCTCCACCTGACCTTTTTTGAGTCCAGGAGGAGTGTCAGTTTGAGACTCCGTGAGCCAAGTAGGTACACCTTGCACAATCATATCTGCCCGCCTCCGCAGCTGGAATCACCCTAGGTTCCAAGGTCCAACCCTTTCAGGATGAGTGATTGGAAAAGAATGAATTGGAATATAACTCCACATGGGCTCAGGACCGATTTCCTTCTCCCCCTTTTCCTTGTCAAACCATCCATGTTGGAGTCTAGGAGGAGTTTCAGTTGGAGAGTCCCTAGCCCAGTAATTAAAACTTGCAAAATCATATGTTCCCGCCTCCACAGCTGGAATCACCCCTGGTTCCAAGTTCAAACCCTTGGAAGATGAGTGATTAGAAAATAATTACTTGGTGTCAGCGCATGAGCCAGTCCACAGTTACAACAAGGTTACCACCCCCACGCTGCACCAGCCCAAGTGATATTGTCCTTCTCACATGGTCCCCAAATCTCCCTCCAAGGAGGACTCACAATCCTCTATCTCTCCCTTGTCTTGGTTTTTCTCTTATTTCCTTATCTTGACCTCTTCTTTTTCTTCTCTTTCTCACTCTATCAACACTCTCTATTTCAACTTCCTATTGTTGTTTGCTTCTCTCAGCCTCAGCCTCCAGTTTTTTTCTTGCCTTTACAGTACAATTGCTCAACTACTACAACCACTACTCTCAACAATGTCCAGGAGGAGCCAGGAATAGAACAAGCAGAGGTACCTGTCAAGACATATCACAACACACACGTCATCCCCACTCAGCCTCACCATTCTTGACTGTTCTTACCTGATGTCTCTTCACCCCATCCACCTCAAGGGTCTTGTTTCCTATTCCATCCAAACATCCAAGTTGATCAATTTATGACTATATTTCAACCCAGTTGAGCTCAACAGACAAGGTACTGCTTGTTGTAGCCCAGCTCTCCTTTCTTTCCGACTAGAGTAACAGCTCACTGATTTTCCTAATGCCTTCTGCATAAAAGAGGTCTTATTGCTATAAGAGTGTTTTCTGCTGCCTATCCATGTATATCTTATATAAAACTGAATGCAATAAAGAATTGTGACTGTTACTCTCACTTGGTAATTTCCTCATTCCACGGGCTCAGGACCAATTTCCTTCTCCCCCTCTTCTTTTTAAAACCATCCACTCTCTCTCACCACACCTCCTTCTACGTTGGCCACCTGCCAGATCAAATCCAATCCCACCAGAAACCAACCCTCAACTCCAGTTAAAGCCCACAGCAGGTGCAAAGACTATCCTCTGCACAGGTGCAACCAGAATCTTTCCTTCCATTTCTCTTGCCTCTGCACACTGACTGACCCTCCTTTCAAAACTAAGCCTAGCAATACAGTCTGAAAAAACCTCCCGCATGTAATTTCCAATTTGATCCCACCTTCTGGTTGTCAAGAGCATGTTAATATTATCATCCCCGTTTCCTATTTTTCTTCATTCCATTTCCTTTCACATTCTTGACAAATCACTCTATCTTCATTCATCTCTAAATTGTCTGTTTTCAATACTGCTACAAGAGTTAGAATAGGTCCTGAAAAAAAGAGTCCCAAAATCAAAATATTTCAAACCACCCCTTTTATTTCCAATGATTTTCATTTTGATGAACTATCTTCACCCAAATTTAATAATTCTTGAGAATCTCTTTATTTCAATTGAATCAAAACTCTTGTAATAGTATAACTGAGTTGGATATAACAGGGAGAAGTCACATACACAAGATCAATCAGAGATTGGAGGAAGACAAAGAAGATGCATAAGGAAATGGCGGACTAGCAAGAAAAAAAACAATGGAAAGGAATCAGACCTGCGTAGAAATTTACCTGAGTCCAGAGCACTGCTAGCAGATCTGGTTTGAAAGATTTCAGGAGGGATTGGATGGGGTACTTGCTGCTCCTGAATGGTGATTTGGTGCCAGGGTTGGATTGCATGCGGTACCGGTCCTGAGGCAGGGTGATTTGACGGTGACTGAGAGGGATGGTTGAGGATAGGAAGGGGGAAGGAAGATGGTCAGGAGATGGCCGAGAGGTTGGCAGTCTGGGTCATGATGGGGGACTGGTCTTGTGTGCGGAGGCTTGGTCATGTGGTTGCACGGGGAAGCCGCATGGGTTGCAGGATCTCTACTTGACACCAAACTGCTAGTTGTGTAACTGATAGCTACAGGCTCCACCACTTGAGCATTGTAATCCAGGTAATGCTCTCCCTCATTTCATATTACTTTCCACAATTTCTAATATCATCTACCCAACTACCACAAGTACCATGTATAACAAGGGGCCTTCTCTATTTTTTTTTTGCCTGAAAGTCTGACTGCAATCAATCAGCTGGCACCAATAATATCTCAGTTGCCAGGTGTCAATATTGAATTTGATTCAATGTTGGCAGGCCACAAAAATTGCCGCTATGTATTACAATTTTTTTAGAAATAAAATTCTGCAAGAAAATTTCAAATTCTGAAATCTTAATTTGAAATAACTTGTACAGCCTAACTGACGCAACAACTAAATTATGACACTCATAAAAAATCTTACCCTAACCTATTTGTGTAGTTCTTATAACTTGGTTAGGGATATTGTAGATTGAATTTTCTTTCAATCAACTTGGTTTTTGTTTCTGTTTCTCATTTGTCTTAAAATTGGTTTTCCTTCTTATAAACCACTTTTCATAGGTTTGTGTGTTATCTCAAGTTTGATATCCTATTAGACCCCATTCTAAAAGGTTCTGCCGTGATTCAAATAGGTTTGTTTGTTATCACAAGTTTGATATCCTATTAAATCCCATTCTAAAAGGTTCTGAATGTGATCTAAATATACCAATTGTTCAACTGGTAATGAGCCCAGAACTTACACTCTGCAATCAACCTTGAAATCACTTTATCATTTGATAACGCTTCTTGTGGTCTTCCTGAGCTCTCAGATGCCAACTATGCCAAATGGAGGATCCAAGTCAGTGCCCACATTATGGAAAGAAGACTAGCCAAGTTTATTGGAAATGTGGCCCCAGGCCTATCAGATCATCCAATAACCAACCCCTCTGAACTTTTCATTCATTATTCCAGAAGACTCCAAGATACTGGAATAATTCTGCGCTACATGGGGCAATCCAACATCAACAGACTAGTCAATGACAATAAACAAACTGATCCTCTTAATCTGTGGATAGACATTGGAAATCACTCCCAGTCAAATTTGATTGAAAACCAGGCCAAAGTCATCCAGAAATTTTTGAACATATACTTTGACAAAAATGTCAACAACTTCCTCAAAGAACAAGCACACCATAGACAGGCTATTTGCTCAGTAGGAATAAATATAGGAATACCACAAGATTTTCACCTCCATGAGAATCTTTTAGCCAAAGTAATTATAAGTCAAATCCCAAAGCATCCAGAGAACATGGGGGGTAGATTAGGAATTAGGATATATATTTCAACACCCCCCCATAATTCAGTGAAACCTAGATTCAAAGCACTTAGACGTGAGAAGATCCAGAGAGTTTTTTTTGCAGGCCTTGGTGAGTGATTCAGAAACCATGCTGTTGGTGGATAAGAGATTTGTTGGTATTCAAGTATCTGCTCAAATCATTGTATTTTATTCTAGAGTTTATTCTAGCTCATGCTATTCTATTTCATTCTATCTTTTTTCTATTTCATCCTTACCTTGTTTCCTTATTTCTTTATAAGTTCCCAACCCGCTGCCTTCATGTTCCTCCCGCGCGTCCTTCATATTCAACTGCTGCCAATGCTCCATTTCTGAAGGCCCGCAAGACTACTCCCCTGGATTCCTCAAACCGCCATTCTTGCTCACCCGGATGCGCCATCATCCTTCAACCAATTTCAAGTCCTCCCCGACATCAACTAGCTCGCTCACCAGCTACCGCTACAGCTCAAGCTCAAGCTCACCCAACTACCAACTCCAAGATCATTACACCGGACCAATCCTCCTTTATTCTTTCTTTTCCCCTCTTCTTCTTCTTCACCGCTCTGTCTAGTCAACACGCTATCTGGTCCTTTTAAGGTGTCTACTCAACTATGTTTCTTTTCTTTCTGATCCTTTTTCTTTGTTCATCCCTTGCTGAAATTAAACTCCTTTTAAGTCTCTTATTCCTTCAAGATTAACCTGAATGCTGCCCATAGAGAACTGATCTTGCAGCCACTTCATCTTCATGTTGATATATTTAGTCTTCAAGTTTGACCCAAAGTGACAAATTTTATCCATAACCCTTTCTTGTCAACAAGAAACTTGGACAGTTGAGCCGGGGAATTCCACAGGTTGCTTATAATAGATTGGATCCAGAGTGATTCTTGCGCCCCATTGGTCAATGCATTTAATTCTTCCCCTGTAGAGGAGAGTGTTATATTTCTTTGTTTTCTGCTCTTCCGTGCAACCAGAGAGGATTTCCAGAATACAATGTATCCAGTTTTAGACCTGCGACTTTGTGGATCATCTGCCCAAGCAGAGTCTGAGAAAGAGATTGCTGGAAACCAGGACCTCTGGATTGATTTCAACAAAAGAATAATGAAGAAATAAAATGAACAACAGTAGTTGACAAAAATAGAATCAGGATGAAAGATCAAACCAACAGGAGCAATGTGATTCTGATTGGTTGTTGAATCAGAACGTGCCAAGTTTCTTCATGCCCTGAGTGAAAAGCGCGGAAATCTGCTGATAGTTGATTAGAACAAAGGGCACTGAAAGAATGAAATGAGACAGACAAAACAGTCATACATAGGTAGTAATGTCTTCAGATGAAAGGAAGTTGTCTTGAATTCTTCTGAGTTAGGGCCAAGGATCTGTGGATTGGGTTCAATCAGTGCTATTCTGTGGATTACTCAAAATACTTTGAATCAATCTTTACCAGCTTGAGACGCTTCCAGACTTGATTGAATTGTTGAGGACGTGCTTGGTAGATGTGAGTGTGAGAAATGAGGAATGGGAAATGGAAGGGAATAAGATGTGGAGAATGATGAGGATGATGATTGTTGGCGTGGCCATAACTTCATCCGAGTCACTGTTGGGCAGATTGGAGGAGGAGAGGACTGCGCGTGCAGGTCTGTTGTAGTTGAGCCAGGAATGGAGCACCTGTACCGGGACGCCAGAAAGGCAGGCTTCAGTCTCAAGTGGGAGCTCAAGGACACACTTTTTACAACAGCCCTCCTTGATTCAAATTGTGAGAGGTCTAAGTACTGACATGATGAATTAGTCGTAGAATTGAAGTTTTGTTGGAGGCTTTGGTGAGTCCGTCTGCTACCATTTTATTTGACTTGATGAGTTGGACCTCAATTGCTTTGTTGGATATGTCCTCTAGAAGTCCTTTGGTCTTCAGGTCAATGAACTTTGTTTTTGAGTTGCTTCCAAAATTTTTTATTTTGTCGTCCAAACCTTTGTTTTCGATCATGTGGATGCTTGCTTTGATGGGCTTTCTCCAGAGTTCATGGATGAGGTGATTGATCCACCTGCATTCAAGTTGACCATTGCTGAGAGCGTTGCACTCGGCTTTGGTTGATGAGTACATGATGTTTCTCTGGCGTCAACTGGTCCAGTAGAGAGGTGATCCCCGGTAGAAGCAGATGAACCCTGTTTGCAAGGTTCTAGTGAAAGGATTGTCAGCCCATGTTGAGTCGCTTTAGCAGATGAGGTTGTCCAAGTTGTTTTTCTTGGAGATCAGAAGTTGTTGATTTTTAGTGCTTCCAAGATACTTCCATACCCTGAGAATCTCCTTCCAATGAGCGATCCCAGGTTTTTCAGAAAACCTTGCCAGAGATGACACAGCATAGCTAATTTCTGGCCAAGAAAGTCCAGCTATGAAGTTGAGTCTTCCTATAGGAGACCGGTAGGATACCCCCAGCTTGTTGAATTCCTCTATCATGTTGATGCTGGCCGGTGTGAGATGAATCCCAGGAGTGCAGGGAGTGCTCATTGGCTTGCAGTTGGTGAGATCCAGCTCCGCCAGACCTTTATTGATCTGCATTGGAAGCGATAGCCTTATGCCTTCTGGAGATCATTCAACCTTTATGCCAAGTAATGTATTAGGAGGTTGAGCTGACGAGTTGTTAAATTTATTGAGGAATGCATCTTTGAACTTTTTGATGTTTCCTACCACAAGTAGATTGTCTACATGGACAAATATTGCTGATTTATGATTGGTCCCTAGGTAGAGACAAGGGTCTGCTTCAGAGGGGATAAACCCTTGATCTTGGATCCATTTGATCAACATTTTGTACCAGTTCTTTGGTGCTTGCTTGAGTCCTTACAGGGATTTTTTGAGCTTGAGAATTGTATTTTGTCTTTTTGAGCCAGTTGGTCATTGTATGAACATGTCTTCCTCCAGAGGAGCATTCAAGAACACTCCTTTGACGTCAAACTGCAGCATATCTAGATCAAGATCAACCGCTAGCAGTAAAACTGCCCTTAGGAATGCCACCTTGCCTGTGGGGGCATAGGTTTTGAAGTAGTCAATCCCATAGCGCTGATTGAATCCTTGCACGCAGACTCTTGACTTGTAGGTTGGGGCTTCTCCATGTGTGTTCTCTTTGATTTGAAAAGCGTAGGTAAAGTTGAGCAAGTTTCTTGGCTTGGGTCCTTTGTAATCTTCCCAGACTTTGAAGTCTTTGCAGGTGTTCAGCTCCTAGTTTAGGGACTTGGACCAGACAGGAGAGCAAATAGCTTCCTCTGGTGATTTGGGAACTGATTTGGACAAGTATCTGTACCGTTCTTGAGGTCTCAGTTCTTGAAGATTCCAAAGAGTTTGCAATCTTGGAACAAGCTCTTGAATTACTTCATCATTTGCATTATCTTCTGGTTCTGAGTTGGACTCAATCAATTCTTCTTTAACAGAAGGGTCCGCCTTGGTCTGGATTTTGGAGGTGTTTGGAGATTTGATTGGAGGGTGAGTTTGGTCCACGGTGGGTTCATTTTTATCTTTTGGGTACTTGTCCGACGTTGTCAACAGAGATTTGGTAAATTTTATGTTCTTGGTTTCTATGACGCCGCTGGTGTTGGTTAAGATTTGGTAGGACAGGAGCTTGGGAAAATATCCAATGAGTCTTCCTGGTAAGCCTTTTTCATCAAACTTCCTTGGAAACTGACACCCAAGATCCAGATAATAGAGGCTGCTTCCTATTTGTTGAAGATATTCAATTGGTAATGGTCATCCATGCATTAGTTCCCATGGCGTGAGACCCACAGAGTTGGGTATTTGATTCAGAGCAAGGGTACAGCTTTGGATGACTTCATGCCAATAGTGCTTAGCAAGTTTTGACAAGGCAAAGGTTGCTCTGACGGATTCAGCTACTGTTTGTTTTGCTCTTTTGGCTCTTCCGTTATGTTGTGGATGGTAAGTTTCCAATATCACTTGGCATATCCCCTTGTCCTCAAAGAATTGAGTGAGATCCTTGCTTATAAATTCACCTCCCCCGTCGCAGAAGAATTCTGAGGGGAAATAATTGAGCTGATTGTATTTGTTTGAGAGAATGGATTTGATTATTTTCGCTGCGTTGCTCTTGTTTCTCAAAGGGAATGAGATGATGTATCCGCTGAAGTTGTTGACCATTGTCAGTGAATATTGAAATCCAATTTTTGATGTTGGTGAGATTGGCCCAATCAAGTCGGCGTGAACACGCTGGAATACTTTTTCTACCTTTGCTGAAAAAACTTTGAAGCTTGCTTGCGTAATCTTGCTTTTGTTTCAGCTGGGGCAAGAAAAATTGGTCTTTGTATCTTCCAAGATGGATTTCCCTAGGAACCGTTCCATCCTAGTGATTCCTGCATGTCCGAGTTTGGGATGAAGTTTGTTGACCTTTTTCAGTTCAGGATTCTTGGTCCCATGATAGCTTTGGTTTGGGGCCACTTCTACGTGCAGGAGGTTGTTGACGATCTTTCCTTGAAGAATGACTGACTGATTGGCGACCAATTTGAAGGTAGGTGTATTTGCTCAATTGTTCACGACCAACTTTTCTCCCTTTTTGAGAAATGCTCCCATTGAGAGCAGGTTGACGCAGGCATCCGGAGTCCAGGCAGCATTTTGAAGCTCAAGAGTTCCAGAGTCAGTATTGATTGATCCCGTTCCTCTTCCTTTTATTTCAAGTGATGCGCCAGGTTTTCCAGTTTTGATCACATTTGAACCGTCCTCTGCATTCATCATCTTGAACCATTCTTTATTAGTTAGCATATGAATCAAACATCCTGAGTCTAATATGAAAGGTTTTGAATCCATAGAAAACAGGTTGGTAAAGCAGAAATAGTAAGGGAAGATATTTGAGACTTTTCCTTTTTCTTCTTTTCTGGTTTTTGGGATTTGAATCCTTTCTGTCAAAGTTCTGGAAATTTGATCCAACACTTCTCACAAGGATGGTTTTGAACATCAGGATTGTGGACACCATTCTTGCAATGTGGATAGCTTGAGTAGAGGTTCATGTTGGCTTTGGACATAGAGACTCCTTCATTGACCTTTGCGTCTATTTTGTTCTTGTGTTGTACAAGGTGATCCATAACTCTTTTGACCGTTATTTCCTTTTCACCGTGCATTATTTGAGATGTAATACTTTTGAGAGTGGATGGGAACTTGAATGATATGAGATACGCCAATATGTCTGACGGTAGCTTGATTCCCACTTTTGAGAGCTTGTTGAGACTGAGTTGCACGTTGGTTACAAATTTTTCAATGTTGTCTTTGATGAAGGGAAGATACAGAAAGGAATTGAAGATTCTTGCTCGATTTGCTGATTGGGATGAAGCAAAATAGCTCTTAGTAGCAATCAAGATTTCTTTGGCATTGTGTTCATTTCCTGTATTGATGATTTTGGTATGTGTGGCTGGTTCTAGCTTGGATAACAAAAAGGGGGCCATGTCCTTATTGATTTTGGGATCTAACTGAATGTCATTGCTTGTGTTTTCCATTATGTGGAGGATGCCTCATAGATCAAATAGACTTTTGATCTTGACCTTCCATATGGAGTAATTGTCCTCATGCAAGACAGGAGTTGATTCTACAATTGTTTTGAGCGTGATGGTTTGCATTGTGCTGTTGCCCCCAGGTCCTGGTGTTGAGTGGTAATTGGTCATCTTTGTGAGTCATTTTGGCTTTTAACCGTGAGAAAGATATTTCTGGAAACCAGGACCTCTGGATTGATTTCAACAAAAGAAGAATGAAGAAATGAAATGAACAACAGTAGTTGACAAAACTAGAATCAGGATGAAAGATCAAACCAACAGGAGCAATGTGATTCTGATTGGTTGTTGAATCAGCATGTGCCAAGTTTCTTCATGGCCTGAGTGAAAAGCGCGGACATCTGCTGATAGTTGATTAGAACAAAGGGCACTGAAAGAATGAAATGAGACAGACAAAACAGTCATACTTAGGTAGTAACGTCTTCAGATGAAAGGAAGTCATCTTGAAGTCTTCTGAGTTAGGGCCAAGGATCTGTGGATTGGGTTCAATCAGTGCATTGCCTTGGATTACTCAAAATACTTTGAATCAATCTTTACTGGCTTGAGACGCTTCCAGACTTGATTTAATTGTTGATAAGGTGCTTGGTAGATGTGAGTGTGAGAAATGAGGAATGGGAAATGGAAGGAAATAAGATGTGGAGAATAATGAGCATGATGATTTTCAGCGTTGCCAGAACTTCATCCAAGTAAATGTTGGGCAGCTTGGAGGAGGAGAGGACTGCACGTGCGGGTCTGTTGGAGCTTAGCCAGGAATGGAGCACCTGTACCAGGACGCCATAAAGGCGGGCTTCAGTCTCAAGTGGGAGCTTGAGGATGCAATTTTTACAACAGAGTCTGTGAATATTGTCAGAGAATCATCCCCAGAATCAGGTTGGAAAGCAAAAGCAAGTGTCAAAGTTCAATCCAAATACTTCCATACTTTTAGAAGTTCTTTCTAATGAGACAAACCCGTATTTTGATTGAACTGAGACAGTATTGATGCTGCTGCCAAAACATCAGGTTGTGTCCTACAACAAAGTTAATTTAACATCCTGGGATATTTCCTGAAGTTTGTACCAAGCTTTTTGAACTCAGCTTGTTGGTCAAGGGAGGCTGGAACTAACTGAATACCATGCGTGAGAGGAGTTTGAACCAGCCTGAAATCAGATAAGTCCAGCTTTTACAATGTCTTTCTGATAAGCTTCCTTTGTGAAAGCGTAATTGTGTCTTTGAATTTGTTGAATTCCATTCCAAGGATAGTGTGCTGATGAGCGTGGAAATTTTTGAAAAACTCTTCTTTGAACCAAATAAACCTCCTCACAAACAATGAGATCATCCATGTGGAAGAATATGGACAAACATTTGAATTTGTGAGTATACAGGCAGGATTCAGCACCGGATTGAATATAATTGATGCCTACCAGCCATGCTGTAAGCGTCTTGTATCAGTTTGATGGAGGTTGATGCAACCCATAGAGTGATTTTGTTAATCTCAGAAACTTGGAAACTCTCTTGCTTTCTTTTGGTTTAAGTATATATATATCTTCTTGCAAAGGAGAAAAAAAGAAATCCACCTTAACATCAAATTGTCAAATTTGGAGTTTCAAATCTCAACAACTCAACAGGAGAATTAAGAGTGTTGTAATTTTTCCAGTAGGTGCATATGTATCACCAAAATCCAATCCTGGGGTTTGTAAATTACACATGATACAAAGTGGTGATTTCTTCTTATCTGGGAAAAGACTTGTTTCTGGCTTAACTTTTTCCACCCACATTTTTCTGAGATAGTGATTGGGCTCCACATCAACATTCTCCCACATGTCTTGAGATTTGATTTCTTGAAGCTTGATCTCCCTCTCAGCAGCATAATTGGAGGATGAATTTTTAACAAAAGACCCATATGAATACTTTGTGGGTTTGATAGAAGGAAACCATTTGCATAAGTTGTACATAGGAGGTTTAGAGGGCTGATCCAAATTCTCTTCTTTTTCAGATACTGTAACAACTGGAAGAGTGGGCTCCTCTGGGATGAAGGATGGTGTTTCTTTGTTTGTTGGAGGGGGAATAGGAAAAGAAGCTGAGTTTGATTTTGAAGTTCTACAATCTTGAGATCCTTCCAAGGTTATTGAAACAACAGATTTGTTGCACCAGTCCCTTATTTCTACGTCATTCTGAAATTGTTCAATATTGAAGTCAAAGTCCAGGATTGTTATATTTTTGGAATCAATTATCCTGTTGTCTTTTGTCAGAATCTTGTAGGATAATAAATCTTCATTATATCCAATCAATCTGCCAAAGATTCCTTTTTGTTCTAGTTTTCAGAAGGGGGGTTTATCTTTTAGTATATAACTCACTTGATTTCCCAGTGGATAGAAGTAATAAATGTCCAATACTTTTACCTTAAATAGTTGATACAGAAATTTCTTGGATATGTGAGATGGTATTTTATTGAGTTCCAAGGCACATGACTTGATAAGAAAACTCCAAATTTGTTTGTTGAGTTGAGAGTCAAAGAGAATTGTTCAAAGTGATTCTAGTATGAGTCTGTTGAAGTGTTCTGCTAGTACCTTCTGTTGAGGTGAATACGCATCCAAAAAGGTTTGTCTAATATTTTTAGATTTACAGTATTTGGAGAGATTTTGATTCCAAAACTCAGTTCCACAATCTGAATGAATGATCATGGGACTTTAATTGAACCTTTTAGTTTCAACATCAATGAGAAATTGCAAATTACTTTCCGCATTGCTTTTGTTCTTAATTGGAATCATGGTGAAACATTTTGTGCAGCTGTCTCCTACAGTTAGGAAGTATGAATTCCCGTTAATTCTCAAAGGATGAATAGGTCCTACCAAGTTGCAGTAAAATTCTTGAAATGGTCTTTTGGAACGCGGATGCTTATTTTTAAAAGTTGTTTGACTTATCTTGCTGATGGAAAAAGCTTCACAAACTCCTGGTTTCTTCACTTGTATGCAAAGCTTTTGTTGAATTCTACCATAGCTGGCATCTCCAAGCAATTTGTGAATTTGTTCATCCTGGGTCAAGAGTGATACCTGGGTGTGATTAGGCTCCATTGAGTGAATTGTGGTTATATTGCATTTGGAAGAACCTGTTTTACTCCAGTCATCCTTCTGAATTACAAGATATCTTTCTCTAAATTCAATATTAAATCCTTCAAGTACAAGACTTCTCATAGATAGCAAGTTGGCTGTGGAACTGGGTGAAAAGAGTACATCAGAGATAATAATTTTCCAATCCTGATCATCTACCAGTCTTATTGAGCCAACCCCTTGAAATGTAAGAAAATGTTTTCCAAAGTTTGTTTATATGAATCCAGATAGTGATTGTTCTAAGTAAGAGAAAAACTTAGGATTAGAGATGATATGTCTTGACAATCCGGAATCCACCATTAAGCAGTCCAAAGAGAAAAGAGGGCTTGTGTGAAAGGAGCTAACATTGGTTCCTTCTAAAGTGGCATCTGCCCCAGACTTCTTCTTTCTAGGAAACAAAGGCCTGAGATGTGGATATAAATTCCAGAATCTCCCCTCCGGATGAGTGGCTTTATGGTTATACCATTTATCATTGCAGGGTTTTGTTTTGGAGCTGAGGAAGGAGAGGAATTCAAGCTTTCTTCTCATTTATCTGGAAATGAATCCTTGTTCTGAAACTTATTGTTGTTGAACATTCAAAGGGGATCCAGAACTTGATTTGTAGAAATCTTCTTCTTCGAGTGAGTGATTTGTTGAATCATGGTATCCATGTTTGGGGCAAGTTTTTCCAGGATCAAGTAGGCAATGATATCCTTTGGAAGATTGATTCCGACTTTTTGCAATCGGGATATGGCCATCTTAGTTTCAGTGATGAAGCCGGGTATGTTTGAGAGAGAAAAAGCAGTTTGTAAAAATTCCTTGAAGATCCTGGCTTGGTTGGAAGGGTTATTGAAGGCAAATTATTTTTTATGTCTTTCCAGATCTGATGAGCCTCTTTCTTGTTCTCAGGAATAATGATATTTTCTTGTACCTTTATATCTAGTTTAGAGGTTAGAATAGTTCAAATTTGGAAATTTTCGATGTGATCAGGTCCAATCAGAATTTGATTGGCATCCACTTTAGTTCTTGTGAGCTTCGCATATAAGTCCTCTTATAAGTCCATCATGTTAACAACTTGATTCCGCCATATGGAGAAGTTATCCAGAGTGAGTAAATGAATGGTCTCAATGGAAGTTTTTATTATTGTCACTGTAAGAGAGTCTGTCATTGTTGAATTTTCTGGTTGGTATTCAGTTGATTGCCCTTTCAACTGTTAATTGTGATGAAATAAGAGATCTAATTCTTGAATAAATGAAAATTTTGAAACCAAAAAACTGGAATATCATGTTAGAAAAATAAAATGATAAAATGATAAAAAATATCCAGTGAAGAAAGAAAAATCTGTCATACCCAAGCTGATGAAAAAATAACTTGTACTCAGACACAGATAAACACAAGTAACACAGCCACCACCACAAATAGGCTGAGATTAAGAGTAAGACTGGATGTGAAAAATACTATAAAAGAAAAGATTAGAGAGAAAAAAATTTCCCCTAATAAAGTTTAGTGAAGATGGTTGCACCAAATTATCTTGAGTCTTCAGCAATGTCTGATCTTCCTAATTTCCTCAATTGTATATGGAGTGATTGTTGATAGACTTTCTAGATTAAGAAAAGTAAATAGAGAAAGTTTTGCAAGAGAAAATGAAGACTTGCCTCACCTTTTGTATTTAAGATGCTGAGAAGAGATTTTGATAAAAATGAATATGCATGTTTTGGAACATTGACGGACGCGGGCGAGATGATTGATCAGGTGCGTGAGATGAATGAATAAGAAAATAACACTAAAATAATGAAATAAGAAATCCTAAGGAGAAAAATAGAACAAAAATGGAATAATAAATAAATTGAAATATAAATGGAACTAGAAATAACCAGGTGATGAGATAGATTAGGAATGAGGATAGATATTTCAACAATCTGGACAGTGGTGCTTCACATCACATGATTTCCAATAGAAATGTGTTTACCTTGTACGTTGCCAACAAATATAAAATTGAACTTGCCAATGGCAAAACTATGACGTGTGAAGGCCATGGGAAAGTCATGGTAAAGTGGCTCTCAGGAAAACCCACAAAATTTGATTTCCACCATGTTCCTGGTCTTGTTGGAAACCTCATCAGTCATTTAGACTCTACCAAAAAGGATAATATGTTACTCCACACAACAGGAAAAGCAATAAGTTTCAAGTCACCTACAACAAATCTCCTCTATTCAATGGCTTCCTGCAGGGGGATGTATTTGTTGTGAAATTTGAAATTTCTCAAAATGAGTCAATCAAACTCTTGTCTCTCTGGTCAATGCAAGTGCACAGAACTGACATGGACCTACTTCATCAAAAGGCTGGTCATCCCAGTAATGAATCACTTGGAAAAATGTTTGGCATTCCCAATGTCACAGTCATGTGTGAACCCTGCCAACTTTCCAAGTCAACTCTTCTCCCCTTTCTTTCAAGTTTCCCCCATCCGACCAAACCATTGGAATACTTCCATATGTACCTCAGTGGAAGAATGAAACCAATGACGGAAAATGGAGAGGAGTATTACTTCAAACTTACCAAATCCTTTACCTCCTGTAAAGTTGTATATATTTTAAAAATAAATTCAGATTCCTTAGACTGTTTCAAACTCTATCACGCAATGGTAACTACCCTTCATTCAAAAAAAAATTAAGAACATTGTTACCAATGGAGGAGGAGAGTTCAATTCCTTCAAGTTCAAAACATTCTTGGCAGAGAATGGAACAAGCGTACACACCTCAGCCCCCTATACACCTCAGAAGAATCCAGTTGGAGAAAGAGGCAATAGGACCACTAAAAAAAAATCCCCAGCAATTTTAAAAAAATACAATTTACCACATCATCTGTGGAACAAGCCTGCTATGACCAAAATAACTTGAAATAAGCTCATTAGCTGTGGTTTGCAAAAGAATATTTTCTCTATCTGTTGCATCCCTTTGGGTGTTTTTCCTATATCCACACCCTCAAGGCTCATTGCAATTCCAAATTTAACAACACTGCAAAAAAGGGGATTCTTCTGGGATATCAGATAGGTATGCACAACTGGAAGTTTCTCACAGACAATCAATCCATCACCATAAGTCATGACATGGTCTTTGACAACTCAACCTTTCCCGGCTTCTCTGGCTCTGATTTCAGAAACACCATCCAGCTCTTGGAAGATGAAGTGGATTTGGTGTTACCTTGCAACTATCCCTCCACTTCCGTGCCACCACCCAATTGGTCCATCAATGAGGAACAGCCAACTCCATTAGATCCTCCCGGAAACAATGGCTCTTCCTGAGCTGATGCGCACGTGGAAGAAGTTCAGCCCTCAATCAATCATCCATTGCAACCAGAGAAGCCAGGATGGGAAATTGTCCCGGAACCAGCTGATTGCCCTGCGCTGTGGAAACTTTAGAGGTCAACCCTCAAACATTTGTCCCTTGGTTGCGGAGTCAATAATTCTAGCGTCTGTAAGGTCTGAGGATGCTTCCTTCACAGAGAAAGAAGGGGTGAGAGAGAGATAGAGAGATGGTGATGATGATTTTATTCCTACTCCTTCATCCTTTTTGCACCTCCCCCCCAACTTGCGCTGAGGGAGGCGGCCTTTTACGTCTTCTCCCTCAGCCCTAACCTAGGTACAAGCACAAGAACAATCTGAAAAAAATCAAAGAAGAAACCCTAGACCCAGAACCCTTATCCAATCCTAACCCCTACACCCATAACACCCTATCCCTTCAGCCCGCCTGCCATTACACACATCCAGTTTTTCCTTTGGTGGTGAGGCCCTCCGCTGTGCACTACTCAAAGTTCACCACACTTTTCTGTATCCCCACAACGCGCCATCTGAATATCCCGGTCCCGTGACTGGCTTGCGCTTGGGAGTAGCCTTCCAAGCACATAGCCCTGCAATTTCCCCGCTCTTTCCTCCTCAAACTAACCGCCCAAGAACATGGTTGGGCCTTCTCCATTCCTAAGTCAAATATCTAAGCGGGTTGCGGCCCGTCTCCCTAGTCAGGCCCGACCCGCAGCCGTGTGCTGCCCCCCCCGCCCCTACTGCTGAGACTTGCAGCAGCTTCTGCTAATCCCGCAGCAGCCACTGCTGAAAAAGCCTGCACCCTGAGTGCTGAGCCTGGCCTACCAAATGCTGAGCGCGAAGGCCGCAACAAAGTTCCCAATCCAAGGCTATATAATGAAACCACAGCACCCAAAGAAATTGACCTGAGCATTGGAGACCATAACATTATAAATCATCCATTTTGTTTTGCGCACATATCTGTCTCCAACTCTCATGACCTCTCTTCTCCAGCTATAGCCTTCCTTGCGGGGGCGCAATACCTTGAAGAGTCCATGGATGTACCCCAAACTTTTTCTCAAGCTAGGCAATCCAGAGACTGGGAGAGCTGGCTTAAGGCAATTTAATTGGAATTGGAGGCTATGAAGAAGCTTCACATGTGGGAAATTGTCAAAATTCCCCATGGGGCCCGCCTTCTTGCAACAATCTGGGTGTTCCAAAAGAAATTTGACCAGAATGGGATCCTCTCAAAATAAAAAGAACGCTTGTGTGCCGGGGTTAGCCATCAAGAGGAAGGAATCAACTACAACAAAAAATATGCTCTGATGGGTTTCCCGGCGACTCTCAAGATGGTTCTTGTGCTGGCTGTGAATGAAGGTTTTGACATTCACCAAATTGATGTAAAGAATGCCTTCTTGAACGGGGATCTTGACAAAGAAATCTACCTGCAAACTCCTTCCGGCATGTCTTTACCCCCTGGATACTGTCTGTGTCTAAATAAATTGATTTATAGTCTCAGGAAGGCGCTGCGTGTTTGGTATGCCGCCCTGAAGCAGTTCTTCTCCTCTATTTCCTTTTCTCCCTCACCTGCGGACCCTTTCTGTTTGTGTCACAATTCCCTGGGTGGGAGTTCTGGGTGCATGTGTATGTTGATGATATGGTTATTGCAAGAAAAGATGTAAGCCAATTTAAGCATCTCATCCAGCAGCACTTTGTTATGGAGGACCTCAGACCAGTAAATCACTTGCTCGGAATGCAAATCACCCGCACTGCAGATGGGATTTAAATCAGTCAAGACACGTACACCTTAAAAATATTGAAAAACTTTGGTATGGCAGAAGCAAGGATTGTTGCTACGCCCATGGTACCGCACACCAGGCTTTTGAATGCCTCTGATGAGAAGCAATCCCAATTCTTGGCGCTGGGGGTCAATTATCAAAAGGCCATTGGTTTACTGAACTACCTATTGGTCACGTCTTGCCCCAACATCTCTTTTGCGGTCTTGCAGCTCTCTCAACACCTGGAAAGTCCCAGAATAACTCTCTAGAAGGCCTGTCTTCATCTCCTGCGCTACCTTTGAGGCACCATTGATCATGGTATCAGCATGCAAAAAGGCTCTGGGGACTGAGCAATTTTTACTGACGCCGACTTTGCAAACTGCACCAACACTAGGCATTCTTACACTGGGTTTGTTCTCCGGATAGGGACTGCTATTGTCTCATGGAGTTTGGCGAAGAAGTCTAAAGTCTCCTCTTTGACCACTGAAGCCAAGTACAAGGCTCTCTATTAAGTCATACAGGAGGCCACATGGATTTTGATTCTGCGTCTGTCCTTGCAGCGGCCGTTGCACGGACCGCTTACGGACTACTGTGACAACCAAGCAACCCTAATTCTTGCAAAGAACACAATGTACCAGAGGCTAAGCAAGCACTTCAATACTATGTACCACTGGCTTTGTGAAAAGATCTTTGATGGCACTGTTTTAGTTTCTTACACACCCACTTTGACTATGCAGGCGGATGTGCTGACCAAATCCTTAACGCAGGCTAAGCATGAATCTTGTGTGGAGGCTCTGAGGATGCAAATGATAAAATAAGGGGGGTGTTGAGCAATAACATTGAGCAATAACATTTCAAATTCTGAAATTGTAATTTGAAATAACTTGTAAAGCCTAATTGACGCAACAACTAAATGATGACACTCACAAAAACTCTTACCCTAACCTATTTGTGTAGTTCTTATAACCTTGGTTAGGGATATTGTAGATTGAATTTTCTTTTAATCAACTTGGTTTTTGTTTCTGTTTCTCATTTGTCTTACGATTGGTGTTCTTTCTTATAAACAACTTGTTTTAGGTTTGTGTGTTATCTCAATTTGATATCGTATTAGACCCCGTTCTAAAAGGTTCTGAATGTGATTCAAATAGGTTTGTGTGTTATCTCAAGTTTGATATCCTATTAGACCCCGTTCTAAAAGCTTCTGAACGTGATTCAAATAGACTGATTGTTCAACTTCATTGAGGTGTGTCTGAGGAATATGATTTGATTTAGTGTTAGAACTAAATAAGGATTGTGCTCTTTGTATTATTCATTCAGGTCCACCAACCATTCCAAAAATTGACAAGGCAGGGCTGAAAGCAGAATATAAGATATACTTAACAGGGCGGAAATGATCAATGACAAGCAGATTTTGGGAAGAAATAAATATGTGTACACAGCAAAGAGAAGAGTAAAGAAGTGGAAGAGAATTGAAAAAAAGAAGAAAGAGAACAAGAAGGGAAAGCGGGTGGGGAGGTTTTAGCGGCGAAAGAAGTTGAAAAATTCTGGTTCAGCTATTGGAGCCCAACCAAGACGTCACGGGAATTCGGCCCCTTTCTGTCTAGAGCAGCTGGTCAGGTGATAGGTGGGCTGATTCGGGCAGCTTTGCTAGCTTTCCATGAGAGAAAACGTGAACACCAGGAACACATAGTCAGAGATAAAAAAAACATCGAGACAATCACATTGTTTGATGGTCCTAGGGGTCTCACTAGTGGCCCAGATGTAGAAGACTGAGGATACCCCGACGATGAGCCGAGTTGCTGATTTTAAGGATTGCTACACTGTGATGCAATGTATGATGCCGAGTAATCCGCCTAGTTGTCGTAGGAGAGGAGATTTGCGTATTTTAAGAGGGTTCCACAGAGTGCATGACGTCAAATTCGCAGACAACCGGGAGAGAAAAAACATCATCAGTTGGGCTCCAGCTCGTAAGTTTTGAAAAAGAAAAGCACTAGGTGGAAGTGGGAGCTAGACGTGCGTAGCCGAATCGTATGTTCGGGGTGCAAAGGAACAGGGCAGGTTACTCACTGGCGTCTGTAAGGTGGGGTAACAACATTTTCCCAAATCAAAAAATGTTTCGGCACAGGTGGCGCCCCAAGTGCTTTGATTAGAAATGTTTGAGTCCACCGCTATGCATTGTAATTTTTAATGAAGAATGATAGGGCGCGCATGGTTGGTGTTACATCCGTGGCGAATTGTTTTAGTCAGAGTAGCAAAGAAGAAAAAGATGGGGAAGATGGAAGAATGATTTTCTTACCCCTGAGGTCATTGCCTCCCTTGAAATTCAGTTTACTTTGAACGCAAACGGACTTTCCCTGTTGCGTATTTTCATCTGATGAAGAGTCGCTCAAACATCGAAAAGTGGGGTAACCCTTCGGGTTGACCCATTGCGGGACGTTGGGATCAGAAGGTAGGAACTGTGAGAACGCTGCGGGTAATGTAATGACTAGCTGTGAAATAAGTGCCAGGAAATTTCTCATTGTGAAATTTTTCCTAGTTGACAGAATCGCTTGAGGAACTGTGGTGGTAAAATGTTCACAGATCTTGGTAAGTTGGTTGGGAGGGGTTAATGCGACCCAGATGGTCAGAGGCGGGGGTTTTTATACTGATGAAGACTTGCTTGGTCCTAATTCATCAGCTATTCCAGCAACCAAGTCGACCGATTAAGCTCTGTCTTGAGGCCAGTTCCTCATTGTCAGGGTGCCTTCACAACCTTCGGATGCCGCCACGGCTCGCTGCATTGGGTTACCTCCATTGGGTTGGATTTTATTGGGCGCGTCAACACCACGAGGACAAGTATTGAGGCTTTCCTGGTGCCAACAGCATATTAGCAACGGCACGGTACGAATTGTGGGCGATTTATCTCTTCAGACCAAGACTTCACAATTAAGAGATCAAGCCTTGAGAACAATACAGCTGCAAACGTTTCAGTCCTATCTTCCTAATAATTCGTCGAATTCCCTTCTGGTTTATCCTTTCTCTTTAAAAATAAAGACATTTGTTCCTCACCGACGCACACGACGGGCAATTAGCCCGTATATAAAAGAAAAAGAAAAGAAAAATTAGCTGTCGTTGTGGCCGGCAGCGACATCTGAAGTTTCACAGACTCTTACTGACCCGTGCAACTGCGTCGCCTGAGGTTGCAACAGCAGCAGGCCATTCTGAAGCGACAAATGGCCTTGTGAATAGGGCTGGTGGCAACACCTTTGAGAGCATTTCCAATCGTTGGAGAGCTCGGCTCGTTAGGTAGCGACTCGCTAGCTAAAAAAATAACTAACGAGCATTTTATCGCCCGTGTTTCGCAATCGTGCGATCCATGTGTTAATACTGCAGACTAAAAAAAGATGTAAGATTGCAATCGGGGACATAAAAAAGAGAAGTATCAGACAATTTACTTACATAAAGGTGAACAAAGACAGAGCAACACGTAGTGGGCGACGAATGTGTTTTACGACAGTGAAACTATGTCGGGGAGAACTATCTGAGATGAATGATGAGTGAAGATGAAAAACTGAGACTTTGGATGATAGCAAGTAGTAGGAAAACAATTATTCAAAGTCTTCCAAAGGACACATCAGCAATGAGGAATGTCCGGGTTTATATACAAATTCTTAGGGAAGAAATGTCAACAGCATTGCCAAGGCCATAACAATTCACTAGTCAGGTTGGTAAGAGCATCTACCACCGTCTCAATAAGTCCGCTTGATAAGCAGACTTGTCAAGGATTTATAAATTGAGCCACCATTGTGGGCTTGATAGCGCTCAATAGTTGTCCACAGGACAAAATCCTGTTGAGCCCCACTCTAAGTTTTCTCCCCCCAGCCCTTCCCCTCCATAACTCCACCCTACCATAACCCCCCCTTTCAACTTCATCACTTCCATTGACAACCCCCACCCATTTGACATTGCTTGAAATTGATCTCTTTTTTTTTTTGAAATTAAAATGATGCCAAAGCAATCTTTTTTGCCCTGGTTGGGGGTGGCAGCAGCCCTTATTGAGCAGTTATTGGTGGAAGGGACAATGATGTGACCTTCTTGCCAACTCTTCTATAACTGTTGTATGGGCCCAATTGATTGCAACAAGGGTGAAAATTTGAATTTTGACAGTGGTCTGTAAGAATACAAAAATAACATTTGTCCTCTGGGAATTGAACCCAGGTCTCTCATGTGCATGGCAAATGTACTACCAAATATACTAAGGACACTTGCTTCCCAGTGGTGAAGATATGCTTGTAGAGGTCAATGACAATGTTTTGTGAGGACATGTGATGACTGAGTAACCACCTACAAGCATGCAGGGACTTAGGTCCTGAAGAATGCATGAAAGCATTGATCATATCTCAACATCTTAATCAGGTGTTCAAGCTTGAGTAGGCCAATGATGATCAAATTGAACACATTTGTTATTTGAATGATGCTATACTGATGAAAAAATAATTTCTCAATCAAGCATGATCCAACTTGGGATGGGTTAGTGACCACTAACTAAACCAGCACATATTTTTGGTAACATTTAAAGCCTTCCAACTCAAAATTGTCTTGCAGGTTCCACAATGCAAACACCAAATCAATGGCATGTTCTGGTAGAGGATAAATAAATAAAAAGCTTTTAGAGATCAGAAATGGATTTATCTTTGGAAAGGTGAGAAGACTGGCTCAGCATATGTTGGTACCCAGATTGCATTTCTGACAAATCAACATGGATGCCTCTTATAATCTGATTTGAATGCGGTCAGGGTTTTAAGAGTCTTTTAAGAAGTTGGATAACTGAGAAAGATAGAAGGGTTTGAGATCTGGCTTTGCTTTTGATTTCTCAAAATCATAGAATTTAGATTTTTAGGCCAACAAAGCTTTTTTGTTTGAAGTGGTTCATAGCCTGGTTCTTTGGGGTAGAGAGAATCAAGTTCCTCTTGTGAGATATCATAGGGTTCCAAAGCTAACCATGCCAGATCAGAGGAGAGTGTGCTTTTCAACACTTCAACGATTGGCTTCTGAACAGATGATCCAGCTGGTTTCAAGCTAAGACATAATTCTTTGAGTTCAAGGTCCTCAAGGGGTGCCTCAAGGGATGGAAGGTTGAGAAGATCTGTCTTGGAAGTACACAGTTCAGAATCCTCAGAGCCTGTGCCATTGTGACCAGAATGGGATTGGTAGATAAACGGCTCAATGAAGGCAGGAGAAGACTGATTCATCAGGCCCTGGTAGGAAGTCTTGATTGATTGAGAAAGCCAGCAAGACAGAACTTGGTGCCAGGGTAAATTGTTGGAATCAAGAGTCACACCTGATTTATTGCTGATCCTGCAAATATCCATTCACAATTTGTTTCATGATAATGAAAGGCATCAAAATTGTGGTCAAAGTCCAATTTGACTGTCCCAGGGGATTGGCTGAATTCTAAAATCAGCTCAGCCATGAGAATGCCAAGTAATAATTAAAATTAAAAAATAATTATGACCAGTATGCAAGACAAGGGTAGGAGTAACAACTCCAAAGAGCTTGGTATTATCCATGACCAAGGTGATCAGGAGCCATAGGGTGATCAAGAGGGTGAGTTGGATCATGGCAATCAAGATGGTACATGGAGGGATTGATAGAGCTAGTCTTCTGAAACATCCAATGGGTGTCTTTTCATCATGAGCAGCCTCAAGGGAATATGTTAAGATGGGTAATTGATTGATTTCCTGTTTCCTGAAACTGGGAATCAAAATCCATCAACTTAATTGGCCAAGAATGAGATGAAGAAGAAAAAAGAAGCAGAATAATGATACTTCTAGATAGTTTGTTTTTTATGAGCTCTATGTGGGATTAAGATTGCTCAAATGTGATGCCTGGTTTGCACAAACCAGGAATCACCCTGCAACAAATCTTGTCAAACCTGTGTTGCTTAATTTTCCTTGCCTATTTTGCTCCATGGGGCCATAAAACTGATCAAATTTGATTCCCAGTTTCCACAAAACAACCATCAACATGCATAAATTGAACTGTTCATACAGAGTGAAAGCATTAAATGAAGAAGTGAAAAGAAGCAGAATAATAAGACTTGAAGATATTCTGGTTTTGATGTGTTCTATGGCGCATAACAATTCCCAAAGTTGATTTCTGATTTCCAGAAACCAGGCATCACAGGAAGTGTTATGCCCCCATAGAGGTTGAAACACCACATGATGCAAATTAAAATAAATCTTGTCTGATCTGGAGTGCTGTAAAAACCATTCCTTATTTGGCTCTACAGGGGCATAACACTGCCCAGAGTCAATGCTTGGTTTTTGCAAACTGGACATCAAAACCCATGAATTTTTAAAATACCCTACAGAGTAAATATGTTAGTTTAAGAATTATAAAGAAGACAGACTTCAAAAGAAATGCAGTACATGCTTTTTGATGTGTGCTACAGGGGCATGACAGTTCCCAAAGGATATTCCTGGTTTATGGAAAGCAGGAATCACCTTTGAGCACTGTCATGCCTCTTCAGAGAGTGAAACATCCCACATGATGCCAAGTAAAATGAATCTTGTTAAATTAAACACTTTAACCCAATGATCAGGTCAAATTTGGCAGGCTGTATGTGTTCTGGGAATGTTCTTACTCTACAGGGGCATGACATAGCTGAATGATGATGCCCAGTTTGCGCAAACAAGGCATCAAATGATGGCCACTTTCTTTTTTTTTAAGTATGACACTGATTACTGTCAATAGGCTGGGGTGACATGCTTAAAAGGAGGATATCACAGCCAATTGATGATGCCTGGTTTGTGTAAACCAAGCATAAGCTTACAGATCCTTGGGGAATTGTTTGGCTTGCTAGTAATGCTCTGTGCTCATAACCTGATGCAATAAAACTAGGCCTAGGACAGAGAGAGAATAGAGTGGAAAGGATGATATTCATTACACACTCAGTGATGAGAAGAAAGGAAAAGAAAACAGAGAGAAGGAAGGAAAGAGAGTGATACTCACCTAGGCCGGAGAGAGAATATAGTGGAAAGGATGGAGAGGAAAGGTTCCACTCTATGACTCAGCCCAGGTGAGATATACAAGGCTGAGATGTCACTGACTGTGAAATAAGATGTGAAAGTGATGGAAGCAGAGAACAAGAAGGAAAAAGGAAAACAGAAACACTGGACTACTCCAACTCCCCCCCTTGCTTACAACCATGAGAACACCAGAAAGAAGGAAAAAAAATCCTAGATGAGACCAAGACAAGAGAGTTGAGAGGTGAAAGCAACTTGAGAGAGAGACTTGGTGAGGAGGTCAGCCGCCATATCCTTTGTTGAGACATCGAGAACAGTGACACGCCGCTTTTTTACACACTTCTGTATGAAATGGAAAGGGGTATGGATGTGTTTTGTGCGGGAGTAATGTTGAGGGTTTTTCAAGAGAGCTTCAGCACTGGCATTTTCAACATGAAGGGGAGTTGAAAAGCGAGGTTGGAGTTTAATCTCATTTAGCACATGATGGAGCCACAGCGCCTCTTTACACAAATCAGACATGGCCTTGTATTCAGCTTCCATGCTTGAGAGAGAGACGGTAGTTTGTTTCCTCAACTTCCACGAGATCACACCCTCACCAATCTTGAAAACGTATGACAAGGTTGACCTGCGGTCTGAGAGACTTTCTTCCCAGTCGGAATCAGAGTAACCCGCACAAGTCAGAGCACCACCAAGTCAAAGACAGAGTGTTTTGGTGGAAGCAAGATATTTTAGGATTCGGAGAGCTGCATGCCAGTGAGCTAGTGAAGGATCCCGAAGAAACTGGCAAAGAGGATTTACTGAGAAACTGATGTTGGGACGAGTACACTGAGAGGCCCAGAGCAGAGCACTTTTTTGACAGATTGCGGGTGATGTTGATTGAGAGAAAATGATGGAGGTCTTCATTGGCTGCGATCTTGAACAACAAGGTGATTGTTTGAGACCGTAGATGGACCTATGCACCTTGAAAACCCAGTCACGACGTTCAGGATCTTCAAAGCCTACCGGTTGCTCCATGTAGACCTGTTTTTTGAGTTTGCCATTGAGAAAGGCAGTTTTGAAATCCACTTGTCGGCCAACCCAGTTGTTCACAGCAAGGAGAGAGAGAACCAGACGGAGAGTTTCCAAATGAAGAGTTGGGGCAAAGATTTTGTTGTAATTGATACCTTTCATTAGATCTGAGAACCTTCCTTCCAACTGGCCTCGGTGCTAGCTTCCAGGTAGAAATTGCTAGCAAAGAGGAGAATTCTTCATTAGCCGCTTTCAACCAACATTGCTTTCCCCAAAGTTTCAACAGTTGATTCCAATTGGCCGGAGTGGATGGGTTGCAGTTGTCCGTTGCCGCCTTTGACCATTCACCAAATTGGTTTGGTTGTTTCTTTGTCCTAGTGGAACGTCAAGCTGGCGGGGGCGGATGCTTCAACGGTGAAGAAGGAACTGGCTTTGGTTGATTGGAGGAATTGGATGGTGAAGAGATCACAGGAAGAGGAGGAGAGGCAGAAGGTGGAGTTTTGACTGGAGGATGAGGTTCAAGTGGAGCTGCGGAGGATGTAGGTTGAGAGACAGGCGGAGCATGAATGGAAGCTTGGAGACAACAATTGAAACAAGGCTGAAGAGGAATGTCAAGAGGGGGGAGATCCATGGAGGATGCAGGAGAACAAGGTGGTGGAGCATTTGCGTCTTCAAACAACAGAGGTGAGGGAATATCTACCAGGGCAGGCGGAGATGAGATTGGAGAATCAGACAAGGGAAACACAGAGTCATCAAAGAGAACATCACGCGATTTGACAGGAGCCCAATGCATTGTATCCCAACGGCAATATCCGTTACCATCCGGTAGATAAGACAGAAGTATGGCAGGATTGGATTTTGGATCAAGCTTCTTTTGGTTTGCTTCAGGTATTTTGTACCAGACTCAACAACCAAAAGGATGAAGATATCCAACTGGGGGAAATTTCAGTGAAAGGGTGTCATGGGGTGATTTGAATTGGGCAGGAGTTTTGCTGGGAATAGAGTTGAAAGTGAACAGAAGATGATGGAGAGCATTGGCCCAGAAGGTTTTCTGGAGACTGGAGGAAAGAAGAGAGCATTGTAAGAGATTTCCAATGGTCTTGTTTGTCCTTTCAGCAACTCCATTCAGTTTGGGAGAATGAGGTGGACCAGGGAAATGAGAGATACCGTGGATTGAGAGATAGTTTTTGAATTCTACTGATATGTATTTGCCACCATTGTCCAAGGGTAGAGACAGGATTTGACAAGAGGCCAGTTTTTCAAAAGTTGATTTGAATATTTTGAAGAAGTTGGGAACATCGGACTTG
The DNA here is from genome assembly GCA_025617555.3 of Puccinia polysora. NCBI lineage: Eukaryota > Fungi > Basidiomycota > Pucciniomycetes > Pucciniales > Pucciniaceae > Puccinia > Puccinia polysora. The sequence continues at coordinate 34,937,659 of CM062623.1, read as the reverse complement.
TGTTTGATAGGAAAAACAGATAAATATTTGGAAAAATTGTTGACAAAGTTTACAAAGAACTTGTAAACTTCCCTGGAATGTTCTTCCATTGTAGCACTTCTATCTTTTTTTTGATGGTTGGCCCAATGCCATTTGAGTTGAGGTATTATTTGAGCGGTCAAAGTCCTCTGAAGCCGGCAGGTAGTACAGTTTGTTCTTTCTGTACCCTTCACCAATGGGAGTGGAGGTGAGATTGAAGTCGTTGGTGTTGTAGATTTCGCACCGTTCCTTTTTGAACACCACCATTCAATTGTTGTCACAGAGGCTTGAAACTGAAATGAAAGGTTTGTGTAGTCAAGTAACAACAAGAGCCGGGAGACTGGTGTCAGGGATTGCCTTTGGGAGGGTAAATCCAAAATGAGTCGCCTGTATGTTTGAGCTTTCCACAAGTCGGACAACGCAATTGGTGGGAAGAGGGTTGACCATGCAATTGTTCTTCTTTGGAACCATTGAGATAGAGCAGCTGGATTCAATGCTTGCGTCTTGTACTTTAGCCATCATAGCTGCTGATTCAACCTCAATAGGGAAGGTGACCTTGGTAGCAGAAGCTTGAGCTGGTTGATCCAAGTGGGAATCTGGGTAATTGTAGTCGCCTGAGTCAGATGAGTTGGACTCCACTTTGATGTCATCTTTTTGGTTTCCAAGAGCTACAACTGAGGTACGACCAGCCTTCTCCTTTTGAGGTGGTTGGTTGCGCTTTGAACTTTGGTTTGAGGAGCAATTTTTCCTGGGTTGATTGTGGCAATGTTGCTGATTTGCAGGAGAAGAGGACGAGTGGTTTCACAAGATCTTTGCGGCAGTTTTGCAAACTTCCAGATTGTGACCCTGCTGTTTGCAAAAGGAACAGAAAAGAGCACCATCATAGGGTGGACAACAGGGATGGGAGTGATTTCCCAAAGAGTTCACTTTGGAAGCTGACTCAGGTAGAGGAGCGTCATCATTTTGTGTCCTCCGTCAAAGATGTTTGGCCTTGAGTGCTTGAACCAGCTTGATTGGATTGACTTTTGGTTCATTCATCATAGATGAGACACACAACAACCAATTGGAAGGAAGGGAGGTGAGGATTTTGTAAGCTAGGATATCGTTTGGAGTGAGAGGATTTTCTGAGGAAAGAAGAGCGTTAAGATGCTCAAACAATTTTAGCATTTTGTCCAGATGACCCAAAATATTGTCATTGTTGAGTCAGAAGCTGTTGAGCTTGCAAAGCCAGTACATCTTTCCGCCTGATGAGTTATCTTGATGGGCTTCCTTGAGAGCTTCCCAAAGACCTTGAGCATCCTTGTCAAATTGACAAAAAAAATCAAATGTTTGAGGGATGAATCATCCTCAAAACAACAGCTACAATAGCCATGTTGTCCTGCATCCATGTTGCCTTCTTTTGTAACGTCTGAGCAGGATTTTCTTCTGGGCCAATGATGTAGCCCACCCCCTAGCGTTGAAATGGATATTCAGAATCCAACTCCAGTTGATATAGTTGGATTCTGGGCCGGGCGCTTTGAGTTGTTCAACTCCGGACAGTTTGAGAGTGGGGTGATTTACAAGATTGATCAACACTACAGGAGACGGAGAAGTCATGATGTTCTTTGCTTTATTGGTAAGCTTATGGATCCTTGAGAAATTGTTTGGCTTGCTAGTAATGCTCTGAGCTCATAACCTGATGCAATGAAACTAGGCCTAGGCCGGAGAGAGAATAGAGTGGAAGGGATGATATTAATTACACACTCAGTGATGAGAAGAAAGGAAAAGAAAACAGAGAGAAGGAAGGAAAGAGAGTGAGACTCACCTTGGCCGGAGAGAGAATAGAGTGGAAAGGATGGAGAGGAAAGGTTCCACCCTATGACTCAGCCCAGGTGAGATATAAAAGGCTGAGATGTCACTGACTGTGACATAAGGTGTGACAGTGTCACACGACCACCCCACGTACTATAGGGCAATTCTTAGATGATCGTGAGCGCAAAGGAAATGCCAAGTGCGAGGGCAAGTGCGAATAGCAAGACCCAGTTGCAAAGTGCAAACTTGGTTATTGCCACTCAACAAACGGCAAGAGGAATGGAATGTGTTCCAACGAAGGAAACCCAACCTGAGTCCAATATGATAACTAGGTTGTAGCAGAATGCAAGAACATATGAAATTAACTAACTGAGGAGACAATCATTAGGCAAGGGGATAGCCCTTATAAGGTAATCCAAAGTGACTAGATAAAACCTGGTGATGAGCTAACTACAGTTGAAGCGGTGAGGCAATGAATGACAGGAACAGGATAGGAAATGAAGCAGTGGTATAGATCCGAGGTCTTAGCGTAAGTGCAAGACAATAGAATCTGAGCGTACAATTGCATGACAAATTGGGACAGGAGCGAGTGATGTTGAAGGTAATGCAAATGAGAGGTAATAGTGTATGCAGGGTAGGGACTAGTCCAATTGCAAACTATACAGTAGTGATGGCTTAGTTAGACGTAGATGCGAATTAACAAACAATGCATGACCTAAGATGGAAGTCCAAGGCTGTTGATTGGCCAGGGAAGGAGATTGGATCTCATAATGGATGGCCGTCTGGTATGGAGTTAACCGCGAAGTTTGCAAGTATATACTGTGATGGTTGCCAAGATTGGAAGGTCAGCGCAAGCCAGAGGAAATAGCGGATTGCACCATTGATGTTGTGCTTTTATTTGTGTCACGCTTTTAGACTGAGGTAGATGGTACTGAGGAGAGGACATGTCAAAGTGGTGAAGACAATAATGCTTAAGTCCGAAGTGTGACAGTTGCCCAGGTATAAAGACGCAAGCTCCTGCAAGCGTTCAGATAAATTTTCCCATTGATTTCAAGTCGTTAATTATCACTGTATACCCTTATACGTTATTTAATTTATTACCCAATAGATTTATAAATTTTATAAAAATGTCGTCATTGTTGTCCCGCCGTTGCAAAAACTGTATTCGCCGCAATGAGCAATGTATTCCTAGTAATGCCGTCCAAGGCCTTTGAGGCAAGTGCGAGCGATGTTGCCTTTGCAAGGTGGCATGCAATTTCCCTATAAATTTTGAGTTGACTGTTGAGGGTCCTTTGGAATCATCAAGGGAGATGCAAAGTCATAGGTCCGCGCCAAGGGTTAATTATGAGATACCACCATTTCCAGTGATCAAATACTTGGGGACTCAAGTTCCTGGTAATTACTAATCTGGATTGACTAATGATCATAAAATAGTAACTAATTTTGCTTGTTTTGCTAGTTTTGCCCCGTTTCCAAAGATATACTATTAACACACCACCACCACCACCACCTTACTGGGGACCACCGACTGAACTCCCGGGGGCCCAGATGAATGCTGAGGTGCAAGGCAAAGTGTCCGGTGCGGAAAAAGTAGGAGTTAAAACCAAGGAAGCAAGGGAGGGGGAAGAAAACAAAGCGCAAGGAGAAGCGGGAAATGGAGGAAACGAAAGTGGAGAAGATGAAAATGGAGCGGGTGAATTAGAAGAAGGGAATGAAGGAGATGGAAGGGATGGAGTGGATGGGACGGAAGGAATGGAGGGCCGAGGAAAAGCGGATCCGGTGCCAGTCGTAGGGCCGGTCAAAACTGATGTGAGGCCCCTGACGGATGATATTGTAGAAGGCACGTCGGGTGGCAAAAGGAAGAGAGCGTATGAAGAGCTCTTGGAGGAAGGCGGATGGAATGCTTGGACAAAGCAAGCTTGGAATGCAAGGTGCAAGGAGATCATCAAGAGGCACATCGTAACAGAAGTGCTGGTTCTCCAAAGAATTTCCACATTGATCAATGATGAAGACCTGGATTCTTTTCAATCCATGGTTGCGGAATTGACAGAAAATTGGGAGGATGCGGAGAAAGAAATAAAAGAAACTTTGTAATTAAAAATATATATTCTCTTTTTTTTCATTATTATAAATAGAAATATTATTATTATTATTTTTTTTTTTAATAATAAGGAATGAAGTTTTTTTATTTAGTAGAAATGAAAGGAAAATGAGAAAAAGAATAAAACGGGAGGAATTAACTGATGGGATGATGGTGTAAAATAAAATGGGTTTTGATGAGATGGAATATGAGATGAAATGGGATTGAGTAAGATAAAATGTGGAATGGAATAAAATGAATTGGATGGGATGAAATGTGGAATGGAATGGAATGGGATTGGATGGGAAAGAATCATGGTTGTCGAGGTTTGCAAGGGTAGCTTGCATTGAAGTCTTGAATCAGATTGGGTGAATTGCTAAGGTGATGGGCTGGTTCCCACAAGGTGCGATCTTTGTTGGACTGAAACCCAGACCATTCAACAAGGTATTGAAGTTTTCCTTTGCGTAACCTGGAATCCAGAATACGGCTTACTTCCCACTCTTGATGATCAAGGACAGTGACCGTTTCAGGAGGGGGATGAGTCTTGCCCCGGTATAGGACTCAAGCTGGCTCTAGGAGAGAAACATGAAAGACTGGGTGGATACCTTGCCATTTTGCAGGCAAAGTAAGTTTAAAGGCGTTAGGGGAGATGACTGATTCTACTTTAAAGGGGCCAAGCTTTCTGTTGGAGAGTTTGCAAGTTGGGCGAGTGCTGCAAATGTTGCAAGCATAGAGCCATACTTGATCTCCTACTGAAAAGGTTGGAGCCAAAGTGCGAGATTGGTCTGCTTGCTCCTTATAGCGCTGGTTTGCTTCTTCGAGGTTGGTTCAAAGTTGCAATTGAAGGGATTAAATTTGTTCAAGGTAATTGGTAGAAGGTTGAGAAGGTGCTACCTGAAGGGAAGAGAAAGTTGGGTTTCTACCATAAAGAGTTTGGAAGGGCAAATGTTGGGTGGAGGAATGAGTGGAGTTGTTGTAGGCAAATTTGGCTAGTGGGAGCCATTGCGACCAGTCGTCTTGTTGATAGGGGACATACATTCAAATATATTGTTTGAAAATCTGATTAACTCGCTCGTTTTGCCCATCTGTTTCCGGGTGGTAAGCTGTTGATAAATTGCAAGTGATCTTCAAATTTTGGCATAGCAAGGTCCAGAAGCTTGAGACAAACAGAGATCCACGATCACTAACTATATTATCAGGGAGACCATGTTTCAAAAATACATATTCTATGAACAAGTTAGCTAAGTCTTCTGAAGAGGCCGTCACATTACTGCGTAAAAATAAAGCCATCTTTGAGAAGCGATCTACTATTACTAGAATAGCATCATATCAAATAGAAGAAGGTAATTGAGAGATGAAATCCATAGACGGCGAGTGCCAAGGACAAGGCGGAACTGGAAGTGGCTGGAGCAGCCCATACTTCCGGTGTTTCAAGGACTTGTTACGATTGCAATCATAGCACGCGCTAAAAAAGTCTTTTACTTCTTTGGTCATACCAGGCCAGTAGAAGTCTTGTGCAATCAATTGGTAGGTTTTATCCTGCCCATGATAACCAGCAAGCGGAGAATTGTTCCGTGAATTGAAGATATCTAACTTAATGCAAGAATTATCTGGTACTACTATACAATTATCATAGACTAAAAAGTCATTATCATCAATACTGTAACTACTATCTAATAAGTTCGCACTTTTGCAAAGTTTGATGCGCTTTGGATTGTTGCATTGAGATTGTCGGAGTTTGGAAGCCAAATCTTGTAAACAAGCAATGATTGCACTGAGTTGGGCAGATTGGGTTGAGAAGAGTGTCCCAACGTTTTCAGGGTTGTTTTTGGCGAAGGTGCTCCCCCCCCTGGGTAAACATTGTCCCAACGTGATAAAGCATCAGGAACTACCGCTTGTTTCCCAGGACGGTACGTGATTTTAAAGTGGAACTTGGAGAGGTATTTGGCCCATTGTGCCTGTCTACATGTGAGGACTTTTGAGCTCATGAAATACTTCAAAGAATTATGATCAGTTAAAACCTCAAAGGATTCCCTCAGACTCAAAAGGTATGAACGCCATTTTTTCAAGCAATAAACAATTGCAAGAAGTTCCTTGTCATTAATCTCATAGTTAAGCTCTGCAGAAAGCAACTTGGGAGACTCGAAAGCTACGGGATGAAAGAGAGAAGTGGAAGAAGAAAACTGCAAGATTACTCCTGCAATTGCATAGTAGCTTGCGTCTGTTTTGACAATAGTGCGAGCTAGCTTGTTGAAGTGAGCAAGTATTGGAGCAGTGGTGAACGCTTTCTTCAGAGCTTTGAACTACAAAGAAGCTTGTTTGTTAAAAAAAAAGGAGTTTCTTTTTGAAGAAGGTTAGTAAGATTCACGGTTTTTTTGGCGTAATTCACAATAAACCTTCTATAGAAATTACTGAAACCAAGGAAAACATGAAGAGATTTAACCAAAGAAGGTGGGGGCCAGTCCAATATGCGTTTGCACTTGGCTGGGTCCATCAATAGTCCTTGCTGCAAGACTACGACACGTAGAAAATGAAGAGAAGAGGAAGGGAACTCGCACTTAGAGGCTTTTTCAAACAGGTCATTCTTGCAAAGTTGCTGTAGCACCTCTCGCACATGTGCGATGTGATCTTTGAGGTTCCTTGAGTAGACTAGTATATCATTGAGATATACCACGAGGTATTTACCTACAAGATTGGAGAAAACGTTGTTGACAAAATGTTGAAAAGTGGAAGGAGCATTACAGAGGCCAAAAGGCATGACGGTATACTCATAACTGCCAAACCAGTTTGTCATTGCAGTTAAATACTCATGAAATTTCTTAATGCAAATTAGGTTATAGGCACCTCAAAGGTCTAACTTTGAGAAATATGTAGCTCCATGGAAGAGGGTGAGGAGATGTGACATAGACGGTACTGGATATGCATTCTTCTGGGTTGCCTGGTTCAGTTTGCTGTAGTCAACACAAAGGAAAAGTCCGCCGTCCTTTTTTGGAATAAATAGGACAGGTGAACCAGTGTTCGAATCGTTTGGTCAAAGAAATCCTTTTGCTACATTTTTGGCAATGTTGTCTTGAAGCGCAATGGATTCTTGCCTCGAGAGAGAGTAGACTGGTCCTGGTGCTGGAGGTGGGCCAATAAGTTCAATCTTGTGATTGTAAGGACGGGATGGAGGCAGTTTATCTGCTTTTGCAGCTGAAAAGACGTCAGCGAAGTCATGATAAACCAACGGTAAAGACTCTCAAATGATTTCTAAATCTTCAATCTTGTCATCTTTGAGCACTGGGTTTGAGGTACTGGCATGGTGCGAGAGGATTAGGGAGCTCAAAATACAATGTTTTGTTGGTGTCTTTTTCTCTTCGAAGGAACAAGAAAGAGGTAAGCTGGATAGGTAAGCAATAACTCCTAAATCTGAAGAGGGAATTTGGGAATGAAGGTTGGGATATTGCAAATCTCCTGGCGGAAAAGTGTCATCCAACTCAATGACAGTTTCAGGTAGGCTGTTTAATTCCTGATTTATGGAAAGTTTAGCGCTCTGGGGGTGCAAGGTTTGAAGGTTAATTACTCCTTCTAGCCAATTCACATCCGCATTCCAGTAAACTAGAAAATCATGGCCTAGAATGGTATCATCCATTCCGGATATAGCCAAGACAAATAAATCCCATTCAAAGCTGGGGAAATTGGAGAATGCAAAGGTCCATTTTGCCTTTTGGGAAAACCAATAAGACGGTTCAGTTGCACTACTTACTAAATAGATAGGAAATTTATCTATCTTGGAACGCATAAGAATTTTGGAAGTGGCAAAAGATTCACTGATGAAGGAAACATTAGCGCCAGAATAAAGTAATACTTGATAAGGAGTGTTGTTGGAATGGAATGGGATAAATCTCGAACTTGGAGCACCTACTGACTCGCAAGTGCAAAGATTTACTCACGGTGATTTAGATAATGTGTAGTTTTCCTTGCGAGTATCAGAAAAACTACAAGCTAATTTTTTGACTGCTTAGCCTCTTCACGCACTAACCGCTTTGCACAGCTGTCGACATCATGTTTACCTCCACAATACATCCACAGCCCGTTCTTTTCCCTTTGCAGCCGTTCCTTTCTTTGAAGCATCCCGGTTTCTTTGTCCAAGAACTTTGGAGTTTCGGCAACGGCTTTCCCTTTTGAGTTGAAGTTCGAAGTTGGGGTTGGTTTGGATGGTTTTGGGTTCCTCGTTTTTTGCTTCGAGGAGTCTTCCACCCTCGGAGCCGAGGTGGATGGTCCACGGTTGTTTTGCCAAGATCAATTCTTGTCATGATAGCCATTATCAAGCTCAATCACCCAATCAATTAGCTGCTGAAGCGAGGTTGTCTTATGACCCCCAACTGCAAGCTGTTCAATCAAGAGTGCCGGTAGACCCTTTTGGAAATGGAATAGAAGAGCGGCCTTGTTCCACTGGATACAAGACTGCAAAATTCAAAAATGAGAAATATAAACGGAAGCTCTACTATTCTCCTTCATAACTAAACTATTAAGTTTGTATTTGGTGTTTCAAACTTAATTGGGATCGCCAAACAGGGTGAAAAGTTGTTGCTTGAACCTGTCCCAGTTGTTGAGAATACAAGTGGGACTGTTGTTGGACAAAAGTTCGAGGTATGGTTTGAACCACTGCGAGGCTCTACCTCCTAAGAAGGCCAAAGCATACATAACTTTATGTCTATCAGAAGGGAAATTGTTGGAGTCGTTTGAAAAGATGATTTTACAAGACTGCAGTTAGGATCTAAGTTTATGAGGGTGTTCTCCCGTAAAGTGATTGGGTTGTTTCATGCCCGGAGTGCGAAAGCCATGAGTGCTTGGACTAGATTGCTGGGCACCATGAGTGAGGGCCTGGATCAATGTCGAAGGCAGGGTTGGGGCATCGGGCTTGGGAGCAGTAGTGTGAACCCCTGGTCCACCATGAGTTGAGGTTTCATCGGAAGAATGGTCGGAGTCTGTGAATTCTGCGAGAGGGTCCATTGGAGCATCCCGTGGAGGAGCCCAAGGATCATTGAGAGGTTCCACAGATGGCGATTTAGAAGGAGGAACTGGATCTAAGGGTTGTTGGGCCTGAGGAGCGCTGGTTCTCCCTAACTGATGGATCTCATCATTGTAAGGGGCGAGGGAAGCGTTCCCGGTTGAGCGAGTACGTGACATCAAAAAAGAAGAATTCTACTATAGGTTGGCAGGCTACAATAGATGAGTTGAGTTAGTTAATTTACTGTCACACAACCACCCCACGTACTATAGGGCAATTCTTAGATGATTGTGAGCGCAAAGGAAATGCCCAGTGTGAGGGCAAGTGCAAATAACAAGACCCAGTTGCGAAGTGCAAACTTGGTTATTGCCACTCAACAAACGGCGAGAGGAATGGAATGTGTTCCAAAGAAGGAAACCCAAACTGAGTCCAATGTGATAACTAGGTTGTAGCAGAATGCAAGAACATATGAAATTAACTAACTGAGGAGACAATCATCAGGCAAGGGGATAGACCTTATAAGGTAATCTGAAGTGACTAGATACAACCTGGTGATGAGCTAACTACAGTTGAAGCGGTAAGGCAATGAATGACAGGAACGGGATAGGAAATGAAGCAGTGGTATAGATCCAAGGTCTTAGCGTAAGTGCGAGAAAATAGAATCTGAGCATACAATTGCATGACGAATTGGGACAGGAGCAAGTGACGTTGAAGGTAATGCAAATGAGAGGTAATAGTGTATGCAGGGTAGGGAATAGTCCAATTGCAAACTATACAGTAGTGATGGCTTAGTTAGACGTAGATGCGAACTAACAAACAATGCATGACCTAAGATGGAAGTCCAAGGCTGTTGATTGGCCAGGGAAGGAGATTGGATCTCATAATGGATGGCCGTCCAGTATGGAGTTAACCGCAAAGTTTGCAAGTATATACTGAGTTGGTCGCCAAGATTGGAAGGTCAGCGCAAGCCAGAGGAAATAGCGGATTGCACCATTGATGTTGTGCTTTTATTTGTGTCACGCTTTTAGACTGAGGTAGATGGTACTGAGGAGAGGACATGTCAAAGTGGTGAAGACAATACAGACAGTGATGGAAGCATAGAACAAGAAGGAAAAAGGAAAACAGAAACACTGGACTACTCCAACATTTCATGCACCCGTAGATAGAGCAGGATGATGCTCAAAATTCCATGCTTGGTTTGTGGAAACAGGGCTTTGTTTCTTGGCCATTTTATGCCCCTGTAGAAAGCTAAATGCAATGAAGGTCTCAAGAATGTTATAATCTACCCAAAACTGGGATAGAAATGCAGTAGCTTAATTATTTGTGAATTAATCTTTATCACATGGCTTTTTTGCTCATGAGTGCACTTCTTTGGTTCTATATTCATGGTTTATTGGAGATCCCACCCTCTATGCATATATTTATAATAATTAAACCTGTCCCACAACTTTTAAATTAATTTTTCACATGATTTTCATTTAAATAACACCCATTTCAAATTCCAAAAGATTTTCCACACTAGTACCATCCCCCTCCCTTGTCAACACATCACCTTTCTTATTCCTCCAGAAAATCCCATACTCACAATGCAGTTGATTAATCATACCCCATTCTGTGTTTGCCTTGATGAGGTTCTTCTTGCTGAAATAACTATCCCAGCTCTCCCATAAGTGCTACATAGCAAAGGAACCTATTTTGAATCATTATAAACCAGAGATAATAATTTAAATGTCTACATACCAGATCTTCATTTCCATTTAGGAGTCCTTGCTCCTCCATGTGACTAAATAATTTTACCTCCCCTCATACCTCCCACCGGCTATGGACCATGTGTTCATTGGCAGGAAATGATGAGGGAACTGCCTCATCCAATTCTCTTTGTGGAAACAATTATCCATTTTGGTTTTTCCAAAATTAACACATTTAAAGTTTCTCTCCTTCTATTATTTCATGAACAAAATATATCAGAAATACTTGAAAAGCTTCTTTTTGCTCATTCAATCATCAAAAGAACCCTCAATTAAAACCCTTCAAAACACCAGGGATAACCACTGGCCAAGCTACCATCCCAAAGGCTACAAAGTCCTTCACCTCTTGAAAAACCCTCCTATTATCCAAAACTCCTTGAAATACAAAGTGGATTTGATCTCAATCCCACCCATCCCAATCCACAAATAGTCACCACCAAACTCCTCCCCAACCATGATCAAGGACTTAAATTCTGGCTTGATTGTGAATCACAACATTCTCCCTCTGCTCTGGCCTTGTGGCATAAATGAAAGATGAATGCCTGGCACATTTGGAAAAACAACATCAGCGGCTCAAGCTTGGCTCTACTTGATCCAAAATATTTTCCATCGACTGCTTTGGGCTCAATACTGGCTGATGATATTGTTCTTTGGAAATCTTTACAAGCAATATCCCTTATTTGTCACACTATACCTGAATCAAACTCTTTTTTCAAATCACTAAGATAACCCTCCAGCAATTCTAGGTCATCAGGAAACTCCCATCATATGCCCAACCTGCCTGATACCAAACAGGGCAAAAAAACTCAGGGAACATTTATCCCCTCACACCATCAACCACCTGATCTACCATGGATGTGAAATGCATTATTTCAGTCCAGATGCCCTCAACTCAGCCTGGGTCATCATCACCACTTATCCCCTCATGGCATCTACTCATGAGAAGGCACAGAAGGAATGCAAACTTTCTTATTTATTCATCTATTTTTATTGTTTCAGGGTAATCCTTGATGAGGCAAAGTAAGTATCACTGCCAATAAATGCAATCCCTGAAACTGATCATCTATCATTTGATAGAAAAATAAGTGGAAAAAATAGAATGATGACTCAAGAAATCTTTGTATTTAGAGCTCAAAAACACCTATGCCACATTGGGACACCAGTCCAGAACCATCTAAAGAACCTGATGTCATTGCTGGCATTTCTCTGCACAGATATGGAAGAATCTTAAAAACTTTTTTGAAAAATACTTCTAACCCATCCCAAGCTTGGAAATGTAAAACCACTCCAACTCATCTTGTATTTCCTAGTTCTCAGGAGAATCAAAGGGGATGAGTTTGATAATCTACTAGATGAAAAACATCAAGTTATTCACACACCCCTGGAAACCTCTGCAAAAGAATATTACAATATTAAACTTGACATCTTTTTTGAATCAATCCAAAAGAAAGAGTCACATTTCCATAAAGGTGCAAAGGTTCATGTATTCATCACTAGAATTCAGGAACTCTGTGGAATCTTTTATCATCCCTTGTTGGCCAAATCAAATCTGGTTCTCACATCATCTGTTCATTTTGAAACACAAGTGAAAGAAGAATATTCCAATACTTCAAAAGGTGGTATAATTCAAGATTGAGTCCACCCTGCTGTGTGTTTGGAGAGCTCAAAAATTGAAAAAATAATCAACATGATCATGGATGAATTGGAGAAAAGGCATAGCCCAAGCCATATTGTGGTGTTTTCTTGTTGGACAAGGTTTCTTCATTTATAAGAATTCCCCCAGATAAGCTTCAATGTTCACAAAGATGCTTACCATGTTTTTCAAACAATATTCAATTGTCAGAATTCAGATTGCTTTGAGTCATAAAAAGATAAAATATTTCAACTTGAATGGTATCATCAAAGCTACAGAGGAAAACAAATGCCTTGAAGATTTTTCCAGCAGTACCTCAACCCAAACACAACTGGCTTCCATCCAAGCTGCAGGTGTGGGTATCAAAATCACATGTGCAAAAATTGTTTTTATCATGGTATGTGGTCCATTCTTTCTTTAAAATCATCTAAACTAGCTCATAATCCACTTCCACTAGGAGAAAAAATGGAATCCCCCAAACCAGGCTCAGGCGGTAGATTGTTTTCATAAATTGGGCCAGAAAAAAACAGTGCGTGTTTATTATATGATTGCTCCAAAAACAATTGAGGAGAATATTCATAAGGTGAGATCCTGTTCACAAGCAATTGTTAAGAATAAATGGAGTTGATGTTCTCCTAATGTTGATTCAAGTTCAAAAGATAAAGGAAAAAATAACAGAGTAAGTACAATCACTATTATTCAACCAATCAGGAAATCCCCGCCATCAAACTAATTTTTTCTTGTTTTTCAGATCAACCATCAGTACGACTAATGATTAGAGAGGGATATTTCTGATACTCCAGGAGGAGGAATAATTTTCTTTAATCATGTATGAAATATATTTCAAGTGATGAATAAAAGATGTAAAATAATTTTTTCAAAAGATTTATTTATTATTTATGCTGAAGGGGTTCCATCATTCTTGATCACCTCAATATCTTGTATTTTTGAAGAAGTTATTGTTGCAGGCTGTAGTTTATTGAGCCAATTTTGATTTTAAAATTCTTGAGATAATTTGGCTTGAATCCTTTGATTGACCTCAAATTGTGTGGAAAATTTCCTATCAAAAAACTTGGGCTGCCTTTTTGCCTTACCAATACAGCTTCCAATGAATATTTGATGGTCAATGCTTTCCATCAATTGGGAAGCTCTTTCTGAACTCCATTCAAATTGAATCTTCCTTTGAACAGTTATGCCATTTTTTTCACCTCTCCTGTATCAGAGCACACTGCAGGATAATTGAGCTTTACTGGAAGGGCCACATGATTGTTTTCATCACACCATTTCTGCCTCCTGTCTGCTGGATACAAATTTTAATCATACATTGTCAGTTTAGTTCCCACAAGTGTGAGATTGAATGGCTCACTCTTTTCCTTATTTTTGAAGAACTTTTTTTGGCCTTTCTATTTTCAACAGCAAACTCTCCACTCCTTTGGATCAATATACACTCACCCTGTAAATGAAGAAATTAATTTTCAACAGCACGGATGGAATGGAATGGTTCTTTTGGTCAGGGGACCATAAGATGTTGGAGTATTATGTTTTCTGCTGCTAGCCATGATCCCTCCAGCTAGTGCTTTATTGACTCATAAATGCTTTCTCATTTGCTTACTCCATATTTCCTCATCTTGTCATTTATCCATATAGTTTCTTCCATGGTTGATTAGTCATCAAGTGCATTAGGCCCCCCGTGAGGGGCTCTCTAGTTGTCTACTTAAACTGGTCTTTTCCAGGACCTTGCAATTCACTCATTGACTTTGTTTCTTACAAATCCGGTCCTCAACTTTCTGAGTTGAGTAAGAGTCCCTGATCCAATCATTGACTTCAACATGTTATGAGCCCAGAGAACCACCTATTGTGCTGTCTCTGTTTTGCTTCAAGTTAATCCTCTTAGTGTGGTAGCTCTCAAATTATCCTATTGTTACTTGCATCTACCCTTTATCAAGTGACCTTCATTGGTCATCTTTACTCTATGGTGGTAGCTTAATCGTCTTTCTATTAATGATTGTCCCTGCCCTCTCATCTGAACTGATCATATTGATCACGCTTATTAGTCACCTTCATGGTTGTCCCTGGTAGCACCACTGTCTTTCTATTACTGACCGTACCTCCCTTCTCATCTGACTGATCCTATTTATCACCATCAATTAGTGACCTTCATTGGTCTTCTTCACCCTTACTGCAACCTTGTTGTTACCTTGGCTCCATCCGCAAATTCCTTCATCATCTAATCAAGGCCAATCATCCATCCTCCTCAACATCCTCACTGGTGCCATCTACAACCTTCCTTCTTCATATCGGAACCTTTTCGTTTAGGTTACTCAACATTTACTTTGTCATCAAACCCAAGTCATCTCAGCCGGTTCCATCTGGCCTTCCAACAATCAACCTACTTGGTCTCATCAGGATCCCTCAATCGACCAAGCCCATTTCACCATTGACACTCATCATCAATCCTCAATGGCCTCCTGATCCCTACATTCTACCCTTCCATCGTCCTATCCACCAGGCCACCCCTTTGCTCTCTACTTGTTTGGTCAAATCCTCAAGTCGCTCAGTCATTCCATCAAGTTTTCAATCTTGCCTGCAACTTTGTTGTTTCCTGTTCATGCGTTTAGTCTATATTCCATCTTTCTTTCAATTGGTCCGCCTTCAAGACTCTCATCTTGAAAACCGGTATTTAAGTCTTTTGGCAAGGGCGTGAGATGGGATAGACCTTACTCACACCTTTGCTGGCGAACTCATTTCCTTCCTCTCCCTACCTCGGAAAGCTCATCAATCGCCATGGCTCCAACCTTCCCTGCTCAGAGGCGCTACCGCAATCTCCTCTGTCCACAGTCTCTTATCGTTGATCTTCACAACTCCCCTCCAACCTGCGGCCCTTGCACTCGGCCCTTGCACTTGCCATCCTGGCCAATCTACTTGTCGGTATTGGCTCCTAGGCTGCCAACAGTTGTGCCGTCACCGGCATTGCCACCGTCTTCTGGCTCCCTGGCTGCCAACAGTTGTGCGGTCACCGGCATTGCCACCATCTTTGATCTGCTCCATTGGGCCACCGTCATCAACTCCACTTCCAATCCATCAAAGCCATCCTCATCGAGGGCTTGGATCCCGCAAACTCGTTTTCTTCTCTTCTTCATCCTTTGGCATGCTCCCCGTCTTCACCTTGGGTCCATTCCTTGGTTCTTTGCGCCCGCGCCCATCGCTCGCATCTTTGGTTACCCTTCAACAGATCAATTGCGACATCCTTTGCGCACTCAATCTTACTCAATCTCTCCTCAATCTCACCTTGGCAACCTTTTTGCTACTCACCTCCAGCATCCTACACGCTCTCCTCAGTTCAAATCTTGATCACGCTTTCATTCGCGATTCTGATCGTTTCGCACCACCTCTTGCGACTTTGACCGCTCCCAGTTTTCAACCATTTTTGAGACTTTGATCGCATCTCACTTGCAACTTCGGCCGCTATCAGATTTCTTCCATTGATCGCTTGCAACCTTTCTGATGATTTTCCTAAGAAAAATTTCTTGCACGCAACCCTGTCACTGCAATCCTTGAAATCATTCACCCGCTTGAAGACCCTTGAAAGTTTTTCCCTATCACAAGCTAGTGTGTTCACTGTTGCAGTCTTCACAACAATTATCATCTATTGTCCTTCCTGTTAAGTGAAAGATCCCTCGACGTCAATACGATGATGACCCCGCAGGCATGTCATGTGAATTACTGCGCCAGTGAGGTCCGCATCACGGAGTAGCGCCCGAAGCCCGAGTCTCAGTAGATCATCTAAAACTACCTACGTCGAACTATCCGGATTCGTTTCCCTCAGTCTCTCTTCCTTCTCTGTTCCTTTTTTCCTCTTCGTGTGCTCGACCAGTCCCAATTCACTCCTGTCCCCCACCGACATCCGACCACCAATCTCCGAACCCTCGACACTTAGCCAACCACCCTCATCGACAGCTGCAGCATCCAGGAGGAGCTAAGACTATCCTCAGTGGAGGTAAGATCGGGATCTGGCCTCTATTTCTTCTTTCCTTATCTCAATACACGCGACTCACATCTCCGACACATTTTTTCTTTTCTGATTGTCTTCTTTCTTTCTTCATTGACTCACTAGCCTGATAAAGATAGGTCTGATCACCCTCCTGCCTGCAACCGTTCCTTGAGTCTACTAGCTAAGCTTAAAGTGCAGGTAATGAGCCCTCATGTTCTTCGAAAAAACTCTTTATCAAACTATTACTTATAACGAACCTATTTCTATGTTGTCAAATAGAATATACTGCTACAAGAGTTACTATAAGTTCTGAAATAAAGAGACTCGAAATATTATCACTTCCGGCATCCGCTTGGTCGTGACATTGTTCTCTTCTTTTCTCTATCCGCCTGTGACCCAGCTTTGATCTTGGCTCCATCTAAGGGTGACCCTTCAGCACGTTTGCTTGCACTCATCCATCAAGAGACTGCGTTTGCACCTATCTTGCAACATTGCTCACTGACTTTTGCAACATCATTTGCACTTTCTATTGCAACTTTGACCACTACTAACTTACAACCTTGCTCAATCATCCTTTCTCCTTTAATCTTCCAACTTCCAACTTCAACCTCAATATTCCTTCTTTTCTCCTCCAATACCACTTCCGAAAATTGCTTGTGTCTTTGGTTACTCTTCAGTATCACCACCCGTTCCTCACCAGCAACATTGCTTGCTCTTCTCTCTTGCAACCCTGCTTGCACTCCACTTGTAACAAGCTTACGCTATTTGCTTGCACCTTTGCTTTCCTGGTTCAACTGGCGAAATTGCTTACACCTTCAATTGCAACTTTGATTGCTTGAAACCTAGCTTGTGCTCATCTATTGCAACATTGGTTGCTCTCATTAAGCGAATTCATGGTAGGGTCTCTCAAGTTTCTGAGCTTCAATTCTCCCTCAGCTATTTGCAAGGGAGGATTTTGGTTTTTTTATTTCTCTGCTCATTGCCTCATTCTACAATTTCCTTTTGTTCTCTTTACCTCAATATTTTCTCAAGTTTGAAGTCTTCACCATTTTGACAGCCTGAGTTGTCATACCTTCTCATCTTTGCACCCAGTCTCAAGCCTACCATCAAGGGGGTGTGTTGGAGTATTATGTTTTCTGCTGCTAGCCATGATCCCTCCAGCTAGTCCTTTATTGACTCATAAATACTTTCTCATTGGCTTACTCCATATTTCCTCATCTTTCCATTTATCCATATAGTTCCTGCTATGGTTGATTAGCCATCAAGTGCGTTAGGCCCCCCGTGAGGGGCTCTCTAGTTGTCTACTTAAACTGGTCTTTTCCAGGACCTTGCAATTCACTCATTGACTTTGTTTCTTACAAATCCGGTCCTCAACTTTCTGAGTTGAGTAAGAGTCCCTGATCCAATCATCAAATTCAACATGAGAAATATTTGTACTCTCCAGTGTGAAGTGCAACATCCAGTGTACAAGAAAATAAGACATCCATCACTTGGTTGAATGGATTCTTCCATCCACTAATCCATTCAACAGGAGACTGAGTCCAACACAGCTCTCAAAGCTGGCTTTGGGTGAAACTGGTTATGGCTTGGGTGTGGTTTAAGGTGAGGCTGGGGGATTAGAATTTCCATGATTGAAGGCAATCACCTTCCCAAGAATCTGGCATGAGCATGGAACACAGTGCCCATGGTATCAGTCTCTTGTTGGAGTTGTTTTTTCAACTCTTTATGCCTCTCCTTGTTAGTTTTGCTCTTGGAAGATAGGGAGGCCCTGGATAGTCCTTCATGCTGTTGTGCTTGTGGTTCCTGCATGTAGTCTTTCACTGGAATAAAGAGGTTCTCAAACCAGGTAGTCATTTTCAATTCTTGTTTGCATAAAATAAATTATTAAACACCTTCTTCAGCATTTTCAGGCTCATTTTCTGTTTCCATCGCTAAAGAAATATAAAGTTTTCAGTTGATGTCCATCAGATGAAAAATTCAAACAATTCACTCACATATTTAAATAGCCAACTGATCAGCTTGACTTGGTTGCATTACTGGTCAAAATATCCCAAAAAAAAAAGCTAGATTATTGAACAACTCTTTGATAGGAGCAACCACCCACCACACCATTCCCGCGTGAAGGTCCAGCAGTTTGTAGGTCTTTCAATGAAATAGAATTTACATCCAGTGTTCAATGATTAAGTTTTTATTCTTTATTTCAATTGATTTAACTCAAAATTGGAAACAGATGGAAACATTTTTGAAGATGTTGCTGTTTCAGCCAGCCCTGAAGGTTGGCTTTGAGTGGAATTAATTAATTGAGGTTGAGGTGAATTTTGATGCATTGGTACATCTGTGGCTGCTGTAGTAGTTCCTGCATTCACATCCATTGTGTTTGTTGAAGTAGGTTTGAGAGGAATTGAAGTGTGTTGCATTGTTGGAGTTGTGGATCTGTTGGTTCAGGATTATTCCCCAAAGATTTTGAAGGTGCTAAGTCCATTCCAGAGGCTTGACAGGCTTGAGGGTTTGAAATAAATTCAATATTTGAGTTTCAAAACACATCTGCATCCCTTGTTGGTTGTTCCCTGGGTAATTGTTGATACAAATGGATGAGCCCAGACTTACTCCAGATTTGGGGTAGAAAAGCACAAATGACCAGCACTTGAGTCATAGGATGTAGAAGGTTCCCCTGCCGCAACCTATGGGATTGGGAGAATGGGTCACATGTCAGTATTTCCCCTGAAGATTTTATGCAAAAAGAAAACCCATGAGATACTTTTTGAAAACTAATTTCCCAATCTAACCACTTCCAAACCACTCATATCAATTCCAAACTGGGTCAAATTGGGCTCCGGTGTATCATGGACTTCTGGGTTTTTCTCAGATGTCTCCATGAAATTCATGTATTGCCAAGCAGATGCCCTCAATTTTTCCTTGAAGTCAATTTCCAAGACAAATCCACTCAAGCAACCCCCCCTCGATCATCAACATGCTTCATTTTCCTCATAATTTAAACTTCTTGTGCTCTGGACTTGTTGAACTTGTGAAAAATTGGAGAGGCTTTTCATGCAAGAAAAAATAAATTAATTAAGTAAAAAAAATGGTCTGGATTTCATCAACTCACACAAATTGGACTTCCTATGATGAATGCACAACATTAACTGGTTTTTTAAAAGAACTTCCAACAGTAATCAAAGCCTGAGTATGAGTAACCAAATTATCTTCCTTGATATATCAATTTTCTTCAGGATCATCTTCAGGAATACATAGGGTTTTTATGAATGAAAAAAAAAACAAAAACATAAATCAATAACTCAAATACACACTAAATACTCTGCCATAGGGGGAGATCACCTGTGATTTTTGTGGTGCACTGGGTGAGTACCATTTTAAAAAATCTATACATAGCAACAAATTTTCTATTGAATTTTAACTGAAAATCAAAAAAACTTCCATCTTTTCACTTTGTTCAGGATCATTAATATTTAAGATAGTAGTTTTAACTGTAAAATCAACAATTCAGGAGTAGTAGTGAGAATTGGGAATATGAAGGGATAAATGGATTAACTTTTGGGTAAAGTTTTGGCCTCTTCCAAGCCCAAATACACATACACATTCATGTATGTAGTTGCAAAATGCAGCCTAAATAGCTTAGGCTGCGTCCAAAAACTGCACAGATGTATGTGTATGTGTATTTGGGCGCAGAAAAGGCCCAAAAGAACATTTTCCACCAAAGAATATACAGCTTTGTGGAAACTTAAGAAGAGTTACCTTTGCAAGTTGTCCTGAGTTCCGGAAATGATTGGTCTAGCGTCTGTAAGATGATTGGGCGCAATGAGTTTTTAAGAAGAGAGAGTGATGATATGATGAAATTCCTTCCTTCCCCAATCTGTAAGATGATGATCCTCCCCAACCCGGATTTGAGGGTGAGGTCTTAAGTCCCCCCCCCTCAACCCTAGCCTAAGTACAACCACAAACAACAAGAAAAAGTGATGAAATACAACCCTAAGCCGCAGAACCCTAGCCCAACCCTATCCCTCCATCCCTCGCCATCACCCGCGCCCTTCGGTATTAACGTAGCCCGTTTTGTCCTTCTCATGGCGCAACCCTCCACCGCGCCCTACTTGGAGCCCCCCGTGTTTCCTTCCGCGCCGTCTGCAAATCCCGGGATCCGCGGGTCGGCCCACGCTTATGCCCGCGCGGGCCTCCCCAGCGCGTATAGCCCATGATCGCCCCGCCCTCGCCTTCCGGACTAGCCACCCGCAAGCTTGGTTGGGCCGGCTCCATCACTTGGTCCGCTTCTTCCGGGCGGGTCGCGGTCCGGCGCCGCCTGAGGTAGGCCCGACCCATACCTGGTGCTGAGCCCCGCAGCCCCTACTGCTGAGCCCGCCGCAACTGCTGCTGAGCCCTCAGCAGGCACTGCTGAGACCGCACGCACGCCAGATGCTGAGACCAACCTACCCAACTGCTGAGCGCGCAGCCCGCGACGCAGCTCTTGATCCGGGGTTATAAATACAACACCACATCCCCCCCCAAGTTGAGTTCTGTCCCCAGAGGTCCTTCCATCACCACCTTGCCCCTGCCGCACCTACCAAACCACTTCCACCCCCTCCCCCATTCCACCCCGACCCTAGCTGTCTTAGCCGCGCTTGTCCTCCGCTCCCCGCCATCGCCATGATCCCCTGCAATTACTGTGCCCAGAACGGGCTAGTCTGCACGATTTTCCCGGGTTGACGTGCCTGCGGTTCCTGCCGTCGCGGTCACCGCCGCTGCTCGTTGGGGGAGGGTATGCCACGCCCTCCACCCGCATCCGGCTCTTGTCCCCGGCCGCGCAAGAGGGCCCGTCCGGACTCGTTTGTGGTTTGGGAAGATGACTCGGTCTTGGAGCACTCGTGGACCCCTCCTGGATCGCCCCCTGGCCGTCCCTCCCCAAACTCGAACTGCGACTCCACCTCTCCCTACCGTCGCCCTGGACCTCCCCGCAAGGAGGATTACCCAAACTTCGCGGCGTTCCAAGCGGCCATGCGATTCTGGGCAGACCGGGTTCAAGTGACGCAAGGCGCAAGGGACCCGCGCCTTGACAAGATTCTCCGGCGTCGTGCCCCTGGTCCTCCTCCGGCTCCCGCTCCTCCAGCTCTGGCTCCCCCAGCCCCGGCCCCGAGCCCGACCCCTCCTCCGGCCTCCTATCACTCGTCGGACTCGGACAAGAGGCCCCCAACCCCGCGAGGCACCCCTCAACCGCCCGCGTCACCCATTGTTATCCCCTTGTCGCCTCCTGTTGGTCCGAGCAGTCCAGATGGTCCCCCGGAGGCTGCCTTCTCCCCGGTCCCGCCTCCCCCCAACCCGCCCAAGATTCCGGACATTCCTGTCCTCCCGGCTCTCCCGCTTGCAAGGTTTGATGTGATGGCGGACGACGCGGATGGGCTACTCCGGCGATTCCTGGCGGTCCCTCGAGCCCACACCACTGATGACCGTTGGGAACTCTTGGCGGCCTTCTGAACCCTGGTCGCGGCGGCTTGCGCGGACGCGGAGGATATGATGAGGGTCCGCTTGACTTAGACGGATTGCCCCCCCCCTTTCCTACTATTATTATTATTATTATAATTTTTTTTTTTTTTTTTTATAGTTCCTATTCCGCGCCCTTTTTTGCAAAGAAAGACTTTTGCCGCGCCATTTTGTGAGAGCCTTGAGAGAATTCCCCGTACGCGCGTTATGAGTGAGAGTGAGATTGAGACAAAATTGAGATCCGCGCCCCGCCCGTGCACTGAGCCAACAAAGTTTTCCGGAAGGTACCTGGTCCGCCCCAGCTGAACTTCCAAACAGTTCCCCGTACCCACCCTGCAATAAACAAAACAACCCTACACCAGCGCGCGCACACAGTTATCCAAGAGAGAGGAAGAGGACATAAGGGAAACAAACACTCTGGGGTGTCTAGCTGTTCCGGCTGTGAACCGGCTAGAACACCCCCTTACCAAATCAGACTCATCCCGCGCGTGTTCCACCCATAATCCGCACCCATTACTCCATAAACAAGACGACAGGTCAAGAGAAAAACAGAGAAAAAGATCCAAACCCTTAAGAAAAAGATTACTATATATATATATATATATATTTTTTTTTTTTTTTATACCTGGGGCCTCCGCTCCTTGTCCCGCGTGCCCATCCGCCGGGCTTGTCCTCGCGTTCACGGGCCTGGCTTGCGCCGCTCCTGCGTCCCTAAAAAAACCAAACATAGCCGACACCAGTACCAATTCGCAAAACCAGTTTACACAAGAAATAGGAAAACGGACATTCTGGGGTGTCTAGTCATCCCGGCTGTGAACCGGCTAGAACACCCCCTCACCAAATCAGGTTTTTGCCCTACTCGCGCCCCCCTTTGACTTGACAACTGTCCCCAGCGACTCGTAGCCTTTCACTCCTCCGGGGCGGCGCGTCAAGCGCGGGCTCCTCCTCAACCGACAAACCCAACCCGCCCATTGACTCTGGACCCTCAGGTTCGTCCCGCGCGTCCGCGCCATTGCCAGCCTTCTCGTCGAAGGAGGTGGAGCCGCGTGCAAAGAAGGGCTTCACGTGCGAAGCCGCTGCCTTCCGTTTGAGCAGAGCCCCATCCAATTCCTTGAGTTGATAACTCCCGCCTTTGAACTTGGATGCCACGCAGAAGGGGCCGTTCCATTGGTTGGCAAAAAGCTTACCCCACTGAGACTCCAAACTACGGTGTGGTGTCATTATATAGCCTCGTATCGGGAACTGCGTTGGGGCCTGCGCACTCAGCATCTGGTAGGTCGGGCTCAGCAGTTGGGGTGCGCTCGTTCTCAGCAGTGGCCGCTGCGGGCTCAGCAGAAGGCGCAGCAGGGCAAAGCACGCAGCTGCGGGCCGGGTCTGACTAGGGGAGGCGGGCCGCGACCTGCTTGGGTGTCCAACCCAGTGATGGAGCCGGGCCGATCAGGTTCTTGGGCGGTTAGTTAGGGAAGGAAAGGGCGGAGCGATTGCGGGGCTATATCCGTGGACGGCCGCGCGCAAGCGCGGGCCGGCTACGGGACTAGGAAATTCACGACGGCGCGTCGGGCGGATACGGGCAATCGCGGTGAACTTTGAGAAGCGCGCGGCGGAGGGCCGCGCCGCGGGGGACGAACCGGATGCGTGTAATGGCAGGCGAGCAAGCGGAATAGGATATGGACAGGGTATAGGTTAGGATATGGGATAGGGTTTTGGGCCTAGGGTTTCCTTCTTCATTGTTGTTGGGTTGTTCATGTGCTTGTACTTAGGTTAGGGTTGAGGGGGAGGGCTCAAATACCTTTCCCCTCAACTCCGGGTTGTAGGGGGGGCATCTTACCATCGTATCATCAGGAGGCGGGGGAGCGGAAAAAGGAGCAGACTTAGGAAAACAGAATCCCTCCACTCTTCTCTCCTTTTCTCCTCTTTGGGCTCTCTAAAACTTCTCTTTACGCTTGGTATCTAATCCTTACAGACGCTTAGACCCAAGAACTCCTGAACCTGCGGCAACTTTGTGAGGGATAACCTCTAAAGTTTCCACAACGGTTGTACAGCAACACTAAGTCCCCCTTCCGCAATGGATCCCAGAGACAATGGGAACAGCGCTCGTCCCAGTAGCGGACCAATGCCGTCCTGGTCTTTTGCAACCTATCCGCGGCCTTTGCCAGGGTCTCGTCCCGCCGGAGAAGCTGTTTGGCGCGCGCCTCCACAAGCTCCGCAGAGGTCTTCACCTTCCACCAATCGATGCCCAAGAAAGTCTCCAGCTTGATGTCCACCGGAAGGACCGGGCGCTGTCCGTAGAGGAGTTCATAAGGCAAGTAGCCCGTCCAGCGCTTGACCAATATCCTGTCCGCGAAGAGGAACACCGGAAGGGTCTCCTGCCACCGCTTCCCGTCTTTGCCACACATCTTCACCAGCCTGTCCTTTATCGGCTGGTGGCCGCGTTCAATCATCCCGGCACCCTTGGGGTAGTACTCCGTGACCCGCCCAAACTTAGCCCCGCAGCTCTGAACTAACCCCATCAAGCGGCCTTGGAACTCTGCGCCCCCGTCGACGGTGACCAGTCGGAGCGAACCATACCGCGCAAACCAATCTTCCTCCAAAAACTGGGCGACCCTTTCCGCCAACAGCTTGACCAGCGGAAGCGCCTTGACCCATCCCGACAAGTCGTCCCGCGCGACCAGCAGGTACGCAAACTTCCCCGCCTTGATGTGAACCACGTTGAGGGAGACCCGTCCAAACAAGGCGTCCTCCCCCGTAGGGTGACCCACCTCCCTTGGGAGCCTAGAACTCCGCCTCTGACAAGCCCCGCATGACTTCACCCACTCGCGCACCGCGCGGACCACCCCCAGCCACCAGAACCTTGCTTTCACCCGCCGCCGCGTTTCGATCTCGCCTTGATGCCCAAGGTTGTCGTGAAGACACTGCAGAATCACCTCCTGGTCCCTCCTCGATGTCGCGACCACCAGGGGCAAAGGGGTGCACCTCCGCCACAGTTGCCCCTCTTGCAAATAGAAGTTGGTCGTCCGCCGTTTTTCCCACCAAATTACCATTTCCGATGTACCTTCCGGAAATCGGAGACCCTGCAGAAAGAAGCACAACGTTGCGTAACGCCCGGACTGCTGCAGCGGAAGAGCAACCTCCGTCTCCATCATGCCCACCCGGATAACCAGAGATTCCACGTCCAAGTGTTCCGCCCCTTTGAACGGATCCTCGCGCGGGTACCGCAACAGCGCGTTGGGCATTGTGAACGCCTTCCCTGGGACATGAACCACACTAAAGGCAAAGAGTTGAAGGAACGCAACCCACCTAGTCATTGGGGCGTTCGGCAGCATTGGCGAATTGATCATCCGCGCCAGAGCCTCCGCGTCCACCAAGAGTTCAAAATTCACCCCCCAAAGCAAATGCTGCAGCCTTTGCAAAATCTTGGTGACCCCTCACAGTTCCAACTTCAGTTGCGAATACCAAATCTCCGTCGCGGTGAAGGTTACGGATTCATAAAGAACCGGCCTATCCTTACCATCCTCCTCCTGCGCCGAGTTCACTAGAGTTGACTGCCAGGCGGATCCCTCCATTTTCATAGTCAAGGTCCCGGAGGACAATGTCGCGCCCCACAATCTCCTTGAGCTTTGAAAAGGCAGCGTCACACCACGCCGTCCACTCCCACGCCGCACCCTTACGCGTAAGTGCCCGCAGCGGACTCGCCACCTCCGCGAACCGCTCAATGAACATGCGGACGTAGCTGCACAGCCCCAAAAACTGGAGGATATGCGAAGGCGTCCGTGGAGTCGGCCATTCAAGGACTTTATTCCATTTCTTCTCCGCGATCCTCTGGCCATCGGCGCCCACCACGTGTCCCAGCACCTCCAGCACCGGAACGCAAACCGCCAACTTACTCCCTGACACTGTAAGCCCCGCCTCCTCGATTTGGAACAAGATCCGCTCCAACGTCCTCGCGTATTCCCAGACAAAGAGGCAAATCCTCAGGGCTTCCTCCAACACCGCGCCCCCGTAGTCCGTCTTTGGCCCCTTGATCCCCGCATTGTCAATGAAGATCAGAGCCCCCTCCGGGATGTTGTCCCGTAGTATCCAAGTCATCTGAGCCTGGTAAACTGCCACCAAGTTTGTCGCGCCCTGCGGCAGCCGCGTCAACTGCATTTGTCCCAGCCCTGTTTCAAACGCGGTCAACAGGCGCGATTTGAGGTGGAGCTCCCGCTGATTGTACCCCCCCATCACATCAACCAGTCCGTAACACGCGCGCCCCGCCATTGATTCCAAGAATTCGTCCACCCGCGGCGGCAATCCCGCATCCCAGATGGTGAATGAATTCAGCCGCTGCAGGTCATGGACGATCCTCAGCGACTTCCCATCCTGCTTAACCACCGCAAAGATTGGGCTAGAGTAGCTCAATGTGGACTGCTCGTACAAACCCGTTCTAACGCGCTCCCAAACCAGCTCCAGAAAGGGCTCCCGTACGGTCCGGGGAATCGGAATTGGCTTGATTTGCCAGGGTTTGTGCGGAACCGTGGGGATTACATAGGGGTCGCCGATTCCTCTTTTCAAAAATCCGCGCTCGTCCGGCCCAAAGGCAAGGGCCTTCTTGCAAAGCACCAACACCGATGCCAGCAAATCCTTTTCCTCTGCACTCAACCACCCCGCCGGCCCAAAGTTAAGCGCCTTGATCCTTTCATCCGTGATCCGCGCTGACCGGGTTACCCACCCCAACGTCTTTAATGGACTTACCCAGGGATCCCAAGACCAGATGATTGGTCTCAGGGGCCCATTCAGCCCCTGCGGCATCGGTTCGTTCCGAGGCCGGAACTTTTGCGCAACAGGCTTATACCGCCCCGCGTTACACCTAACCATCCGCACGCGTCTGTTGTCGTCGTCATGGATCCTGGCAACAATCAACCCGCGGCTTTTGCCTTTGCTCACGAGCGTGGCACTATGGTAGGTTTTTTGAAATGCGGTACCTCCCGGTGACGCATACCAAGGAAAAGAACTTACTTCTGCCGCCCGCGCCCTCCGCGCGCTTCCCTCCACCCCCTGCTCCTCCCTAGTCGGCCGCCCCCGCGAGACCGGAGCCTGTCCTGCTCGGTTGCCGCGGTCGACTAGGCAAAATCCCCCGTGAGGCGGCCCTCGCAGCCGTTCCCCCCGTCGGATTCCGTCTCCTTGCCAGCCGCCGCCAACCGCACCCACTTCCCTTTCCCGTGGTCGGAGATCGTCATCTTGAACTTGGCCCTGGACGCGTTCTCTACCATCAGCGCCTCCGTCCCTTCCTCCTTGTTGAACGCCATCCAGGCCCGGAACCCAAACATAAACGGTTGACCCAAAATCACGTCGCGGCACTCCACCAAAAGGAATGACAGCGGCTTACAGACCTTCGCAACCTCCACCTCTTCTCCTTCCACCACCCCGTCCACCCAACACTCTCCACCGTTGAGCGCCCGCAATCCCATGGCGCACTTCCTCCGGACCAACCCCAACTCGTCTACCAATTTTGATGGGAGCAAGTTAACCATTGACCCACTGTCCACCATCCCCCACACCTTCTGATCCGCGATCTTCATCGAGACGTAGGAAAGCAGGACCAACATGGCCTTGGGTGGGCACGGCTTGCGTTCCCCCCCTCCTCCGCCGCGTTCACGCGCTGCACCATTGCCGGAACCCTGCCGCCCCCATACTCCCTTAGCGCCTGCACCATCTCTTCGACGACCACCGGAGAGACCGCGGCCAGCTCCCGTAGAATGAGAGGAACTGGCATCTTGCTCCCCATCACCCGCTGCACCACTTCCGTGGCCTTCCTTCTTCCTCTGTAGCCGGCCGACGGCGTGTCGCCCAAAGGTCCTTGCGCACCAGTCTTTGGGGCTTGAGTCGTCAGACGCTCCTTCACGTCTACCTCCATCTTCTCTGATAAGATTTGCTTGTCCGCCGCCAACGCCCTAACCTCCGCCTCCACTCGCGGAGCTTGCCACGTGCCGGGCCCGGTGACGATTCCAAGCGACACCAGAGCGGCCCCTGCAGACTGCGCTCTGGTCCTTACCTGGTCCAATGGGGACGGGTGGTCGGGCCCAAGACTTACCGGCTCACCCATTGGAAATATGAAAGTCAATCCGGACGCGCGGACCAATCCCTCGTCCATATCCCTGGTCAACTCTGCGCAAACTGACCTCCAATGTCTCCTGTCGCCACAATATGTACAGATTTGGGCCAAGAACCCTCCCAAGGGTCCGCTACCAGGCCGAGGACCCCCCCCCACGTGGGGAGGCTCATCGCGCCAAGGGGGCGGGGGTGGAGCCATTGACTGGATCATTGGCTGGGCCGCGGGCTGTGCCGCGGGCTGCGCCTTTACCCGATTGAGGAGTATCCGCAGATCCTTCAGCATTTCCGTCATTTCATTCACCGGTACCTCCATTGTACCCGGCCAACTCTTCGTGGATGGGCCCGTGTGTAGTTCCTGCACTGGAGGCGGGGCTGAGGAAGCCACTGGTCTCTTTGAGGCTGACGGGAACGCCCTAGCCGTGTCCTCAATCAGTTCCTCCAGATCCATCTCGCTCTCTACCGCCCCGTTGATTGCCCTCAGGTCCGGGAGAAGGATAACACTCTGGTCCACCAACCGCAATACCATCCCGTGCTCAAAGAGGTGCCACTGAACCCGCGCGCGAAGTTGTGGCGCAAGCCCGCCCAAGAACGCCCGTTTCATTGCTCCCGTCTGACCCGCCACCACCTGGTTCTTCGCTAAATAACTATAGATACGGTCAAACAGAGATTTGTACTTGGACATATCGTTCCGCGTCCGCACCCCACCTCGCAAGATCGCATCTGCCGCCGCCCGCTCAAAATCCGTTTCCCAAAAGAGGGGTTCTCGCTTCCCCCACCTTGCCATCATCTCGCCCCGGAGCCTAATCAAGTCCCAAGCCTCATAACCTGCCATATCCTCCACATCCCGCAGCTTACTTTTGTCCGTGATGAAGAGAACGACGGTGCGGACCTTGTCCTCGCTCGTCGCGTTTTTGGAGTCCGCGATATCCTCGAACCTCGCAAGAAAACGCCCGATATCGGCAGTGTCGAACCAAAGATGGGGGAATTTCTGCGGCCTAAGCCATACCCGCCATGGGGCCTCGGCCGCCTCCGAAGGCTCTGACCGAGGGGGGGCAAAGCCGCCGGTCCGAGTGGTTGGAGGTGGGGGAGGTGTCGGTCCGCCAACTCCCGCCCAGGGGGGGAATGGGGGTGGATTGGTCAATCCTGGAGTAGTTGTTGGCAACATCGCGTACGCTATCTTTGAGAGACTGAGACAAAAGGTGAGTTCCCGGCCAGACCCCCAGATGTGGAAAATTAAGAAGAGTTACCTTTGCAAGTTGTCCTGAGTTCCGGAAATGATTGGTCTAGGGTCTGTAAGATGATTGGGCGCAATGAGTTTTTAAGAAGAGAGAGTGATGATATGATGAAATTCCTTCCTTCCCCAATCTGTAAGATGATGATCCTCCCCAACCCGGAGTTGAGGGTGAGGTCTTAAGTCCCCCCCCTCAACCCTAGCCTAAGTACAACCACAAAAAACAAGAACGAGTGATGAAATACAACCCTAAGCCGCAGAACCCTAGCCCAACCCTGTCCCTCCATCCCTCGCCATCACCCCCGCCCTTTGGTATTAACGTAGCCCGGTTCGTCCTTCTCATGGCGCGGCCCTCCACCGCGCCCTACTTGGAGCCCCCCGTGTTTCCTTCCGCGCCGTCTACGAATCCCGCGATCCGCAGGTCGGCCCACGCTTATGCCCGCCCGGGCCTCCCCAGCGCGTATAGCCCATGATCTCCCTGCCCTTGCCTTCCGGACTAGCCACCCGCGAGCTTGGTCGGGCCGGCTCCATCACTTGGTCTGCTTCTTCCGGGCGGGTCGCGGTCCGGCGCCGCCTGAGGTAGGCCCGACCCATACCTGGTGCTGAGCCCCGCAGCCCCTACTGCTGAGCCCACAGCCCCTACTGCTGAGCCCGCCGCGACTGCTGCTGAGCCCGCAGCAGGCACTGCTGAGACCGCGCGCACGCCAGATGCTGAGCCCAACCTACCCAACTGCTGAGTGCGCAGCCTGCAACGCAGCTCTCAATCCGGGGTTATAAATACAACACCACAGCGTCAACCCTGTATGTCCAGCCCCAGTGGAAATGTGCACTGCAAGATGCAGTTTGCATGGTAAATGCACACTTACACATAAACCTTGCCAAAATACCCTGTATGTTACATCTGGGACATACAGGGTGTAATTTTTGGCTCAGGGAGCAAGTTACACTCCGGTTGCAAAAGAGAATCTTCTACCACAATAAATAACTTACTTTGAAGAGGTTTGAGAGAAGTGGAGGAAGCAAAAACCTCATCTATTTGTACCTCAAATTCCAGCTGATTGGCCACACAAAAATGTGCAAAATCATGCTTTTTAAAATGTTTATTTTGAATGATTTTTTGAAATAAATTCATGGTTATATTTGTGGAAAAAAAAAAATTTAATTACTTAATTTTGGAAATTCATTTGAAGAAGCTAAAACATGGTTTGTAAAAATGTTCATGGGGGATAATTTCTGCTATCTTACATTATACTTTTAAAAAAAATTTAATCTCACCTATTTATTCTTCAATATTAGATGATCCATTGAAGCCATGAATTCATTGGTTTATGGAACATATGAAATTTTAGGTTATTTTTTGGAAAATTTATGAATAAAATAAGAGAAAAAAGGGTGAGTAATTGAAGAAATATTTGCTTGGAAGTGATTAAATAGGGTAAAATTATATGAAATTCATACAGCTCTGAAAGAGATCAAAAATTCAGCTGAAGAAAAAAAAAGAGAAACCAGGGAGAAATCGAGGGGATTCTTAGGGGAAAAATAATGCAAAATCAAAAGAAACCTTTGATAAGGCCTGCAGAAACCAATCAGAAACACAGTGAAAAATTTTAAGAATAAAATGAGAAATCATTGGTCACTTTTGGAGAATTTCAAAGGAGACCCAGAAGAAATCATTTATCAACTGTGTTTCTGTATTTGTGAAATCTACAAGAAACAAAACAGACTTAATGACAATTTTCTTTGGAAATATATGAAAATTTATAACACAGAAAATGGCCCGCTGGACCCTCCACTTTACCTTGCTTGAAACAAAACACCAACAGATCCAATTGAGTTGGTCTTTGGTCACCATCCTTGACTTTAACCAGATAAAATGAGAGGGCCTGGAAGAGAAGCTCCTATGAATCAAGGTTATCAAATCTGCATTAAATCATATCAGGCCTGATAGAGGCCTCCCCCCAGATGGCCCAAGCTTTGGCCAATGCCTAAGGGACCCATGGGATCTGGGCAAAAACAACCTTAAAAATGTTTACTTATTCTCCCAAACTAATGATAACCTCATTTAAAAGCTGATAGGCCAATCCAACCCAAAATCCAGTATTTATAGTTTTCTTGTCTTTGATGTGCAAGAGCAGACCACTGACCAAGGGAATGTCAATTTCCTTATGAAGCAATTCAAGAAAGTTGGTTTTGCAGCACAGGTTAACTTGTGGAAAAGGCTAGTCTTTCTTAATATGGGGTAATCCTATGCAACAGTTGTAAAAGTGACTAAGCTTTGTGAAATCACACTGGAATGGGATAGCCTATGGATACATCTCACAGAGGGTATCTTTATGGTATTCATCCTAAAGAAATTGACAAAATTGTATTTTGAAATATGGGATGTAGTTGACCATTGGCTTAAAAAGTTTTTGAAACCAAACAACCAAAGTCCCCAGCACTTTATTACATATTCCAGATAATTGAAATTTTCCAACAACAATTTCTTCATTCATCAAACAGCCCAAAAATTGCGCCACCACTGGCAACGCTGAAAAAGGTTACACCAAATTTCAAAGAATCAGATTGTTCTGTCACATTATCTTTCAAGTCTTTCACTGTAAACAATTCATGGAAGAATGGTTAAAAAAACTCAAATTTTTTCTGATTGATCAATGGGCTGCTGGCGCTGCTGTTTTGTTGGGCACATCCAGCACTTTTTCCCTGAAAAACCCCAGAAACCATGGCAGGGTCAGTTCGACCCCAAAATTTTTAACTTAAGAGGCAACTAAAACCAGAATTAATTTTTTAAGAAAGAAGGAAAGATTAACAAAAGAAGAAAGAAAATATAATAAACTAAAACCAGCCTTTTACATAGAGAGGTGAAACAATGAAGCTGAGCAAGACCCTTGGTGGAAACTAATTAGTAGAATAGACAACCTTGAGCATAGAACTAAGGAAAACTGATTTGGATTTGTAGGATAGTTGACAATATAGATAGAAAGAAAATCAGATGGTAATCATGAAGAGACAAAAAGAACAAAATAAAGAAATTGAGTATGAGGCTTACCTGACTCAAAGAAAACACCATCCAGTGACACAACCATTTTAGTTGTGTGAGGAAGAGGATAGAGGAGTGCCCAATTCATATTTCAAATAACCTCAGAGTGCCAATCCAAAATGGAGTATTGGCACTGGAGCGCACTGTCTCATGGCAAGGCCCAACTCAGACTGACACAAAAGATGAAGCAGACATGAAAAAGAAATAAAATGAAGAAAAATAGATACATGAAATGAAGAATGGAGAATGATAACATTTCATAGATTTTATTTGAGAGCTAAGAACCAGCAGACCAGATTTAAGAATCAGAATTGCAATAGAAAGGAAATCAAATGAGAGAGGAGAAAGACAACCAACAGATAATCTGGACACAGAAAATTGAGCAGCCAAGAAGAGATATATTTGAAGCAGGAGACAGATACAAGCTGGTTTGACAGAAAAATAAGTTGATGGTTGATCATAGAAGTTGAGATATGGATCATCTTACCAGGCAAGGGATGACAAGGAGTAGAGGTTTGGAATAGGTTGTGGTTTCAGATGGTTGAGTGGGCCAGTTTGAAAAGCGTGCAGTTGGGTAGGCGAGTAGACTTGGAAGATGAGAAAAAGAGATCTGGAAAAGATGAGGAAAAGAGATTTGGAAGACGGGAAAAGAAAAGATAAGGTAAAAGAAAAGAAAGAAAAGATAAGGAGATTAAGAGAGAAGAAGAGAATCCTTGAAGCAAAGAAGAGACCAAGAAAAGGAGAGAATAGATCTAGAGTCTTCAAAGACCCCCGGGGGTAATCCTCCGGGGATAGGTTTCAAGGAATCCTCCGGGGATAGGTTTCAGGGAATAGTAGTCAAAGAGAGAGTAGTTGTCCTTCAGGTGCAAGGACAAGTGGCATTCCTAACACTCCTTGTGTCTGGTAGGATGGAGCAGTTCTTGAGAATGTGGCGCGGTAGAGCCAAAGATTGATTTCTGGAGGATAATTAGAGAGTTGATTGATGAGGCTTTAGTGAGGGAGTCCGCCACCATGTTCTCTGTAGTAATTAACAAAAGATCAAACTTGCAGCCTTGAAATTCCTCCCATAACCCTTTTGTTTTGATATCAATGTGGAAAGACTTGGAGTGAGAGCTTAATTGCTTAATCTTGTTTTCAATTCCTTTATTGTCAATATGAAGAATAGGTTGGGGACTGGGAAGGCAATAGATTTCACTTATAAGATTGATGACCCATTTGACTTCTAAGAAGCAGTCAAGCAATGCGTTGAGCTTGGATTCGGTAGACAAGTAGGTAATATTTTTTTGTCTTGACGAGTTCCAAACAATGGGACTACCATAATGGAAAATAATGAATCCAGACTGAGACTTCCTAGAAGAAAGATCATCTCCCCATGTTGCATTGCTGTAACCAGCTATAAATTTCTTGTTTGGATTGATTTGAAGGACGAGTTTCTTGTCCCTTGTTGTTTTGAGATATTTCCACACTTTGCGGGCTTCCCTCCAATGAGACATACCGGGCTTTGAATTGAATCTAGATAAACTGGAAACTGCAAAGGCTTTATTGGGTTGAGTGTACTGGGCAAGATGGTTAAGAAGACCGGTGACCAATTGGAAGTTGATTTTCAGTTGAGTGAATTCAGCGTGATCTTAATTGGTAGCCGGCTCTAGATGTAAATTTTGGGTTAGGGGAGAATGGGTTTCCTCGCATTCAGTAAGACCTAGGTCTTCTAATCCTTGATCTATATGTTTTGCTTGACTCAAGAAGATCTCATCCTCTTTCACTTCCATTAGCATGCCAAGGATTGTGTTAGGTGGGTGGCGAGAGGAGTTCTTGAATCTTGTTAAGAAGCTTGACTCAAAGACTTTGCTCTTCCCAACGTGAATGAGGTTGTCCACATGGAAGTAGAGTACTTCCTTCAATTCATGGTTGTACTAGAGAAAGGGATCACTATTTGATTCAAGAGAGCCTTGAGAATTTATCCATTCAGTGAGCCTTTTGTACCAATTTTTAGGAGATTGCTTTAGTCCGTACAGAGATTTTTTTAGCTTGAGATAAGGAGATTTCCTATGAGATCCCTTGGGGGTTTTGACGATAACCTCTTCCTCCAGGGGTTCTTGGAGAAAGACTCCTTTCATGTTGAATTAAGTGAAGCTCATTTTTTTTCTTAGTCCATACAGAAGAGCAACTCTTAAAGAGCCAAGTTTTCCAGTGGGGGCCCACGTCTCATTGTAGTCAATGCCCAGGATTTGATCAAACCCTTGAACACACAATCTTTCTTTGTATTTTACTGGTTCTCCATGACAGTTTTCTTTTACTTTGAAGACCCAGGTGGTGTTAAGGATGTTATTAGGTTCTTCGTAGTAATCTTCCCATGCCTTTGATGCTGGATAGAGCTTAATTCTTCTTCTGCAGCTTTTTCCATTTGTTCCATTTGGGACAATTTTGGGCTGCTTTGTATGATGGTGATTAATAGTAGTGATAGAATCCATAGCGTTGTGGTTTACAAGTCTCACTTTTTGGTTGTTGATGTGGTTCATTTTTAGGTGGTTTGGGAGCAGAGATTTTTGTGGATTCTGAAGAAGCGGAAATTTGAGTAGCAGACTTGAGTGAATCAGAATTGGAATTGGGAGCTTCAGGAGAATCGGGATTGGAGTCCAAGTCCAAGTCGGTATTTGGATTCTTCCAAAATGTAAATTGTTTTTTGATGGTGGAGAAGTCTGATTCATTGAGATTCTGTGGTTCATGTGAGAAGAAATCCACACCAGGTGATTCTAGGAGAGGGAAGTTGTGCAGATGTGTCTTGAGAAATTTAACATGCCTTGTTTCAATGATAGACCTCACCTTGCTACTATTGCAGAGCAAGCTGCAAAAGTAACAAAAATAATATAAAAATAATAATAATACAATTAACCTAAGAAGGAGTGGGAAAAACATGAATATTATTACAGGAATGGATTCTTTACCCAAAATTAGGTAGGGTCACTCACTGAACCCACCCTTGAAATCCAACTCCTTATATTTTTAAATGATTAAGGAAAGAAAGACCAAAATACTATGGCTCCACTATTGAGTTTTTGCTCAATTAAATATTTCACACACATTTTCACATATAGGTTTCACACCTAAAATTCAGTCAGAATAGAGGTGTTGTGTATATTTTAGGAGTTACGGGCGGAAATGTGTTTTGTCACAATTCCCCCATGCAGTCGCGGCAGCCAATGCACCCGCGCGCAGCTAAGATACAGCCCTGTAACTCTGTGGATATCGTGTACGCAGCCCCGGGCCTCTGACAAGTACTCAGCCGCGGGACTACGGGTTGACAGAGTGACAGGCGGCCTGAGAGGCTCAGGTCCCGCGTAAACATGCTACAACCCACACGGGAACATTCTACATATGTAATAAATGTTCCCGTGGATAGTAGATAGGCTAAAAATACATAATATTATATAAAAATACATAAATAATCCTTATACGTATTTTTTACTTAATATAATTCAAAGAACCAAGAATTTCAAAAATAAGACAATGAAAAATTCTCAAAATACATTAAAATACTTTAATATACTTTTATGAGAATTTATAGACATCAATATCTTCGTGACATACTAAGGAAATTAATGATGTAAAAATATTACATGAATTCCCATGACTTTAATTTTTAAAATATATTTATTATTTACTCTATAACCTCTGGTAGCTAAAGGATAGCAAGGGTCTTGGCATCTGGGAGGCTGACATAGACCCTAATTAATTGAGAATGATATATGAGTGGAAAGGGGGATTGAACCCAACTAGTAATCCTTCTTACCCCTATGTATCAAACTTTCTTCCTTTTTGAACACAATTCTTGAGATATATCAGAGATGAGCCTACAGGTTTAAGGTAATTAGCTGGAAGTTTCTTGTTGAACATGAGTTCCCAGGGGGAAAGGTGATTAACTTCCCAAGGGATTTGGTTGAGCATGAAGCAACAACTCCTTGTGATTATGTGCCAGTATGTCTTTGGCAGGCGAGAGGACAAGAAAGTTGCTCAAGCTGATTAAATTATAGTGCAATTTGCTCTTTCTTCCCGGCCATTATCCAGAGAGTTGGGAGGGCGTGGTAATTGATGGTGGGTTGTTTGTTGATTTTACTCTTCCACTCGTTTTGTTGTTCAACCCACCAACTAGGAGCAATCTGAGGATGATGGTGGAAGCAAGATGATTTGGGGTGAGGTGCATTTGGGTCATGGTATCCTTCTTGGCAGCGCATTTTAGTTCTTTTTGTCTCTTTCTCAGATTTTGTCTTTGTTGTTACTAGGGTGAGATTGGAGCTAGAATTGGTAGTTTTTGACTGGGCCTTACGCTCTTTGTTGTATTGAATTAGATTGTTGAAGACCACATCCACAGTTAGATGCTTTTTCACATGCATGATCTGTTGTTTTAGGTTTTTGAGAATTGGGGGGAATTTGAAGAGAACCAGATAGGCAAGGATATTGTTGTGCAGTTAGATGCCAACATTGGAAATTCAGTTTAGGGCCTTTTTTGTATTGGTCACGAATCCTTCAATAAAAGTTTTTTATGAAGGTGAAACGGAGAAAGGAGTTGAATAATTGTGCTCAATTGGCGGTCTCCAATGAAGCAAATTGTTCAGTGAGTTCCGCCCATAGAAGTTAGGATGAATTCATGTTGGTGGAATTGACAACATTGGTGTGCGTTGTGTTGTCCACTTTGGAGAGGATAACTGCCCTGATTTCCCTATCCTGCTTTATGGAGAGCTGTCCCAAATTTCTTGTGATTGCATCTTTTATATCCTTGAGATCAAACAGAATCAGAATCTTATCTTGCCAAATTGAGAAGTTTTCTTCTTTGAGAGGTGGAATTGCATCAACTTGGGCCTTCAATGCAACTTGATGGAAGTAGTCCATAGCTCCTGCTGGTTTGTTCATCTTGATGGTGAGTTGGGGTGTCCGGTTTTGGCATTTAACCGTGATAATATTTCATAGATTTTATTTGAGAGCTAAGAACCAGCAGACCAGATTTAAAAATCAGAATTGCAATGGAAAGGAAATCAAATGAGAGAGGAGAAAGAAAACAAACAGATAATATGGACACAGAAGATTGAGCATCCAAGAAGACATAGATTTGAAGCAGGAGACAGATACAAGCTGGTTTGACAGAAACATAAGTTGATGGTTGATCATAGAAGTTGAGATACAGATCATCTCACCAGGCAAGGGATGAAAACAAGTAGAGGTTTGGAATAGGTTGTGGTTTTGGATGGCCAAGTGGGCCAGATTGACAAGCTTGCAGTTATGTAGGCAAGTAGACTTGGAAGACAAGAAAAAGAGATCTGGAAAAGATGAGGAAAAGAGATTTGAAAGACAATAAAAGAAAAGATAAGGGAAAAGAAAAGAAAGAAAAGATAAGGAGATTAAGAGAGAAGGAAAGAATCCTTGAAGCAAAGAAGAGACCAAGAAAACCAGAGAAGAGATCTAGAGTTGTCCAAGACCCCCGGGGGTGATCCTCTGGGGATAGGTTTCAGGGAATAGTATTTGAAGAGAGAGTATTCATCCTTCAGGTGCGAGGACAAGTGGCATTCCTAACAGAGAAACTGAGAGATAATGAAGGAGAGTGTAAATTCAAAAGCCACCCCATCTCTCAGGGGAAATTGATTGCATGCAGGCAGGTTTTAAGAATGTTTCTTTGTACTGGTTTTGTCAGGAATTTGCATAGTTGCTCTTGGATGAAACCATCTTCAGGGTGTTAGTGCCTTTTTACAGCTCTTCTCTGATGAAGTGATGTCAAATTTCAATTTGTTTAGTCCTGATGGACAAGTAATTGGCTTGTTGGAGATCCAGCTTGATTCACCCTTTGTTTTCTTAAAGGATAGGAGGGGGCTTGAGTGGTTTTCAATGGAAGAACTTGGCCAGGAGCATTGTCAGCCAGAGAAACTCTTTCACTCCATTACCAACTGATTTGTATGTGTATTTGGTATTCAAGAGAGAAATAGTTGGTTGATTTTCGGACTTCCAAGTGATGAGATTTACTTTCCACGTGATTAACAGCCCTGAGATTTAACAATGGGTTTTGGGGCATGTGGCCCAGTCAGAATCCACAAATGCAAAAAGATCATCAGCTGTCTGTGTTTTTTTGAATTTCAGTCCTTTGGAATTGGTGTATTTGAGGTAGTTGACAATCTTCAGAGCAGCTTTTTAGTGAGTGGTATTAGGTTTAGTGAGAAATTGTGACAGTTGATTTGTT
Source organism: Puccinia polysora (assembly GCA_025617555.3). NCBI lineage: Eukaryota > Fungi > Basidiomycota > Pucciniomycetes > Pucciniales > Pucciniaceae > Puccinia > Puccinia polysora. The sequence continues at coordinate 34,899,334 of CM062623.1, read as the reverse complement.
GAAAAAGTGATGTCCGGTTGGGTATTACAGCTGAGGTACAGTAGTTCACCATTTTTTTTCTTGTAGTTGCAGCTGGTCTTGAGGAATTGATTGTGCTCTTCTGAGGTGGACGCAAGTACCATTTGGATTTAAGGGATTTGAATGTTCTTTGTGGTTTGGAAGAATGTATTTGCTTCACAGCAAGTCAATGTAGGTAGAAAGAGAAAGTTTGATGCAGTTTCTTGTGACATCTACTTTGACACAAAGGAGCATGGTTGCTTGGCCTAGATAATTGATTTTGATTCATCAGCTCCTTTAACTTCCATGAATTTTTGCTGAAGATGGCTATGTCATCCACATAGATTTACAGCCAGGTTTCATGCAAGAAGAATTTGCAGTTATAACCCTCACTTTGGAAAAAAACTACACTGGTTATCCAGGAGCTGAATGTGTGGTACTAGGCCATGGGTGCCTGTTTCAGGCCATATAGTTCTTTCTTGAGCTTGAGAGATTTGCAAGGCAAAGTTACAATGTTGGATGGAGGAGAAATGAAGATTTTTTCCTTGAGAGGAGAGTTTAAGAAAGCCAAATTCACGTCTAGTTGATGGAAAAGGATATTTTCTTGAAAAGAATGATAGATGAGCATTAAAAGAGATGTCTTTTCACCAGTGGTGGCAAAGACACTTTTGAAGTTGAACCCCTCTGTTTGGTTGAATCCTTGTACGCAGAGTTGTGCCTTAAATTCAGTGATTTCTGTTTTGGAGTTACGCTTGGTTTGAAATACCCAGAAGCACTTAATTTCTTTGGAGTAGGAATCAGTATCTTGCTCTTCCCACACGTTGTAGGACTCCCGGTTGAGGATTTCTCTTTGCATGGCGTCTATCCATTCAAGCCTGAACCTTTTGTTTCAGGATTCATCTAGGGTTATTGGGTCAGTGTATTTGGTGAACAGATAGAGTTGGGAACCCTCACGCCTAGGGTATGAGACTATGTTGTTGGTGCTGATTTTACTAAGAAAAGGGATGGAGTCACTGTTGGGGTTGGAGATGGGTTGACAGAGTTGGATAGGCTTGGAGGGGCAGAGCTTGTCATTTGAGTAGCAGACAAGTCTTGGGAGATGTTGAAAGGGTTGGAATTGAGTTCTGAGATACTCAGAAAAGGAGTTTGAGATGAGCACTTGCTAAAATTGGTTTTGTTGAATTGGGAGTTGACAGTGATATAGACCTTTCCATTGATGGGACTGAGAACTATGTAGGGTGAAAATTGGTTTCTATAGCCAAGCATAGTTCCCTTGAAACCAGATACGCTCAGTTTGAAGTTGGGGTTTGTCTTTGGAATATGGAAAAAGACCATGAAACCAAAGGGACAAAGTATGTTATAATTAAATTAAGTTTTGAAGCAAGCAACGCAGGGTATTTGTTTTTTGTTTGATACCACTCGCAGAAGGTCAAGAAGATAAGTAGCTGTTTTGACGCCTTCATCCCAGTACCAAGGATGAAGTTGACTGTGATTGAACAAGCCGCTGGAATTTTCAATGATGGATCTGTTTGTGCTTTATACCAAGCCATTTTGTTGAGAAGTATAAGGAGGCAAGAAATGGTCAGTAATCCCGGCTTCTTGAAAGTAGTTTTTGAATTCTGAGCTGGTGAACTCACCACCCTTGTCTAAGACTAAGGTGATAAATTTTTTGTTTAGGAATCTTTTGGAAAAAGATAAAAAAATTTTGAACGCAGAAAGAGCCTTGCTTTCATTCTTTAGAAAGGAGATGGCCTTGAAGTGTGAGTATTGATCCAAAATAGTCAGGAAGTATTTGCACCCACTGATTGATTCAACAGAGACCAGAGCCACAGGTTCTATGTGTACAATTTCCAAAATCTGGTTTTCTGTTTTGAAGTGTCCATTAAACAAAGTGGTGGTCATCTTGCATGTCTTGCACAAATCAAAATTGGCGCTGGTCAAACTGGAAGTTGGAAACAGGATTTTCTGGGTGGCGATTCCTGAATGAAGTAGGTGATGGTGCCATTTGAAGTTAGGCTGGTTGGATTAGAGGGGGTGCATAAGTGGTCGTGATTGGCTGGTGACTGTTGCAAATCAAATTCCATATAACTCCAGGAGGTGGTTGAAAGTCAAACCAACAAGAAGGATGTTGCCAATGGTGATTGATACTCCATTTTTTCCAAATAGGGAGATTTTTGATTCCCTGACCAGGAGTCTTTTCAGTGATATCAGGCATTTGTTAAGATCTGGAATCAGCAGGAAATCCTTCAGAATGATTTTGGAACCTTCATGATTGATCAATTTGGTGGTTCCAATAGCTGTAGCTTGATGAGCAGTGGAATTTAACCCAGAACCAACAAGGATGTTAATTGGTTTGGAAGTGAGAAGATAGTCAGCATTTTTCACAATATGATGGCTTGCCCCAGAGTCCAGGACAAGCGGGAGGGAATGTTGGAATCATGGATGTTTGCCGTATGATGATACAGCTGATCATTTTAAAAGTCATTGGCAGGTTTGAAAGAGTCATCAGCAGCTGGTGCCTTTGATTTGACTGTTTGGGTGTGGTTATCTGCATTTTTTTCAGGTCTTAGATGAGGATGAAGAAGTTAGCAGCAATACTTGGGGTTTTCTGCTAGGAGATTGTGATTCCCTTTTGAGAAGGGGTGCTTTGGAAATTTTTGGGCTTTGGCTTTCAGCGGAGCGGTGGACCCGGTTTGATTTGAAGGATTAGTGGCAGAAGCACAGGGTTTGAAAGGGCCTGGAAAGATTGTAGATTGGTTACTTTTGCAACTTATTGAGGACTTGGGTGGGACTTTAGAGAAAGTTGTTGTTGAGAAGGATGCTGTTGACAAGGTGGAAGAAGTTGGTGGTGATTTTTGCAAGGATATTGAAGCTGAGAATGTCTTGGGGCACTTCAAGTTGGAGCATGGCAAGTTTATTCATGAGTTTCCTGCAATTGCGTAGGTAGGTATGAAGGTTGCCATCAAATTTGTAATGGATGAAGTTTAAACAGAGGCAAACTTTTTTGTTTGTTGACTGTGATGCGTATCAATCAGGGATGGATTGCCAGATGAGGGAGGGTTTTGATTGGTTCTCAGGGTTGATGGTAGCCTTGAAAGCCATATCCCCTAGATTCTGGATGGGGAGGTCAGCAGCTTTGTAGCTTTCATTCCTTTTGTAAGAGTTTTTGAACTAGAAACAAGGACCACTGGTGTTTATATTTAAATCAGTTACAAAACAAAAAACAAGCATCACAAAAGTGTATAAAGATGATCAAGGGATAATGAACATGAATTTAACCAACTTTGAAGTTGAGAACTTGAGATTCAACAATTGTATTGAGTCATGAGAAGGACTTATGAAGGAACATGGATCCAGCAACTACAACTAGTTGTAGTCAGATATGGTTTGGTTAGTGACAAGGTGATAACAGGAATGGAAGGGTGTGTGGTATTTGAATAATGGCCAATAGAATGACACTGGCGAAATTTCTGGAAAGGTTGCCATGAATTGACTTGAGATCTAACCAACAGATTGCTTCAAAGACAGAATTTTATCATTTAATCAATGGTCTTCCAACGCTGAGTAGAGGAGGTGAAGGATGGGCCATTGGATAGGGCATATGAAAAGGATGAATGAAATTAGATATGAATCAAAAGATGAAGAAAAAAGAAAGAAAGATGAGGAAGGAATATTATATGAAAAAGAGAATGAGCAAGGGGGAAGTGTTGATGTGAATTTGAGGCAACACTCTATGTATAGAGTGTTCGCATTGGCTCAGCTTTCAGTGGTAGGTAATTTCTTACACCCATCCTTGGTTGGAGATCAAGTCAGGTAATAACATTTTTAATTAGACATTCCACTGAGTTCTTGGATGCGGCCTTGGTTAGAGAGTCTGCAAAAATTAGGTCTGAAGTTATGAGTTGCAATTTCATTAATCCTTCTTTGAGGTCTTCCCTGATTCCTTTAGTCTTCAGGTCAATGAACTTGGTTGAGGAATTGGTTCCCAATTTGATAACTTTATCTTCTAATCCTTTGTTGTCAATGAGTTGAATGTTGGGAGAAATGAAATCAAAGTGAATTTTCCATATTTTTCTGATCAGGTGTTTGATCCAACAAAATTTGAGTTTTCCATCATTCAGGGAGTTGCATTTTTCTTTGGTTGAGGAATAGGTGATGTTTCTTTTTTTTTGGCTGGTCCATAACAGTGGTGCTTTATATAGCGAGCACAAGATGTCCAATTCTGATTTCTGGGTTGTTGGATCATCACCCCAAGTTGCATTTCTGTAGCAGATGAACTTGGGGCAATTGTTCTTTTTTTAGATTGTCAGGTTGAAATTCTTAGTTGCATTTAAGTACCTTCATGTTTGTACAACTTCATTCCAATGACTAATCCCCAGTTTTTCCAAATAACAAGCAAAACCGGATACGGCAAATTAAATATTGGGTCTGGCAAGTCCCGCAATGCAGTTGAGCTTCCCAATGTGCCAGCAATAATTAATTTTCAAGGCCATGAATGAAGCATGTTCCGAGTCAGGGGCTGGAAAGAGATGTATTCCTGGGGTAAAAGGTGTTGATATTGGTTTACCTTTGGTCACATTCATCTCTTCTATGCCTTTACTGATGTGTAGTGGTAGGGACAGCAAGATCAAATATTCATCCCAATCCATATTCAATCCAATAATGGAGTTTGGCTCATGACTGGTGGAGTTAAGGAATCTCTTGAGAAATTGATCTTCAAATTCCTTAGTGTTGCCACCACTATTAATTCATCTATGTGAAATAATGGGACAAGTTTGCAGTGATGTGATTGTATAGACATGGATCTGAACCCAAAGGCATGTAGCAAAGTCATTCAATCCAACTACTGAGAGTTTTTTACCAGTTTTGGCGTGCTTGCTTGAGACTGTATGATGACTTCTTGAGTTTCAAAATAGGCAATTTACTTGAGCTCCCTTTTGACCTACTGATGTGTGCTTCTTCATCAATTTTGGCATGCAAGAAAGGGCCCTTAACATCCAATTGTAGTATAGGAAATTTTTTATCCTGCAGAGGCAAGAGAAGCTCTCAAAGGGAGGTGGTTTTGCCAGTTGGTGCTTATTTCTTGAAGTAGTCAATTTCAAATTTCTGCTTGAACCCTTGTACACATAGTTGCATTTTGTAGGTTGGTGGTTATCCATGGGAATTCTCCTTGATCATGAATACATGAACTGTATTGAGAACATTGGCAGGTGTGGGTCCAAAGTAATCTTCCCACACTTCAAGGTCTTCACATATGTTGTGTTCCTTCTTTACAGAAATGGCCCATGGTGGTGAACTGAGAGCCTCTTCTATGTTTGTAGGAACAAACATGGCTGCAAAGCCATATCAATCAGGGGGTCAGAGTGAATTTCTATTTTGGAGAATTCTGTTGTTGTTGGGTTTGGTGAGTAGTTCATTTATTTTTTCTTTGTTGTTTTCTTCTTTGGACAGATCAGAAGAAGTTGGTGTTTCTTCTAACTTGATGGGGGTAAAATTTTGATATAGATCAATTTCAGATTCTAGTTGAGCAGTGACAGATTCAGAGGTTTGATTGTTGGAGAAGGAATTGGGTTTGTGTGTTCTTTCCATGATGTCAAGTCCGTCAGAAATTGGATTGGCTGTAGTGGCTTTGGTTTTGAACATCTTCATGTACTTGGATTGAATGATTTCTCAAGAGTGATTGACAATTCTATAGGATAATAGCTGGGTTATGAACCCTAAAATGTTTCCAGGAATTACTTTCTCATTGAATTTTTGAAGTGAGTGTTTTTCTTTTTGGTTCAAGTAGACTACAGGAGTTCCCAGTGGGTGAAGATAGTTTTTAGGCAGTTTAAATATATGCATGATCTACCAAGGGGATAGCTCACCATTGTTCCTAGGGATTTGATGCAAGGCAACAGAGCAACCTTTTATGGTTTCATGCCATAGGTTCAGTAGAATTTTGGAATTCAAGCGAGTAGAGCGCATGGATTCTGCTATAGTCCAATTGGCTCTCTCAGCTTTTCCATTGTATTTGGGATGATAAGGTTCCAAACAGATTCTTCTTATGCCATTTTTCTTGAAAAAATTGGTTAAGGTCAGGTTTATGAATTCCCCTCCTCCATTTCAGCATAATATGTTTGGGAAGTAACCTTGCTTGTGTTGTTTGTTATTGATAATAAAAAAAATAAAATCAACTCCATCACTTTTGCTTAATAATGGAAAAAACGCTACGTAGGAGGAGTAATTATCTACCAGAGTCAGAGAAAATAGATGATGACACTTGAAAATCAGAGAGATAAGTCCCATGAGATTAGCATGAATTTGCTGAAATAATTTCAAGGCAAGAGTTGATTTCTGGGTGAACAAGGACTTGGTGATTTTGCTGAGATAAAAACCGGAGCAGAAGAATTTATCTTTTAGTTTGGTGTTGATGTGATCCCCAATGTATTTTTCCATCCTTCCAAGACTTGCATGAGCCAATCTCTGGTTTAGAGTATAAAATTCATCTTGATTCATCAAGTACATGGATTCGTGGTCAGGCATATTCAACACCAGTAAGTTGTTAATGATTGAGCCTTGTAGAAAAGACTTTTGATTCCATTTAACAGTGAATTGGGGAGCATTTGAGGTGTTTTTCACAAAAATTTGAAAATTTTCCAGGAGGAATTATCCAAAGGAGAGGAGATTAACGTGGCTTCTGGTACATAGTATGCAAATGTTAATTCCAGGTTGATTTGAGAAAACTTGATGCATGTGGTTCCTCTTCCTAGTATCTTCAGTGCTGCGCCTGGTTTACCGGTTTTTATGAGTTTGGTGCCATCAAGAGGTTCTATTTGAGTGAAGAAATTCCTAGAGTTAAGGAGATGTACTGAAAGACCAGAGTCACTTATGAAGGCGGATCTTGTTAAGGAGTTGGTTTTATTGAAATCACAAAAGAAAGAGAATAACTGAGATAATTCATCTTCTTTCTATTCAGGTTTCTTTGCTTTTTTGTTGGATGGTCTGAGAAGAGGAAATTCCTCCCAAAACTGCTCTTGTTTTTAATTTTTCACTCTTTCATTGGGAAAACCTTTTGTGCATTGTGTGTAGGAGAAATTGACTAGACTGAGCTCCGATTTAGAATCTTCTTTTTTTGCTTGAATTTTGTTTTTGTGTTGGATTAGATGATTAAGAACATAGTCAACAGTAATGAGCTGACTCCTGTGCATGTTTTGGTATTGCATTGATTTCAGTGAGGGGGGGAATTTGAACAGTACCAGATAGGCTAAGATATTGGAGGGTACTTCTAATCCTACTTTGGAGAGTTTTTTAATATGGATTCTGACTGTGGTCACAAATTTATCAATTTGCTGTTTTTTTAATGAGAGATATAGGAAATTATTGAAAACCCAAGCTTGATCTGCAGACTGGGATGATGAAAAATGGGTTTTAGCTGCAATTGAAATTCTGCAAGCACTATTTTATAATGTTGGAGTGAGTTGAGGCCTCTAGTCTAGAGAGCCGGTATTCTGTGATATCTTCATTGAAATCCTTGTCCAGTCCTATTTTTTTGTCCTCTGAATTCATGACTGTTACAATTTTGCATAGGCGGAAAAGATTCTGGAATTTTGAAAGCCAAATAGAATCTTTGTCCTTGTTTAAAAGGGGAATGGATTCATAGATCCCTTTTTGTGCTAGAGATTTTGAAATTTTCCCCCTGCTTGTCCTGATTATGAATCCATAATTTTTTCTCAGTTAGTTGCTGGAGTTCTGGCTTTTAACCATGTAAGATTTTTTGAACTAGAAACCAGCACCACTGGTGTGCATATTTCAATCAGATTTATCAAAAAAAGAATAAGCCTCACAAAAAAGGTTTAGAAATATGATCAAGGTATAATGAACATGAATTTAACCAAAGTTGACTTTGAAATCTAGATATTCAAATATCTTATTGAGTCATTAGAAGGAATTATGAAGGAACATGGATCTGGAAGTTTCAGTCAGATATGGTTTGGTTAGTGACAAGGTGATAACAGGAATGGATGGGTGTGTGGTATTTGATGGATGGCCAAAAGAGACTGGCAGATTTGCTGGAAATGTTAGTGTGAGTTGACTCAAGATCTAACCAACAGATTGTACCAAAGACAGAATGTTATCATTGACTCAATGGTAGTCCAACGCCAAGTAGAGGAGGTGACTGATGGGCCATTGGGTAGTGGATATGACAAGGATGAATGAAATTATATATGAATCAGAAGATGAAGAAAAAAGAAAGAAAGATAAGGAAGGAAGATCTAATGAGGAAGAGAATGAGCAAGGGCTGTCACACAACCAACCCACATACTATAGGGAAATCTTAGATGATTGTGAGTGCAAAGGACACTGAGTGCAAGGGAAAGTACTGTTAGCATCTTGAATGCCAAAATCCTCGCTATCCTTTAGCTACCAGAGGTAATAAACTAAATGATAAATATATTATACAGTAAATGCAGCCAAAATCTGTAAGATATTTGGATAAAGCTTATTGCAAGGTTGATTGGTTTGGATATGGTTTAATTTTATAAATCAAGAATAATAAATTGATTAATAAATAAATTAACGGAGGGGCCACAATTATATTGGGGATCTTTAAAACCTCTCTTCAGGGAATTCATTATGAAAACACGTAGGCCTGGTTACTTTGGAACCTTCAATTTATATTCTTAAAGGATATATTTCCCAAAGATAATATGTATATAAAATACACAGTGGAGTGACAGGTCTTTGTAACCAAGCTGCCACGATAGACAAAGGATAATAAGACTCAATGGTATATTATTAAATCCTTTGGTTAACTGTTTGGGACGTGCACTGATGAGTTTAAACCTGTTTAATGGGGTTATAAGGTTATTCAGCAGTTTAAACTGATAAGAAGGGTTGGAGAAGCATATTATTAATCAGAATCAAGCCATAAATCACTTGCTTATCTCTAAGAAGTATTTGATTACCTTGGCATAGTGTCTTGATGTAAATATAACTGGGTCTCTTGGTATCAACTTCCTCAAAAGAGCTATTTATTTTTAGATTTTTGAGTCCCAATATTGTCCTTATGAGGGATACAGGAGCTCAAAGGGACAGAAACTGAGGCTAGCAGGGTAATCAGTGCTAGTCTGTCACATGTTCTTGGTTCTGTAGCACAGTTAGCATCTAATTCCACAGGTTATGGGAATTATTCTACCTTATAATTAATCTTTGGACGTTTGAATAACACTAATCTGTTCATTTTATTTAATATTTAATTAATGTAAATGTTCCCAGTAATTTAATAATTACTTTAATAGACATTACTAAGGATAGTCTGATGTCAGGTGAGTTCTATTTATGTATTAAATAATTGGAGTAAATTCATGTCATTAATTTCACTCCTTATCTTCGAATTTTAGTTGACTTACTAAAAATAATTATTTAAAAATATAAGTCATGAGTATTTATTTAATATTTTACATCATTATTTTCCTAAGTTTGTCAACTAAAATACAAATGTATTGTAGTTCTCATAATTGTATATTGAAGTATTTTAATGTATATTTAGAGATAGTCATTATCACATTTACAAAATCTTTGATATTTAAAATTATATTCAATAAAAAATACGTATAAAGTTTATTTAGGTATTTTTATATACTTTTATTTATTTTTAGACCATCTAGTATCCACGGGAAAATTTATTACATATGTAGAATGTTCCCCTGTAGGTTGTAGCATGTTTATGGGTTACCTAGGTTTCTCAGGCCGCCTTTCACATTGTCAACTTGTAGTCCCGCGGCTGCGTACTTGTCAGAGGCCCGGGACTGCGTGCACGGCTTGACAGGGTAACAGTGCTGCAGCGCGGGTGTATTTGCTGCTGTGGCTGCATGCGGGAATTTTGATAGAACACATTTCTGTGTGTAACTCCTAAAATATACACAACACCTCAATTCTAACTGAATTTTAGGTGTGAAACCTATACGTGAAAATGTGTGTGAAATATTTAATTGGCCAGAAAAAAGGTACCATAGTGGTTCTGTGGAATTTTGGTCTTACTTTCCGTGGTTATTTGAAAATATAAGGAGTTTGATTTCAAGGGTGGGGTCAGTGAGTGAACCTCCCTAATTTTGGGTGGAGAATTCATTTCTGCAATAATATTTGTGGTTTTCCTATTCCTTCTTAGGCTAATTTTGATTTTATTATTTTTATGTTATTTTGGTTACTTTTGCAGCTTGCTCTGCAATAGTAGTAAGCTGAAAAGTACAAGGAAGCAAATCTAACTTCAAAGTGCAATGTTATGGTGGTTAACTTGACACACAATGAGAGGGATAAATAGTTCCAATGGAAAGGAAACTAAAGCCAAGCCCAATGTGATGACTGGATTTAGAAAAATGCACCAAAGTATGAAATTAACTAACTGAGGAGACAATCTTCAGGCAAGCTGCATAGCCTTAAAAGGTAATCTGAAGTGACTAGATACAATCTGAAGGACAGCCAACTTTAGTTAAGAGGCAATGAGGCAATGAATGACATGAAAAAATTGGGAATTAAAATAAAAATATAGACCTTTCTGAGGTAATAATGTAGATTCAAGGCAAAAGAGTCTGAGGGTAAAAGGGTGTAATGGATGAGTTAGGAGGGAGTGACATGAAATAAAATGCAAATATGAGGATGTAGCTTATGCAGGCTCAGGGACTAGTCGAATTGAAAAGTATACAGTTGGTGTGGCTAACTAGAATGGGTGCGAGCTAGTGGGAGTGCATGAACTGGAATGGAACCCAAGGGCTATTGATACCCAGGGTGAAAGAGCGGAGCTAAAATGGGTGGTGGACTGGATTAGAGTTAACTGCAAGCTTTGCAAGTAGGTACTGAGTCAGTTGCCAAGAATGGAAGGTTGTTATGCAAGCCAGAGTTAATAAGCGGAAGGCACCCTTGAAATTGTTCTTCAATTTGTTTCAGGCGTATGGACCAAGGTAGATGGTACTGAGGAAAGGATATGTCAAAATGAGATAGAAAATAATCCTTGAGATTGAAGCATGAAAGTTGCCTGGGTATAAAGAAGCAAGATCCTGAAAGTTTTCAGATAATTTTCCCATCAATTCCAAAATTTGTTGTGAGTACTGTATACCCCTAGTTTTTATCCTACTTCTTTGCCTCTCAAATAAATTTATAATTAAATATGTTGTCATTGTCATCCCACCATTGTGAAAAATGTATTTTTTGAGGTGAAAAATTTGTTCCTTGTAATGCTGCAAGAGGTCTTTGAGACAAATTAGAGCAATGTTTTCTGCACAAGGTTGCTTTTACTTTCCATATAAATGGTGAACCAATAGTGGATACCCCCATGGCCTCTTGGAGTGAGGCGCAAAGCCAAAGGTCTTCCCCACAAGTGAATTACCCTATGCTGCCAGTGCCAGAGATTGAAATTCTTAGGCATCCAAAACCCTGGTAAGTTTAAGACTAAGGAACTAAAAATAAATAAAAAGAAGAAATGGAACTAATATTGTTTTTGTTCTTGATAGTACTTCCACAATTACAAAGGAACACCACTAACAAGACTCAGCCCCCACCACCATATATTGGACCGTTGTCCAAATTTGAGGTGAACCCAATGAATCCCAAGGTGCAATGCAAAGTGCAGGTTGAGGAATTTGCAGAAGTTGAAGGGGCAAGGGAGGAAGGGATGATGACTGAAGGAGAGGGTGATACGGAGCGGAGGGAAGGAAATGAAGGAGAAGGAGACAGGACAGAGGGAAGGGATGGAACAGAATGGGAGATAGAGGAACGGGGTGGAATGGAAGGCCAAGATCAAGGGAGCCGGCTACAAGTCAAAGCTCCCATTGAAACTGATGCAAGGCAAATAACTGGCAACGTTGGAGAATGTTTTTCAAGAAGCCAAAGGAAGGGAGCCTATGAGGAGCTCTTGAAGGCAGGTGGATGGAATGCCCAGCAGAAGAGGGCTTGGAGTGCAAGGTGCAAAGAGATTTTTGAAAGGCACCTGGTGAATCAAGTAATGGTGTTGTGGAGGATGTCTTCTTTGATAAAAAACAAGGATTTGGATGAATTTAGGTAAATGGTAAAGGAATTGACCGAAAATTGGTAGGAAGCCAAAAGAGAAATAAAGGAAAATTTGTAAAAAAAATATTTTATTTTTAATCTTATTTTATTATAATATATATGTTATTTTATTAATATTGATATATATATATATATATATATATATATATATTTATTTTACTTTAAATAAACAAATGTGAAAGAATAAAAGATTGTGAAAAGGAAATGGATAATTTTTAGAAATTGAAAAGGGGATAAATTAAGAAAATCACATGAGATTGATGGGATGGAAGTGAGGAATGGGATTTGAGTCATGATTAGCAAGGTTTGAAAGGGTAACTAGCATGAAATTCTTAGACCAAATTGGGAGAGTTGCAAAGGTGATGGGCTGTTTCCCACAATGTGTGATCTTTGTTGGACTGAAAGCCAGTCCATTCAAAAAGTTATTGAAGTTTTCTTTTGAGTAACCTGGAATCTGAAATACAACTTACTTCCCACTCTAACTGATCTTGGATGTTAACTGGTTCAGGAGGGGGATGAGTCTTGCCTGGGTATAAGAATTCAGTTGGCTCTAGGAGAGACACATGAAAGACCGGGTGGAAAACTTTCCATTTTTCAGTTAAGGTGAGTTTAAAAATATTAGGGGAAATGACTGATTGAAATTTGAAGGGGCCAAGTTTCCTTTCAGAGAGTTTTTGAGTTGGGTAAGTACTGCAAATATTGCAAGCATCAAGCCAAACCTGATCACCTACTGAAAGTTTGGGGCCAAAGTGCAAATTGGATATGCTTGTTCCTTGTACCACTGGTTTTTGGCTTCAGTTTTGTTTCAATTTGTGTTTGAATAGAATGAATGTGATTAAGATAATCAGTAGCAGGTTGAGAAGGTGCTACATGAATGGAAGAGAAATTTGGGTTTCTAACATAAAGAGGCTGGAAGGTTGACTGTTTGGTGGAGGAATGAGTCGAGTTGTTGTAGGCAAACTTGGCTAATGGCAGCCATTGTGACCAGTCCTCCTGTTAGTAGGAAACGTAAATTCAAAGATACTGTTTGAGAACATGATTGACTTGCTTGGTTTGCCCATCCATTTTTGGGTGATAAACCCTTGATAAATTGCAAGTGATCTTCAAATATTGGCCAAGCAAGGTCCAGAAGCTAGATACAAACAAGGATCCACAGTCACTAATTATGTTATCAGGTAGACCATGTTTTTAGAATAGATAATCTATGAATAAATTAGCTAAGTCTTTTGAGGAGGCCATCAAATTACTTCAAAGGAGAGAAGCAATCTAACACTACTAAAATAGCATCATAACCACTAGAAATCAGTAATTGCACAATCAAATCCATAAAAAGCTAGTGCCAAGGAATAGGCAGAATTGGAAGTGGCTGTAGCAGCCCATACTTCCGGTGTTTTGAGGACTTGTTACAATTACAATCATAGCACATGTTAACATAGTCTTTTAATTTCTTGGTCATACCAGGCCAGTAGAAGTCTTGTGCAATCAATTGGTAGGTTTTATCCTGCTCATGATGAACAGCAAGCAGAGAATCATGCCTTGACTCAAAGATATCTAACTTAATGCAAGGATTATCTGGTACTACTATACGGTCCTTAAAAACTAAATAACCATTTTTTTCAATACCCTAACCACTATCTAGTAGATTTGCGCTCTTGAAAAGTTTAGTAATTTTGGGATCATCGAGTTGAGCTTCTTGTAGTTTGGAAGCTGTATCTCAAAGGTGAGTGATGATCAAACTGAGTTGGGAAGATTGAGTTGAGAAAAGTTTCCTAACATTTTCTGGGTTGTTTTCAGCAAAGGTATTCCCCCCCTGGGTAAAACGCATCCCAACGTGATAAAGCATCAGGAAACCTTGCCCAAATGCAATCCAGACTTAGAGGCAAATCCCAACCAAAAGGCTATGAAACCAGCTGAAAGGCCAGTTCACTTTGCTGTTGTTATGGTGTCACATACCATTGTGTGACAAGGGCCCAATGTTGATGTCAGTTTGAGGCAACACCCTATGTATGGAGTGTTCACAGTGGCTCAGCAATGGGTGTTTGGTAATTTCTTACACCTTTGAGGTATTTTAGCCGGGATGATTTGGGATTTGACTTCAGTATTTTCAATTTATTTGAGAATTCATTTAATTTGGAGATGGCTTCTAATTCTCATCACTCAGGAGGCCAAATTGGTTTCATTTAAGAGTGGTAAGTAAAGGTTTTTTGGGCTAGTTTATTTGTTTTTGAACATGGTGAACCAGTTGGTATCAAGCCTGGTGAAGTTGATTGTTGAAACCTGTGCGCTTTTGAAACATGTCACCAATTGGTGACATCCATCTCCTCTCTTGTCTCTTCAGTCTCTCCGATCCACTCCTCCTCCCTTCTTTTTCCCATCAATATTTCTACCTTTTTATAAACTCAACACCACCTTACTGAACCGTCAGATCAAGAAAAACCCCTCCTCGTCCTCCTCCTCCTCAAATCAATTCTTCAAGAGCTTCGCCTTTATATATTCTCTGTTGTGATTGACTACCCGCATCTTCTGGTTATTTGGTATGAAGTCAAATCTGTTTTCCACTGTTCCTCCTGCTGTTCTCTTTCTTGCCTCTTTCCTCAAACTCTTTCATTGACTAACCTGGTTCTTTTTGTTCTTCAGAGGAGATTACCTCAGATATCATTTTAATCTTGTGTCTCTTTGGTCCTCATCATCTTGGTTCTATCTCTCAAGAAATTATTGATCTTTCATCATTGATGAGCTTTGGGAATGGAAATTGTTCAACTTAAGAGGAAACTAAAACCAGAATTTTTTTTATCAGAAAGGAGGGAAGAGTAACAAAAGAAGAAAGAAAATATAACAGCCTAAAAACAGGCTTTGACGTAGAGAAGTGAAACAATGAAGCTGAGGAACACCCTTGGTGCAAGCTAGGTAGTAGAATAGAAAACCTTGAGAATAGACCTAAATAACACTGATTTGGATTTTGATGATATTTGAGAAGATAGATAGAAAGAGCATCAGATTTTAATCATGATGAGACAAAATTAACAAAATGAAGAAATGGAGGATGAGGCTTACCTGACTCAAAGCATCCACCATCCAGTGACACAACCGTTTTAGTTGTGTGAGGAAAAGGATAGAGGAGTGCGCAAGTCAGAGTTCAAGTAGCCCCAGAGTGCCAATCCACTATGTAGTATTGGAACTGGAGTGCACTGTGGCACAGAAAGGCGTGTCTCAGACTGACACAAAAGATGAGGCTGACATGAAAAAGAAATAAAATTAAGAAAAAGAGATAAATGAAATGAAGAATGGAGAAACTGAGAGATAATGAAGGAGAGTAGGAATTCAACGACAACCACTCCTTTCAACCTTACTGCAGGTACATGTGGCCAACAAATCATTGGAAATGACCCAGTGGGATTTTCCTAACAACTGGTTGGTGCAGTCTACCCACCTCTGAATGTTGGCTTGCCCAAACAGTTGTAACAACCACAAACCCCTTCCGACAATCAACAGGCCCCTATTCCAAGAAAAGCCAACTACTAACAGCCAAATCCAATTTAAGCCCACCTAATTCAGAGGTGCTTTTGTTAGAATGGTTGGTAAAAATTTGCCATGTGCCTTGGGATATTGGGCCCTACACTCCAGAGCCTAAAAGTGAGCGGGAATGTGAGTATGCTTGCTATCATTGATTAGAGAGAATCACACAAAATATGTGGCAATCTATCCATACTCCACAACTAACAAAAGAACATATGAAGACAACCTCTTTGCTTCTAGCCACCTCCAGAAGCTCAGCTGCATTTCAGGGATAAGAGAGCTGAAGTTCACCAGTGCTGAAAGCTACATTTTAAATGTGATAGGGGTCCCATAAAGCCCCCTGTCCATATATAATTCAATATCCCTAGCCGCCCTTTGGAATTATTTCCTCTCTTGATTGTACACTACCCACCTAGATGCCTTTTTTATATACAATGCGGTTTCCAACCTTTTTTTCTCCTGCCCTTATGATTGGGAAAAAACATATTTTGCGTCCCTAACACAGTTTCCAGGACAACATTTGGCTTTTACTCTCTGCAAGCCCTTGCTCCCCCTTCCCTGCAGAGTTTTTTTCTCCCTATGAACTCCCAGGAATTCAATGCTACACGTTATTGAAAACCAGGATATGCTGAATTGTAAATGGCCTCAGTTGAGCTATCAATGGAATGAGAGACATATTAAAAGAGACAAAAAGTATCAATGGAATGAGAGAAATCTTAATAGAGACAAAAAGAAAAATCCTTTTCTGGCACAGAGTCTTTGGAAATTGAGGTATACACAAGATTTTGAAAATTTGATGACTCAAATTTTGTGTTGGCTTGCTGACTTTACTCCTGCCTGGGAATATTTTGGAACAGTTTGTGTGGTAAGCAAGAGCGCAAGGCTCAACCCACTTCACTTCTCTAAAATGAATAGAAAGCCAAAGTTTTCCTTAGGAGTGGACTTTACTGGTCTGTTTGAGGTGCCTATCTTCAACAGTGGAAGTACATTTTCTCATCAAAAGAGATGTGCAAACCAGATATGCATTTTTTAAAATTTTAAACTTCACATGCAATCCTTCCATGTCAGCTTGCTACTATGTACAGAGCAACCTTTCAATACAAACACAAAACTAGGAAAAATAAGAATATCTAAATCAACAAAAGAAGGAGTGAGAAATCCAGAAATATTATTAAAGAAATGGATTACTCACTCAAAATTAGGTAGGGTCACTAACTGACCCCACCCTTGAATTCCAAGTCCTTAAATTTTTAAAATAATTAAAAAGAAAAGTACTAAAAATTACAAAACCAGTATGGCACCTTTTGGCCATTCTGAAATTTCATGAGCGTTTTCACGTATAGGTTTTACACCTAAAATTCACTCAGAATTGAGGTGTTGTGTATATTTTAGGAGTTACACCCAGAAATGTGTTGTGTCACAATTCCCGTGCGCAGCCCCGCACCATTACATATCTCTACATACTTTTAGAAGAAGATTCCCACGTACTACAGACCCGCGCGCAGCTAATTCTGCCAAACAAGCAGCGGATTCTACTCTGCGCGCATCTGTACTGACTGATCCCCGCGTCTGGATCCGTTGTGACTAATCTGACAACCAGGTACCACTCCAAAGACCTACAACCTAGTTAGAGTTTCCTAGCATATGTAACAAGTTGAAATATGCATTAGTGATAGTCCAAAGAGATCAAAACTTAAATTAAATTAATAAAAATTGAGTTTAGAACATTGTTTAATAATCAATCAAAGATCAACAATTACCACGTAAATCACTGACTGATCTTTGAAGACCACGAAAAACTACAAGGAATGTTCATAAAAATTATTGAAAATTATCTACGTGATCAACAGATGATGGGAAATCAGTAAACATCCACATCTGCCCGCTTTAAAGCAATACCAATAGTAAAAATGAAGGATGAGTACAGAATGATCAAATTTAAGCCATAACAGATTAACTGATCTTGTGGCTAAAATAGTACAGAAATACAGGAGATATAAGGTCAGCTGATTGACAGCACCAACTAGACGTGCCAATATTGCCCTTACTGGCGTGCCAGCCTCAGCCCACAAGCAGAACCCTCTCTATGTGCCCTGAGAAGATCAAAATCACCCCAAAAAGGTATTTATACAGACCTCTTTGGATCCATTATTCCAAAATCAGTTTATCAGAAATTATTATTATCAATCAGACACCAATTCATTGTTATTCAAGTTCTAATGAAGAATCTAAGCAATTGATTTATTACCAAGTCTGTAGTATTATTTATTTCTTAAACCAATCAACCCTTGAAGTTTAGTCAGGCAATGCACCCCATCTGCTCTGAAACCCTTCCTATTATTGCATGATTTTCGTAGTTAAGTGCTCTGAGTCAATGTTTCCCTTCCTTTCTTGGCCATTGTGCTGTTATTCCCGCCATAAGTGGAATAAGACCTTTCTAAGGCGCCCATCTTCATTCCAAGGTTCTTAAAGTGCCTAAGAAGGCCCCTTGGAGAGAGGTTTCTTGTCTTAAAATATCCGCAGTAGTATAATACTTTGGCCCCTCTTTTATATACATATGGAAAACCTTTTATTACCAAACTAATTAAACCTTGCAACTGCTCTTATTATATTATTTATTTGAGCCTCTAAGCATTTATTTTTGGAATAATAATTATAATCATTATTCCAGTACTTTTATCACTCTCTGTAGATAAAGAAATGCAAGGTTCCTGGTATCAGAGAGCTGAAATCCCAAGTTAATGATTGAAACCATTCAAAATTTTGAGAGGCTGAACTCCACAATGGTCAAAATGATGCGGAGTGAAAATCACCATGAAAAAAAGGGCTGCACCTGGAAATCCATTTGGTTTGGTTTTGATTCTGTAAAAATTTGGTTTTTGACTTGGGTAGGGACCTGAGAAACATTTGTACAAGTTCATGACTATTCCAAGTAATTCCAGGGAATGCATATAATAAATAAGATTTTTAATTATGGGTAAATTAATTTCATGTATTGAAGAAATGTGTTTTTTTCATCAAGAAAATCAAATTTTTTCATTTTAGTTATGGAATTAAATCAAATTTGAATGGTTGCCTGCATAATTTACGTACAATTAGAGGTTTCATCACTTTAATTTTCAAAAAGAAAATTGAAATAATTTACAAATAAGATATTTTCTTGATTCTTGGGGAAAGATACTTATTACTTAGACATTTCAATGCTTTGGTATATTATCAGTCAAACAATTCAATTCTTGATCTGATTTTTTTTCTTTCCTTAATTCATTTTTCCCCTTTTAATATTAATATTATGAATTGATGAATTTGTATTTGATAGATTTAATTTGAGATGTTTTGCATTTAATTTGAATTCAGGGAATTTTTTTTATGTTATTATGAATTTATTATTTTTTATTTTTTTATTATTGAGCTGACAGCTGGGGGTCTGGCTGGGAAATATCCTTAAATAATTAATTTTTAATTATTTATTCCTTGGACCAGTCTATTTATTTTTTAAGAATAAGTTAACATACCTATAACATATGTATTTTGATCATTTGTTTCTCTAGTGGATCTTTAGACCAATGGAGAATTGATCATTTATTATTTGAACCTTCTTAAAAAGAAAAAAGAATAAAACCTCCGTAACTTTTTCCCTGTTACTATAACTCCTGAGCAACAACAGGAGAAATTGCTTTATTATAAACAGCAAATTAAAAATGACAAGGAACTTGAGGTTGAAAGAATTATCAATTTTAATTCTTTATTAAGGCAACATAAGGAGAGGAAAATTTATCAAAGGAAGCTTTATATTTATAAAGAAAATATAACTGAAGATAAAGAAAAATTCAAAATTAATAAAAGGATTAATTTTTTGAAAGCATCACCTCATAACGTAAAAATACAAAAAATATTAAACTTATGTTTGTTTGTTTTTTTATCCATCTCAGTGGATTTTGTTTTTGGTGATCTCATTGACCAGGACCTCCTGGAGGACATCCCAGACAGTGTACCCTTGGACTTACCCTTGGATTTATTCCAGGATCTGATTGAAACTCACTCAGACCCCATTGGAATACCCCCCAAGGACAGTTGTGATCCCAACCAAGTGTTGGTACCCTTGAATTTAACTTTAAGGAAGTTAAAATATATATCAAAAAATTATTGAAAATATAAATACACAAAAAATATTGTTTTTTTATATTTTTAAGTCTTTTCTCAAAAGTTTTGACAAAAGACTTACTCATTATTTGGTGCTACTTACCAAAACAGGCACAACACCCGTGCAACTGGTAGAGCCCCATTCTATGGATCTCTGCCTGGAGGAACTTGTATGCGCAAGGACTCCAGTCACGAGTGCAATGAGGGGGCTCAAACCAGTGACCATAGTGTCACGCGGGAAAACAACAGAGACAACCGCAGCCACAAACTCAACCAACAGAGCCTTGGAGAACCACCCATTTCCCAAAAATTTTTCCCAGGAGGTTACTTGTCCTCCTATGCCACTCCAGCTGGACTCAACCAAGGAGGAAAGAGTCAAGGTATTAGTGAAAGGACACGTGAGCTATTGAGAAAGATTCAAATTGGCTCAGACCCAGGAGGATCAGCTAGGTATGAGAAAAGCTATTTCTCTGGCAAAGAAATCTCAGATTTCTCTGCAAAAGTTGATCCCAAAGAAAGAGTTAGAAGGCTACATGCAGAACTGGAATCCTTGAGATCAGTTAGCTTCCTTTAAGGGAAAGGACCCCAAAAAGAAGAGGTCCTCAGCCCATCAGAAGTTAAGGAACCAAAAGGATTGGGAGAGCATAATATCCCTAGCCCAGAAGTGGAAAAGGGTGTACCACGTAGAAGCTCTTGATAGCTTTTCTGTAAATGTCTCTCACAATTTTACTATTATTAGCCAGTGCTTTGACAAGGTTTATCAACAATTGGACAAATTGAGTCTGAAAATTTTCAGAGTGATTGAAACCCAGTCTCAGACTATGAGAATTGATGAGTTGGAAATACAATAAATCAAGGATAGTATAAAATATAGTAAGTTGGACCTGATGAAACATATTGATGATAACCAATCAATTCTTCAGGAAGATATTCTTGCAACCATGAACCAGCTTAAGGAAGAATTTAAGAAGACTAGTCCTACTCCTTCAGCTCATCTGATTAACAAAATTGATTGACTAAACAAAAAATTTGATTTGGAGCTAGGAATGATTAAGAATGATCTTATAGATCTTAAAGTCAATTCTACTTACTCCCCAGTCATTGACTCCGAAGAAACTAGAACTTCTAGGTTTACCAGTACTTCTAATCTTCCTGCCAGAACTAGGACAACTAGGGATGAATCTTTTAGACCCAGTCCTACTCCTGAAATAGAACAGGCTTTGAAGTCAATTCCTCCCATTACTGAATGGCCTAAATTGTCTGGAGAAGGAGAACATAACCATGTCAGTTTCATTAAATTTATTGATTATACCCTTGCTTCTTATGAGCTTCCTGATTGAATATCTGTGGTAAGATTGCCCAAACTATTTGAAGGATTAGCTCTTGATTGGTTTATCAATAAAAGAGAAGAAGTTGGATCTTTATCCTGGAATTCTTGGAAAAAATTGATCTAAGTGAAATTTGGTACTAGGACTTGGAAAAGAAAGATGATGAAAACTGTTGAAACCTCCCAGTTTGATCCATCCAAGGACAAACCTCATAAGTGGTGCTTAGACCCAAAAAAGAGCTTAGACTGTTTTTACCCAGATTCTGTTAAAGAAGAAGTCAATGAAAAACTTCTCAACTTATGTCCCAGACAAATCAACCACAGTGTAAGGTGCAGGATGCCTATGTATTCTGATCTTTCTACATTGATAGGTGTGTTGGAAGAGACTATTGACATGAATGGTATTGATAAAAGAGCCAATGGACTCCCCAGGGAACAAAATACTAGGAAAACGGAAGAGCATACTGCCATAACTAAGGAATCCCCTGCCACTTATCCAACTACCTTGGAAGTCAAGAAGACTCCAGAGTCATAGGAAAAAGAATCTTGGAACTGTAACCAGACAGGACACGTAAAACCTGATTGTCCTCTACCTAGGAAAAGGACTTATCTTATTGAAGGAGACTTACCTTCACCTTGATGATACTTATGTATCACTTTCTGAGTGTGATTTAATGATAACTAACCCCATCAATGTCATTGAAGGAAGTATTGAGTCTTCTCTGGACATAAATTCTGTTAATGAGGATTCTAACTTACCTCAAAAATGGAATCCCAACATGAAGATTCACCACATCTCTTAGGCTAAGGCCTTGACTCTGAAACCTTCCGCCAGTAAAAGTTACACTTCAGGAATTACATTCTATGCTACTGGTTCAATCCAAGGTTCCCCTGTTAAGTTAATTCTTGACAGTGGAGCCTTTTTCTCTTGTGTTGGTTCAAATTATTTGGAGAAACAAGACCCAAACTGGAAACTGAACTTATTACAAGTACCTCAGGCTATGTGTTGAGCTCACCAAGGATACACAGAGATGAGAGCAGAAGGAAGGATGAATTTCATATTGAGTCATGATAGAAATGAAAAATATGATGATGATGGAGAAAAGGAAAAACAGGTGAAAAAGAGAAAAATACTTACCTGAGGATACGCAGAGATGAGAGCAGAAGGAATGATGAGAGAAAAACCTTCAATCTGTCTCAAGCTCTGTCCTCAGGTAGTAGTGGTTGAGGAAGTGTCACAGGCAGTGTGACACTGACAGTGAAAGTGATAGATGAGCACGGGTTGTCTGACAGAATGAGAAGAGGGACAGAGTGGGGACGTGATAGATGGGTGAAGCACACTATTACATGGCTATATCTGATGGTAGAGTAGTGTGGACACTAATATGATAAACACAAAGAATAGAGAGAAGATAAGAAAAGAAATGAACACAAAGAAAAGAATCTATGAGAGATAAAAAGAAAGCATTCAGATATGGGTACTCCAACACCCACCCTTGCTGAGCACATCAAACCAGGCCAAATGAGGAATGGTGTTTTTGGAGAAGGATCTTGGAAAGAGGTTTAGTGAGCATGTCTGCAAGCATTCTTACAGTGGAGACATGGCGAACCTCAAACAGAGACCGGCTGACACACTCCCGAATGAAGTGGTGCCTGACATTGATATGTTTTGTCCTTGAGTGATGAAGAGGATTCTTAGCTAAAGCCTCAGCGCCGCTGTTGTCAACAAAAAGAGTGACCGGCGCAGATTTCCAAATGCAAAGTTTGGACAGCAGGTTGAGCAGCCAAAGACCCTCCTTGCAGGCATTGGACAGAGCCTTGTACTCTGCCTTGGTGCTCAAGAGGGAGACTGTTGGTTGCTTCTTCGACTTCCAGGAGACAGCGCTTGAACCCAGCCTAAACGTATAGCCAGACGTAGACCTTCTGTCAACGGAGTCCTCAGCCCAGTCAGAGTTGTTGTAGCCCGTGAGGTTGAGAGACGGGCCCCCAAGGATAAGCCGTAAGTCACGGGAACCATAAAGATACCGCAAGACCCTGAATGCGGCTTGCCAGTGATCGAGGGCGGGATCGTGGAGGAACTGGGACAGTTTGTTGACTGCAAAAGCAATGTTGGGGCGGGTGCATTGGGAGATCCAGAGCAGAGAACCGATGAGTTGGTTGTACTCCGGAGGGGAAGCGGGAGAGTCTGGTTGCTGTTTCTTTAGCAATTTGAAGCGCGTAGAGGTTGGGGATTGGACATTTCTGGAGTCATCGGAGGAGAGAAAGCAATTGCGGACAGACTCAATATAGTGAGACTGACCAACGGAGACAGTTCTGGCCTTCCTATTGTGATGGACGGACAGAGATAAAAATAGATGCAGATCCTCATCCAAACCAACCTTGAACTTTTTGCTGATTTTGCCGATGAAACCTTTTACAAAGATAGCTGTTCCCACAAAAGCAAGATTGTCAACGTGAGCAGCCACTGCGCCCACAAGGACGCCGTTCTCCAGTTGGTAGTAGAGAGAAGGGTTGTAAGAGGACTGCAATAGACCAAGGGATACCATAGCGGAGCTCAGTTCGAGGTTCCATTGGCGGGGAGATTGCGTGAGTCCATATATTGCTTGCGAGACTTTGCAGACCCAGTCCGGGCGGGATGAATCCTTGAAGCCTGGGGGTTGAGACATATAGACTTGCTTGTCCAGATGAATGTTCAGAAAAGAAGTCTTGAAATCAATCTGTCGGCCAATCCAGTCCTTGTGACCAAGTAGGGAGAGGACGAGGCAAAGGCTTTCCATCCGGAGAGTCGGAGCAAAGACCTTGGAGAAATCAAGCCCTTGGACCTGAGAGAAGCCCATGGCGACAAGACGTGCCTTGATTTTGAGAATGGAGCCGTCTTCCCCACGTTTTACCTTGAACACCCATTTGCAGCGGATGAAATTCCTACCTTTGGGCATAGGGACCAGTTTCCAGGTTCCCATTCCTTGGGGTGAGGCCATCTCCTCCTGCGCTGAGAGGATCCAGCGGCAGCGGTGGGGTGACCGGAGAAGCTGCTTCTAGGTCTTCGGGGCAACAAGGTTGTCCTTCACAGAGACAGATTGGGAGAATTTTACGTAGCAAGAGGGAGATCTGCAGAGCCTCAAGGATTGTCAAGTACAAGGAGACGGCGCAGGGAGATTGACTGTTGGAGCGGGAGGAGAAGCTGTGTCGGGAATTGATGGAGGAAGAGGCGGGGAAATAGGAAGAGGAGGCAATGGAGTGCAGGGGAACTTGATCGGGGGGTCATTAGAGGAGTGGGGAGAGGACGGAATGGAAGGGTGAGAGCAGGGAATCTCATGAGTGGGAAGGGGAGGAATCCAATCTGAACCAGAGGAGCTGACACTCGCCGAGCATGGTCTGGAGAAGGAAAAGGGACGGCGCATTGTGGATGGGGGAGATGAATTCTGATGAGCGATTGAGGGGACTGGCAACGGTTCAATGAACGGGTTGACTGACGGAGTTTCATCAATCCGGGTGTCAGGGATGGTGGGAGGGTTGACAATGTTGGGGATAGGCTGCAGATCCACCGCCAGAGAGGGTTCAAATAATTTGCCGCTGCCAGGGGATCAATTTTACGGGAAAACAGTGTTGTTGAAGCTGCAGTTGCAGGATTTGATAACTTTACAAGATTGGAAATCGAGGATGCAATATCCGTTGCTGTCAGGCAGATAGGATAGGAACACCCCGTGTTTCCCTTTGTTTTCAAGCTTTGAGCGATCTGGTTTGGGAACTTTGTACCACGCTAAGCATCCAAATGGATGAAGGTAAGGTAGTGGTGCATCGTCGCGGCGGAGGAGAGAGTTTGGAGACACAAAACCAGAAGGAGTTTTACAAGGAAATAAGTTGAAGGCAGAAGTTGAATGTTGAAGAGCGTCGGCCCAAAACAATTTTGGGATATGGGAAGACAGGAGGGATGCACAAATCATATTGAATATGGTGCAGTTTGATCTTTTGGCTACGCCGTTTAGTTGGGGAGAGTGTGGTGGGCTAGGCTCAAGAGTGATTCCTTTTGATTTGAGGTAGGTTTTCATAGATTGATTGAGATATTCTCCTCCGTTGTTGGTACGAAGTGAGGATACTTGAGCTTGATATTGATTTTCAAAAAAAGTAATGAATACTTTGGTGCATTGGAGGACGTCCGACTTGTTTCTGATAGGATAGGCAAAGAGTGCTTTAGAGTAATCATCAATAAATGTGACAAAATACTTATATCCCTCTCGGGATGTGGTCTCAAAACTGCAGACATCGGAATGAATAATTTGTCCCGCTCTGGTTGATCTGTGACTGAGACGAGTATGTAAAGGAGTTTGGGTCATCTTTCATTCAATGCAGATGGGACACTGTTGAAACTCTAGGTCGTTCGATGGTAGCGGCAAAATGTTTTGTGATTTCAACAGTTTCTTGAGTGATTTGAGATTCAGGTGGGAGAGTCTGCTGTGATATCCAAAAATGCTGTTGTCAGATGATTGAGAAACAGCCATGGACAGTGAATTAAGACCACTCACATCTTGTTTTGGTAGGTAATACAGATTTACATTTTGGTATCCTGAATGAAGAGCCAAGTTCGCAAGGTTGGTGGTTTCTTTTTCATAGATTTTAAATCCATTTGCGGAGAATACCACAATGAATCCAGAGTTGCACACATTCAAGACGGATAGAAGAGGCTTGTTCAGTTTAGGAACAACGAGTGACTTGATTTGACAGAAAGGTAGACTGATAGATCCTTCTGCCACAGAGGTTATGGTGGATTCGTCGGCAAGATGTATGGGGGTGAGGTTGGTCTTTCTATTGGAAACTTGGTACTTGTAGGGAATCATGGAAATCGAACATCCGGAGTCAATGTTGAAGTCTTGATTTAGGTTAGTGGTTGAGTGGATTAGGTCACAGGAGGTGGAGCCGGCATGGACTATGATCTGTGAGTCTGAGAAGTCATCCGACTCCTCCTCTTCTGAATTGTTTTCAACTACTGCCTTACTTGCATTCACGTTTGATGGCCTGGATTTGGAAGTCTTGTCATTTTTTCAAGGCTGATTGTTTCTATTTGACTGTTTGATTATCTGGAGGACTTCTGGGCATCTGGAGAAAGAGTGGCCTTCAGTCTTGCAGTTAGTACAGTAGTAGACTCTGGTATACCCGCTTGGATTTTGGGAAGATTTTCCTTTCTTCTTTGATGGGGCTTTAGAGGTGAATTTCGCATTGACCAAAAGTAACATTTTGTCTTCATTTCTAGTTTGTCTTCTCAGGTGTTCTTGCTTCAAGGTGGTTATGATTTTGGAAGACAGAACGGATTCATCGTTCATCATGCTCAAGACACATCCCAGCCAATCATCTGGTAGAGAAAGAAGAATAGCCGTAGTCTGAAGATTGTCCGCGGTCAAGGGGTTTTTGGAAGTAATAAGAGATCCTAGTTTTTTGCAATAGGAAACTATTTCTGAGAGGTTTGATGGCATATCCTTTTCATTCAGTTTTTTGAGGAGCAACTTCCTGAGCCAATACATTTGTCCGCCCAATGAGTTTTCTTGGTGAGCCTCTTTCAAAGCTTTCCACATTCCCAACGCGCTTTCTTCATGTTTACGAATGTACTGGAAATTGGCTGGGAGGATTGATTGGGAGATGACAGAGCAGACCGCGAGATTGTCTCTCGAGAAGGTTTCTGGATTGTACTTAGTGGACTCCTTGTCAAAAATATAGCTTACTCCCGAGGCCCTGAAATGGATTTGGAGGATCATTGCCCAGTCAAGGTAGTTCGAGTCTGATCCCGGCGAGTTCAATGGATTGATTGATGGTGTCTTTAAGACAGGATGGAAAGACTGAGATTCATCCATAGTGATTCAGAGTGTGAATTTTGATTAAAGTGTTTAACGACGCAAGATTGAGTCGGATCCTTCTTGGGATCATCAGATCGATAGCTGTTAACGCTCTGGGCTCATAACCTGTTGAGCTCACTGAGGATACACAGAGATGAGAGCAGAAGGAAGGATGAATTTCATATTGAGTCATGATATAAAAAAGAAATATGATGATGATGGAGAAAAGGAAAAACAGGTGAAAAAGAGAAACAGACTTACCTGAGGATACGCAGAGATGAGAGCAGAAGGAAGGATGAGAGAAAAACCTTCAATCTGTCTCAAGCTCTGTCCTCAGGTAGTTGTGGTTGAGGAAGTGTCACAGGGAGTGTGACACTGACAGTGAAAGTGATAGATGAGCGCGGGTTGTCTGACAGAATGAGAAGAGGGACAGAGTGGGGATGTGATAGATGGTTGAAGCACACTATTACATGGCTATATCTGATGGTAGAGTAGTGTGGATACTAATATGATGAACACAAAGAATAGAGAGAAGATAAGAAAAGAAATGAACACAAAGAAAAGAATCCATGGGAGATAAAAAGAAAGCTTTCAGATATGGGAACTCCAACACTATGTTCAGCAGTTGTAATGCTTCTATCAATGTTGTTGGAGTATGGTCCTCTGATATCATACTCCCTCACTCTAAAGGATCACTCAAACTAAACATTGAATTTGTAGTGCTCCATAATGGAGTATGTGATTACTTTATCCTTGGTAATGATTCTCTTTTCTTATATGGTATAGATGTATTCCAAAGCAAGGGTAGATACTTCACTATAGGTGGAGACTGGAACAAGAAGTTCCAAATATGCTATGTCAATGCTCAAACTTCTGATTCAAATTATGAAAAACACTTAGAGAGTTTCAATCAGGAATACTTCTCTCAAGCAGCTTTGAATTCCCTGCTCAATAAAGAGCAAAAACGGGAAATCCTACAAGTATGCTTTGAAAATCAGAATGCTTTCTGTACCAAGGATAACCCCATTGGTAACATCAAAGGACATGATATGATCCTAACTCTGACCATTAAGCCTCCTTACCCACCTAACCCCAGGAGACCTGCTTACCCTTCTAGTCCAAAATCAGGAACTGCTCTGGAAACTCATATTCAAGATTTGGTTGACTTACAAGTCTTAAAGAAAGTAGGACACAATGAAAAAGTGGATATCACTACCCCAGTAATTATAGCTTGGCATGATGATAATTCAAGGATGGTTGGATATTTCAGAATGCTGAACAACTACAACCAAGCTGATTATTATCCAATTCCAGGGATTGACCATGCTCTGCATAACCTGTCAAAAGCTAAGTACATCACTACCATGGATATGCTGGAAGGTTTTCACCAAATACCTATCAGCCCTGATAGACAGAAATTCATGATAATTATCTGTCATTTGGGAATTTATGAGTATCTTAGGATACCTTTTGGTATAAAAAATGCTCCTTCTCATTTTCAAAGGATGATGGACAGTGTCCTAGAATTATTCATCAGACAAGGATGGATGATGGTATACATTGATGATGTTATCATTTACTCTGATCATTGTGATACTCACATGGAGGAATTAAGGCTAGTCCTCAAGAGAATCTCTGCCATGGGATTAAAATTATCAATGAAAAAGTTCAACTTTGGCTACAGAGAACTCAAGGCCTTGTGACACATTGGCTCTGGACTAACCTTAGCTGCTGACAAAAACAAAATAGCTGCAATAATGAATAGGCCTATGCATCAGAATAAAACTGAACTCCTATCTTTTATTAGCTTCTGCAGCTACTATAGGAAGGACTTGCAAAAGTTTGCTCTTCTAACCAAGTTTCTGTATGAGATCTGCAATAACACAAACGTGTTTGAAATGACTCATGACAGAGTCAACAGAGTCAAGAACTATGAGGAACTCAAGATGGCAATGACCTCAGCTCCAGTACTGATTCAGCCAGATTATTCTAAACCTTATAAGCTCTACATAGATGTCAGAAAGGTGGGGCTAGGATCTGCTTTACACCAAGAAGTCATAGAGGATGACAAACAAGTGGAAAAACATATACTCTTCATATCCAGACAAATTAAAGACACTGAGAAAAGGTAGGGTGCAAGTCAAATGGAATGTCTTGCCTTAGTATTGGCTCTAGAAAAACTCCATTATTACTTGGAAGGCAAAAATTTCTCAGTGATTACTGACTGCAATTATTTCAGGACATTCATGAACATGAAGTCCTCTATTAGGCACATGTTGAGGTGGCAGATAGCCACACAAAAGTACAGAGGGCAGATGACCATAGTTCATCAAGCTTGGACTAAACACCTGAATATAGTTTGAGCAGGAATGCTTTACCCAATGACCCAAGGAACCCTGCTAACAATCCAGAGGATAATGATATCTTCCCTATCCTTAACATTAACATGTTGAAAAATGAAGCTTCTATAATTGTAATCCACATTTGTGAATTAAATGAATCCTTGTTCAACTCAATCAAAGACTCTTACAATTCTGGTATGAAAAATCTGATAAGCATGTTGGAAAGTTCTTCTCCACCATATGAATTTATCAATAGAATACCTGAACATCTCTTGAAACCATAGAATTCTTGAAGGTTCACCATATTGGATGGTCCAGTATACTATAGGCATCAGCATTCAACTGTTATAGTCTTAACTAAGGATGACCATATCAAACACCTCCTGCCTGAATGCCATGATAAATACTCATCTGTTCATTTATCTGCTGATAGAACCTTAAATAAGGTTAAAAGAACTGCTTGGTTGATCAATTGGATAGACTGCATTATCCAGTATGTTACTAGTTGTGAAACTTGTCAGAAGTCCAACAGGACCCCTGGGAAAAGGTTTGGTCTACTGCAAAAGATTGCTGAACCCAAGGAAAGATGGGAGATCATCAAAATGGACTTTGTAACTGGACTACCACCAGGAGGAGCCTATACCTAAAACTCAGTCCTAGTCATCTTGGATAGGTTCTCCAAGAAAGCAAAGCTTCTACCTAATCACAAGGAAGAAACTGCTATGGAAGTTGCCCTATTATTTTGGAACAGACTCATTGCTGATGTTGGATTTCCCAAGATCATTATCAGTGACATAAATCCTAAATTCACCTCTGAGTTCTGGAGAAATCTTCATGAAATTCTGGGAAACACCTTAGCTTTCTCTACAGCTTATCATCCTCAGACAGATGGCTTAGCTGAAAGAATGATCTAGACCCTGGAAGAATTTCTCAGGAGATTCTGTGGCTTTGGTGTAGAATAGAAGAATTCGGATGATTATTGCCACAATTGGGTTAGCCTTTTACCTGCAACAGAGATGGCCTACAAAAGTAACAAGCACTCTTCCACTAAGGAAGCACCCTAAATACTGGAAAGAGGATGGTTTCCTAAATTACACAAGGATAACCTTAATCACCAGTTAACAAATATTCACCCTACATCACTTGATTTCATTAACATGATAGATGTAGCCAATAAACATCCTGTTGAGTGTGTCCAAGATGCTTTGGAGTACAACCAAAAAAGGTGGGATAAAACCCATGAGGAGCCTAATTTCAAGATTGGTGACCAAGTCTTGATCCCTACCACCAACTTCACCAACTTAGCTGGAAATAGAAAGCTTAGACCAGCTTTTGTTGGACCTTTCACCATTAATAAATTTCCTGGTAAAAATGGTGTGGAAGTAATCCTTAGTGATGAGCTTTCTAGAAAACATCCAGTCTTCCCAGTAAGTCTCATCAAACACTACCACCCAAGGAATGGAGAACATATTCCTTCACTTGTAATACCTGTTGCCAAAGAGCCTGAAAAGGACAAAGGAAAAATTAGCAAGATACTTAAAGATAAAAGATAGGATCAATGGAGAAGATGTCAGACTCTACCTAGTTAGATTAATGGGAGAATCAGCTGAGAAAGATTATTGGTTGCCTGAACATAATTTCCCTGACAGACCCATACACCTAAGGAACTACAGAGCCAGCAGAAGGCATTGACCCAAAAAATGTTTTTCAGATATAGACATATCTTGGAGTGGGGGAATGTCAGCTTGCTACTATGTACAGAGAAACCTGTCAATAGCAACACAAAACTAGGAAAAATAAGAATATCTCAATTAACGAAAGAAGGAGTGCGAAATCTAGGAATATTATTAAAAAAATAGATTCCTCACCCAAAATTAAGTAGGGTCACTCACTGACCCCATCCTTGAATTCCAAGTCTTTAAATTTTTAAAATAATTAAAAAGAAAAGTACTAAAAATTACAACACCAGTATGGCACCTTTTGGCCATTCTAACAATTCACTAGTGTTGTCACGTATAGGGTTTAGACCTAAAATTCACTCAAAATTGAGGTGTCGTGTATATTTTAGGAGTTACACACGATAATGCGCTATGTCACAATTCCCGCACGCAGCCCCGCATAATTACATATCCTTACATACTTGTAGCAGCGGATTCCCGCTTACTAGAGACCCGCGCGCAGCTAATTCTGCCATGCAGGCAGCAAATCCTACCCCACACGCATCTGTACTGACTGATCCCCGCGTCTGGATCCATTGTGACTAATCTGACAACCAGGTACCGCTCAGAAGAGCTACAACCTAGTTAGAGTTGCCTAGCATATGTAACAAGTTGACATATGCATTATTAATAGTCTAAAAAAATCAAAACTTACATAAAATTAATAAAAATTAAGTTTATAACATTTTTTAATAATAAATCAAAGATCAAGAATTACCACTTAAATCACTGACTCTGATCTTTGAAGACCACAAAACAATACAAGGAGTGTTCATAAAAATTATTAAAAATTATCTACGTAATAAGCAGATGATATAAAAACAGTAAACATCCACATCTTCCCACTTTAAAGCAATAAAAATATTACAAATGAAGAATGAGTACTGAATGATCAAATTTATGCCATAACAGATTAACTGATCCTGTGGCTAAAATAGTACAGAAATCCAGCAGATCTAAGGTCAGCTGATTGACAGAACCAAGTGGACGTGCCAATATTGCCCTGAATGGCCCGCCAGCCTCAGAACACGAGCAGAACCCTCTCTAGGTTCCCTGAGAAGCCAAAAATCACCCCAAAAAGGTATTTATACAGACCTCTTTGGATCCATTATTCCCAAATCAGTTTAACAGTAATTATGATTATCAATCAGACACCAAGTCATTGTTATTAAAGTGGTTATGAAGAATCCAAGTAAGTGATTTATGACCAAGTCTGTAGTATTATTTATTTCTTAAACCAACAACCCTTGAAGTTCAGTCAAGCAATCCACCCCATCTGCTCTGAAACCCTTTCTATTATTACGTGATTTTCGTGGTAAATTGCTCTGAGTGAGTTTTTCCCATCCTGTTTTGCCCATTGTGCTGTTATGCCCAGCCATTAGTGGAATAAAAACTTTCTAAGGCACCCATTTTCATTCCAAGGTTCTTAAACTGCCTAAGGAGGCCCCTTGAAGAGAGGTTGCTTGTCTGCAAAGATTGGCAGTAGTATAATACTTTGGCCCCTCTTTTATATAAATATTGAAAACCTTTTATTACCAAACCAATTAAAACTTGCAACTGCTATTATTATATTATTTATTTGAGCCTCTAAGCGTTTATTTTTGGAATAATAATAATTATTATTATTCCAGTACTTTTATCACTCTCTGTAGCTAAAGGACTGCAAGGTTCCTGCTACCAGTGTCAGCCTCCTGGATGCCAAGACCCTTGCCATCCTTTAGCTACCAGAGGTGATAGAATAAATAATAAATATATTATTTAATAAATGCAGCAAAAATCCTTAAAATATTTGGATTACGCTTATTGCAAAGTTAAGTGGTTTGGTTATGGTTTATTGTTTTAAATCAATATGAATAAATTGATTAATAAATATTTTTATAGAGGGGCCACAATTATATTGGGTACCTTTGACACCTCTCTTCAGGGATTTCAGTATGAAAAAACATAGTCCTGGTTACTTTGGGTTCTTTAGTTTAAAGGATATTTTACCCAAAGATAATATGTATATAAAATACACAGTGGAGTTACAGGACCTTGTATCAAAGCTACCACAACAGAGAAAGGATAATAAAACTTACTGGTATATTATTAAATCCTTTGGGTATCTGTTTGAGACGTGTACTGATGGGTTAAACTTGTATACTGGGGTTATAAGGTTTTTCAGCAGTTTTAATTGATAAAAAGAGGTTGAGGACGGATATTATTGATCAGAAATTCCCATAAATCACTTAATTATCTCTTATAAGTACTTGATTACCTTGGCACGGTGTCTGGATATGAATATAACTGGGTCTCTGCCCATCAATATCCTCAAAAGAGCTCTTTATTTATAGCTTTTGGAGTCCCAATATTCTCCTTCTGAGGGTTGCAGGTGCTCAAAGTTATGGACACTAAGGCTAGCAGGTTAACCAGGGGTAGCCTGTCATGTGTTCTTGGTGCTATAGCACGGGTAGCATCTAATTCCTCAGGGTATGGAAATTATTCTACTTCATTATAGACATTAGGACGTGTGAATAAGACTAATCTGTCCTATTTATGTATTATTTAATTAATTATCCTTAGTAAATGTTCCAATTAATTTAATAATTATATAAATAGAAATTTCTACGGAGATCTTGATGTCAGGTAAGTTCTCATTATGTATTATATAAATGGAGTAAAAGTCATAATATTGATTTTACACCTTATTTTTGACTTCCAGTTAATTTAATAAGATAACACTTAAAAATATAAGTCATGAGAATTCATGTGGTATTTTTAAATCATTAGTTTTCTTAGTATTTCACGAAGATATTGATGTCTAGCAATTCTCATAAAAGTATATTAAATTATTTTAATATATTTTTAGAAGTTGTCATTGTCTTATTTTCTACATTCTTGGTACTTTGAATTATATTGAATAAAAAATAAATATAAGGATTATTTATGTATTTTTATATAATATTATGTATTTTTAGACTGTCTACTACCCACGGGAACATTTATTACACATGAAGAATGTTCCCATTTAGGTTGTAGCATGTTTACGCGGTACCTGAGCCTCTCAGGCTGCCTGTCACTCTGTCAACCCATAGTCCCGCGGCTGCGTACTTGTCAGAGGCCCGGGGCTGGGTACACAACTTTGACGGAGTGACAGGGCTATATCTCAGCCGCGCGCGGGTGCATTGGCTGCCGCGGCTGCGTGCGGGAATTGTGACAAAACACAGTTCTGCCCGTAACTCCTAAAATATACACAACACTCAATTCTGACTGAATTTTAGGTGTGAAACTTATACGTGACAATGTGTGTGAAATATTTGATTGGCCAAAAAGCTCAATAATGGAGCCATAGTAGTTTGTTTTCTATTCCCTTAATTAATTGAAAATATAAGGAGTTGGATTTCAAGGGTGGGGTCAGTGAGTGACCATACCTAATTTTGGGTGGAGAACGCATTTCTGTAATAATATTTAAGGTTTTCCTACTACTTCTTAGTTTCATTGTATTATCATTATTTTTATGTTATTTTTGTTACTTTTGAAGCTTGCTCTGCAATAGTAGCAAGCTGACATTATTTTTCTTTTAATCATCAATATTTGGTAAAAAAAAGATATTTATTTTGTATTTTGAAGTTTTATTTTGGTTAAAGCTACCAGAGGTGAAAGAGTTATTAATAAATATATTATTTAACAAATGCAGCAAAAATCTGTAAAATACTTGGATTAAGCTTATTGCAAGGTTAAGTGATTTGGTTATTGTTTATTGTTTTAATTAAATGTGAATAAATTGATTATTACATATTTTTTAGAGGGGCCACAATTATATTGGGGATCTTTAACACCTCTCTTCAGGGATTTCAGTATGAAAACACATAGTCCTGGTTACTTTGGACTCTTTAGTTTAAAGGATATCTTACCCAAAGATAATATGTATATAAAATACACAGTGGAGTGGCAGGGCCTTGTAGCCAAGCTACCACGACAGAGGAAGGATAATAAGACTTACTGGTTTATTATTAAATCCTTTGGGTATCTGTTTGAGACGTGTACTGATGAGTTAAACCTGTATACTGGGGTTATAAGGTTGTTCAGCAGTTTACTTGATAAAAAGAGGTTGAGGACGGATATTATTGATCAGACATTGCCATAAATCACTTAATTATCTCTTATAAGTACTTGATTACCTTTGCACGGTGTCTGGAGTTGAATATAACTGGGTCTCTTCCCATCAATATCCTCAAAAGAGCTCTTTATTTATAGCTTTTGGAGACTCAATATTGTCCTTCTGAGGGTTTTAGGTGCTCAAAGGGATGGACACTAAGGCTAGCAGGTTAACCAGGGGTAGCCTGTCATTTTTTCTTGGTGCTATAGCACGGTTAGCATCTAATTCCTCAGGGTATTGGAATTATTCTACTTTATAACAGACATTAGGACGTGTGAATAACACTAATCTGTCCTATTTATGTATTATTTAATTAATTATTCTTAGTAAATTTTTCCATTAATTTTATAATTATATAAATAGACTTTTCTACGTACATCTTGATGTCAGTTAAGTTCTAATTATGTGTTATATGAATGGAGTAAAAGTCATAATATTGATTTTACTCCTTATTTTCGAGTTCCAGTTGATTTAATAAGATAATTACTTAAAATATAAGTCATGTGAATTCATGTAATATTTTTACATCATCAGTTTTCTTAGTATCTCACAAAGATCTTGATGTCTAGCAATTCTTATAAAAGTATTTTAAAGTATTTTAATATACTTTTAGAAGTTTTCATTGTCTTATTTTCGACATTCTTGGTACTTTGAATTATATTAAATAAAAAAAACGTATAAGGATTATTTAAGTATTTTTATATAATATTATGTATTTTTAGACTGTGTACTATCCACGGGAATATTTATTACATATGTAGAATGTTCCCGTGTAGGTTGTAGCATTTTTACGCCGTACCTGAGCCTCTCAGGCCGCCTGTCACTCTGTCAACCCGTATTCCCGCGGCTGCGTACTTGTCAGAGGCCCGGGGCTGCGTACACGACCTCGACGGAGTGACAGGTCTATATCTCAGCCGTGCGCGGGTGCATTGGCTGCCGCGGCTGCGTGTGGGAATTGTGACAAAACACATTTCTGCCCGTAAATCCTAAAATATACACAACACCTCAATTCTGACTGAATTTTAGGTGTGAAAACTATACGTGACAATGTGTGTGAAATATTGAATTGGCCAAAAAGCTCAATAATGGAGCCTTAGTATTTTGGTTTTTATTCCCTTAATTAATTAAAAATGTAAGGAGTTGGATTTCAAGGGTGGGGTCAGTGAGTGACCCTACCTAATTTTTGATGGAAAACGCATTTCTGTAATAATATTTAAGGTTTTCCTACTCCTTCTTAGGTTTATTGTATTATCATTATTTTTATGTTATTTTTGTTTCTTTTGAAGCTTGCTCTGCAATAGTAGCAAGCTGACATTATTTTTATTTTAATCATCAATATTTGGTAAAAAAAAGATATTTCTTTTGTATTTTGAAGTTTTATTTTGGTTACAAGTGAAAACCTTTCAGAATTTTGGTGTTTCTGCTAAAATATTAGATCATCTTCACTAAAAACACAGTTTACAAAACAACATAAAACAATCCATTTTTCAATACTCAGTGCACTAGTGTGCACTCCCATATATTAGGGCAGGACCAAGAATTTCAGCTTTCAGAACCAAATGGGGTCCAGGATTCTTTTTGATTTCTTTTTTTGTTATTTTATTGATGTTTTTTTGTGGGGGGGTCATGATAAATTCACAACTCCCAGTCAGGTGTGAGCCATGTACCGCCCTAAATGGCTAAATGAACGCTTGAGGGCCCATAAAAACTTTCAAAGTCCATATGGGGCTCATACAAGCCTCTGCACATGTCCAAAGGGATATTCAAAACATGCAAGACAACCAGGGGGTTTTATACCCCCTTTAAACAGCATTTCTGCATTGTGTACCCCCGTACACAACAATTTCAACGTTTATACGGCGTATATGATCCCCCAGGGTTTGCGCCAGAATTTTTGGGACCCCCTGGACCACATTTGGGTTCCATAAACCCAAATTTGGGATCAAAATATACTATGTGGGACTATTGGACCACACCTAGTGATCATAAATTGGACACTAAAGTGAAACTGAAAAAAAATTCATTGCCTTTGACAAAAAGAATCTGTGAAATTTTCCCTTTCCCACAAAGTAATCTCTCAACTCACCCGTTGGACATCATAAAATTAAATTTTACTTCCCATTGGTTAACTTGATCTTTCTCAACTCAAAAGTGAGCAAACTTTTTAGTCTTTTGTTTGAAAGTTGGATTGAATACTGAAGTAATTTTGCATTGTTTTGGTATAATGGGAACAGTGGAAAGCCCTCCTTTTTATGCAATGGCTGCGTTGAAGGAATAGATTGATAGTGCCATTGGCTAAGCTTCAAAAAAAAGGAATTTGGTTAATGAAACATTGGAAGCCTCAATTTCATGCTCATCTAGGGTTAAAATTTAGTCAATAAAAAGTTTCAAAAATAGATATGACCTGTGGTGGTGAGTAACATTTGATGTTACTCTGTACTTTGCCAAATTCCATTTGATGTAAAATGACTATGTAACTATGATATAAACATTTAATTGGTGCCAGATCCACTTGACCCACCTCCTGTGAGAGCCTTTCCTTCTAGGGAAGAGGCACAAGAATATTCTCAAAAATGGGTAATGAAGCATGGATATGCCTCAAAAGTTTTCAACTCATAGTGTGAGCAATATGTGAATTTAGCGTGTGATGGAAATTTTTCCTACTCTGGGAAATTGCTCACCCAAAAGTGTAAGATTTCAAATGGTGCTTACCTTAGGCTGTTCTTTGGAGGGGAAAGGTGTGTTTTAAGCTGCCCTCCTGAGTGTCTCAAAAACATTCAACTGTAAGCACAATCAAGTTCCAGAACCTTGTGAGTAAGGAATCAATGGGAAGGGATGAGTTTGATTGTAATTGGTAACAAAGGAACAAGACTATCTGAGGCATGATTGTGTGGGCAAATAATTTAACAAAATAAGCTGGAGTTTGTTCAGAGTTAAATATAGCAAGGCAGTTGTAAGTAACACCACCCACAAGCTAATACCTCTGGTTCCGAGGAGAAGATTATGCAAGATGAACTCAATCCAAATCAACCTCCTGTTTCTCAATCAACCTTCCCAATTATCCACAAAGGAGCGCTTGAAGGGTACCAGATAAATGTGGGAGGCTGTAAAAAACAAAGAATTTTGTTTTATGAAGCTCAAGAAGCGAAGAAAGTGCTAATTTGGACTTGAATAACCCAACAATTCTCAAGGCAATCATGAGTAGCATGTCAAAATGCACTTTCTAGGAAATAAAGGGAGTTTTAATACTCCAGGTTTAAGTTAAATAAAGCCTTTTAGTCAAATTTGACTGATTCTGGAAGGAAACTCAAAGAATGATCAAGATCAGTAGGGTCCAAAAAGGGATCAAGGAGTGGTACAAAACACTCAAGAATTGAAAAAAATGAATTCTTATTCAACCAGAAAGGCTATTAGTTGGTGATTAAAGATAAGGCCACAGAGGGGTGTATCAATAATTTGAGTATGGAGGCTCAAAGATCAGAGGTCAATCATGGATATACCTTGGACAAGACGATGATGGAATGCTCAGATAAAGGGGGGAAGATTGATGGACTTCTCATGGATTTTTCAACTGACTCAGATGATCACTGATAAAATCCATGATGGGAAAAAGGTAGGGGGGAGCCCCTCCTTTTGTGGGCAAGAGACCCTTGTAGAATATTTAAAATTGGATGACACAGATGATAGAAGGACTGGGAAGAGAATATCTCACCCAGTTCATTGCTTGTGTCAGTCCGTGGATGCTTGCACACAACCACAACAACTCCCATCCCCATCCAAAGGTGGAAGGAGGGGTGAGACTGACCAAAGGGGGGAGACAATATGAAAGAGGATTAAAGGCAACGCTGAGCAGCACAAAAAAACAGGTGCGGGCCTGTAAGACGTGCATAAAACTTGTGGAATGGGAAGACAGGTGCAAGGCTGAAAAATGAGATTTGCAGCAGCCACAAGATGACTGCGCAAGATGAGCAAGCTCACCATCATGGGCTGCTGATGCGTTTGACAAGGGGATAGGGTTGGTGGATGAGAGAGGTCAATGTGAAGATGAGCTCTTATTGGAGAGGTCAGTATCCAAGGCGGGCACAAGATGAGCCAATAAACCAGATGGTGGGGCGGAGGGAGTTCTCATGGCAATGGGTGACACAAGAGTTCCAACAGCGCTTCTATATTTGAAAGGTTGAAAGCACCAATCAGAGATGATTGGAGGGGAGATTGATGCAGACCAACAGATGGGAGGCCAAGCTTGAGGGTTCTTGAGCAAACCAGAGATGGTGGAGGGTGGAAAGAGTTACTTGGTACCAAGTACTGCCAATGATGATGAGGATGGAGAGGATGATGTGCATGTGCTTGGCCCAAAGAAAAGAGTGATGCCAAGCCCCAAGAGGAGGAATTGGACACAGGGCCTAGGGACTTGAAAACCCCAGGGGGCCTTACTAGACTTCTAGGACATGGGGAGGTTGGAAAGACAGAAAAAAAGAAGGTTGCTATACCAACACAATTTGTTTTTCAAGATAGATGAATGATAATATATAAAAAAGATTTTTTAAAAATTTTCCCTTTTCTTGTGAGGTGTCCCAAATTGGTCACCACATATGTCCCCAACTTACAGACTTTCCCTTCTCTGAATTTCAATATTGAAGATATTGAGAAAAAAGGAGGAAAAAAAGGAATTGAAACAGAAGAATTGCGATTTCTTGATCTTGAGAGTGAATCAAGAGTTGAAAAAAATATCTTGATCCATCCAAAAGAGCCCTAGAAGCGGAAGATATAAAAACAAGAAGGTGTCCCAGGTGATCACATATGAGGCATTAAGTAGAGTTTTACAACAAAACACAGCAAATGACCCTGGAAGTGCACAACTGGGAGGACCTAATAGCCAACTAAGTAGGGACCAGTTCCTCCAAAACCTGACATGACAAACCACCCAAGAAGGGCCATTCCACCAATTCAAGAAAATCTTACCCCACTGCGTCTCCAAGGATTGATTATAAGCCAAAATAGATAATGAAGATTTAAGGGATCCCTGATTTATTTTGAATGCTTATCTTTCAAATAATGAATCAGCTTTTCTCTTTATTCCATCAAATTCTGATAAGCTTCATCACAAACATCTTCACTTTGCTCCAGTTGCTTGGATATGGAAACCAACAGATCAGTGGTTGAAGACACCTGCTCCCAAAAGATACCCAAGAAATATTCCATTTCCAGATCCAAAGGAACACCAGGGCCAAATTTGGTTCTCTGGCCAGCCAGTGACTTCTTTTCAACATCCAGTCCCATTTTCTGGTCCATTCAATTGCTTTACAGGAAAGCTGTATTCACCAATGAAGAATCTTGAATTCACAAAAGTTTATATCAAAAACTAAAATAAAATTCACATTTTGTTCACTATGGTGGAAAATGGATTTCAACAGTACTTCCTAAATGAAGAATACCTAATTCAGATGAACTTCCACATTAATGAAACTGAAGCTTACATGGAATTCACCCAGGAATTAAGAGTTGAACACCAAATTATTTTTAAAAAATTATATTGATGGAAAAGAAAGGAGAAATAAATAAATATAGAAACAATGAGAACGCTTCTAAGATAAAATGAGGAGAGCATCAAGCAAGGAGGTCACAATTTTGCATCAAGGTGGGCCCAATAGGGCTCAATTCACAGGGATCTTTTTATAACTGAGTTATTACCTAGTAACTTGGTCCCTCCCATCTAGTTCTGGGAAAAGATTTTACAATTTTAGAGCAGTGTGAAAACTTTTGAAAAATGAAATGCATGAAAAATCTGGCAAATCAATAATCATGATTCAAGTCAATGGCTAAGAAACGGGATTTATCCAAACTTTTTTTGATGGAAGAAGAAGACCAATGTCAAGAGCTTTCAATATCTTCAATCCTTGTCCAGTAAAACACAATTTTTATCTTTCTTTTCCAATGTTGCTTCCATGTAGCTTGTTGCCTTGTAGTTGAACCATCTTCTCAATCACTATTCCCAAGATCAAATTGATTTCTTGAGTCATACTACCAATCAAGTCCACCCAATTTTGTGGAGAACTGGCAAGCAAACAGAGGCAATTGTATTGGATCTTTCCATATTTTTGGGATTGACCCAAAAGAATTTGATCTTCTTTTTCCCCAGGAATAGATTCAATTGATGAAGAAAGGTTGAACTGAGAGATGGATTCTAGAAATGGTTTCTTGCCCTCTGGTTCCTGCTCTTCAGGATAAGTGCTTTCATTAGAGTTTTTGTTGAAATTTCTGTTAAAATATGTATGCACTTACATTTTGTGGTGACCAAATCTGGACACCCTGGGCCAGATGCGGAAAATTCAATTTTTTTTTACAATTCTTTTATTTAGGTGTCATTCAAAAAAAAAAAAAAAAAAAAAAAAAAACGGAATTTTTTTGTATCAGTATTACTCCTCCAATTCCCTCAACCTTCCAAGCGTTCCCCCGTCCCAGTAGTCTAGGACAGGCCTCTCTTGGTCCCATCCT
Organism: Puccinia polysora; assembly: GCA_025617555.3. Classification (NCBI taxonomy): domain Eukaryota; kingdom Fungi; phylum Basidiomycota; class Pucciniomycetes; order Pucciniales; family Pucciniaceae; genus Puccinia; species Puccinia polysora. The sequence goes on along the minus strand of CM062623.1, from coordinate 34,857,788 downwards.
CTAGGAATTCCGTTCAATCCCTTCTCTCATCATTCCCCCCCTTCCTTTTGGCCAAACGCGTGGGCCAAGACCGGCTTGGCCCAAGATCTCATCTCCAAACCTCAACCTCCGATCAATCTCCAACATCTTCCTCCTACTCCTACTCATCCCTCACCTTACTTGTCACCATCTCACTCTTGGACTCAATGAAGTTACTGAAAAAATCAATCTATACCACCTTCCAATTCCCATATGCCTTCTATCTCCTTGCCCTCCACTTTGCCGCCATCTTGGTAACCTTGAGGATCCTTGCCAAGTATTTCAGACCGGTCAAACTAGAGGCTTACAACAATTGAATCACTTGGCACTACTGGCTTAGGAAAATCATAACCGTTGGGTGTCTTATGGCTTGGCGATCCTATGCTCAAATCTGGCCTACTTGATCCTCAGCGTCTTGTTCGTCCAGATGCTCAAAGCCTTCACACCCGTCATCTTGATCATCACCACCTCCTTCTTGGATAATAGGTTACCTCCTCCATGGATTTCTTGATCTCATTGGTCATCAACACTCCATTGGCCAATCCTTCCAACTCCTTGCCCCATCCTCTCATCCACTCCCCATCCTCTCACCGTCATTGATTCCAACTACAACCCCCACTCCTCCCCCTCACGTGACTTCCGGCGTTCAATCATCAACTCCAATTGCTCTGAGTGACCCCAAGCCACCCCAACGCCAATACATTGTAGTGATTTGGGAGCCATAATCAATAACCATTTATTTCAGTTGGGTCGCGCGCAGGTAGAAATAGTATATACAATTGTCACAGATATGTGACATACTAGCCATAACATGTATTGGGTAGTTTGGTAATGCATAACACCCCCCCCCCCCCCACAAACTAACCAATCAAGAAGAAAAGAAACAATTACAAAAGACAATTTGTTTCTGCGCGCCGAGCCTCTTAGTCATAATATCTGCCAATTGCTCCGTTGTATCTACCCATTGTATCTCCAACTTTAAACTCCTAATAACATCATTAAAAAAAAAGAAATTATGCGCAATGTGCCGCATTTTTGACCTTGAGCCATTCGCCACTAGGACTGCGCCACGGTTATCGCAATAGAGAGTAGATTTTGTGGGGGACCCAAGATCGGCAACCATCAAATGGATGGGTACAAAAAATTTGATGGCCAACCCCAGTGAGATGAATTCCGCATTGCAGGTGGAAGTCGCTACTGTCTTCTGCCGCTTCGATACCCAAGCTATAGGGCAATGATCTAGCAAGATGATAAAGCCGGAGGTCAATTGGTGAAACTCACCCCCCCAGTTGGCATCCACCCATAATTTTAGGCCCGCAGATTTAGGTCAAAAAGTCAAATGTTTATCGATCGTCGATGAAATTTAGCAGACCAAGTGTTCGAGAGCAGCCCAGTGTTGGGCATCTGGGGATTTACTAAAGCGTGAGAGGTAATTAATTGCAAATGATAAGTCCGGACGCGTTCCCAAGACAAGATAGTTGATTGAACCGACATAAGATTGGAACAGTTGTATATCAATGGCGTCTGAAGATCTGTTAGTGATGAGGGGCGTATCTGGAAGCGTTGTGGTTGATGAGATAAGTCTAGGCCGACCCAAACGTTCCCATTTCAATACAATTTGCCTTGCCAATAGCGTCTGATCAAGGAGCAAAGTGCCGTTCAGGTTCATTAAATTAATACCAAAAATCCAATCGCATTTCTCATCCCATTTCAATTGCACCTTTGACGCCATTCGCTCCCAAAAACTTGCCAGAACCTTGCTATCATTTGCAACTACCAATCCATCATCAACATGCAACCATATCGCCACCACCTTTTCTCCTTTCAGATATATGTATACTGTCTGTTCAATTGAACCGCCGTCAAAACCAAGTTCCGCAAGAATTTCTCTGAAGAACATCCACCAACACCTCGCCGCCTGTCTCATCCCATACAAGGACTTCTTCAGTAACATTACCTGGCCTTGAAGCTTGGGTCAAACATGTACCAGTGGTTCTACATAAACCGTCTCGGTGATCAGGGAGTGTAGATAAGCTGCTGAAACATCGAAACTCTGGATCAACCAGCCATTCAAGATTGCCACCACCAGTATGAGCCAAAGCGAAGACAAAGAAGCTGTGGGAGCAAACGTCTTGTAATAATCAACGCCAAGGCGCTGGCGAAAACCTTTTGCTACGTACCAAGTCTTTGGCATGGCAACCAATCCATTGGGTTTACGCTTCATGGAAAACACGTACTTCGCGCCGATAACCTTCATACCGGGTTTGCGCTACACAGGGATCCAAACACCCATATCAAAAAGTTGATTGATTTCTGCCGTGATGGGTGCTAACCACGTTTTTCGCATGGGGCCAGAAAGGGCGTGGCCAATAGATGTGGGTAGATCGAGGTCGGGGCACGCGGGGATATTTTCAATCTGTTGATCTTGCTTGGTAAATATCTCTTTGCTAGGTAACTTGCCTAGGCGCAGATCCAATGCCCGCAGGCAAGGGTCTATAGCCTCCATTGGAGTAGGAATTGCAATGAACGGGGTAGGTTGGGAGTACGGGAAATTGGAAAATTTGGTGTAAGTTAAAAATTTTTCTTCAACATCCCAGAAAAGAAAACCGCGTTGGTCGTCTTGGTAGCCCAGGAATACCATTTTCTTCGCCCTGTTATCAAGTTTCAAACGTTTCTCCTTTGGGACGTGCGCGAGTGCAATGGAGCCAAACGGATGGAAGGGAATTACCCCATTGGACGTTTCTTAGAGTATCTTGGAAGGCGTCTTGGGACTGGATCGTGAGTTTTCAAGGTGATTATGAAGAAAACAGGCGTGTTGATAAGCGAAGGACCAGAAGCAGTCAGGCAACCAAGCATAAGTAAGCATAGTCCGGGCCATGTTGCCGAGCGTTTGATTGACTCGTTCAGCCTCACCGTTCTGTTTGGGCGTGTATGGAGATGTGAAAAGGAGTTTTGAGCCAAGCGCAGACAGCTGATCTGCTAAAGCATTCGAATGGTATTCCTTTGCATTATCCAACCAGATATGGGTAGGGGCTTTACCAAGGCAATTCTTTAGGTACGTAGTGGTTTTAAGCAGGAGTTTGGGGACCTTGGACCGGAGTTTGAACTCTTGTACAAAGATAAACGTGGAGTAGTGGTCTCAAACCGTGAGGAGACAGCAATTGCCAGATACATCAAATGGTAGGGGGCCGAGCACGTCGGTCACCAGGAGGTCGAGGGGTTTTTCAAGGGGGATTGCTTCAGAAAGGGAGTCGCCCTGCCTAATGCTCTTTGCCGTTTTGCAAGATTTGCAGAAGAAAGGCGTCCAGGTTTTGATGTTGAACGACGGGACATGTTTCTGGAGGTAGGCTTTGACAACTTGATCCGAGACGTGACCGAGTGCCCAGTGATAGAAATAAGAGGAAGAAATAAAAGGAAGGCGGGAAAGAGAAAGAGGAGGAACAGAAATAGAACGGAGGGAGGGAAGAATTGGAGAAGGAGGCAGTGCCGCACAGGAAGAAGAGGTCACAGTCCAGGTACAATTACAATATGAAGCAAGAAGCCGAGAAGAAAAAGAAAAAAGAGAAATGTTGTTTCCAACAAAGGTGGGACAATATCCAGTGTCAATGAGGTGACCAAGATACAGTAGGGTACCGTTCACACGAGGGCAGTATAAGAGGTTATTCAGTAATGGGGCCCCATCGTCCCCAGACTTGGCCGTCGTCAGTTGTACCGTCCCCCTGCCAATTGCAACCATCTCAACGTGAGGATCCGCCAGAGTTAAAGTTAGAGGGGAAGAGAAGGAGGAGAAAGAAACAAAAGAAGAGAAAAAACCGCTCACTGTTGAGGTCACCCCTGAGTCTAGCACTATAGTGTTGGGAGCCGTCACTGATTGGACCGTGCAAGTCTTGGGGCAAGCCTCATTGGTCAGCAATTGATCAGGTCCCGCCAGGGCATTCACTCGGTCCGGGCGGAAGGGATTAGGCGTTTGGTTTGGAGGGTGGTGTAGGTGGGGAGCAGTTGTCGTCGGGCCGTTGGGGGGGGGAGGTGGGATCAGCATGGAGGATTGGGAAGTCTCCGCGCCAGTGATTGGGGGAGTTACAGTAAACACATGTGCCACCAACTCTCGTGCGGACATTGGCGGGCACAGGGCGGTTACCATTTGCTATAACCGTTTGGGCCGCCTGGATGTCAGCCGCAGTAGGTTTTCAACGCGCAGCGCAAGTACTGGGAGGACGAGTTGGGTCAGGAGCGTTAGAACAAGCTTGACAACAAGGGCAACTGGGATTGGGCCAAGTCCATGGATTTACAGCCGCAACGGAGTATGGATTGTTGGATGAGTTTCCCCTTGTTACTTTGGTGTAATACGATGTGAGAATGGACTGAGTGTCGGACGCCAAGGGCTGGTCGATACAATCAAGTTGAGGGGCCACACTTTGTAACATTTGAGTTTGAGAGGTACCAGGGGGGGGGGAGTGAGGACTTGCATGACCAACGACACGCAAGAGTCTGCGACTGGCATTCCAAGTCGTCCTAGCTCGATAAAGATGTTTGAGATCCTGCTGAGATGGGAAGAAATGCTTCCCTCCATGCTCGTCAGTTTGTAGAACGATTCGTCCCACAGTTTGATCTGGCGGGTGCGCGTCGACAGTTGGAAGTTTTTCTTCATTTTCTCAAAAGCCTCCGCTGCGGTGTTGTCTTTAGCAATAAGTGGGCAAAGCTCCCAATTGATGGTTAGAATGAAGAAGAAGCAAACAATGATACTCTCGTTGTCGTTCAATGCCCATAAGTTTGCAATGTCGTGCGCATATTTGTTGATCCCTGTTAAGATTTCACGGCAGTGATGTTTCATCTAACCGGGGGGCGCGTCATGTCTTTCACAAACTCACTCATCCTGTCGCAATCCCCCGAGGGACTCTACTCGACTACTTCTCACTTGATCATTCACTGAATCACCATCACACCATCACCATCATCCTAGAGATGTTCATCATCCCATAGATTCCATCACCTGACCATGATCACCTAACTCAACTCGATCACCTCACTCGATTCACCTAATTCAACACAATCATCTAAATTGATTTGATCTCAAGATTCTTCTTACTTTATATTTCTTACCTTATATTTCTTCTTTACTTCTTTATTTTCTTTTCGTCATCTTTATATTTCCGTTGTCCATCTATCAAACTCATCCCTTTGACTTCTCCCTGCCTGAAATCATGCCCGGTGAGATCTTTCTTTTCTTCATCATTCTCTACTTGTCCCAAATGCTCATCATCTGCTCGAACCTAGCCTTTCCCGCTTGACTTAACCTCATTCCTCAAGATCCTGTCAATTAACAGTCTCACATATCTCCACCATCTCTGATAGTGACCGTAGCAGTCATCATTTCCTGTTTGTGTTTACTCTCTTCATGATCTATGAGCTGTTTTGTTTGTTCTCATCTTTTCTTGATTTATTTCTTCCTTAGCTCTTGGTTCAGCTGTCAATACAACTCAATTTCATTCCTTTACAGTTAAAAGCCAAAAGGTTCATCGAATCAGCTCTACCACTGAAGAATCAACTAAGAGAGGAACCTCATAATTGGGCGTCATGGATACCTTCAAGCAAACTATGCTCAAGACTGCACTCGAAACCATTCCATTGCTCGGAGATGACAACTATGGAATATGGAGAGACAAGATGGACGCCGTGCTAGATGTTCAAGGATGCGCTGTGGCCATGAACAATGAAACTACTGCGCTGGATACTTCCGTCAACAATGAATTAAAACTTCTTATCATCTCAAAACTGGATTCTACGGCTCACAAGAATATTGTCACGGCCAAAAATAGGAATTCCGCCAAACTTCTGTGGAAGGCAATCATCCAGAAATACGCTTCATCTCAGGCCTCCAACCGTGCTAGGGTCTTCAACTGCCTTCTTTATCTGTCTTTCAACCCTGACGACATTGTTGATTTCATCACTAAAGTTAAGGTGTGCCTCAAGAAGATGGTTGAGGTTAGCATTAAGCTCCAAGATGACATTGTAGCTTATCTAATTCTATTCAAGTTTCCCTCAACAATGGATGATTTCAAAAGGCAGATAATGCACTCAGATAAAGAACTATCCGTCAAATTTGTACTCAATCACCTCACTCAATTAAATAACGAATCTATGGCTCAGTCATCTATTGCTAGCTCACGGTCGAAGGGAGATGTTGATCTTTTCGGAGGAAAGTCAACATCTAGCTCAACTTCCACCAAGGGATCAGATCCGAAGCGATGTGTAGAAGGCTACCACCATCCTGGCCAAGACAGAAATCATTCGGCTGGAGATTTTTGGCACTTAAATCCTGAGGTGGCTCCTGAGAGGTGGAGAGACAACCAGGCAAAATGGAAAACTAAGAAGGGTGGCCAAAGGCAAAAACAGAATCTCACTCCGCTCATTACCTTGCGTTACTCAACTCTTGGATCAAACACGGCAATCCAAATCAGCGGTTTCTCCTCAATAGTGGAGAATCTGTCCACTTGATTAACGATAGTCAATATTTCAGCAAGATGGAGCCATACTTCGGAGATCCTATCAAGACAGGAAAGGATGGCGCGAGTTTACCTATAAAAGGCAAGGGTACGGCTCTGCTCCACTGGAACAATCTGACGCTTGAACTCAGAGAGGCCTTCTATGTGCCTGATGTTACCATCAACTTAATCAGCGCCGGCGCTCTGAATGGCAAGGGTTGTATGATTGAATCGAGTGGATCCAGGTTTGCCGTTACTCACTCAGGTAAAGAAGTTCTTACGGGACAGATCAAAAATAATCTCTATACTCTTCCAACCCCCTCTCCCATTCCTCTCTCTTTGTCGAAGTCGCTTTTCTTGTCTATCTCTTGCACTCCCAAAGAAGCTCTACTAGAGATTCATAGAAAATAAGGGTATTCTTCACTGTCAAGACTGGAACCTTTAATTCAACACATACCTCTTGACACAAAAAAGAAATTTCAGTGTGTAGATTGCATCAGGAGAAAGGTCACTAAGTCTCCCTTCAAGAACACTTCCACCCAAGCCTCAAAAGTCTTTGATTGGATTCACCTTGATCTAATGGGACCAATTCGTCTGTCATCAAAGTCTGGTCACCGGTTCATCCTTTCTCTAGTTGATAACACCAGCGGTTATCTTGCGGCTTTCCCTCTTGCTTCAAAAGACAAGACCGCCAAGGTTATTATCAACTTACTCAAGAAGGAACATCATCAACGGGGGGTTTATCCATCCGAGGTCTGTTGCGATGGAGGAACCGAATTTGTCAACCAAAAACTTACCTCTTTCCTGGAAGACCAACATATCTCTCACGTCATCTCAGAACCTTATCATCCAGAACATAATGGTTGGGCTGAGCGAGCGAACCAAACCATTGTCAAATCTACCCAAGCAACTCTCAAAGATGGCTGTCTTCCCCCTTCAGTGTGGCATGAGGTAGTAAAAGGGTGCTGTCTCATGCTTAATCATATCCCTTTGAAGGGGGAAAAGGCAACTCCTTGGGAGAAGATGCACGGTAGAGCTCTTCCATCCTCTTTCCTGAATCCCATAGGTAATCCTTGTATTTTCTTAATAAATAAAAGAGAGAAAGGTTTAAAATTTAATTTGAAAGGCGAAGAAGGCATTATAGCAGGCTTTAATAAACTATTGCTTTCATATCAAATTTTAACTAAGAGTGGTTCTATTATCTCTACTAAGCACATCAGATTTCTTCACATGCCTCCATCAAGACAAAGTGGATCAAACTTCGACATTGACTCAGAAAATGATGCTTCCAATCAGACTTCCATCTGCAATCGTGGTCCTGAAGATTGTCTCAATCCTCAAGTTACATGGTCAGAATACCGGGACAAATCTGATGACTCAATCAGCTCAGCTGATGAAACTGAATCAATCAGCCAATCATCCGATGAACCTGAAGAACCTTCACCGCCTGTTCGTGAGAGTCCAGTATTGATTCCAGATACTGCTCGTACTAATCCACGGGGTCTGGCGCCTACGCCGCGGGTTTTGCAAGATCAATCACAAGTTAGGCTGCCTCAGCGGTACGGCTTCTTTCACTTTTATGAACCCAAATATTACCAGGATGCCCTTCAATGCGACAAATGCCAGGAGTGGATGAAGGCAATGGACATTGAGCTGGATTTAATTGAAGATATCCACGTCTGGGATGAGTATGAAGGTCACGCGCCGAAGAAAGCTCTCAGGACTACGTGGATATTCAAAATCAAATAAGATTGTCTTGGAGATCCAGTCAGATACAAGGCCCGACTTTGCGTCCAAGGCTTCAATCAGGTCAAGGGTCTGGATTATTCAGAGACATTTGCTCCGACGGGAAAACCCTCTACGTTGAGACTTCTCCTTCTGTATGCACTCAAGACTAAACTAAAGATTTGACAATTCGACGTCAAGAGCGCGTTTCTTCATTTGCCAATCGATGAAGAAGTAATTATTCAAACTCCCAAGGGATCAAAAAGACAATGTCAATTCTTGAAGCTCCACAAGTCACTGTACGGCTTGAAGCAGGCCCCGAAAAACTGGTATGAAACGCTCACAAGCTGGTTTAGAGAAGTAGGTTTTGACGAATGCTCCTGTGATCCCTGCCTTTACTTGTCAAGGGATGGCAAATCTCGTATCTTCTTTCATGTAGATGACCTAATTCTGGTCGGTGACGGCAAAGACTTTGAAATAAAATTCTTAAGTTGTTTTGCCGGCTCTACAGCAAAGAATCCTGATACCATCTTAGGCATGCAAATAGAGATAAACCGCGATGAAATTCTTCTAAGCCAACAAAAACATATCGAAAGGGGTCTCAAAGAATTAGGTTTGGAAGATGCAAAGACCAGCAAATCACCTCTCACTCCGAATCAACAACTCATACCTGCGACTGATGATGAATTTGAACAATTCAAGGCCTTAAATATAAATTACCAAGCTGCTATTGGACTTCCCAATCACATTGCGTGCTATACTTGTCCCGACGTAAGTTTTGCTGTCTCCAGTTTATCAAGATTTAACGTCACACCAGGCCTATCCCATTGGAATGAATTGAAGAAGACCTGGAAGTATCTCAAAGGAACTTCAAACATCAAGCTTTGCTTGAGGGTTGAAGACACGTATACTCTGACCTCCGCTTTTTCGGACGCATCGTGGGCGGATGACCCTGACACCCAACGATCTCAGACAGGTTATCTCTGTGCGGTGTGGTGACCAATCCGGGACACCACGGGAAAAAAAAAATATAATAATATCTTTGTTGGTTGTACCCCTATGGGTACCTTCATTTCCCCCCATCTCTCAACCTCTCCCTATCCTAGCGGTCTAGGACAGGCCTCTTGCCTGTCTCTCCGCTTCAATCCCCTCTTTCTATGTTCAACTCCCACTTGTCGCGCTCGCGGCCCTGACTTTTGGCAATGCGAGCAATTGTCAAACCACTTTTGACGATCCCTTCTCCTCCCCCCAAGCTCATCCCACGACTCTGTCATCCTCATCCTCATCCTCATCATCCTCCTCATCCTCATCCTCATCCTCTCATCAGCTCGATCACTCGCAACCCTCCCATCGTCCGACCAGGAAGATCAAGACTCGCTCGATGACGTCTGCCAACCCCAAGGCGCCCAGGGTGCCCTTTGGTGCTCACCCGCCATCCAAAGCTCCCGCCAGGACTAGGCTTCTAGGCACCAGTGACGACCCCGACCAGCTTGCCACCGTCAACGTCGTCATCCCCTCTAGCCTTGCCGATTGACACCAAGAACCTCAACCCACTCTCAAGCAGATCCATCAATCCAGTCCTGACCAAAGGCCATTCACCCGTCAGAAGACTGGCTCAAACTCTCACACCTCTAAATCTACCTCCTCCTTGCACATCATCCAATCCGACCGATGACCGCGAGCAACCGCTTGCGGCCGTCGGAACCTTCACCCCGTTGTCGCCGCCAATCGGGCAACGACAGCCGTTGTCAACACCCGCGACCGCTGTTGCTGGTTTCCATCTGGTTGCCACGGTCATTCTTGAAGCGGGTGACATTTCTTTTTTTTGTCTCATGTTTTTTTTTTTTTTATATTTTTTCATTTTTCCGCACCTATTTGTAGTATCACTTGTACATAGTATACAGGGCCTCATGTCTATAAAAGGAGGGGCTCTCCCCTGCCTGGCAATGCGAGCGATCGTCAAACCACTTTTGACGATCCCTTCTCCTCCCCCCAAGCTCATCCCACGACTCTGTCATCCTCATCCTCATCCTCATCATCCTCCTCATCCTCATCCTCATCCTCTCATCAGCTCGATCACTCGCAATCCTCCCATCGTCCAACCAGGAAGATCAAGACTTGCTTGATGACATCTGCCAACCCCAAGGCCCCCAGGGTGCCCTTTGGTGCTCACCCGCCATCCAAAGCTCCCGCCAGGACTAGGCTTCTAGGCACCAGTGACAACCCCGACCAGCTCGCCACCGTCAACGTCGTCATCCCCTCTAGCCTCGCCGATGGACACCAAGAACCTCAACCCACTCTCAAGCAGATCCATCAATCCAGTCCTGACCAAAGGCCATTCACCCGTCAGAAGACTGGCTCAAACTCTCACACCTCTAAATCTACCTCCTCCTTGCACATCATCCGATCCAACCGACGACCGCGAGCGACCGCTCGCGGCCGTCGGAACCTTCACCCCGTTGTCGCCGCCAATCGGGCGACGACAGCCGTTGTCAACACCCGCGACCGCTGTCGCGGGTGTCCATCTGGTTGCCACGGTCATTCTTGACGCGGGTGACATTTCTTTTTTTCGTCTCATGTTTTTTTTTTTTTTTTTTTTTTTTTTTTTTTTTTTTTTTTTTTTATATGTTTTCATTTTTCCGCACCTATTTGTAGTATCACTTGTACATAGTATACAGGGCCTCATGTCTATAAAAGGAGGGGCTCTCCCCTGCCTTTTGGCCCAGGAGGGAAGCATCCAAGCAATCAAGCATCAAATCATCCCATCATCATATCCCCTCATCATCAGTAATCAACTTATCTTTGGGCATCCTTCCCCACCTATCTGAGAAATTTATCCAGGTATATCCATGATTGCCCCCTTGATCCTTTGAGCCTCCATACTCAAACTCTTTCCTTTGTGACCTTGATCCTTATCACCAACCAATAGCCTTGCTGGTTGAAGAAGAATTCCTGTCTGAATTCTTGGGTGTGTTATACCACTCTGATCCCTTTTTCCAACCATACTGGTCTTGATCTCACCTTGATCATCTTTCTGGAGCCAATCATGTTTTATTGAAGAGGTTTTATTAAGCTTAAAACCTGGAGTGTTATACCTCCCTTCTTCTTTAAGGTTGAATTTTGCCACGCTATTCTTGAGTCCCTTGAGAAGTGTTGGGATATTCTTGCTCAAATTTGTTATCGATTTGCTTCTAGAGCTTCATAAAAAAATTTCTTTTGTTTTTTTCAGCCTCCCACAGTTATCTGGTACCCTTCAAGCGCTTGATTGCGGAGAGTTGGGCAGGTTCATTGAGAACCTGGAGGTTGGTTGGGATTGAGTTGATCTTTCCTAATCAGCTGCTGACAACCAGAGTTATTAGCTTGTGGGCATTGTTACTTACAACTGCCTTGTTCTATTGAACTCTGAACAAACCTTGAATTATTTTTTCAAGTCTTTACCTGCACAATCTTGCCTCAGATAGTGTTGTTTCCATTGCTACCAACAACTCTTATCCTCTTCCCTTACTTTGATTTCTCATCCATAAGGTTCTGGACCTTGATTCTGGTTACATTTAAATATTATTGTAACTCCTAGGAGGGCAGCCTAAACAGCACCTTTCCCCTCCACAGAACTGCCACCGCTTAGCACCGTTTTGAGTCTTACAGCGGTTCATGGGTGCGTTGTATTGTTGAATAGCTGCAAGCAGAAGAATATCACATATAGTTCCACCAACGCAGAACTCAACGCGTTTGTTGACGCTTTCCAAGAATCAACTTGGATTCGTTCCCTCACCTGCGAGATCTTTGGCACTGAAGTTTCTCCAATCATCATTCACACGGACAATAGTGTTCTGGTTGACAAACTTGAAAGGTTTGGTTCAAACTCAAAAACCCGTCACCTCGACCTAAAAACCAAAGGCATGAGAGAGGAGCTAAAGTCTGAAAACATTGGGATCGTGCTCATCAAGTCAGAAGAGATGCCTGCTGATGCTCTGACCAAGAGCTCAGATCTTGCAAGTCTCAAACTTCTTCAGCTTTCCTTCTCTTCGTCTAATTCCGCTTGATCTCAGTAATTTTTTTTTGTTTCTCTTTTTCCTCGTTTTTTTTGCGATTCTATTTCCTTTATTTTCCCTTTTGTTTGATGGAGTTGCCACATGTCTTTATCTTACCAGGCATGGGGCGTGTTGAGATTTCACGGCAGTGATGTTTCATCTAACCGGGGGGCGTGTCATGTCATTCACAAACTCACTCATCCTGTCGCAATCCCCCGAGGGACTCTACTCGACTACTTCTCACTTGATCATTCACTGAATCACCATCACACCATCACCATCATCCTAGAGATGTTCATCATCCCATAGATTCCATCACCTGACCATGATCACCTAACTCAACTCAATCACCTCACTCGATTCACCTAATTCAACACAATCATATAAATCGATTTGATCTCAAGATTCTTCTTACTTTATATTTCTTACCTTATATTTCTTCTTTACTTCTTTATTTTCTTTTCGTCATCTTTATATTTTTGTTGTCCATCTATCAAACTCATCCCTTTGACTTCTCCCTGCCTGAAATCATGCCCGGTGAGATCTTTCTTTTCTTCATCATTCTCCACTTGTCCCAAATGCTCATCATCTGCTCGAACCTAGCCTTTCCTGCTTGACTTAACCTCATTCCTCAAGATCCTGTCAATTAACAGTCTCACATATCTCCACCATCTCTGATAGTGACCGTAGCAGTCATCATTTCCTGTTTGTGTTTACCCTCTTCATGATCTATGAGCTGTTTTTTTGTTCTCATCTTTTCTTGATTTATTTATTCCTTAGCTCTTGGTTCAGCTGTCAATACAACTCAATTTCATTCCTTTAATCCCAAATACAAGCAATCCAATGGTGTTCATCCCTTTGATCCACTTGTTGATGTTACTACCATCTTGCTTCAACCGTTCAACTGTCGAGACGTATTTGGTTGGATTAGACAAAAATCTTGTCTTGACGGTTGTTTTGAACGTTTGTGGTTGGGTTGCTGCCGCTTTAGAGTCCATCGAAATAACGGGTAAGTTGGTAGTATTGAATTTGATTGGGGTCTTTTAATCCTTCTCCCCGCTTGTTATGCCAATGTTGTCATTGTTCTGGTCGCTAGTTTCACTAATCTGATCAATTCCTGGTTGTCCTGGTCTTGATCGTCCGCGTCGTGGCATACAAAAAAGGTGAGAAAAGAAAAAGAATCTCGGCTGGGGGATCCATTACGTTTGTTTGATATTGCGAGACTGAGAGGTGAGCCGGCTTTGAACCTGTAGTGATTTGGGAGCCATAATTGATAACCATTTATTTCAGTTGGGTCGCGCGCAGGTAGAAATAGTATATACAATTGTCACAGATATGTGACATACTAGCCGTAACATGTATTGGATAGTTTGGTAACGCATAACATCCATCAATAACTTGCACCCCCTTCCATCTTTGGGTGGGGGTGGAAGAGTGTCCTCTACCGCCCGCGGGTGTCCGCAGGCGGTCTGATCTGGTTTCCTTTCCCACCCCTTCTGCCTTTGGGCAAGGGAGGGGTGATCCTGGTATTCTTGCACTTGTCCATCCAACGGACAGATGCAGGAGAGGTGAAGGGATGAAAGGATCCCACCCCAGTCAGGCAGGCCAGACTTTCACCGGCCTGCATGATCAAATTTTTCTGATCACCTAAAAATCTGAAAATCAAAAAAAAAATTCCTTCTTTTTCCACTCTATTTGTAGAATCCGTTGTACATAGTCTAACAGGGCCTCCTTTCCTTTTAAGGAGGGGCTCTCCCCTGCCTTTAGAGGAGGATCACCAGAAGCTACCTTAGCAGCACAGGGTATCCTAACACACACAACATCCTAAGAACATCAGCAACCTCTTGAAATACATCATCCGTGGGGTCTTCATTCCCCTTTATCTGAGACAAATATTTGGGTATATCTATGATTGCCCCTTGATCCTTGAACCTCCATACTCAAACCCTTGATCCTTGATCCTTATCACCAACCAATAGCTTTGCTGATTGAAGAAGAATTTGACTAATTGAATTCTTGAGTGTGTTACACCACTCCTGATCCCATTATCCGACCATACTGGTTCCAATCATCCTTTGATTATCTTTCTGGAAAAAATCACGTTTGACTGAGGAGGTTTTATTAAGCTTAAAAGCTGGAGTGTTAAACCTCCCTTCATCTCTTTTGAAGTTGAATTTGGCCACGCTCCTCTTGAGTCCCTTGAGAATTGTTTGGTTATTCTTGTTTGAATCAGTTATTGTTTTGCTTCTAGAGCTTCTTAAAACAATTAGCTTTGTCTTGCGCAGCCACCCACAGTTATCTGTTATCCTTTAAGCGCTGATTGTGGAGAGTTGGGCAGTTTCATTGAGAACCTGGAGGTTGTTTGGGATTGAGTTGATTTTTCCTAAGCTTCTGCTGACAACCAGATCTATCAGCTTGTGGGTATTTTTACTTACAATTTCCTTTTCTTGTTGAACTCCAAACAAACCTTGAATTCTTCTATTCAAGTTTTTCCAGGCACCATCTTGCCTCAGATAGTGTTGTTTCCCCAGCTACCAACTAATATAATCTTTATCTTCTTACATTTGGTCCCCCGTTTACCAGTTTCTGGACTTTGATCTTGGCTACATTTAAATATCTTTGTAACACTCAGGAGGGCAGCCTAGGCAGAAACTTTCCACTCCACAGAACTGCCACGGCCTAGAAACGTTTGGAGTCTTATATTTGGTCCCCCAGGCCGGGATTGAACCAGAAAACATAGGATTTACAGTCCCAATAATGATCAACTTTGGAATCTGATCTCTTTCTTTTTTTTCTGTCATAATCTTGATCCGTGGAGGCAACTTGTTCTAGAAGTAAGTCCCTTAAATTTTGCACCATCTGGGCAAGATACTTGTTTTTTTTTCGGGAAACCCTACTCTTGCCACATTTGTGAGCCACTTTGGAAATCTGTTCCTTGGATCTTTGAGGAAACTTTGTCAAAATGGAATTCACCAGCGACTCTTCTACTCTTCCCAAGATGGTTAAGATCAAGCCCCAGAACAAGAAATTAGGATTCAATGGTACAAACGTGGAACGCTTCTTGGACTCGTACAAGATGGCTGCTTTGGTGGATGGGGCTAGAAAATTTGATATGGCCTACCAGTTAAGGTTTTTTATCTACTTTGATGAAGTTATGGAAATCATTGAGTCGTTTGAAGGCTTCAAATGGCATAACTGGACCCTGCTGCGGGGAGAAATGTTGGCTTATTGAGGAAAAATAGATGTAGCATGATTTACTTTGCAGGATCTAGATAACCTTGTCTCCCAGTGGATCTCCAATGGTGGTGTGGCTTTAGCTTCTGATTACAAGTCCTTTAGGAAATCTTGGGATCCCATCCAATCCTACCTTTTCCAAAAAAATCACATCAACACAGTGGATGAAATTTGAGTCCAATTTTTCCAATCTTTCTCTCTTAGAGTGCAGGAAAGGATCAAGGATGAACTGGTCAAGTCTGGATCCATGATAAATACCAGGGATAATTGATTCAAGCTCCCTGGTTTCCTTATCCTTAGGGGAGTGGTGGATAAATTCATGAAAGGTCAAACAGCCTTCACTTTTGAAAAGTCTAAAACCGCTGAACCATTCCATTCCCCCTCTTTCAAAGAGTCAAACGAGATCATGAATAAAATGGAATCTGATCGCAGGACCAAGAACCCTCAGCCTAACCAAGAAACTGCTACAATGAACAAGATCACTAAACTGCTCAAAGCCTTTGAAAACAAAATGGATCAAAAGATTTTCTCTCTTGCTGTTCCTAAACCTTCTAGTGTTGTTCCTAAAATACTATAGTCTCCTATTATTGCCACAGGGAAGGCCATGGAACCATTTGAAGTCTTAAGCTCCAGAAGGACAAAGACAAGAAATTAGTAGAGCAAAAAGGGAAGCACTTTTTAATTCCTAAAGGTGCCCTAATCCCCCTTGATTCATCTCTCCCCATTTGCCATGTGGTGGCCTCTTACCAGCCACCTCCTCCCATGAAGGCATCCTTTTCTTCTGTGGATTTCTGATCTTCTTGTGGTACTCTTCAACCCTGGTATCCCCCAGCTATTTCCTCCTCCTCTCTGGTTGGTACTTACCAATCCAATCCAGCTAGAAAGCAACATGAGGAGCCCAAACCTCATAAAGCTCCTTCCTTGCCAACCTTGATCCTCTGAAAACCACCCAAAGTAGGATCCTCACCTGAGCCCTCTTCTGATGTAGAAGACATGGAGGTGGAAAAAGAACCACTCATGGAAGGGTCTCAAGATCATCCTGATCCTAATCCTTCATCAATGAAACCTCCTCAATCCCCAGACCCTTTTCCTGCTTCACTCAATCTTCCTCCCTCCACCCAGCCCAAAGTTTGGTTTGAGAGGGGAATTTCCAAATATCACCCCAATGCTGTGGAAGGGGTATTAAAGAAAATTTCTGATCTTAAAGTTCCTAATTTATCTTTGGCTGAACTCCTATTGATCTCTCCATCTGTTCCTGAAGGAATGAAGAAATGGGTTTCGCGTTGACGTGTGGAAATTGGTCCTGAGGAACTCAAGGTCTCCTCTGGAACTTTTATAGAGGATTCTGGTGGAAAAGATCCCTCTTCTGAGTCTAGTCTTTACTCATTTCCTCTTGGTTTTCTTCCCTTCCATCTTGGTGAATCAGCTAAAACAGTCTTGCTCCTTGTCAACTCTGGCTCTCAGCTCAACTTGATATTGGATGCTATGGCCTGCAAACTGAAACTCAGCCCTAGGGTCAGCTTCACCTCTTCAGTTTATGGAATTTGGAACCAGTCTTGAAAATTGGTTGGAATTTTTGAAAAATTTCCAGTCCAGATTGGCCGAAACATTGTTGGAACTTGTCATTTTTGGATCACACGCTTGGATGGACCAATGATCTTGGGTCAACCTTTCCTAATCAATTTTGGAGCAACTCTGATGTTTTCCAATCAGGTTGGGGCAAGAATCCTCCCCACTGATTCAAATGGTAGAAAAATTGAGGTTCCTCTTTGTTCTTTGGATTCTGGTTTCTGGAAAAGAGATTTCCCCGGTCATTTTCCTAACCAGAAGGATAATTCCGGTTCCTTCCATTTTTTATGGGAGTATTTCATCCTACTAATAGTTTTAGTTCTTTTCAGCCTCAAAATTCAAATCAAGGGTCAACTCTCATTCCCAAGGCCTATTTTCCTTTCTTTTCAACAATTTCCTCTTATCTCAAAAATATCAAAAATCAAAAACAAAAAAAAATGGAAAAATCCAGTATATTTTTTCTTCATCTTTTGTTTCTTCTTTTTCTTGTACTGTGATTCCTAATCAAACTTCTCTCAGTTCCGGTTTGAATCTCCGCAATGAGTCTAAAATAGATTCCAATCTCAATCCTATTTTTGGTGGCTTTTGTATGGAAGAATATGGGCTTCAGTGGAGGGAAATTGGCGTAGAAGTAAGTCCTCCCAATTGTGCACCACGGGGGTATCCTAATACTATCATTTTTGAAACCCTACTTTGTTCCACACATATGAGCAATGCATTATCCCCTGGGACTTCTTTTATGGCAAAGGCACCTTTAGATAATGTTGCCAAACATCAAATTTTGAAGGCATTAGAACTTGGTCTCAATCCCCGTAGTCAGATCTCTCTGGTCAACTCTTGGTAAAAAAAAGAACCACTCTCTTTTGCCTCCAAATATAAACCAGTCGCCAGGAAAATCCACCCAGTCAAAAAACTGATTCCTCTCAATCTCAATCCCCCTCTTAGGCGTCCTCCTCTGTCCCCCAATCCTTACTGTGGTTTACCTCAATCTCTTTCTGGTTGATTCATCCCCTCTGGCCGTGTCACTGAAGAATGTCTGAGAGTAGTCAACTTTGGACCAGATGGATGGCTTCTACCTGATGATTTTTATTTGATCAAAAATGTCTTGGCTCTTAGGGAAAAAGCTATTTCTTTCTGTGAAGAAGAGAGAGGTCTCTTGAAAGAGTCCCATGGTCTGCCTTATATCATCCCTGTAGTAGAACATGATCCCTGGCAAAAGAAAAAGATCCCAATCCCTGCTTCCAAAGTCAAAAAATTCATCAAGTTGGTCTGGGAACAAGTCCAAACTGGTTTATATGAACAGGAAACTTCTAGCTATTCCAGTCCTGTTTTCTGTGTCCTTAAAAGTAATGGTAAACTTAGAATAGTTCATGATCTCCAGCCGCTAAATAAGGTTACTATTAAAGACTCTGGCATTCCCCCTGCTACTGAAGAATTTGTTTAATCCTTCTCTAGGAGAGCTTGCTATGGTCTAGGTGACATTATTATTGGCTATGAAAAACAGTCCTTACATCCAATTTCTTGCCCTCTCACCACATTCAATACCCCTCTTGGTCGTTTCCAACTTACTCAATTGCCTCAAGGCGCCACCAACTTGGTTGCAGTCTATCAGGCTCAGATGGTTTGGATCCTCCAGGATGAAATCCCAGATCATGCTGGTATCTTTATTGACAATTGAAGAATTAATGGACCAGTTTCTGACTATAACAATGAGCTCTTACCCCGGCATTCAGGAATCTGTTGACTTATCTGGGAATATGCGACCACTTTGGAAAGGGTCCTGTTCCGAATCAAAGAATCTGGCCTAACTGTCTCTGGATCCAAATTTGCTGCATGTGTCCCTGATCTGGAAATTGTTGGTCATGTGGTCTGCAAGGAAGCAAGAAGGATTTCTCCATCCAAGATCAACAAAATCCTCTCTTGGCCTACTCCCATCAACCCAACTGAATTCAGGGGTTTTCTAGGTGTTTTCACTTATGCTTGAATTTTTATCCCATCTCTATCCAAAATCTGTGCTCCCCTACGTCCCCTGACCAGAAAAGATGCTGAGTGGATCTGGACCCAAGATTGTGAACATTCTTTTCAGTGTCTTAAAATGATGGTTGGCAAAGACATAGTCTTGAGGAAGATTGCTTACGGACCGGGAGCTGGCAAGATCAAATTGGCTGTTGATTCTAGTTATCAATCTGTTGGGGCTGTCCTCACCCAGGAAGATGAAAATGGTTGGGACCGTCCTGCTCTCTATCAATCATTGTTATTTTCAGATGTAGATTACAGGTACTCCCAACCAAAACTGGAACTCTGTTGCCTGGCTTGGATGTTGAAAAAACTCCAAACTGTCCTCTGGGGTCAACACTTTGAGTTAAAAGTTGAAGCACAATCCTTCATTGAAATGATCAATGCCCCCAGCCTCCCAAATGCTCCTATGACCCGTTGGGTGGCCTTCGTCCAGCTTTTCTTTTTTGATATTGTTCATAGGCCTGGAAAATTCTTCACCATGCCTGATGGTTTATCTCGACACCCCCTTGGAGACAAATAATTGGATGTTGGAGAAAACTTTGACAAGGAGGAGCCTTTAATTTTTCCAGTCTTCACCTTTTCCTCCCAAGATTTTTCATGCTTCCAACAAGGTTTTTGGCTAAAATTAGAGCAGTACCTTTCCACTCTCCAAAGGCCTCCTGATCTCTCCACTAAAGATTTCCAATCACTCAAAAGGAAGTCCTCCAATTTCTTTGTCCAAGGTACTAGGCTTATGAAAAGAGGCAATCCTTGTGCTCTAATTGTCGTCACAATCCCTGCTAAGCAAGATTCAATCCTCAAAAGTCTCCATGAAGGCCTTGGGCATTGCGGCAAAACCAAGACCTATTGGCGTATATCCAAATGATTCTGGTGGCCACCTTGAAAGAAATCAGTCTCTCAATTGTTCAAGAGTTGCAAAGTATGTCAGAAATGTGATCTTAGGCGCCCGGCTGAAATTTGTTATCCCACTGGAGAGTCCACTGTCTTTGGAAGGATTGCTATGGATGTGGTTCACATTGAGGCTGGTGGAGCTAAGTACCTCATTGTGGCTAGAGATGATTTTTCTTGATGGGTTGAAGCAAAATTTCTGAAGAACCTCAGCTTTGAATTGGTAGAAGCTTTCCTTTAAGAGACTAGGAAAATGTGATATGGCTTGGCTTGATCTTATTCAACCAATGGTGGCTCTGAGTTTGGTGGCAAAGTGGCCAAAATGATCTGATTGCTTTGTAGTCAACATAGGTTGACCACTCCTTATTATATTGAAGGACAACGCATGGCGGAAAGAGGCCATGCCCCTCTGAAGGCTGCTCTTGTCAAGTTGGCCAGTGAAAGTGGAAAGAATTGCCACAAATTTCTTCCTCTGGTCCTCTTCTCCAATTGAATCTCAACTAAACAAACCACTGGCTACTTGCCTTACAAAGTTATCTTTGGACAAAGGGCTGTCCTTCCTCTTGATCTGGAAATGGAATCTTTCTTAGGTATTTCATTTCTTCCACCACTGATCTATTGGTTGCCAGATCCAGGCAATTGGAGAAAAGTGAAGATGTTTGTGACGAAGCTTATAATAAAATGATGGATTCAAGGGAAGAATCATTCCAGTATTGGGAGGATAAGCATTCCAATCAAGTCAGGGACCCCTTGAATCCTGGTTATCTAGTTTTAGCTTACAACCAATCCTTGAAAACTCAGTGGGGAAAGCTTTTTTCCAATTGCTGGAATTGTCCTTATTGAGTGGTCCGCCAAGTCAAAGGTGGATCATATCTTTGGGAGGAACTGGATGGTACTCAGATGGCCAGAAGGTTCTCTGCTGATCAGGTCAAGAAATTTCATTGTTTTAGAGGCAACTTTGATCAGAAGTAAGTCCTCCCAATTATGCACTGCCAGGGTCATCTGCTGCGTTTTTTTGTGAAACTCTACTGTATTCCACATACGTTGTGGTGACCAATCCGGGACACCACAAAAAAAAATATATTTTTTGGTTGTACCCCTATGGGTACCTTCATTTCCCCCCATCTCTCAACTTCTCCCTGTCCCAGCGGTTTAGGACAGGTCTCTTGCCTGTCTCTCCGCTTTGATCCCCTCGTTCTATGTTCAACTCCCACTTGTCGCGCTCGCGGCCCTGGCTTTTGGCGACGCGAGCAATCGTTGAACCACCTTTGACAATCCCTGCTCGCCGCCCCAACTCACGATCAATCCATCACATCACTCCTCGATCTCTTACTCAGCAGCACAGCATGAGTTCTTCTCTCTCAGGCTCGAGCTCAACTTAAAACTACCAAGACTTCATCTTCCTCAAGTCACCCCACATCATCCCTACGTTCAAAACCACCACTGATCCAGAAGACCCATTGAACTCAAAGATTGATCCTAGGAGACCCTATCCAGCTCATCTCAATCTCAATCTCATCTCATCCTCTGGATTCTCTAACTTGATCAAATCCGACCAACTCAAACCTGATACGATCTCATACTTCCATGTATCCCAATCAATCTTAGATCATCTTGATCTTCCAAATCAATCATTCCAGTCAATTCAAGATCTAGCTCGTTTGATCTCAAACCCCATCTCTCGAACCTTGCTCTATTCCCCTCCGATCCTACTCCAATCGTTCATCCTATCCTACTTGGTCATCAGGCCAATTTTCAAGGGATCCGAAGACAATCTCAGACTCCCAGCTTACACCGCTCAAACCCGTCATCTCGCCCATCATCTAATCCAACCGACGACGGCGAGCGACCGCTCGCGGCCATCGGAACCTTCACCCTGTTGTCGCCGCCGATCAGGCGACAACAGCCGTTGTAGACACCCGCGACCGCTGTCGCAGGTGTCCATCTGGTTGCCCGCGGTCATTCTTGACGCGGGCGACATTTCTTTTTTTTCCTCTCATGTAATTTTTTTTTTATTTATGTTTTCATTTTCCCGCACCTATTTGTAGTATCACTTGTACATAGTATACAGGGCCTTATGTCTATAAAAGGAGGGGCTCTCCCCTGCCTTTTGGCCCAGCATCCAAGCATCCATATCATATCCCCTCATCATCATAATCAAATTTATCCGTGGGCATCCTTCCCACTTATCTGAGCAAATTATCCGGGTATATCCATGATTTCCCCCTGATCCTTTGAGCCTCCATACTCAAACTCTGTCCCTTGTGACCTTGATCCTTATCACCAACCAATAGCCTTGCTGGTTGAAGAAGAATTCCTGTCTGAATTCTTGAGTTTGTTGTACCACTCTGATCCCTTTTTACGACCATACTGGTCTTGATCTCACCTTGATCATCTTTTTGGAGCCAATCACGTTTGATTGAAGAGTTTTTATTAAGCTTGAAACATGGAGTGTTATACCTCCCTTCTTCTTTAAGGTTGAATTTCGCCATGCTATTCTTGAGTCCCTTGAGAAGTGTTGGGATATTCTTGCTCAAATTTGCTATTGATTTGCTTCTAGAGCTTCATAAAAAAATTGCTTTTGTTTTTGTTCAGCCTCCCACAGTTATCTGGTACCCTTCAAGCGCTTGATTGCGGAGAGTTGGGCAGGTTCATTGAGAACCTGGAGGTTGGTTGGGATTGAGTTGATCTTTCCTAATCAGCTGCTGACGACCAGAGTTATTAGCTTGTGGGCGTTGTTACTTACAACTGCCTTGTTCTATTGAACTCTGAACAAACCTTGACTTATTTGTTCAAGTCTTTACCTGCACCATCTTGCCTCAGATAGTGTTGTTTCCATCGCTACCGACAAGTCTTATCCTCTTCCCTTACTTTGATTCCTCATCCATAAGGTTTTGGACCTCGATTCCGGTTACATTTAAATATTATTTTAACTCCTAGGAGGGCAGCCTAAACAGCACCTTTCCCCTCCACAGAACTGCCACGGCTTAGCACCGTTTGGAGTCTTACAACGTGAGAACCTGGGATGCCTTCTTTGTTTTATTGCAGTCAAATCTAGGATTTTCTTTGGATGTATCAAGATATTCTTTTCAAATCACCCTCAAGATCAAATGGCAATTCCTTGTGTTCAATCATCTTTCCTTTCTTTTTTTTTTTTGATGACATCAAGCCCAGATGCAGACTAGGGACAGTCTAAAAGTCAGGGAGAGTTGTGGTGACCAAATCTGGACACCCCGGGCCAGATGCACAAAATTCAAACTTTTTTTTTTACAATTCTTTTTTTTAGGTGTCATTCCAAAAAAAAAAAAAATCGGAATTTTTTTGTATTAGTATTATGCCTCCAATTCCCTCAACCTGCCAAGCATTCCCCTGTCCCAGTAGTCTAGGAAAGGCCTCTCTTGGTCCCATCCTCTAGGCATTTGGTTTGATCCCTTATCTCATTGTCCCCCCCCTTCCTTTTGGCCAAATGCATGGGCCAAGACCCGCTTGGCCCAAGATCTCATATCCAAAACTCAACCTCCAAACCATCTCCAACATCTTCCTCCTACTCCTACTCATCCCTCACCTGACTTGTCACCATCTCAATCTTGGCCCTCTGACGTTACTGAAAAAATCAATCTATACCACCTTCCAATTCCCATATCCCTTCTATCTCCTCATCTCCACTTTGCCGCCATCTTGGTCACCTCAAGGATCCTCGCCAAGTATTTCAGACCAGTTGAATTAGAGGCTTACTAACTTTAAATCACTTAGCGCTTCTGCCTTAGGAACATCCTAACCGTTGGGGTGGCTTATGGCTTGGCAATCCTATGCTCGAATCCGGACTACTTGATTCTCAGCATCTTGTTTTTCCAGATGCTCAAAGCCTTCACACCTGTCATCTTGGTCATCACCACCTCCTTCTTTGATCATTGGTTACCTCCTCCATGGATTGCTAGATCTCATTGGTCATTGACTCTCCATTGGTCAATCCTTCCAATTCCTTGCCCCATCATCTCACCCACTCCCCATTCTCTCACCATCATTGATTCCGACTACAACCCCCGCTCCTCCCCCTCATGTGACTGCTGGCGTTTGATCATCACCTCCAATTGCTCTGAGAAACCCCAAGCCACCCCAAAGCCAATCCATCAATAACTCGCACCCCCTTCCATGTTTGGGTGGGGGTGGGAGAGTGTTGTCTACCCCCCAGGGATGCCCGCGGGCGGTCTGATCCGTTTTCCTTTCCCACCCCTTCTGCCTTCAGGCAAGGGGTGGGTAATCCTCGTATTGTTGCTCCCATCCGTCCAAAGGACAGATGCAGGAGATTTGAAGGGATAAAAGTATCCCACCCCGGTCAGGCAGGCTGGATTTTCACCGGCCTGCGTGATCAAATTTTTCTGATCACCTAAAAATCTGAAAATAAAAAAAGAAAATTCCTTCTTTTTCCGCTCTATTTGTAGAATCAGTTGTACATAGTCTAACAGGGCCTCCTTCACATATAAGGAGGGGCTCTGCCCTGCCTTTGGGAGGAGGATCAGCAAAAGCTACCTTAGCAGCACAGGGTATCCAAACACACACCACATCCTAAGATCATCAGTAACATCTTGAAATACATCATCCGTGGTGTCTTCATTCCCCTTTATCTGAGACAAAAATTTGGGTATATGTATGATTTCTACCTGATCCTTGAGCCTCCACACTCAAACCCTTGATCCTTGATCCTTATAACCAACCAATAGCTTTTCTGGTTGAAGAAGAATTTTACTAATTGAATTCTTGAGTGTGTTACACCACTCCTGATCCCATTATCCGACCATACTGGTTCCAATCATCCTTTGATTATCTTTCTGGAACAATTCACGTTTGACTGAGGAGTTTTTATTAAGCTTAAAAGCTGGAGTGTTAAACCTCCCTTCATCTCTTTTGAAGTTGAATTTGGCCACGCTCCTCTTGAGTCCCTTGAGAAGTGTTTGGTTATTCTTGTATGAATCAGTTATTGTTTTGCAGAACCTGGAGGTTGTTTGGGATTGAGTTGATCTTTCCTAAGCTTCTGCTGATGACCAGTGCTATGAGCTTGTGGGTGTTGCTACTTACAATTGCCCTATCTTGTTGAACTCTGAACAAACCTGGACTTCTTCTATTCAAGTTTTCCCCGGCACCATCTTGCCTCAGATAGTGTTGTTTCCCCAGCTACTGACTTCTATAATCTTTATCTTCTTGCATTTGGTCCCCCATTTACCAGGTTCTGGAATTTGATCTTGGTTACATTCAAATATTTTTGTAACAGTCAGGAGGGCAGCCCAGACAGCACCTTTCCCCTCCACAGAACTGCCACAGCCTAGCACCTTTTGGAGTTTTACAGCGTGTGCTACGTATAATTGTAATCCAAATGGGATGCTCATATGGGCCTCTCTGGCCCATTGGACATTTACACAGACCATACGGGCCTGTGTGGATGTCACTGATTTGGAAAAAATGGCCTCAAAACGCGTAAAACAGGCTTATTGGTACAGGGCCCTCAATGGGCCCAATGAGGTATATGGGCAAATACAACCTGATGGGCTTGTATGGTCATATTTGGGCCCAAGGTTTCTTTTGGACATACTTTTCCAAACAGACTGGCCCGCCAAAGTATGGTTTACGTAGTTTATGGGCTTGGGGCCACCGCCCATGTTGCAGGACGGTTGGGGCTTCCACCCTTGTTAGGGCCAGCTTGGGGCCTCTGCCTGTGTTGTGCCTTTCTTGGGACCCCTGCCTGCGTTGCGGCCCGCTTGGGGCCGCTGCCCGTTTCGTGGCCCGCTTGGGGCCGCTGATTCTGCCTTTGGCTTGTCTATGGGGCCCAACGGCCTGCGCTGGGTTGTTGTTGCGGCTGCTGCGGGGCTGGTGGTCCCGGCTCCTCCCCCTCCCCTTGCTTGCCATTGCAAGGGGGAGGGGGAGGGCTGGCCGGTTGTAACCAGCCAGCAACTGGTTGCAAGGGGCAACCAGTCATGGTGGGGTGGACTTGATCACCCCCCCACCAAAGAAGATGGCCAGGCCGGTTGCATCAAGGCAACCGGCGGTGGGGGGGAATTGACCACCCCCCCACCATTGAAGGGGCGCTCTCCCCCCCCCTTTACCAAGGTGGAGGAGCAATGGGCTGAGCGGACCTGACCACCCCCCAGCCCACTTACCGTAGCAATGCCCTGGGGGTATCAACCCCCAGGGCCCCTGGTAGGGGGATTTTACCACCACCTCCAGGGATTTGACAGAAAGAGGGGGGGCAGCATGTCCGGGGGTTAAACCCCCCCAAGTGAGATTTTGGTCGGAATCAGGTGAGTCCTGGGTCCCACCTGGCCCATATGAGGGGCCAGGGCTGTACAAGTGCTAAGATAAGTAACAGGGCTGGTTGTAACAGACAACCAGCCAGGTTTTTGAACAGCTAAGGGGCTGACCAGCCCCATTGAGGTGGAAACACCAGAAATAACTGGAATAGGCTGGTTGTAAGGGTACAGGGACTGATGCCATGTGGGCTGATTGAGCCCAAACCAAGTAACAAGGCCTGTAGAGCCTGTAGGGCTCCTTTGGGGCGGAAAATTTGCCTTTTGGCTTTTTGTATCATGGGCTCACAACAGGCCAATCTTTTGTACTTAAGGAGGTCTTCTCCCTGCCGTTTTCCATCATTCATTCATCATCCAAAAAAATTCATCCCCAATATAATGCAACCTATTGCCCCATTGTGAGAGCCCATCATAAATTATTGAGAAAAGGTTTCAGTAATTTCTTTTGCTTTAAATACTGCTTATTTTCCTAAGCTAATTGCTGGCCATAATTATAACAGTTTTCCATCAATAATGCCTTGCATTTGATTTTTCCAACCTCCTTAAAAAACCCCAAGCAAACGGGACTAAATTAATTTAAGATAAAGTCTGGATTGATGATCAACAACAAGGTTCAGATAATGGAGGCAATTATAATGGTGTTTAAAACCGCTTGAGAGATTGAGGGTGACTGAATAGCATTTGGGCTTCAGGAATCTTTGAGGGATGCTTTTGATTTTCTCAAGGTTTTCTCATGACCACAACTGAATCTGTGCAATGGTGAATTGATGCTTTTCAGTAGCAAGCAAGCGTCAGAAAATTTGGATCTATCAGGAGATGAATGTGTTCAACAGTCTTTTCTGCAGTCCCTTTGCAACATTGAGTTTGTTTTTTCCCTGCCTTGCAGAAATGGAGGTGAGGGGATGGGGTGAGCAATCTTTGCACCCCCCCTCTGTTGCAACCCAACTCCTTGCACCAAGTTGGTTTATCCCCGCCCTTGCGGCGATGGATGGAACCATCTTTTCCCCCACTCTCCTGTTGCCGCAACACAACCCCCTGTAGGTGGAATGGTCATCAGTTCCCCCCCACTGCTGGTTGCTTTGACGTAATTGGCCTTGTTGTGGTTTGTCCCCTCCCTTGCGGCAATGGAGCTGAGGGGTTGGGGGTGCAATCATTACCCCCCCAACCCCTGTGACCCAACCCCCTGAAGGTGGGCGGGTAATCAAGTCCCCCCCACGTCTGGTTGCAATTGGGCACCTCCCTTGGGGTGATGGAGGTGCGGGAATAGGGGGAGAAATCTTTGCGCCCCCCCCCCAACACTGCAATGACTGGCCGGGGTGGAGGGACTTTCAATGAGTCCCTCTGCTCATTAAAACAGTCCCCTGCAGGCCATTGGCCAAGGAACAGTGGGCCCTCCTGGGCCGCAACATGAGCAACAGTCCCTATGGGCCATCCTAGCCCACATTTGGAATATAGCTACTTCTGTGGGCCTGCCCAGCTTTCCAGGTATGTCAATAATACAGGAAAGGCCCAGAATGGGCACCTCAATCCCGATTGGCTTGGGAGGCCAATCCAAACCAGTGGGCCCATGAGGGCCCATGTCCCAACTGACTTACTTCACATGTTTTGAGGCCAGTTTCCTCAAATCAGTGAAATCCATGTTAAATTTTTCAGTATTGATCTGCTTTTGTGCTGCTCTGCACGTTACTTGTTGTTTCTGTTTTCTATATTTTCATTTTATTCTTTCTTTTTGTTTTATTTCTTTCACACATATGATTCTGCCTGCTCTGCAATGATCCGCTATAGTCAGAGTGACTGTGGATACTCCATATTCAGTCCCCGCCCGCGAGTCTCTATCCCGGCTTCACTTTGTTACTAATTGCGGATCATTTCAAATGACAACCAACTCAATCCACCAATCCACCAATTCAAGCAACTCAACTTGATGAATCTCAAATCAATAATCTCAAGAACTGAATTTAATCGAACCAACTTATACAAATCTACAAGATATCAACCATCCATATCAACTATCATCTTCAAGCACGCAAAGAAGTCAAGCAGCCAGTTCAACATGTAAGAGGTTCAGAGCAACAGTCTCAACTTCTTGCTCATCTCACTCACTCTGTTCTTTTATCAGTTATTCAAGGCGCTTAATCTCTTCTATTGCATCATCTCAACAGGCGAAGTCACTCCTCAATCTGTCCGTATTACTTGAGCTTAATCTCATATCTCAATTTCAGACTATTCACCAGTGTTATCTCATTGATTGTTTTTCTATTTCATTTTTTTCTCAGATTCTATACTTATCACTTTAAAATTTTGTCAAAATACATTCAGCCTGGTCTTGGTGACCTGTTGAAATTTCCTCACGGTTAAAAGCCTGCGCCAATTGACATGAAACAACCGGGGCCTTCTACAACGCCAGGACCAGGGGGGGAATTGAGTACAAACTACAGATCTTTAGCCATCAAATCATTAATAGAGTCAACACCGCTACTTACAGCTGAAAACTATAGTATGTGGCGAAAGAAGTACAAAAAATTATTCAAATTACGTGGAATCTTTGAGATAATTAGTGATCCTAACAATCTGAGGCGACTTGATGAAGAACTGAATCAAGAATTCTTTGCACACATCATTGCTAAGCTCAATTCAAATAAATATGAAAATTTTATAGACAACATCAACAAGGATGATGCCAAGCTTATCTGTCTTTTGACTCAATTGCACTTTTCTTCCTCTCAGTCCACAAACCAAGCCAGGGTTTTTAACGGATTTCTTCATCTTTCAATGGACACCAACATCGAGGTGTTTGTCACTGCAGTAAAGGTGTATTTGAAAAAGATGTCTGAAGTAGGGATTGACTTGCCATCCGACATTGTTGCATATCTAGTTCTTTTCAAATTTCCCTCAAACATGCAAGCTATGAAGTCAAAAATAATGCACTCAACCTCCGACATGAAGATTGATATGGTACTTAACCACCTCATTCAACATAAAAACAAGGCAATGGCTCAAGCCAAAAACGTTGAACCTACGAATATAGCGCTGTACAGAGGCCCAAGGTGCGAAAATGGAAAACATAATCCTGCAGTTAATTCACACCCGGCCAGTTCTTGCTGGTTGTAATTTCCCAGTTAAAACCCTCAAACATACACAATCGAGCAAAGAAGGCAAAATCAAAAACCACAAATGAAGCTCACTTCTATTTGTTCTTCTGCGACGGGAAATCAATCGGCAATAAGCAGATATCAAAACATTTCATTCAAGATTCTGGGTGCTCTGTGCACATGATAGTAGACCAGAAGGCATTCATAGATCTGTCTATCAGTGATTGTAAAAAACTTATTCAAACAGGCAAGAAGGATGTGGCCCTTCTAATTGAAGGAACGGGTAAGGTTGCTTCGTCAACCAAAGATGCAAATTTAATCCTATCAAATGCCACCTGGGTTCCTGAATCAACTATCAATCTGATTTCACTCGGTGCCCTGATGACTCAAGCTGCTTGCCTATCCGTTGACTCAAAACTGCAACCTAGCATGTTTTACCTATTGTCGCAAGAAAAGGTTATTATCTCTGGACAAATCATCAATAATCTATTTGTAATTGACATGTCAACCAAACCTAAACAAGCCTACTACTCAAGTGCCGAACTCCTTTAAATCCACAGATCTCCGGGTCATGCGAGCATTGACAGGATGGAACAATATCTCAAAGTGACAATTCCTGAAGACCAAAATCACGAATTTGAATGCCTCAGCTGTGACAAGTCAAAAATCACTTGAAAACCGTTCAATAGTCAAAAACAACCAGCAAATCGATTATTTGAAAGAATCCACGTTGATCTGATGGGTAAAATAAATCCAACGTCAAAAGGAGGGTTTTGATACATTCTTAACCTGATTGACTCACACTCAGGCTATATAGCTTGTTTTCCGCTGCGCGCTAAGAACAATGCAGTAGATAAAATCATCTTCATCATCAAAAATCAACATTGAAAAACGGGCTCCTATCCCGCCAAAGTTTGCTCTGACGGGGGTGGAGAATTTGTTAACGCCAAACTTCAGAACTTTTATCAATACCAAAACATCAATCAGATAGTAAGTTAACCTTATCACTCACAAAACAATGGAAGAGTAGAAAGGGCAAACAGAACAGTTGTTGAATCAGCTAGAGCAATCATCTCCGATGCTGGTTTGCCAAAGTTGTTATGGCATGAAGTTGTACGCAGCTCCTGCCTAATGCTCAACCAAATACCAAAGGAGAAGGACGGACTATCACTGTGGTTATTAATGCATAGAAAAGATTTACCACCTGGTTACATCCAACCTATTGGAACTCCAGTGACTTATCAACTCAACTCTACTGACATTAAGTCAAATTTTGACGAGAAAGGTGCGCCAGGAATTCTGGTCGGATTCAACCCTTTGCTCCTATCCTACAAGGTCATGAATTTCTCTGGCAAAATCTTAGACACTAAACATGTTATCTTCAACTCTCAAAATCCCATCAAGGTTTCGATCAAGAAGGATGAGTTCAATTCAGATGTTACTGAACCAAACACAACTCAATCAAGAAGATCACCCAATTCTGCAACTGACGATCCAGCCAACAACTCAACAACAGAAAAACTCAAATCTCCTGCAATTGTGAAAGACGAGTCAGAGTCTGAGACTGAATCTGACACAATATTAGAAGAGAAAATTTGACCTAATCTCAGAGATAGAAGAAACCTGGTTAAACCCAATCAATACAGTTTTGCAGCTGACGGATTGCCGACCTCTCTTGAAGAAGCAATGAAAATTCCAGAATGGGAGAAATTGGCCATGAAAGAATTCAAAACAATAGAGGATCAAGGTGTTTGGGAGGACGCCGACAAAAGTGTTGTCACCAACCCTCTCAACACAGTTCCGGTTTTCAAAATCAAAATCAACGCTCATGGTGAAGCTCCTATCTTAAAAACGCGTCTATGCGTTCAAGGGTTTAATTAGAGGTATGGCCTTGACTATCTTGAAAAATATGCTCCAACTGGTAAGGTCGCCTCTCTAAGGGGTCTCCTGACCTATGCAGCAGATAGAAAAATGGATATTCTTGAACTCAATGTAAAGGGTGCTTTCCTTCACTCCAAACTCGACAAACAGGTTTTTATTAAAACTCCGTACGGATGCAACAGAAAATCAAGGTATTTGAAGCTCAATAAATCACTGTATGGTCTCAAACAAGCGCCGCGGAATTGGTATATAATGCTAAGCAATTGGATAAAAATTCAAGGCTTCAAAGAATCCAATTGCAATCCGTGCCTCTACGTAGGGGACAATAAGGTGACGGTTGTATTCTTTCATGTAGATGATTTGATTGTGACAGGCAACACCAAAAAATTCAAAAAAAGATTTCTTGGTAGGTTCAAAAATTCTTCTGCTCATCCTCCCAACACGCTCCTTGGTATGAAGATGGTGCAAAACAATGGCTCAATTCATCCATCCTTACCCCTGCAAATTGAAAGAGGACTCAAAAAAATGAATTTATTCAATTGCAAGCCAGTCTCCACACCCCTCACACCGGGCCTCCATCTCAAGACTTCCAACGATGACAATCACGCAAAATTGTTGGCTCTAAACATGAATTATTGCTCTCCAATAGGAAGGTTAAACTTCATTGCTTTCCTGGCACTTCCGGATATCAGCTTCGCCATATCTAGCCTAGAGAGACACTCCAAGCGGCCAGGCCTAAGTCATTGGCAAGAAGGAATACATGTTTGGCGTTATCTATCCGGTACCAAAAATCTGACCCTGACAATTTTTCCTTGGTCATCACTGATTGACTAGTATGTTTCAGCAATGCAACATGGGCGGATGATCCAGAAACCAATATCTCCCAGAGAGGATTGATTTGTACCTTCAAAGAGAGTCCGTTGTACTGGAACAGCAAACATCAGCAATCTCTCATGCACTCATTGACAAAATCCAAATGTGTCTCTCTTTCTAGCTGCCATCTAGAAGCCCACTGGTTACAGAGATTGATTGAAGACATTTATTGCCTCAACTTCAAGTTCCCTCTTCACTTAATTGATAAAAAAGGACTTGATGATAAAATCAAGAAATTTGGGTCATTCTCAAAGGCCAAACACATAGATATAAAAACCAAGAGCCTTCAAAATGACTTCAAAGCTGGGCTCATAGATGTTAAATTGATTCCATCTCCCTTGATGAGTGCTGATGCGCTAACAAAAGCGGCCAATAAAACCTTGAACATTAGATTGATCAACACATTCCGTTCTATTGTTCACTGATTGAGAAGTTGCGGGGAGTGTTAAATTTTTCAGTATTGATCTGCTGTTGTGCTGCTCTGCACATTACTTGTTGTTTCTGTTTTCTATATTTTCATTTTATTCTTTCTTTTTGTTTTATTTATTTCACACATATGATTTTGCCTGCTCTGAAATGATCCGCTACAGTCGGAGTGACTTTGGATACTCCATATTCAGTCACCACCCGCAAGTCTTTATCCCGGCTTCACTTTGTTACTAATTGCGGATCATTTCAAATGACAACCAACTCAATCCAACAATCCACCAATTCAAGCAACTCAACTTGATGAATCTCAAATCAATAATCTCAAGAACTGAAGTTAATCAAACCAACTTATACAAATCTACAATATATCAACCATCCATATTGACTATCATCTTCAAGCACGCAAAGAAGTCAAGCAGCCAGTTCAACAAGTAAGAGGTTCAGAGCAACAGTCTCAACTTCTTGCTTATCTCACTCACTCTGATCTTTTCTCAGTTATTCAAGGCACTTAATCTCTTCTATTGCATCATCTCAACAGGCGTAGTCACTCCTCAATCTGGCCATATTAATTTAGCTTAATCTTATACCTCAATTTCAGACTTTTCACCAGTGTTATCTCATTGGTTGTTTTTTTATTTCATTTCTGTCTCAGATTCTATACTTATCACTTTAAACTTTTGTCAAAATACATTCAGCCTGGTCTTGGTTACCTGTTCAAATTTCCTCAATCCACACAGGCACATATGGTCCATTTTACTTTCTAATGGGCTTTAGAGGCGCATATTTTCATCCAATTTTGATTACACCCATATGTGGCCCCCATGTAAGTGCATATGTATCTGAACACCCTGGTGTAAACCAGTCTATAAATGCCTTATGTTGCAAGATGATTTTCATCAAGTTTTTTGATTGAAATTTTAGTAAAAAGAAACTATATTGGTGATAAAATAACTGGAGTCTTTGAGATATTATTTATTTTTTTATTACAGGTGAATTCAATTGAGATGGTATTTACAACATTCATGAACCCTTTTATCAGTATTCAATTTATTTGAAACAAGATAACCATTAGAAGCTCATGTTCCAGAGTAGAAAACTTCTTTGTGGTCTTTTCATGCAACTGGGTGGAGCCCTGCCTTTGGTGATCTATTGATCAGTGCTTTTGTCAGCTTGCTACTATGTACAGAGCAACCCCCCATAGCAACACAAACTATAAAAAATTAGAATATATAAATTAACAGAAGAAGGAGTGAGAAATCCAGAAATATTATTACAAAAATGGATTCCTCACCCAAAATTAGGTAGGGTCACTCACTGACCCCACCCCTGAAATCCAAGTCCTTACATTTTTAGAATAATTAAAAATAAAAGTACTAAAAATTACAACACCAGTATGGCACCTTTTTTCCATTTTAAAATTTCACATGTATTTTCACGTATGGGGTTTACACCTAAAATTCACTCAAAATTGAGGTGTTGTGTATATTTTCGGAGTTACACGTGGAAATTTGTTATGTCACAATTCCTGGGCGCAGCCCCGCATCATTACATACCCCTTAGTACTCATAGTAGCAGTTTCCCGCGTACTAGAGACCCGCGCGCAGCTAATTCCGCCATGCACGCAGCGGATCCCACCCTGCGCGCATCTGATCTTACTGATCCCCATGTCTGGATCTGTTGTGACTAATCTGACAACCAGGTACTGCTGAAAAGAGCTACAACCTAATTAGGGTTGCCTGGCATATGTAACAAGTTGACATGTGCATTAGTAATATTCTAAAAAGATCAAAACTTAATTAAAATTAATAAAAAGTAAGTTTAGAACATTTTTTAATCATAAATCAAAGATCAAGGATTACCACGTAAATCATTGACTCTGATCTTTGAAGACCATGAAACACTACAAGGAGTGTTCATAAAAATGAGTAAAAAATTATCTACGTGATCAGCAGATGATGGAAAATCATTAAAAGCCCACATCAATTCAATTTAAAGCAATAATAATAGTACAAATGAAGGATGAGTGCAGAATGATCAAATTTACTCCATAATAGATTAACAAATCCTGTGTCTGAAATAGTACAGAAGTCCAGCAGATCTAAGGTCAGCTGATTGAAAGTCCAAAGTGGAAGTGTTAATCTTTCTCTGACTGGCTTGCAAGCCTCATTACATGAGCAGAACTCTCTCTACGCGCCCTGAGAAGCTCAAAATCACCCCAAAAAGGTATTTATACAGACCTCTTTGGATCCATTATTCCATCATCAGTTTACCAGGAATTATTATTATCAATCAGAAAATGTGTCATTGTTCGTCAAGTGCTTATGAAGAATCTAAGCAAGTGATTTATGACCAAGTCTGTAGTATTATTATCTATTTCTTTAAAACAATCAACCCTTGAAGTTTCGTCAGGCAATCCAACCCATCTGCTCTGAAAACCTTCCTATTATGGCAGGATTTTCGTGGTAAATTGCTCAGAGTGAGTGTTTCCCTTCCTGTGTTGGCCATTGTGCTGTTATGCCCGGCCATCAGTGGAATAAGCCCTTTCTAAGGCATCCATCTTCATTCCAAGGTCCTTAAACTTCCTAAGGAGGCCCCTTGAAGAGAGGTTGCTTTGTCTGTAAAGACCCCCCGTAGTATAATAATTTGGCCCCTCTTTTATATACATATTGAAAACCTTTTATTACCAAACCAATTAAACCTTGCAACTTCTCTTATTATATTATTTATTTGAGCCTCTAAGAGTATATTTTTGGAATTATTATTATTATAATTATTTCAACTCTCTGTAGCTGAAGGACTGCAAGAATCCTGGTATCAGAAAGCTGAAAACTGGGGGCCTGGCCTGGAATATCCTTGAATAATTAATCTTTGATTATTTATTCCTTGGACCAGTCTATTTTTTGAAAAATAAGTTAAAATACTTATAACATATATTTTTGATCCTTTGTTTCTCTAGTGGATCTTAAGACCAATGGAGAATTGATCAATTATTATTTGAACCTTCTTAAAAAGAAAGAAGAATTAAAACTCCGTAACTTTTTCCCTGTTATTATAAATCCTGGCAACCACAAGAGAAATTGCTTTATTATAAACAGCAGGTTATAAAGGACAAAGAACTTGAGCTTGAAAGAATTATCAATTTCAATTCTTTATTAAGGCAACATAAGGAGCAGAAAATTGATCAAAGGAAGCTTTATATTTATAAACTAAATAATTGTGAAGATAAAGAAAAATCTAAAACTAATAAAAGTGATTCTTTTCCTAAAAATATCATCCTACCACGTAAAAATATAAAAAAATATTAAACTTATAATTTTTGTTTTTATCCATCTCAGTGGATTTTGTTTTTGGTGATCTCATTGAGCAGGACCTCCTAGAGGACGTCCCAGACAGTTTACCCTTTGACTCACCCTTGGAGTTATCCCAGGATCTGATTAAAACTCACTCGGACCCCATTGGAATACCCCCCAAAGACAGTTGTGATCCCAAACAAGTGTTGGTACCCTTGAATTTAACATTAAGTAAGTTAAAATATATATCAAAAATTATCAAAAATATAAATACACAAAAAATATTATTTTTAAGTCTTTTCCCAAAATGTTTTGACAAAAGACTTACTCATTTTTTTTGGTGCTATGTACCAAAACAGGCGCATCACCCGTGCAACAGGTAGAGCCCCATCATATGGATATCTGTCCAGAGGAATCTGTACGCCGAAGGACTCCAGTTGTGAGCGCAATGAGGGGGCTCAAACCTGTGACCATAGCGTCACCCGGGACAACAAGGGCAATGACCACGGCAGCCAACTCAACAAAAATACCATTGGAGAAGAACCCTCTGCCCAGTGTGTTATCCCAGGAGGATACCGGTCCTCCTATGCCACCCCAGCTGGAATCAAGCAAGGAGGAAATATTCAAGGTATTAGTGAAAGAACATGGGAGCTATTGGGAACAATTCAAACTGGCTCAGACCCAGGAGGATCAGCCTGGTATGAGAACAGCTATTTATCTGGCAAAGAAATCTGAGATTTCTCTGCAAAGGTTGATCCCAAAGAAAGAGGTAGAAGTCTACATGCAGAACTGGAATCCTTGGGATCAGTTAGCTTCCTTAAAGGGAAAGGACCCCAAAAAGAAGATGTCCTCAGCCAATCATAAGTTAAGGAACCCAAAGGATTGGGACAGCATAATATCCCTAGCCCAGAACTGGAAAATGGTGTGCCACAATTAGATGTAGAAGCTCTTGATAGCTTTTCTGTAAATGTCTCTCACAATTTTACTTTTATTAGCCAGTGATTTGACAAAGTTTATCAACAACTGGATAAATTTAGTCTGAACATTTTCAGAGTGATTGATACCCAGTCTCAGATTAGAAGATTTGATGAGTTTGAAATACAACAAATCAAGGATAGTATGAAATCTAGAAAGTTTAACCTGAAAAAACATATTGATGATAACTAGTCAATTTTTCAGGAAGATATTCTTGCAACCATGAACCAGCTTGAGGAAGAAGTTAAGAAAACTAGTCCTACTCCTTCATCTCACCTGATTAAAAAACTTGATTTGGAGTTTGGTATGATTAAGAATGATCTCAGAGATCTTAAAGTCAATTTTACTAACTCCCCAGTCATTGACCTGGAAAAAACTAGACCTCCTAGGTTCACCAGTAATCCTAGTGTTCCTTCCAGAACTAGGAAAACTAGGGATGAATCTTTAAGGTCCAGTCCTACTCCTGAAATAGAACAGGCTATGAAGTTACTTCCTCCCATTACTGAATGGCCTCAATTCTCCGGAGAATGAGAATACAACCATTTCAGTTTCATTAAATTAATTGATTATACCCTTGCTTCTTATGAACTTCCTGATACAATAGTTGTGGTAAGATTTCACAGACTATTTGAAGGAGTGGCTCTTGATTGGTTTATCAATAAAAGGGAAGAAGTTGGATCTTTATCCTGGAGCTCTTGGAAAGAATTGATCAAAGTACAATTTGGTACTGGGATTTGGAAAAGAAAGATGATGAAAACTTTTGAAACCACCCATTTTGATCCATCCAAGGACAAACCTCATAAGTGGTGCTTAGACCAGAAAAGGAGGTTACACTTTTTTTACCCAGATGCTGATAAAGAAGAAGTCAATGAAAGACTTCTCAACTTATGTCCCAGAAAAATTAACCACAGTGTAAGGTGCAGGACGCCTATGGATTCTGTTCTTTCTACCTTGATAGGTGTGTTGGAAGAGACTATTGATATGAATGGTCTAGATAAGAGAGTCAACAGACTCCCCAGGGAACAAAATACTAGGAACAGGGAAGAGTATACTGCAAAAACAAAGGAATCCCCTTCCACTAATTCAAATACCTTGGAGGTCAAGAAGACTCCAGAGTCCAAGGAAAAATTATGTTGGAACTGTAACCAAAAAGGACATGTAAAATCTGATTGTCCTCTACCTAGGAAAAGGATTAATGCTATTGAAGGAGAGGAGTATTATAATCCTGACCCTCACCTATATGATACTGATGGATCACTTTCTGAGTGTGATTTGATGATCATTAACCCCATCAATGTCATTGAAGGAAGTATTGAGTCTTCTCTAGACTTGAATTCTGTTAATGAGGATTCTAACTTACATCAAAAATGGAATCCCAACATGAAGATTAACCACATCTCTGAGGCTAAGGCCTTGAATCTGAAAACTTCTGATCGTAAAAGTTACACTTCGGGAAAAACATTCTATGCTACTGGTTTAATCCAAGGTTCTCCTGTTCAGTTACTTCTTGACAGTGGAGCCTTTTGCTCTTGTGTTGGTTCAAATTATTTGGAGAAACAAGACTCAAACTGGGAACTGAACTTATTACCAGTACTTCAGGATAAGTTCAGCAGTTGTAATTCATCTCCTAATGCTGTTGGAGTATGGTCCTCTGATATCATACTCCCTCACTCTAAAGTATCACTCAAACTGAACATTGAATAAGGGTGCTCCAGAATGGAGTATGTGATTACTTTATCCTTGGTAATGATTCTCTTTGCTTGTATCGTATAGATGTATTCCAAAGCAAGGGTAGATACTTAACCACAGGGGGAGACTGGAACAAGAAGTTTCAAATATGCAATGTCAATTCTCAAACTTCTGATTCAACTTATGAAAAACACTTAGAGAGTTTCAATCAGGAATACTTCTCTCAAGCAGATTTGAATCCCCTGCTCAATGAAGAACAAAGTGGGGACATCCTAAAAGTATGCTTTGAAAATTGTAATGCTTTCTGTACCAAGGATCACCGCATTGGTAACATCAAAGGACATGATATGATTCTGACTCTAAACACTAAGCCTCCTTACCCACTTGACCTCAGGAAACCTGCTTACCCTTCTATTCCAAAATATACATCTGCTCTGGAGACTCAATTCAAGATTTGGTTGACCTACAAGTCTTAAGTAAAGTAGGACACAATGAACAAGTACATATCACTACTCCACTAATTATAGCTTGGCATAATGATAAGTCAAGGATGGTTGGAGATTTCAGAATGATGAAAACTACACCCAAGCTGATTATTATCCAATTCCAAGGATTTATCATGCTCTGCATAATCTTTCAAGAGCTAAGTACATCATCAACATGGACGTGCTGAAACTTTTTCACCAAATACCTATCAGCCCTGAAAGCGGGAAATTCATGAGAATTATCTGTCATTTGGTATTTATGAGTATCTAAGGATGCCTTTTGGTATAAAAAATTCTCCTTCTCATTTTCAAAGGATGATGGAAACGATTCAAGGATTGTTGATCAGAAATGGATGGATGATGGTTGACATTGATGATGTTATCATTTACTCTGATGATTGGGCTACCCACCTGGATAAAGTAAGATTAGTCCTCAAACCTATCTCTGCTGTGGGATTAAAAGTATCAATGAAAAGGTGTAACTTTGGTTGTGGAGAACTGAAAGCCTTAGGACACATTGTCTCTGGACTAACCTTAGCTGCTGACCGTTTCAAGATAGCAGCATTAATGAATAGGCTAATGCCTCAGAATGAAACTGAAATCCTATCTTTTATTAGCTTTTTCAGCTACTATAGGAAGTACTTACCAAAGTTTGCTCTTCTAAACAAGTGTCTGTATGAAATCTGCAACAACACAACCTTATTTGAAATGACTCATGAAAGAGTTAAGAATTATGAGGAACTCAAGATGGCCCTGGCTTTGGCTCCAGTACTCATTAGGCCAGACTATTCTAAACCCTTCAAGCTCTATATAGATGCTAGTATGGACGGGCTAGGAGCTGCATTACACCAGGAAGTCATAGATGATGAAAAATCGGTAGAAAAACCTATACTCTTCATATCCATCCAAGTTAAGGATACTGAGAAAAGGTATGGTGCAAGCCAAATGGAATGCCCTGCTGTAGTATGGGCTCTGGAAAAACTTCATCACTACTTCAAAGGCACCAAGTTCACAGTGATTACTGACTGCAATGCATTCAGGACTTTGATGAACATGAAGACCCCTAGTAGTCACATGTTTAGATGGCAGATAGCCATACAAAAGTACAGAGGTCAGATGACCATATTTCACCAAGGTGGAGCTAAACACCAGAATGCTGATAGTTTGAGCAGGAATGCTTTACCCAATGACCCAAGTAACCCTGCTTATGATCCAGAGGATAATGATATCTTCCCTGTCAATAACATTAACATGTTGAACATTGAAGCTCCTATAATGGGAATCCACATTTGTGAATTGGATGAATCCTTGTTCAACTCAATCAAGAATCTTACAATTCTGGCATGAAAACTCGGATAACCATGTTGGAAAGGTATTCTCCACCATATGAATTGATTAATATCCTACCTGAACGTCTCTTGAAACCATAGAATTCCTGAAGTTTCACCGTATCGGATGGTCTAGTATACTATAGGCATCAACTTTCAAGTGTTATAGTCTTAACTAAGGATGATCATATCAAACACCTCCTGGCTGAATGCCATGATAAATGCTCATCTTTTCATTTATCTGCTGATAGAATCTTAGGTAAGGTTAAAAAAACTGCTTGGTGGATCATTGGAGAGACTCCATTATGCGGTATGTTACTAGTTGTGAAACTTGTCAGAAGTCCAACAGGACCACTGGGAAAAGGTTTGGTCTTCTGCAAAAGATTGCTGAACCCAAGGAAAGATGGGAGATCATCAACATGGACTTTGTAACTGGACTACCACCAGGAGGAGCCTAAACCCAAAACTCAGTACTAGTCATCTTGGATAGGTTCTCCATGAAAGCAAAGCTTCTACCTAATTACAAGGAAGACACTGCTATGGAAGTTTCCCTATTATTTTGAAGCAGACTCATTGCTGATGTTGGAGTTCCCAAGATCATTATCAGTGAAATAAATCCTAAATTCACCTCTCAGTTCTGGAGAAATCTTCATGACATTCTTGGATACATTTTAGCTTTCTCTACGGCTTATCACCCTCAGACAGATGGCTTAGCTGAAATAATGATCTAGACCCTGGAAGACATTCTCAGGAGATTCTGTGGCTTTGGTCTAGAATACAAGAATTCTAATGGTTATTGCCACAATTGGGTTAGCCTTTTATCTGCACTAGAGATGGCCTACAACAGTAGCAAGCACTCTACCACTAACAAAGCACCCTACATACTGAAAAAAGGATTGATCCCTAAATTACCCCAGGATAACCTTAATCACCAGCTAACAAATATTCATCCTACCTCACTTGATTTCAAAAACATGATAGATGTAGCCAATGAACATGCTGTTAAGTGTGTCCAGGATGCTGTGGAGTATAACCAACAAATGTGGGATAAAACCCATAAGGAGCCTGATTTCAACATTGGTGATCAAGTCTTGATCTCTACCACCAACTTCACCAACTTAGCTGTAAATAGAAAGCTTAGACCAGCTTTTGTTGGGCCTTTCACCATGAATCAACTTCATGGTAAGAATTCTGTGGAAGTAATCCTTAGTGATGAGTTTTCTAGAAAACACCCAGTATTTCCAGTAAGTCTCATCAAACACCACCACCCAAGGAAAGGAGAATATACTCCTTCACCTGAAATACCTGTTGCAGAAGAACCTGAAGAAGACAGAGGAAAAATTAACAAGATCCTGAAATATAAAAAAGAAAGGATAAATGGAGAAGATGTTGGACTCTACCTAGTTAGATACAATGGAGAATCAGCTGATAAGGATGAATGGTTACCTGAAGACAATATCCCTGATGGACCCATACACCCAAGGAACTACAGTGACAGCAGAAGGCATTGACCCAGTTTTTTTTTCAGATATAGACATATCTTGGAGGTGGCAAATGTCAGCTTGCTACTATGTACAGAGCAACCTATCATAGCAACACAAACTATAAAAAATAAGAATATCTAAATTAAAAAAAGAAGGAGTGAAAAATCCTTAAAAATTCTAGAAAAAATCGATTCCTCACCCTAAATTAGGTAGGATCACTTGCTTATCCCACCCTTGAAATCCAAGTCCTGACATTTTTAAAATAATTAAAAAGAAAAGTACTAAAAATTACGACACAAGTATGGCACCTTTTTGCCATTTTAACATTTCACACGTGTTGTCAAATATAGGTTTTACACCTAAAATTCACTCAAAATTGAGGTGTTGTGTATATTTTAGGATTTACACGCGGAAATGTGTTTTGTCACAATTCCTGCGCGCAGCC
This sequence comes from Puccinia polysora, assembly GCA_025617555.3. Taxonomy (NCBI): domain Eukaryota; kingdom Fungi; phylum Basidiomycota; class Pucciniomycetes; order Pucciniales; family Pucciniaceae; genus Puccinia; species Puccinia polysora. Next base: position 34,815,552 of record CM062623.1, on the reverse strand, counting down.
CCGCATCATGACATACCCCTACGTACTCATAGTAGCAGTTTCCTGCGTACTAGAGACCCGTGCGCAGCTAATTCTGCCACGCGCGCAGCGGATCCCACCCCGGGCGCATCTGATCTGACTGATACCTACGTCTGGATCTGTTGTGACTAATCTGACAATCAGGTACCGCTCAAAAGAGTTATAACCTAATTAGGGTTGCCTGGCATATGTAACAAGTTGAAAAATGCATTATTAATAATCTGAAAAGAACAAAACTTAATTAAAATTAATAAAAATTAAGTTTAGAAAATTTTTTAATAATAAATCAAAGATCAAGGATTACCACATAAATCATTGGCTCTGATCTTTGAAGACCAAAAAACACTACAAGGAGTGTTCATAAAAATTATTAAAAAATTATCTATGTTATCAGAAGCTGATGGAAAATCAGTAAATGTCCACATCTGTTCACTTTAAAGCATTACTAATAGTACAAATGAAGGATGAGTGCAGAATGATCAAATTTAAGCCATAATAGATTAACAGATCATGTGGCTAAAATAGTACAGAAATCCAGCAGATATAAGGTCAGCTGATTAATAGCACCAAGTGGACGTGTTAATATTGCTCTTACTGCCTTTCCAGCCTCAGCCCATGAGCAGAACACTCTCTAAGCGCCCTGAGAAGCTCAAAATCACCCCAAAAAGTTATTAATACAGACCTCTTTGGATCCATTATTCCATCATCATTTTACCAGGAATTATTATTATCAATAAGAAACTTTTCCATTGTTTTTCAATTGCTTATGAAAAATTCAAGCAAGTGATACATGACCAAGTCTGTAGTATTATTATTTAGTTCTTAAAACCAATCAACCCTTGAAGTTCAGCCAGGCAATCCACCCCATCTGCTCTGAAACCCTTCCTATTATTGCAGGATTTTCGTGATAAAGTGCTCAGAGTGAGTGTTTCCCTTCATGTCTTGGCCATTGTGCTGTTATTCCCGGCCATTAGTGGAATAAGCCCTTTCTAAGGCACTCATATTCATTCCAAGGTTCTTAAACTGCCTAAGGAGGCCCCTTGAAGATAGGTTGCTTTGTCTGTAAAGACCCCAGTAGTATAAAACTGTGGCCCGTATTTTATATACATATTGAAAAAATTTTATTACCAAACCAGTTAAAACTTGAAACTGCTCTTATTATATTATTTATTTGAACCTCTAAGCGTTTATTTTTGGAATAATTATTATTATTATTATTCCAGTATTTTATCACTCTCTGTAGCTAAAGGACTGCAAGGTTCCTGCTATAAGAGAGCTGACATCTTTTTGGACTGTCTCTGTTTATGGTGGCATTGACCTAATAGGAGAGCAGACTATCTTGCCAGAGGGATAAACCAAAGGGTGAGCCTCACTAATCAGTGCAGAAAGGTAGCAACTGATATGCACCTTTCTCCAAGGATTTTTTCACATTAATTTAGTGGTCATCCAGTGATCCCATTTTTGACCTTGTGTTAAAATGGTTTGAATTTCATTTTCCACAAAAGTGAAACCAGAAAGACTTTGATTTTCAACCAAGGTGAAAACCTGTTGACTTTATGATTTATCAACATGAAATCCACAATAAACCTGGTATATTTTATGGTGAATCAAATAATAAATCATTGTATTTTCATGGTGAAAATTTTGATACTTGTTTGACACAGCATTGGCCACACATAGTGACTTCATGTCACTGGTCAGCCAGAGACCCCAATGTGCCCCTGGAGGAAGAACTGCTCTTTGAATAAAGATAATTTTGTAGGGTGAGTATCCAGTGGTCTGTTTGGTTGATATTTGATTTGAGAAACCGCCAAGGGTAAAAATTTGAAACAATTCTTTCCACTTTCACCAGCCAGTTTAACAATTAAATCCTTCATAGGGGCATGGCCTTGTTCCACCATGCCTTAGCATTCAGGATAATAAGGAGTGGTAAATCTATATTTTCCTGGAAGCGATTGGGTCATTTCAGCAAGTTTTCCACCAAATCCAGAGCCACCATCAGTAGATTAAGATTGGTCCAAGCTGTAAATCATTGTCCAATTCTCATGAAGGAAAGCTGCCACTGATTCAGAGCTAAGATTCTTAAGAAATTTGGCTTGAAGAAATCCAGAAAAATAATCTCTAGCCACAATGAGGTACTTAGCACAACCTTCCTTGATATGAACCAAATATATAGCAATCCTTCTAAAAACAGTGGACTTCAAAGTAGAAGAAAAAATTTCACCTGGACGCCTAAGATTGCTTTTTTGAAAATATTCACAACTCTTGCACCATGGAGAAATAGATTTATTTAGAGATTCCTAGAAGAATTTTTTTCATAATGATTGATAAGTTTTGGTTTCCCCACAATAGCCAAGAACCTAGTGGAGAATCTTGAGTATTGAATCTTTTTTAGAAGGAATAGCAGCAACCATGAGAGCAGAAGGATTTTCACTATTAATAAGCCTAGAACCTTGTACAAAGAAGTCAGAGGAATTTCTTTTAAGAGATCAAAATTCTTTGGAAGAAATTGAAAAGATTGGTTTGAGTTTCTTGATGACTCAGAAACAGCATAAGCTTTACAAAGAATAGGAAAACATGAGAATGGAGGATTCGATAGAAACAGAGATTTGGAGAAAGAGACGGGTAAAGAAAAATCCTACAGCTTTGCCAGTGATTGTATGTCAAGGGCGTAAATTATTCATTGAGTATAATTTGTATTGTTAGAGGACCGGCTGAGAGGAGAAGTCAAGGAGGTAGGCTGACTGGCGGAAGAATTAGATTGAGTCTTATCATGAGAGCTTGAGAGGTTGGGGTCTTACCAGGCAGAGATCAGTGGTAGATAAGGTTAGGTTGAATTGGTTGCGTTGGACGTTGAGTTTTAACAGAGAGTACAGCTGGGTAGAATGAGAAAGGGAAAAAGAAGAAAAGGAAAAGGTAGAAAGAGGAAAGATAGAAGGGTGAAGAATGAAGAGGAGAGAGCTGAAGACCAAAGATCCTCCGGACCATCTGAGTGTTGAAGTTGCTGCGGAGTGAGGCCCCTGGGCTGGAAGAGAGAGCGCATGGGGAGAGAACTGAGAGGAGCGCACAAGACCGCGGGACCGGGGGGTGGGAAGCCTACTGAGACTGAACACTCCTTGTGACTGGTAAGAGGAGGGAAAAAAAAGGAAAAAGTTGAAATAGATTCTACGTGAAGACTTCTTGTTAGTGGATCCTGAGGGCATTGACTGCGGAAGCCTTAGTCAATGGGTCTGCTATCATCTTGTTGGTGGGAATGAGGGACAGGTCAAATTTGAAGAGGGAAAAATCTTGCCGTAATCCTTTTGTCTTAATGTCAATATGTCGGGATTTTGAGTGAGAGCCGAAGTTCTTGATATTGTCTTCCAGAAATTTATTGTCAATATAGATTTTTGGTTTGCACTCAGGGCAGGTTTAGATTTTTCCCACAAGGTGAATGATCCATCTTAGCTCAAGGCAACAGTCCAGGAGTGCATTCAGATCTGATTCAGTAGAAGAATAGGTTATGTTTCTTTGTCTTGAAGAGTTCCAGATAACCACGCTGCCGTAGTGAAGAATAATTTACCCGGTTTGAGACTCACAAAATGTAGGATCATTGCCCCAGGTAGCATCACTATAGGCCAAGATGATTTCTTGAGAGGAGTCATACTTGAGAGTGAGTTTGAAATCTCTAATAGTCTTCAGATATTTCCATAATTTGCGCACCTCCCTCCAGTGTGATAGTCCGGGCTTATTATTGAATTGGGCCAGGCTTGACAAAGCAAAAGCAATATTGGGACAAGTGTATTGAGAAAGATAGTTTAGGAGTCCAATAGCCAAAAAATAGTTTATATTGAGCTGGGTGAACTCTGCATGATCCTCATCAGAAGCCGGTTTGAGACGGAAATTTTGAGTTAATTGAGAGTTGATGTCTTTGCAATTGGTGAGACCTAGCTCTTCTAATCCTGGGTCAATATGACTTGGCTGACTGAGGAGAATTCTGTCCTCTTCCATCTCCATTAACATACCAAGGATGGTGTTTGGAGGGTGACATGAAGAGCTCAAGAATTTGTTCAGGAAGTTCTGGGCAAAGATGTTAGAGTTCCCAACATGGATGAGATCATCAATGTGAAAATAGATGACTTCCTCAGATTTTGAGTTGATTTACAGGCACGGGTCGCTGGTAGATTTGTGGAAGACTTGAATTTTAATCCATGTTGTGAGAGTTTTGTACCAGTTCTTTGGGGATTGACGGAGGCTGTATAGAGATTTTTTTAATTTTAGAAAAGGTGATTTTCTGCTTGATACTTCAGGTGTTCTAATTATTAATACTTTGTTTAGAGGCCCATGGAGGAAGGCTCCCTTCATGTCAAATGGAATGAAGGTCATTTTATTCCTTAGGCCGTAGATCAGAGCAAGGTTGAGAGATCCCAGTTTTCCGGTTGGGGCCCAGGTTTCCCCATAGTCCCCGCCCTGGACCTGGTCAAATCCTTGCACGCATAGTTGGGCCTTGTATCTTGCAGGCTCGCTGTGGCAGTTTTCTTTGACTTTGGAAACCCAGGTGGTATTCAAGATATTGTTAGGTTATTCATAATATTCTTCCCAAACTTCTTGGGATTTGATGGAGTTCAGTTCTTCTTCCAATGCCTTTTTCCATTTGGGCCATTTGGGGGACTTTTGTGTCGCCTTATAGGAAGGAGGCTTGTAATAGTGATGGAACCCATATCTTTGAGGTTCCCGGATTTCATTTCAAGGCCTTAGATTGGTTCTCTGAGATGTTGGTTTGATGAAAAGAGGGAGAGGAGGATGGGGAGAGTGAGCGTCTGAGGAACTGGTATCTTCCAGATTGGAGTTGGATTCAGGACATTTGGGAGGTGTCTCCGTCATCTCATATTGTTTGTTGCTTTTCAAAAAATTGGCTTTGCAGGTGTCAAGTTTGGATTGGGAATATAAGTCTAAGGTGGGAGATTCAAGGAAGGCAAATCCATTAAGCTGATTCTTGAGCAATCTAACATGTTTAGTTTCAATTACCGAACCCAGCAAGTTGAGAATGAGATAGGAGTGAAAAGTCTGGTTGAACCAAATCAAAATGCCTTCAAGTCCCTTTTCATCAAACTTTTGTCCTTTTTGAACATGATTTGCAAGATAAATGACAGAGGCGCGTATGGGTTTCAAATAGTTAGCGGTGAGGCTTTTGCCAAAAATAAGCTCCCAAGGAGATAAATGATTACCTTCTTGAGGAATTTGATTGAGCATGAAGCAGAAGCTTTTGTTGGAACTCACCTGAGACCTTCCCTGCTTGAACTCACTCAAGCTCTTTCCCAGTGCTTGTACTTCAAACTTGGAGTAACCGCTTGATCTTTCTCCTCTCACATGATAGGCTGACTTGCTTGGACCCAGTCATCTTTCCCTTCTAATCTCTAATTGACTCATCTCATTCTTCTTGCACATCTCTCAACAACACCATCGCCGTTGGATCAAGCATCACTGACGTTGGATCAAGATCACCTAACCAAGTCTCTTGATGAAACTTGATTGGTACTATCCTGCAATCAGTGATCCAATTTCCATCATCAACTTGCTGAAATCCGTTTCATTTGGATTCATTCTCATCTATCACTTCTCATTTGTGTTCATCAATTTCTAACTTTCCAGGCCATTCAGAAGTATGGAATATTTGTCCCTCTCTTCTTTGAATCCTGTCACTCATATCACAATTATATTAGCTGCCACATTTCTGATGAAGCCTAGTCCTCACCTGCCATCTACAATCAGAGTATCATCTGCCCACAAAACCGTTGGTATTTTGTGTTGTCAATGCTTTTTTCTTATTCTCACGACTTACATTCTTGCAATGAATTTGGAAGTGGTCCTGGTTTCTCAAAAATCATTTAAGCGTTTCACAGTTAGAAGCCAAAACTCAACCAGCTCACTAAAATGGCATCACCTTCCCCAGGAACAGGGGGATACTCCTTCAAGAACATGGCTCTCAAAGGAATCTACAATTCAATCCCATTGCTTAACGAGTACAATTACTCCATCTGGCGGTCAAAATCCCAAAATCTTATCCGGCTCAGGAGAATTCTTCCTATCATGGCATCTGAAGATACCTTGAATCAACTGGACCCCAATGTAAATGAAGAAATCAACACTTATCTTCATTCTTGACTGGAATCATCTACGGACTCCAACATAATCAACTCTGAGAATGAAGAAAGTGCAAAGGCCATATGGATTTCAGCAAGAACTAACTTTGCTTCATCTCAATCTGCAAATCAAGCCTGGATATTCAATAATTTCCTGTACCTTTCTTTCTCAGAGAAATCCATAGAGAAATTTGTCACAACAGTCTGAGTCCATCTCAAGAAACTCTTGCAGGTTGGAATAGAACTCCCATCCAACATCCTTGCATATTTGGTCTTGTTCAAATTTCCCCGTCTCTCAAATCAATGCAATCTCAAATGATGCACAGAGTTGGGATGATCACAGTTGAATACATACTTAATCATCCCACCCAACCCAAGAATGAAATCAAAGCCACCAAAGAGGAAGCCACCTCAAAAAGCGAAATTTCCCTTTACAATTGTGATTACCCCAGATGCACAAACGGTGTTCACAACAAAAAATTCCAAAACCACAAAAGAGAAGAATGTTGGTCTGAATTTCCTCACCTTAGGCCGGCCAATCCTCAGACAAAAAAGCCGCAAAAGAAAACTGAAGAGGAAGTGGCGCACTTCTTCTATCTCTTCTGCGGATCCACACACTCAAACTCCCTGGGACCTAACAGCTTCTTTCTCAACTCTGGATGTTCCGTTCACCTTCTCAATGAAAATCAATACTTCTCTGACATTTTGACGGACAAATGCACGGATGAAATCAAAACTGGAAAGCCTGGAGTGACCCTGTTCATCAGAGGCCAAGGAACTGCAACCTTGACTGTTGGGTCAAACCAGATTACCTTGAATAAGGCCTTCTGGGTCCCTGATGCTAATATCAATCTCCTTTTGCTTGGCAAATTCCTTCTCGAAGGATGCTCCCTTCTTGTGGACAACACCAAGAATCCCTCTTGGTTCCAACTTTTTTTTCAAGAAAAAACCTGTCTTTCCTGTCAAATCTCTCACAACATTCTGAAGATAGATGATCCGGATCCTCTGGTTGCCTTGCAAATGACCATAGGAGAAGTTCACCATCTACACAGAACCTTGGGACATGCAAGCGTTTATCAAATGGAGAAATTTTTGGGAAAACCTTGTTGGATTACGGCAATATTATTTATTTTTCTCTACTTATTTATTTTCTTTATATTTTCTTTTATTATACTTTATTTTATTTTTATTCTTCTCATTGCTTTTCTTTCATTTAATTATGTCTCTCTACACGCGCGGATTATTTATTCATAGTTATTTATTCATAGTTATTTATTCATAGTCACATGCGCATGCTTCAGAGCACTATGCATAGTCTACCTGAGTAGCTGTCCTCTAGTCGCGTCTAAAATCTTTCCCTCGGACGACGGTCTCTTCTACTCGCCGACTCTCTCTTTTATTTTTTTTCCTTCCTGATGTTACCACTGAACAAAATCAAGAAGCAAGAGAAGAAGTCGGGTCATTGAAAAGATCATATATTAATTCGAAGCGATCTCTTTCTTTCCTTCATTTTTTTTCTTCTCAATTCTCACTCTTGATCTAATCGTCTCAACTCTCAATTGCATCAGTCGAAGGCGTGTGTTGGTTCACTAGTGTTTTATAAGAGTAATTTTATTTGTCATTTATACTCCTTGGGTATGATTCTTGTTTTATTCTATCTGCTTCTGTTTAATGTTCTTTTTCTGATGATGCAAAACAGTTTTTGGTTTATCAACTCTTTCAATCAAAACTCTGGAAAAATAAGAGTACTGTTCTTTCACGATTAACAGTCAAAAGCAGGTACATCTTAATCCCTCTTGTATACCGGAAACCAACATGACCAACTCCTTAACGGCAACCATAATCAAGACGGCTATCAAAGAAATTCCACTTCTGACTCCCGATAACTTTTCAATATGGCAAAATCGCATCATCAACATGATGGATCTTCAAGAGGACTTCTTTGCTAAACTCACCAAGAAAAATTGCGACACCGCTGGAAATCCAATTGGTCTCACCCATATGGAGAATGTCAGAATAAGAAGCATCCTCACCTCTAAACTTGACACCACCATACAAGCGAACGTCATAACCGCGGAAAACAAAAAGGATGCGCATCAAATTTGGGCCAACATTAATGAATATTTCGCCTCAAACCACGCCTCTAATTGTGCCCGTGTGTTCAAAGAGTTTCTTTGGGCCCCGTTTTCTCCATCAGACATTCCTGGATTTATCACCAACACAAAGACATCCATCTCGCGCTTGCATGATGTAGGAATCAACCTACCTACCAACATTCTAGCATATCTGATTCTTGAAAAGCTTCCCGCCAACCTTGATACCATTGAGCAACAAATCACGCACTCGGACAGAAAGATCACACCTGAAAAAGTACTTGAACATCTACGAATGCACAACAACAATAGATTCTTGAATAGAGACCCCAATACTAACAGAACCGAGGAAAGCACCACTACTGTTTCGTTTCTCAGTTCTAGTATGAAGCTGTGTGACAATATATGGCACAATCCAAAGGCCAATCATCCGGAGGTCAGAAGCTGGAAACTCTACCCGCAACTTAGACCTTCCTTTCCAAGAAAGAAGAAAGCAGGACCTTCCGAGACGAATGAAGCCACTACAGTCAGCTCTTTTCACACGAGCTTGATATTTCTTATGAATGCTTTTGTAGTAGATTCTGGGTCTTCCAGACACATTGTTTCTGACTCCAAGCACTTCTCTCAAGTGGAACAATCATTAACCGGATTCATCTTGACAAGCTCGGGGAAGGACTCTCTTAGGTATGATGGTGTGGGGACTGTGAAGTTGGCGGATAATGTTGGAAAAGTAATCTTTCTGACAGGAGTGCTTTACTCCCCTAGTTCAACTGCAAACCTACTATCTATGTGATCACTTGTTTTAGACAGATTTGATGTCAACTTTGATACTGATGATTTCTCAATTAAAAAATTGAATTGGAAGAAAAGTGGAACCTATCACTGTAATATTCCCTTTCTTCACTTTGACAAAGCTGAAGTCAATAAAGTATCCTTTCTTACCCACGATGAAGTTGTTCACAAATCCCTGGGACATGCAAGCTACAGTAGGATTCATCAAAGGCTAGGAATTCCCCTGAAGAAAGAGTCAATGTGTGATGCCTGTGCAATCAGCAAGATATCCAAGACACCTTTAATAATAAACATGCTCGTGCTGATAGGCCTTTTCAAGAATTGCACTGCGATCTTGTTGGGCCTATCCATCCTCTTAGTACTAATGGAAATGCTTATTTTCTCACCGTAGTCAATAGTTGTACTTGATTTTTCACAGTAATACCAATCAGGAACAAAAGCGATGTTGCAAGCGTTTTACCTCTTCTCATCAACATCTAATCAAAGAGATTTAACTACACTCCAATGATTTTACACTCGGATCGTGGTACCAAATTCTGGAACTCAACCCTCTCAAAGTACTGTACCAAGAATAATATAAAACAAACGTTTTCAAATGGCCACTCACCACAACAGAATGGGCTTGCTGAACGGTTTAATTGACTCATCCTGGAATCACTTTGGACAGTTCTTTATGACTCTCAGCTCAAAAAGAATCTCTGGCACTTAGTTATCAAATCGTGCGCACTCGCACTTAATCAAATACCCTCACACAAGTCAAAAAAATCTCCGTATGAACTCTTCAAAGGAAGATCACTGAATATCAATTACTTTCATCCCATAGGTAATCCGGTCACGTATATTTACAAGGATAGACCTTCATTCTCTAAGCTGGAACCTTGAGGTCTTTGTGGAAGACTTGTTGGGTATGACAATGACCTGCTGTCTTATAAGATTTTAACATCCGATCAGAAGATAGTAGATACCAAGCATGTCACATTCCTCGATTTTGATTCCAATATCACGAAGCTCTCCAGTGACATCAACATAGATGTGGGGAACTGGTGCGATGAATCATTCACGTTGAGTGCCGTTCCAGTTGATTCAGTGAGCGATCCAAACCTGAATATCCCTCACTCTCTGATCAACAGCAAGGCATCTTCCATTGAGAGCGTTCCCGATTGTACTCATCCTGCTTTGGGGGAAACAGCTGAGGTCGCTGAATCATCACCTCCATCTACTTCCAACCCCTATAATCTTTGCTTACGGACGACTTCAGTTAAACCTCAGAAATATTCGTATGGGTTGTTTGTGAATAAAGGCAGTGCCTGGGTTGCGGAACGAAAAGCTGAGTTGGATGAGATTGAATCCCAGGAAGTGTGGGTGGAATTGGAGATTGAGCCTGATTGTTTCCTTAGGACTATGTGGGTAGACAAGATCAAACCGGCCACGAGTCTATCTCCTGAAAAGCGCAAATCTTGGTTATGCATCATGGGCAACCTTCAAACCCCAGGAATTGATTTTGGCAAAAAATACGCACCAACCGGAAAGTTCACCATGCTTCTCCTTCTTCTATTATGTGGGTTAGATCTCAATCTTGAATTACGACAATTCGACGTCAAGGCTGCTTTCCTCTTTGCTCCATTAGATGAGGACTTATACATTCTCACGCCAAAAGAAAGCCATTGGTCCGCGAAATTCCTTAAACTTAGGAAATCTCTGTACGGCTTGCGACAGGCACCCTCAAACTGGTATAATACCCTGACCGCCTTGCTGGAAAGCATTGGTCTTGTTCAGTCCAATGCGGATCCATGCCTTTACACCCACAACTCTTGTTGTCTCTATGTTTTCTTTCACGTAGACAATTTGATTGTAGCCGGAGAAGTCGACTGGTTCGAGAAGGAGTTTCTGCTCAAATTTCCGCGTTCATCAGCTCATCAACCCAACACCATGTTAGGTATGGAATACACACGTAAGGGCAACTCTATCGTCTTAAACCAGTCCAAACTTATTCAGAAAACCCTTGATGAATAACAGCTCTCCAACGTGAAGCCGGTTCTCACACCTTTAACACCTGGGATTCAATTGGTTCCCGCCTCACGTGATGAAGAAGCCGAGTTTCAGAAGCTGGGGGTGAACTATTGAAAATTCACCGGAGTGCTTAACTACTTGGCTTGTTGTACACAACCGGATATCTCGGCCGCGGCCTCAATCTTATCCCAGTTTAATCAAAATCCCAGGATTTCGCACTGGAGGGAGGTAATGCATGTATGGAAATATCTGGCGGGTACTCTTGAGTTTTCCCTTACACTACATCCTTGAGGAACGGACCCCATACACATATACACTGACTTGACTTGGGCCGATGATCCGCACAAGCAAAGGTCACAGACGGGTTATATCATTTTCTGGAGGTCTAAGCCGATCGCCTGGAAGAGCAGAAAACAATGCAACATTGCTCTTTCATCCACGGAGGCCGAGCTAAATGCGCTGAGAGATGGGGCACAGGAATCTCTGTGGATCGAGTCTGTCATTGCCAACTTGTGGCAGGACTCAGTTACTCGCCCGTCCAATTTCTTGGTGGACAACAAGGGCCTGGTTGATAAATTGAAGCATTTCAGTTCAAAATCCAAGACGAAGTACATCAATATGAAACTCAAATGGCTCCGCGAACAGCTTTCCTCCAACAAAGTTCAGATCAATCTAATCACCACGGACTCCATGGTCGCAGACTCTCTGACGAAGGCCTCCAACAAACAAAGTTTGAAGCTACTCACGTCCAGGTGTTTTGATTTGGGATCGCACTGAATTATGGGGGGGTGTTGGATTACGGCAATCTTATTTATTTTTCTCTACTTATTTATTTTCTTTATATTTTCTTTTATTATACTTTATTTTATTTTAATTCTTCTCATTGCTTTTCTTTCATTTAATTATGTCTCTCTACACGCGCGGATTATTTATTTATAGTTATTTATTCATAGTCACATGCGCGTGCTTCAGAGCACTATGCATAATCTACCTGAGTAGCTGTCCTCTAGTCGCGGCTAAAATCTTTCCCTTGGCCGACGGTCTCTTCTACTCGCCAACTCTCTCTTTTATTTTTTTTCCTTCCTGATGTTACCACTGAACAAAATCAAGAAGCAAGAGAAGAAGTCAGGTCATTGAAAAGATCATATATTAATTTGGTGCAATCTCTTTCTCTCCTTCATTTTTTTTTCTTCTCAATTCTCACTCTTGATCTAATCGTCTCAACTCTCAATTGCATCAGTCCAAGGCGTGTGTTGATTCACTAGTGTTTTATAGGAGTAATTTTATTTTTCATTTATACTCCTTGGGTATGATTCTTGTTTTTTTCTATCTGCTTCTGTTTAATGTTCTTTTTCTGATGATGCAAAACAGTTTTTGGTTTATCAACTCTTTCAATCAAAACTCTGGAAAAATAAGAGTACTGTTCTTTCAAACCTCTTGTCCAAGAAATAAAAAGCAACTTTGCCTGTATGGGATGCGACCTGGGAAAGATAAAGAGAAACTCATTCACAGCCTTGTCCAACCCTGCCAGCAAAGTATTCAAACAAATCCACCTTGATCTCATCGGACCTATATCTCCTCAGTCAAAAGGTCATCATTGACACTTGCTTACTCTTGTGGATAATTTCTCAGGCTACATTGATGCCTTCCCTCTGAAACTCAAAAGCAAAGCTGCCAACATTCTCATCTTTATTCTCACAAATGAATGTCACAAACACAGCTACTTCCCTTCTGAAGTCTGCCCAGATCAAGGAGGAGAGTTTATCAATGATAAACTCAAGGACTTCTTTGAATCCAAATCAATCAAACAAATCGTGTCCGAAGCATACCATCCCCAGCACAATGGAAGGGCAGAAAGAGCAAACCAAACACTTTCCAAAGCTGTAAGAGCAACTCACTCATCCACCAAAGTTCCTCAAAACCTATGACATGAGACCATCAAAGCCTGCACAGTAGCCCTGAACCAAATACCAAAAGTTTCTGGTGAGCCCTCTCCCTGTGTGCTAATGCACGGAAGTTCTCTTCCATCTCACTACCTAAAGCCAATTGGATCCCACCTGACCTACCTGAACCTCAAAGACAAGAACTCCTTGTCTAAATTCAAAGAAAAAGGCAAATCAGGAATCCTGATTGGATACGTGCCTAGGATCCACTCCTATTGGGTCCTCAACCAATCTAAAGCAATTTTCAAGACCAAACATGTAAAGTTTGGAGCTATCAACCCCAACTTCTCAGTTAAATCTAACAACTCCACTCTATTGGAAAACTTTCCACAGAATACCAGACTGTCCCATACAGACGTGGATCCTGTCAGCACCAAACCCAACATCCAACAGATCAAGCCAGGCTCCCAAACAAGCTCCTCCACTCCAGAAATCAAACTTGAATCAAACCAGTCCAATGATGAATCATCAAACAGCACCAAGGAAGTCAATGATCATCTCATCTCATCATCCAACATCCAAACTCTCCGTAATTGAAAAAATCTTCAAAGACAAGATTGATATGGTGTTGAATATGTTATTGAACATATTTATACATCTTCTTTCTACTTGTAGTATTTCTTTATTTTCTTGTCTTTATTTTCTTTTTCTATTTTCTTCTATTTCTTTAGTATGTCACTCAGTCTGTGATCAGTATGTCACATACACACATTATCCTGATTCCCGCGACCTCCTCATAACTCTCTCTCAACCGGTACCTTGATCTTGATTCATTATCATATTCATTTTACCTGGATTACTCTCAATTTCAATACTTGAACTCGGAAGCCTAGGAGCTTGGTAGAAAACTCGTCAACTTTCTTTTCCTCATTCTGAAGGGGACCTTCAATCAACATCAAGGCAGTCAAATAAACCCTTCAATGAAAGAAGACCATTTGGCCCAAACATTATCCTAATTTGGTACGGATCATACTTATAGATCATGGCTATGATCTACTATACTAATCATCATCCAGTTCTCTTCATTGAAGTCAGAGAGGGTGAAACTGCTGTCTTATTATTATTATTTCTTCATATATTAAATTATAACTTTGACATTTACGGGAGTGGGGGTATGAATCTTTTCTTATCTCAGTTATTTGTTATTTGCTATTGTTTTCTAATCATGTGTGTGTTAGACTCTGGTTTTTCTTTCAATAAGAAATATAGATTCTTAAACGATTAACAGTTGAAACTATCGGGGATCAATAAAGACATCAACCAGAGTCAGCCATGTCAGAATCACTTTCAGCAACCATCCTAAAAACGGCAATTGAAGCCATCCCTCTCTTAACCATGGATAATTTCTCAATTTGGCGTAATTGCGTGGTCAACATGATGGACCTGCAAGAGGATCTCTATTCCAAACTCACAAAGAAGAATACAGACGCAAATGGAGTTCCCATTGGCCTCAGCAACATGGAGAATGTACGCATTCTTCAATCTTAACCTCTAAACCTGATACATCAGTGCAGGCCAACAGCATTACGCCGGAGAACAAAAAGGACGCCCATCTCATCTGGGTCAGCATCCATGAGTATTTCGCCTCCAACCATGCTTCTAACCGCGCTCAAGTGTTCAAGGAATTTTTAAGAACTCCTTTCACTATCTCAAACGTTCTCGGGTTCATTACTGATACCAAGACGACCATCTCGAGATTACATGAAGTCGGAATCGAACTACCGAGCGATATCATAGCCTATCTCATTCCTGAGAAATTACCACCTTCAATGGACACAGTCATCCAACAGATAAAGCACTGGGACAAGAAACTCACTCCAGATCAAGTTCTGGATCATCTTCGCCTCTTTCACAATAATAGAACTTTAGGAAGTAGCTCCACAGACGAGGGCAAGAAAGACAATCACAACACGGTTTCTTTCTTTAATAAAACCATCAAACCTTGTGAAGAAGGGTGGCACAACCCTAAAGCCGCTCATCCAGAAGGTTGATGTTGGAAGTTGTTCCCTCAACTCAAACCAAACTTCCCAAAGAAGAAGAGGTCAGAGGGATCTGAGACAAAGAGTGCGGTGACAAGTGTCAGGTCCTTTCATACTAATATCAAAAACTCCTCATCCGAAAAATTTGTCCTCGACTCCAGATCTTGGACACACATGGTGTCTAACCCTTCATTTTTTGAACATATAGACCGATCAATAGTGGGATACATCTCTACCAGCTCAGGGGTAAACAGTCTTTGCTACAAAGGAAAAGGATCAATAACGCTAGTGAACGACAAATTGCAATCAATCACTCTATCTGATGTTCTTTATACACCACACTCCACGGCCAATTTAATATCTCTTTGTTCTCTTCTGTTAGATGTTTTTGATGTGTCTTTCCAAACTGATAAGGTTTGATTATCAAAAGGTAGCTGGGTAACCAGTGGAGAATATGAGTGCAATATACCCTTCATTCATCTGAATCATGCTGCCTGTTCCCTGATCTCCTACTTAAGTCACAACGAATTTCTTCATAAATCTCTGGGGCATGCCAGTTATCATTGTATCAGGCAGAAGCTAGGAATAAAGGTATCTAAGCCAGGCGAGTGCAGAGCTTGTGCTATCAGTAAGATTGCACGTGCACTGTATACAAAAAAGCATCCGCGGGCCAAAAGACCATTCCAAGAGCTTCACTGCGACTTAATTGGACCCATCAAACCAAGAAGTATTCATCATGAGGCGTATATTTTGACCGTAGTTGACAGTTGTACCAGGTATGTGGCCGCCCTTCCCTTGAAGGACAAAAGCGAAGTCGGATCAACACTTCAGTTCTTAATCAAGTCGGAATCAAAGAGGTTTGGGTATACACCCATGATAATTCATTCCAACAGGGGGACCAAATTCTCAAATGATTCCATGAGACTATTCTGCACAGACAACAACATCAAGCAAACCTTTGCCAATCCCTATACACCACAGCAAAACGGCCTAGCAGAAAGGTACAACCGCACGATTCTTGAATGTCTACAAACGGTGTTATTTGATGGAAGGTTGCCCAACAACTACTGGGGAGTTATTCTCAAGGCCTGCGTCCTGACAATAAATCAGTTTCCATCGCACAGGTCCAATGAATCTCCCTACGAACAATTCAAGGGTCGAAAGATTGAGTTGAGCTATTTTCACCCTATCAGAAATCCACTAACATTTATTGCTGGGGAGAAACCCCCGTCTACTAAGCTAGAACCTTGGGGTTCATTTGGAAGGTTGTTATGGTACAACAAGGATTTGCTGTCATACAAGGTTCTGACAGAAGATAACAAAATCGTCAAAACGAAGAGCGTCAGGTTTCTAGATTTTGACCCTTGGATATCGAAGATCAATCCTCCACTGGATATTGAACCTGCCGATCTGGATCTATGCAATCCTGTAATCTCAAGCCCAACTCTTCCTTCTTCAAGTGCTTCCAATGATGACAATGCCTCTGATCAGACGGAAAGTCATTCTCCTCCACAAACACTCGTAGTAGACTCAATCACTGGATTGAGAAATGAAGGATCGACGCGCAACCAAGGATGCGTTGAATCATTCGATGAGGGTCAAAATTCCAGCCAACCGAACACTGGTGTCTCCACCAACGTGAGAACGTACGGTCTAAGGGAGAGCCCTGAAAGCATCAGGCCGGCGCGATACTCTCATAACAGCAAGGTTGGCATCGACTGGACGGATTCACGGAAATCAGAAATCGAAGACATCGAGAGCCAGGAAGTTTGGGAAAATTTCTATGGGACTCCTGATCACTTCTTGAGGATCATGTGGGTGGATAAGGTGAAACCTGCAATGGTTTCGTTGGCAGAAAGGAAAAAGTCTCATCTCTGCATCATGGGTAACCTTCAGACGCCAGGAGTGGACTTTGGAGATACCTTCTCTCCTACAGGAAAGTTCGCTGCGCTGCTTCTTCTTCTGATCTATGGACTTCATCAAAAACTAAAAATACGTCAATTTGATGTAAAGGCGGCATTCTTATTTGCTCCTCTGAGGAGGATATATACATATTGCGACCACAGGAATCCAATCGCCAATCAAACTTCCTTAAATTACGGAAGTTGTTATATGGACTACATCAGGCTCCTGTGAACTGGTTTAAAACTCTAACAGGCTGGTTGCGTTCCATAGGCTACGGCGAGTTGGCATCTGATCCATGCCTGTACATTCATGAGGATAAACAATTGGCGTTATTTTTTCATGTGGACGATCTCGTCATTGTGGGGGAAGTGGAATGGTTCAAGAATTTGTTTCTTCATCAATTTCCAAGATTGTCTTCTCACGATCCTGACACGGTTCTTGGCATGGAGGTATTGACTGAGGGAAACGGAATTACACTCAATCAACGGTCACTCATTGTGGACACTCTGGAAGAACTCGGGCTGGCTAATAGATCTTTAATCACTCCTCTGACACCGGTTCTCCACCTAACACAAGCCACAGACGAGGATCATGAAGAATTCAAAAGTCTTGGCATCAACCACAGGAGGTTCACAGGAATCTTAAATCACTTATCCTGCAGAACCCGACCCAATATTTCCGCTGCTGCATCAATTCTTTCCAGATTCAATCAAAAGCCGGGACTGTCTCATTGGAAGGAGGTTTTGCATGTTTGGAAGTACTTAGGGGGGACGGTCAATAAGTCACTCAGCCTACATCCTCGTACTGACGACAAAGGCCTCAAGGTGTACTCCGATGCAACGTGGGAAGACAATCCAGAAACGAGAAGATCACAATCCGGTTTTCTCATCAAATGGATGTCTTGCCCAGTCGCATGGAAAAGCCAAAAACAAACAAACATCACTTTATCCACTACAGAAGCTGAACTAAACGCGCTTACCAATGGAGCTCAGGAGTCTGTTTGGCTCAAATTGATTACAGAGGAGCTATGGCAAAAGAAAATTCCTCCCACGTCTTTTCTAATCAATAACAAAGGTCTGTGGGACAAGATTCGCCACTTTGGCTCAAACTCAAAGACAAACACATCGACATGAAGGTGAAATGGATCCGGGAACAGTACAAGAAAGAAGAACTGAAAGTACAGCTCATTCCGACCAAGGAGATGGTTGCGGATGCACTATCCAAATCTTCGGGGAGAGGGATGGTTGAGCTTCTCATGAAACATGTCTTTCTTTGATCCGCGCCAAATTATGGGGGGATGTTGAATATGTTATTGAACATATTTATACATCTTCCTTATACTTGTAGTATTTCTTTATTTTCTTTTCTTTATTTTCTTTTTCTATTTTCTTTTTCTATTTTCTTCTATTTATTTAGTATGTCACTCAGTCTGTGATCAGTATGTCACACACACACATTATCCTTATTCCCGCAACCTCCTCATAACTCTCTCTCAACCGGTACCTTGATCTCGATTCATTATCATATTCATTTTACTCGGCTTACTCTCAATTTCAATAATTGAACTCGGAAGCCTAGGAGCTTGGTAGAAAACTCGTCAAATTTCTTTTCCTATTCTGAAGGGGACCTTCAATCAACATCAAGGCAATCAAATAAACCCTTCAAAGAAAGAAGACCATTCGGCCCGAACATTATCCTAATTTGGTACTGATCATCCTTATAGATTGTGGCTATGATCTACTATACTAATCATCATCCAGTTCTCTTCATTGAAGTCAGAGAGGGTGGAACTGCTGTATTATTATTATTATTTCTTCATATATTAAATTATAACTTTGACATTTACGGGAGTGGGGGTATGAATCTTTCCTTATCTCAGTTATTTGTTATTTGCTATTTTTTTCTAATCATGTGTGTGTTAGACTCTGGTTTTTCTTTCAATAACAAATATAGATTCTTACAGTTAGGATCAAATCACATTCAGAAAGTGATCCTTCAGTATAAGCTATATCTTCATAGTTCTCAATCCCTTCAACCTCTTGCTCTCCTTCAAAGACTGCTATCTTTCTTTTTGGTAATGGGTAGTCTTGTCTCATATTCCCTGTCTTGTTAAAATTCCAACAAGTTCCAGGCATTCTCTCTTTTTCCCTGTTCTCATTATTTTTCTTATATCAGAGGTATTTACCAGAGTGGGTTGTTCTCTGGTTTTGTTAGTGTTGAATTTATCTTTAGGTCTAGAAGGAACATTTTTGTTAAATCCATTCATGTCTATGACTTCTTCTCATACACTGATTATAGTTGGTAAGTCAGCATCCATACTCATCCTGCATCTTACACTATGATTGAGATTTCCAGGACACAAGTTTAGGAGTCTTTCATTTACTTCCTCTTTATCAGCATCTGGATAGAAGCAATCTGGTCTTCTCTTCTGTTCCAAGCATTATTTATGAGGCTTATCCTTAGAGGGATCAAATGAGAAATTTTTGAAATTTTTTGTCATTTTTCTTTTCCACATTCTAGAACTGAATTGTTCTTTAATTAGAAGTTTCAAGAATTCCATGGTAAGGATCCCAATTCTTCCCTTTTACTGATGAACCAGTCTAAAGCTACCCCTTTGAATAGTCTGGGCAGCCTGACTACAGCTATAGCTTCTGGTAAGTCATAAGAGTTAATAGTATAGTCAATAAATTTAATGAAATTTATATGATTGTATTCTCCTTCTCTGGAGAATTTAGGCCATGAAGAGATTGGGGGTAAATGCATCAGGCCTTTTTCCACTTCAGGAGTAGGACTAGGCCTGAAGGTGTCACCCCTATGCATTCCTAGTAAGCGGGGTGCATAAGGTGTAGTTGTTTGTCTGGGAGGTTTTGGTTCCTCTGTGGTACTCCCCAAGGGGTTGGTCAGACAGCCTTTTAAGTCTCTAAGATCATTCTTGATCAGATTAAGTTGCAGGTCCACTTTATTATTAAGCAGATCTAATTTATCACTAAGGGACAGAATGGAGCTGTTAGTGGTAGTTACCAATTCTTCTTTCAAAGGTTGAAAAGACATAATAAAATCTTCTTGGATACCTGATAACATATTCTCAATTCTTTTAGTCTGTCTTATTTTAACTTGATTAATTGTCTCCAATAATTGTTCTTTATGTTCTTTAATATCTTCCATTCCTACAGTTTTTTTTGGGTTATAAATAAATTTGGCTACTACTGAGGTTAAATTATTCATCTGGGCATAAGCACCGTCCAATTTTCCACAAACAATCTTGAAATTATGGCACATATCATTATAAAAGGAAGTAATTACATCAGAGGTTGGTCTAGACAAGTTACTGGGTTCAGAAGTAGAGGCTAGTTCTTTTACACCTTTTTCCACTTTTGAGATAAGGATATTATCTGATCACAATCCTTCTTTCCCTTTGGCTTTGGAAGGGAAGAAGATATCTTCTTTCCTAATCCTTTGCCTTTCAGTTTGGTTAGTTGATCCCAAGGATTTATATTTTCTAATTAGGATTCTACCTCTTTCCTTGGAATCATTTTCTGAAGGGCTATCTGAGTAGCTTTTGCCTGGGAGATAATCTTTTTCATAGATACCATGTCCTCTTTGTCTTGGGGTTCTTTGAACTCTTCCCAATATTCCACGTGCTCTCTGACTAAGTCTTTGATCCTGGATTCCTCGGCAATATTCTGCTGGGTGGCTGCAGGGAATCTTCTTGTAATGGAGGTGGGCTTTTTTTTTACTACCTTCTCCAGCTCTAGCTTGGGGGAGGGCGGAAGTACTTGGGGATTTTCCTTTTCCATCAATATTTGATTGATGGGTTCCAGTCCCCTCATGGTCATCATTATTGGTGGTCTCATGGTTACTGGGGGCTCCTGGCAAAGATCCATAGGAGGTAATTCTCCCTGAGGCTCTTGTGTTACGTCTATTCATATTGAATAAAATGTTTACAAGTATTTCTCTACAGAAAAAAATCCGTAAAAATAAGTTTTATTTAAAACTCACTTAAGTTGATATTCAAAGGTACCAGGAATTTATTGGGATTGAATTGGTCCTTAATATTTAATCCTCTTGGATCTTGGTGCGTTTCAATGAGGTCTTCACCCCTCCAATCAATATTTTCAGGGCTTCCATAGATATCTGGGACTTCTTGATCCAATAAATCAGTTTCAGTGGTGTTGGTTTCTAATAGAGGAGAGTTCACTGAAGGTAAAAAGTTATTTCATTGGTCAATAAAACATATTAATATTATTTCAATAAAGGTAATATGGTGATACAAGTTTTATAATTACTTTTATATTTTGAAAAGTAATTTATACGGTATTTCTCCCAAGCTTTATGTTTTCTTAATAGGGCCTGGAAGTTAATAGGCCTCTCAAGATCTTCTTGTTCAAGGATTTTATCTAAGTGTTTACATGCAGAAGAGATATTAAGTTTCTCAGCATGAGTTAAAGCTTCCCAACCAGTAGGTTTATAATTTTTGATATATTCTTCTTTTCTTATCTTTAAAAGATTTAAATAATAGATTAATAATACTGCATTGGTTTTTAAATCCACTGCAAAAGAATTGAATGATAAATCACAGTTAAAAAGTTAGATAAATTTATCTTTGATTCAATTTTATGTGAATTTCCTGGTCTAAGGTATTAAATATAATAAAATGGAATATTTCCCTGCCAGAACCCCAATTTCCAGCCTCCTGGATGCCAAGACCCTTCCTATCCTTTAGCTACCAGAGTTGATAGAATAAACAATAACTTTATTATTCAATAAATGCAGAAAAAATCCATAAAATATTTGGAAAAAGCTTATTACAAGTTTATTTTGTTTGGATATGGTTTCTTGTTTTAAATAAATATAGATAAATTGATTACTAAACAATTTTATAGAGGGGCCACAATTCTATTGGGGATATTGAACACCTCTCTTCAGAGAATTCAGTATGAAAGCACGTAGGCCTGGTTACTGTGGGCCCTTTAGTTTAAAGGATATTTTTCTCAAAGATAATATGTATATAAAATACACGGTGGGGTGGCAGGGCTTTGTAACCAAGCTGCCACGAAAGAGAAAGAATAATATAACTGTTGAGTTTCTGAGAAGAGCTTATATTATTCAAGAATAAAGAGAACTGAGAAACAGACAAAATCAGTAAAGAGAAAGGAAACAAAAGTATAAAGAAAGAAGAAAGAAGTTAAAAGGGGATTCAAAAGAAGAACAGACATCAAGCAATAGACAAATGTTGAGGACTTTTCAAGATCTTCAGTATCTGGAATTTAGTATTGAAATGAGTAGTGATGGCAATAATGTAAGACTTTGAGAGAGATTTGCAAGACGAGTTAGATCATATTTGGTTGGAAAAAGACACGAAGAGCACAATCTTACCAGTCAGATGTTGACAAGAAGAGTTATTGGGAGTTAAGATTGAGGAGCATTGAGTGGTCGAGAGGTGATTGGAAAAGATGAAGAAACGGACAAGAATAAATAAAGAGGAAAAGAGAAAGAGACAACATTTGAAGAAGGAAAGAGTTGAGTAAATTTGGCGGGATGTTTTTGTTGAGTCAAATTGATGTGGTTCAATGAAGATCTCCTCTGGTGGAGCAGTCCGGAAGATATTGAAGATGAGGAACTAGAGGAGACATTGAAGTGACATGTGACAGAGATCAGGGATGGGCAGATGAGAATAGAGAGAGGAGGTGACATGTATCGACTGTATCAGAGACGCGCAGATGTCATGAGTGAATAGAACAGAGAAGAAAGTGAAGGAAACTGGAAAAGAAAAGAGTAAGAAGTGGAAAAAGAAGAAATAAAGAATAAGAAGGATAACCAAAGAACAAGAGGAATAATAATAAGAAGGATAACCAAAGAACAAGAGGAATAGAGAGAGTGATTTACTTGACACCCCCCCTGACTTGTAAGACTGTAGTCGGAGTGGTAAAAGAGGGGTTAATTAACTGTAGGAAATGGATTAGAGAGCATAGAGGAAGAGCTTTTGTGAGCCCATTGGCTTTCATGTCTGTAGAGAGAATTAATTTGATGGTAAGATTACCGAGTTTTAGTTCCTCCCAAAGGGCTTTAGTTTTTATATTGATATGGCGGGTTTTTGAATTGCAGCCAAATTTCTTCAGCTTTTTGTCAAGGCCTTTGTTGTCTATGAGATGACAACTTGGAGTGACTTTTGATTTCCAGAGTTCGGCAACAATTCCTCTCATCCAGATTGCCTCCAAAAAGGAATCAACCAGAGGATTGAGCTCTGCTTCCGTAGTTGAGTGAGTGACATTGCGTTTTTGGTAGCTACTCCAGGAAATGAGTGAATTGAAGAGGAGAGAAAGGTGGCCAGATTGAGATTGCCTAGTTTCCGGTTTTTCGCTCCAGGTTGCATTGCTATAGCATTGAATTTGAGAGTCGGTGTGGTTGATTTGTAAGGTGAGTTTAAGATCTTTCTTAGAGTTTAAGTATTTCCAACATCTCTTCACTTCTCTCCAGTGACAAATGCCAGGTTTTTTGCAGAATCTGGCGAGGCTTGAGACAGCAAAGCTGAGGTCAGGGCGAGTTAGACAAGCAATGTAGTTGATGAGGAAAACTGCGGAGATATAGTTTACGTTCAACGCTTTGAATTCTTTGTGTTCTTTGTCACTTGTAGGAGTAAGAGAGATATTTTCAGTGAGAGGAATGAAGGTTGGTTTGCAATTGGTCATTTTCAATTCCTCTAGTCCATGTTTGATATGCTTTGTTTGAGACAAGAGAATTTTATCGCCGGTGCGTTTGTATTTCATTCCAAGAATCTTGTTTGGTTCATGATGACTGGAATTCGGAAATTGTTTGAGAAATTTGTCTTTGAAGTTATCCCCGGAACCCATAACAATAAGGTCATTGACATGAAAAAAAATAACTGACTTGGTTGCGGAATGAATGTATAAGCAGGGATTGGATATAGATTTGTGGAATCCTTGCTTTTGTATCCATGAAGTGAGAGTGTTGAACCAGTTGCGGGTGCTTGCTTCAAGCCATACAGTGATTTTCTAAGAATGAGGTATTTGGATTTTCTGTTTGATCCTTTGGGTCTTTTTATAATAACCTTTTCCGATAGAGGGGCGTGAAGAAAAGCGCTCTTCACGTCAAACTGAGAGATGGGAAGAGAATGAAACAAACCAAAAAGAAGCGCTATACAAAGAGAGGCGGCCTTCCCTGTTGGAGAAAAGGTGTCTTGGAAGTCTAAGCCGTAGATTTGATCAAAACCTTGAACACCTAATCTACTTTTGTAGATTAAAGGATCACCGTGGCAGTTGTCCTTAAGGCAATAAACCCACGTTGTGTTGAGAGGATTGATGGGTTCGGGACCCTCGTAGTCTTCCCAAACGCCTAAAGATTCAATGCCATTAAGTTCGACATCCATGGAGTTTTCCCATTTTAAGCTGTCAGTACATTTTTTTGCTTGTTCAAAGGTTCTGGGAACATAATAATGGTGGTAACCGTATCGCTGAGGGGCATTCAAAGTTGATCAATCACGAAGAGAGTAGTTGGGTACTAGTTGTTCTGCTAGTTCATTAGAGTGATCAGATTCGGTGTCGAAAGGAGGAATTTTGGAAGAATTTGGAGAGAGGATGGGAGGAGGGAGGATATTGATGGCAGGGGATTCAGGAAGAGTATCGTTAGGAGGTGGAGTAAGCGGGGAAAAATTTGAAGGAAGATCAAGAACGTTGTCATCCATTTTGATTTGCAAACCATCATTGATTGCATCAGAGTCAGAGGGATCCTGAGAAAGATTGTTGATTTTGAGAAAGGTGACGTGTTTGGAGGAAACAATGGTGTTTTCAGACTTGAGAATCCAATAAGATAAGAAGTTTGGATTGTAACCCACAAGGGTACTGGGAAGTCCACGATCTTTGAATTTTTCGCCGCGGTTGATTTTATTGTTGAGAAAAACCACCTTGGATCCTATGGGTTGGAAGTATTTTGTAGAAAGAGTCTTTCCGGTGAATAGTTGATAAGGTGATTGAGATTTGGGTGTTTTGGGAATTTTATTTAATGAGAGAGCGGCGGATTTGGAAACTTCTGCCAAAGATTGAGAGGAAGCTTGGAGCTTTGGAGGATGGCCCTTATGGATTCTGTTAAGGTACAATAAGCCCTTTCCACCTTGCCGTTGTGCTCGTGGTGATACAGTTCGGAGATCAAGTGCTGAATGGAGTTGTTGTTGAAGAACTCTTCAAGTTTAGAGGAAGTGAATTCTCCACCGCCATCAGTGCAGAAATTGGCAGGAAATCTATCTCGTTTTTGTTTTTTGTGAATTAAGATTTTCTTTAGTTGAAGGCAAGCATTGGATTTGAGTTGGAGAGGGATAGCCGCAATGTAACCGGAAATATTGTTGATGAAATTCATAATGTGATATATGTTGTTTCTAGAGGAGGGAGTAATGGGACCTATTAAATCTATGTGGAGCCGTTCAAAGGGTTTTGAGGCTAGAAATGACGTAGTCTTGAAGGGAGTTTTAGAGATTTTAGAGAAGATGCAGTCTTTGCACTGGAAATCAGAAAGAGTTTTTGAGGATAAAGTGGGGAAGAGATTTTTGAGACGATGTGGGTTAGCATGACCAAAAGATTGATGCAGAGATTTGAGTTGATTTTGTTCCGAGTCCTTAAGCACTAGATGGCAAAATTTTGAGTCATTGTTGATTTGAGAAGGAGAGTTGAGCACAAACAAATTTTCTTGAATGAAGCCGGAGAAGGCCAATTTGGATTTGGCGAAGAGGAAAGATTGATTTTTGGAGGATGAGAAAGAGCAGTTCTTGGAGGAGACAAGTTTGCCTGGACTGATTAGATTGACTACGAGATCAGGTACGTAGAGGCAGTTGCTTAATGTAACGGAAGATCCTTTCCAGGACATTTCAACAGTGCCGTTGCCCTTGATTGGTAGTTTAGCACCTTCTTTCCCAGTGTTGATAAAGTCGTCGGAGATTTGATTGTTGAGATGAGTGAAAAAGAGTCAAGAGTTGAACATATGGAACAAAGCACCGGAGTCAACAATAATTTGGTTGTGTGGGTTGATTTCTTTTATCCAAGTGGAGAGAAAAGCCAAATAATGAGCAACTTCCTTTGACTTTGATTGAGAGACAAGTTGAGCTCTCCAGCGGTCTTGCAATTCTTTCCACCAATTGGGAGCAAGATGCTCATGAAGATGCCAACATTTATTTTCAGGGTGGTCGGGAGATTGAGGATTATGATAGCCTCTTGTGCATCTAAGCTTGACAGGAACGGGTTTCTTATTTGGCAGAGAGGAGATAAGTGCAGTGTCTCCAAACTTGGCTTCCTTGGATTTGACCTTGGCTTTGTTGTCCAGCTGCGTGGGTTGATTTAGAAAAAGATCCATTGTAACAATCTTGTCTGAGTGCATGATTTGCTGACGTAGAGAGTGAAGAGAGGGAGGAAATTTAAACAGAATGAGGTAGGCTAAGATGTCATCCGGTAAGTCTATTCCAACATTGACCATCTTTTTGAGGGAAATCTTAGTCTCAGTGATGAACGGATTGATTGCATCAGGTTTGAATTGTTGATAGAGAAACTCATTGAAGACTTGGGCTTGGTTGGCAGTTTGCGAGGAAGCAAAACGTTCTTTGATGGTCTTCCAGAGAATTTGAGCCAAAGAAATGTTTGCCGGATTCACTACATTATTGTGGGTAACAGAATCAATTTGTGAAAAAAGTATGACTTGGGTTTCCATGTCCTCGGTTGAGCTAAGATCTTTCAAATTGTCCTCCAGGGCTTCCTTGATTCCTTTGAGCTTAAGAAGCATGGAAATTTTGTCCTTCCATATAGAATAGTTTTTGTTGGAAAGTATGGGTACAGCTTCAAGCGCAGCCTTGAGGATGATTTGTTGAAAGCCGTCATTGCTAGATCCCTCCATCGCTTCAGTTAGGTTTGTCGGACGGAGTTCTGGCTTTTAACCGTGTTAAGTTTCTGAGAAGAGCTTATATTATTCAAGAATAAAGAGAACTGAGACACAGACAAAATCAGTAAAGAGAAAGGAAACAAAAGTATAAAGAAAGAAGAAAGAATTTAAAAGGGGATTCAAAAGAAGAACAGACATCAAGCAATAGACAAATGTTGAGGACTTGTCAAGATCTTCAGTATCTGGAATTGAGTATTGACATGAGTAGTGATGGCGATAATGTAAGACTTTGAGAGAGATTCGGAAGATGAGTTAGATAATATTTGGTTGGAAAAAGACACAACAAGCACAAGTCTTACCAGTCAGATGTTGACAAGAAGAGTTATTGGGAGTTAAGATTGAGGAGCATCGAGTGGTTGAGAGGTGATTGGAAAAGATGAAGAAACGGACAAGAATAAATAAAGAGGAAAAGAGAAAGAGACAAGATTTGAAGAAGGAAAGAGTTGAGTCGATTTGGTGGGATGTTTGTGTTGAGTCAAATTGATGTGGTTCGATGAAGATCTCCTCTGGTGGAGCAGTCCGGAAGATATTGAAGATGAGGAACTAGAGGAGACATTGAAGTGACATGTGACAGAGATCAGGGATGGGCGGATGAGAATAGAGAGAGGAGGTGACATGTATCATACTGTATCAGAGACGCGCAGATGTCATGAGTGAATATAACAGAGAAGAAAGTGAAGGAAACTGGAAAAGAAAAGATTAAGAAGTGGAAAAAGAAGAAATAAAGAATAAGAAGGATAACCAAAGAACAAGAGGAATAATAATAAGGAGGATAACCAAAGAACAAGAGGAATATAGAGAGTGATTTACTTGACAATAACTCACTGGTATATTATTAAATCATTTGGGTACCTCTTTGGGACGTGCACTGATGGGTTTAACCTGTATACTGGGGTTATAAGGTTTTTCAGCAGTTTAAATTGCTAAAAAAGGGTTGGTGAAGGATATTATTAATCAGACTAAAGACATAAATCACTTACTTATTTCTAATCAGTATTTGATTACCTTGGCAAAGTGTCTGGATATAAATATAACTGGGTCTCTGGGTATCAATATCCTAAAAAGAGATCTTTATTTATAGCTTTTTGAGTCCCAATATTATCCTTCTGAGGGGTTCAGGCGCTCAAAGGGACAGACACTGAGGCTAGAAGGGTAACCAGTTGTAGCCTGTCACGTGTTCTTGGTGCTCTAGCATAGGTAGCATCTAATTCCACAGGGTATGGGAATTATTCTACTTTATAATTGATGTGTGGACGTGTGAATAACATTAATATGTCCTTTTTATTTATTATTTAACTAATTATCCTTATTAAATGTTCCCAGTAAGTTAATAGTTATTTGAATAGAAATTTGTACGGATATTCTGATGTCAGGTGAGTTCTCATTATGTATTAAATAATTGGAGTAAGGTCATGATATTGATTTTACTCCTTATTTTCAAAATTCAGTTGATTTGCTAAATAAATTACTTAAAAATATAATTCATGGCTATTAATGTAATATTTTTACATCATCGGTTTTTTTAGTTTGTCACAAAGATATTAATACCTAGAATTTTCCATAATAGTTTATTAAAGTATTTTGATATATTTTTAGAAGTAGTCATTATCTTATTTTCGACATTTTTGGTACTTTGAATTATTTTTAATAAAAAATACGCATATAGGTTATTCAAGTATTTTTATATAATTTGATGTATTTTTAGACTATCCACTATCCACAGTAACATTTATTACATATGTAGAATGTTCCCGTGTAGGTTGTAGCATGTTTACGTGGTACCTAGGTTTCTCAGGCCGCCTGTCACTTTGCCAACCCGTAGGCCCACGGCTGGGTACTTTTTAGAGGCCCGGGGCTGCGTACAAGGCTTTGAAAGAGTGACAGAGCTGTAGCTCAGTCGCGCGCGTGTGCATTGGCTTCCGCCGCTGCGTGCGGGAATTGTGACAGAAAACATTCCCATCTGTAACTCCTAACATATACACAAAACCTCAATTCTGACTAAATTTTAGGTGTAAAAACTATACGTGAAAATAAACATGAAATATTTAATTGGCCAAAAATTTCAATAGTGGTGCTGTGGTATTTTGGTCTTTCCTTCTTTAATTATTTGAAAATATAAGAATTTGGATTTCAAGGGTGGGGTCAGTGAGTGACCCTACCAAATTTTGGATGGGAAATCAATTTTTTTAATAATATTTATGATTTCCTCACTCCTGCTTAGTTTAATCTTATTATTATTATTTTTATGTTATTTCTGTTACTTTTGCAACTTGCTCTGCAATAGTAGCAAGCTAAAATTACCTTTTGTTTATCATGGATTTGCTGAAATATTTTCAGTTTCAAAGGCAGATAAACTACCTCTTTTCCTTCCTTGTAATCACAGTATTGAATTCAATTGTACAAAATTGGCACATGGACCAGTCTACTCTCTCTTGAAGCAAGAATCAACTTTGCTTCAACAATACTTTTCAGAAAATGTATCAAAAGCATTTCTTTGACCAAGCAATTCAAAAACTGGATTGCCCTTCCTATTGATCCCAAACAAAGAACAAGGCCTTTGCCTTTGTTTTCAATGATACGAAATGAACCAATTAAACCAGAAGAATGCCCACCAAGTACTGCCTATGTCACACCTCCTCACTATATTCCATGGAGCTGCTTATTTATTAAAGTTAGACCTTTCAGGTGCCTAAAACCTGTTTTACATTGCAAAAGGCCTGAAGTATTTGACTTCAATGAGAAACCAGTTTGTAAGTTGTGAGTATCAAATCATTTCTTTTGCCCCCTGAAATGCTCCTTCTACTTTGAAAAATTTTGTCAATGATATTTTTTCTGACCTTGTAGAGGAATGACTTGTGGTGTATCTTGAAAATATACTTTTTATCTTGAAAAAATACTGGTCTAGTTAAAAAACACTCCAGAAATGTGTGAGAGGTGCTGCAGAAACATCAAAAGAATTAAAAGTTGGCAAAAGCCTTGAAGTGCAAATTTCATACTCATTCTCTTCATTTTTTTACAGGTCATAGTCTTGCAGCAAGGGATATCAATGGACCCATCCAAAAAACAACCCATATTGAAATTTCCCACACCTTCTTCCGTCAAATACCTTCATGTTTTCCTTGGATTTATAAATTTTACAGGAGTTTCATTGAGAATTACACCAATAAAAACCATTAACCTTAATAGTCTCCTTCAAAAAGAAACTCATTTTGATCTCATGGAACAAGCTGCTTTGGATTCTGAAGCTCTAAAGACAACTTTTACCGCTTCTCCCATTCTCACTCATTATAACAAGCTAGCTTGGGCCTTGGTGGAAACAGATACAAGGGACTATTTCATTGCAGGAGTAATCTGGAAGTTTTCTTCTTCTTCCTCTCCCTTTCATCCTGTAGCATTTCAGTCTTTCAAATTGCTCCCTGCTAAGCTGAATCACAAGATTCATTACAAGGAACATATTGCAATTTTTGATTGCTCAAAAAAATGGTGTTAATAACTTTTGAGTCTGATGGAACCCTTTGAGGCCTTAACTGATCACAATTCTTCAAAATATGTTATGAGCTAAAAATTACTTACATGCAGACAGGAACATTGGGCCAAATAAATTTCTGAATTCAAATTTAAAATCAGGTACTGGCCCAGGAAACAAGCAGTGGTCCCTGATGCTTTATAATTTCAGGAGACCTTAATCCAGGGGGAAGCACCTTTTCCAATTAAAACCCTGAAAAGGTTAGGAAACTTTTGTCCAATCAGTCTGCCCAACTCAGTTTGATCATCACACACCCTTGAGACAAACCTTTAAAACCTTGAAAAGCTCAAATAAAGGATTGCAAGTGTAAAAAAATTTACAAGAGTGAAAAAATATCAGATATTGAATATAGTATTGAGAATAATGGTTATTTCGTTTATAAAGATTGTATATTATTACCTAATAATGCTTGCATTAAGTTAGATATCTTTGAGTTTCTGCAAAAACTTTGGCTTGCTGGTCATCATAACATCATTTTCAGGATAAAAACTCCCAATTGATTGCACAAGACTTCCATTGGCCTGGTATGACCAAGGAATACAAAGAATATGTTAAGACATGCTTAGATTGTAAATTTAACAATTCCTCAAAAGATCAAAGGTACGGGCTGCTCCATCTGCTTCCTATCCCTCCTATTCCTTGGCACTAGTTGTAAATGGATTTCATTATGAAATGACCTATCTTGAGTGTTTGTGATGCTGTTTTAGTAGTATTAGATTGCTTCTCAAAGATAGCTTTATTTCTTTGCAGTACTGTGACCGCCTCTTTGGAAAAGCTAGCTGATTAATTCCAAGAATATGCATTTTTGAGACATGGCCTCCCTGATAATAAAGTTAGTGATTGTGGATCTTTAGTTTTCTCTAGATTCTCAAACTTGCTATTCCAGCATTTGGACATAGCTTGCAACTTATCAATGGCTTAAAAACCAGAAACAGATGGGCAAATCAAGCAGATTAATCAAATTCTTGAACATCATCTTTAAATGTATGTCCGCTATTAGCGGGAAAGCTGGTTACCATCACTCCCATTATCCAAGTTTGCCTACAACAACTCCACTCTTTCCTCCACCAAACATTTGCCCTTCAAGAATCCTTATTGTAGGAACCCAACTTTTCCTTCAATTCATGTAGCACCATCTCAACCTGCTACCAATCATCTTACTCAAATCCAATCTCTTCAATAGAAACTCTGATCCAAACTCAAAACAGTAAATCAGGGCTACAAGGAGCAAGGAAACAAAATTTGCACTACAGAACCAAGCCTTGCAGTAGGAGATCAGGTGTGGCTTGATGCTTGCCAAAATTGGCAGTAATCACTCAACCCAAAAAATCTCTGAAATAAAACTTGGCCAATTCAAAGTTGAATCAGTCACCTTTCCCAAAGCTTTCAAACTTTCTTTACCTGAAAAATGGAAAGGTATCCACCCCGTGTGGAAAGAGATTGTGTTTTTGGTAAATTCCCTGAAACAATATGAAATTCTCTGCAACAATCCCACTCCAAGTTCCAGAAAGCCCACTAGCCCTTGAGTCACACTCCTGTACCTGCGCAATTCTTATTACTATTATTTCATTGCAAGTAAGCTTTAGTGGTTTCCAGATTGGGTGCAGAAGCCAAATTGTGGAGGTAATATTTATGGAAATAGTTCAAGTGCAGAGCTTGTTGGGGAGTCCCACTTGTTTCTTTACTATTATTTCATTGCAAGTTAGCTTTAGTGGCTTCCAGCTCAGGTGCGGAAGCGGAGTTCAATTAGGAATTGCGGAGGTACAGGAGTGTGACTGAAGGGCTAGTGGGCTTTCTAGAACTTGGCTCCACAATGCCAGAATGTCCGCCAAACCCTTCAACCCCCAACTCCTAAAAACCCCCTAACTCCAAAAGAACAAAAATCCCCCGCCATGGAAACATGCATGTACTGCACAAAAGTGAAGGACATGCACCCAAACTGCCGGTTGCCCAGCCTGCAAAGCCTGCCGGCTAGGCCACTGTAGGTGCTTTTTTGTTGCTCCAACCCCTGGATCCTTGCAGACTTGCCTTCCGCCTTGTCCTTGCCCTACCTCTGGTCCCTGTTGCAAATTTGGCTGCTGCAGACCAATGGCCAACTTTGTGGTGGATGATAAAAATTGACTTGAGACCAAAGACTGGACTCCGGAGCCGCACCTCTCCCCCTCTTTGTTGCCTGTTGAGGAGGACATGGACCACCTATCCCCCACTCCTTCATGCGCAGACTTCCCTACTGCCACCGCCTGGGGAGATTCTACCCAAGCCTGAGTACAACACCAAAACCTGAACTTCAAACTTGCCCAAGTACCAGGCGGGCCCAACAAGGACCCCGTCTTTGTCCAAGTAGCCATGCCTCTGATACCCCCATCTACAGCGCCCAATGTCCCACTATTCTTTCCACCATCTCCCACTCCTCTGGTGTCCACCACTCCGGCCAAGATACCTCCTGCGGAGGTTGAGTCCCTGCGCTTGGTCATTGCAATTAGCCGCCCATACCCCATGAGTTTTTTTTTTTTTTTTTTTTTTTTTTTTTTTTTTTTTTTTTTTTTTTTTTTTTTTTTTTTTTTTACTGACCCCTCCACATCTTCACACAGCTCCCAAGCATCACGTTGAGACACTGTCACCTCCAAAGCTAACTCGCGATGAAATAATAGTAAATAAACAAGTTGGACTCCCCAAAAAGCTCTGCACTTGAACTATTTCCCTAAATATTACCTATGCAATTCTGCTTCTGCACCTTAGCTGGAAACCACTAAAGCTAACTTGCAATGAAATCATAGTAAATAAACAAGTTGGACTCCCCCAAAAGCTCTGCACTTGAACTATTTCCCTAAATATGAACTCCAACAAACCCTTGCTGGATCCTACACTCCAAAGTAACAGAAGAAAAAGAATCAAGTTATAATATGCTGCAAAAATCTCTGATAATGATGAACTCCAATAATGGTAAACTTCAATGATGATAAAATCCTCTCTCCATGAAACGTCTTCAATGATTAAAATTTCCAATGATCATAAAATCCTTCTCCCTTTAATCTGATTGTGAACTATCATAACTCCCCTGTAAAATATCTGGTATGAAAAGCTTCCTTATATTTACAGCAAATAACAAAGGAACATGAACTGCTAAAGAAAGACTCCTTTTTCCAACACCTCTTTGCAATCCGCACTGATCCTGCTCACTAATATTCCAATCCTTACCCAATACAATGATTGGTGGTAGATTTGATGATCCTTTTTCTGATAACCCCTAACATTTGAGTTGCGCTAATGCATAACTGACAAAAGATCCTCATTGATCTCCCCTAGTGTATCACTCCGAATCCTGCATGCGGCATAACTAAAGATCCCCAACAACCCGCATGCTGCCTCATTAACTTTAGCTTTCATCTCCCCACAGCGCTCCCCAATCTCACTGCATATCCAATAATTGGCCTAATCTGTACTAATTAGCTTCAATCACTTGCTTCCACATTAGTAAACCCACTGTTGAGATATGATAAATGCTTTCATGCATTCTTCAGGGATTTAGTCCCTGCATGCTTGTAGTTGGTTACTCATTCATCATATGTCCTCACAAAGTGAAATTGTCATTGACCTCTACAAGCATATCTTGACCACCAGGAAGCAAGTGTCCTTAGTATAGTTGGTAGTACACTTGCCATTCACATGAGAGACCTGGGTTCAATTCCCAGAGGACAAATTTTATTTTCACATTCTTAAAGGTTATGAGTCCAGCGCTAGCTAAGCATCCATCATGAGTGTGATCTTAGCATGTTTCCTTGCTTCCTTCACCCTTCATTCTGCACGGGGGTGTGTTGAGATATGATCAATGCTTTAATGCAGTCTTCAGGACCCCAGTCCCTGCATGCTTGTAGTTTGTTACTCATTCATCATATGTCCTCACAAAGTGACATTGTCATTGACCTCTACAAGCATATCTTGAACACCAGGAAGCAAGCATCCTTAGTATAGTTGGTAGTACACTTGCCATGCACATGAGGGACCTGGGTTCAATTCACAGAGGACACATGTTATTTTCACATTCTTACACCCACCACCGCGGAGGGAAAGTTATGTTCAACCACATAATTTCTGCAAAAGGCAAAAATTAGGCCCATTCTTGTCATTGTGCCTGCAAAAGGCGCGTGCCGCAACAATTCCAAGCCCTCAGCTAGTGTACTCCAGAATATTCAGTCCGCCAATGGGCTTTTCTGAGTCTATTGTGCTGCGGACTTCCAACCACAGCTGAGCCACTGCAAGTCAAATTTCCAGTGGTGAGCCTACTTGCCTCCGTGTCTATAAATGACCACCACACCAGTCTTTTATGTGCCTCTACTAGAGCCAGATTGAGTCCTTTATCCATCCAAGACTGATCCCCCTCCTGTTTGGTTCAAATTCCAAGATAATTAAGAGTGGGAAGTAAACTGTATTCTAGATTCCAGGTTGCTCAAAGGAAAAATTCAATAAATTATTGAATTGACTGGCTTCCAGTCCAACACATATTGCAACTTTGGGATCCAGCCCATCACCTGTGCAACTCACCTGACTTGGTTTGAGAATTTCATGCAAACTACCCTTGAGAAAATTTCCAATCTTGAATCAGTCCTATCCAATCTCACTCCATTCATGATTCCATTCTATTCCATGGAATCCAATCCCTATGAATCTCCTATTCCTTCACATACTACTTCTTCCTGTTTTTAAATCAATCTTTCTCACTTTCATCCAAATTTCTTATTCATTTGCATTAATTTTCTTTCTTTCCTTATTTTAAACATTTTGGTTCTCAAAATAATAATAATAATAATAATAATAATAATAATAATAATAATAATAATAATAATAATAATAATAATAATAATAATAATAATAATAATAATAATAATAATAATAATAATAATAATAATAATAATAATAATAATAATAATAATAATAATAATAATAATAATAATAATAATAATAATAATAATAATAATAATAATAATAATAATAATAATAATAATAATAATAATAATAATAATAATAATAATAATAATAATAATAATAATAATAATAATAATAATAATAATAATAATAATAATAATAATAATAATAATAATAATAATAATAATAATAATAATAATAATAATAATAATAATAATAATAATAATAATAATAATAATAATAATAATAATAATAATAATAATAATAATAATAATAATAATAATAATAATAATAATAATAATAATAATAATAATAATAATAATAATAATAATAATAATAATAATAATAATAATAATAATAATAATAATAATAATAATAATAATAATAATAATAATAATAATAATAATAATAATAATAATAATAAAAATTTGGGAAAACACAAGAACTTGTGGAACCAAATGTTTTTCAAATATCTCTTTGAAATTTTCAGCCCAAGCCCTCTGCAGCCAGGCATTCCATCCACCCTCATCCAAGAGTTCTTTCAAGTTCTCTTCCTAAAAAATTGCACCAAACCCTCTCCAACATTGCAAGTCAATTTCCTTGCTCATTTTTGACCGGCGGCACAACTTTCACTTGGTTTCTCTTGCCTTGGCCTTCCTGCCTATTCCCTTACATCCCATCTACCTTCACTTCAATCCTCTCCTCCTGTCCCTTTTGATTCCTTCCTTCTGTTCCAATTCCTCCATCCCTTTTGTTTCCTCCCTCTTTTCCTGTTTCTGTTGAGGATGTAATCCCTGTAGAGGGGAATAAATGTGAAAATATTTCTTTTACCAATCCTACTCTATTACTAAAGGGAAGAGGAGAAAATTTGGATCATGATGAAAAAAAGAATGATCTAAATATTTTTAACAACATTGAAGTTATTAAGGATTCAATTCCTGGGAAAAACAACACAGGAATTTCACAGAGACTCAGTCTCAGTCCGGTGAATCAAGCAGAGAAGCAGGATTATTTCTTCAATGAAGAAAAACAAAGGAAAAGAATAGAACAAATGTACCTATGGATTAAGAATGAAATGTATCAAGTAAATATTGATAAACCATATCAAGAAGTAAAAAGCCAAATGACAGTAGGAAACCCAATTTCTTCAGGTTCACCCCTATTCTGTTTGTAACAAAAAGGAAAATTAAGGTAAATTACAAGTGGGCTTGTAATAAAAAGCACCACCCAATAATTTCTGTTGAGAATTTTAGGTTCATTTCAGAATGGTGGAACTTTCCCAGAAAAAAAATCTCCACACAAACAAAATTCCACAACTCAAGAAGGAGTTCATTCACACTCTCTCCTTTCTTTGTAAATAGTTACTTTTTGTATTTTATCTAGCATCATGCTATATGTAAAATAGCATCAGCGCCAGCTGTACCCAATGGTGAAGATGGAGTCTCATCAGGATTTGAAGAGTCCACTCCACAATAATTGACTTGTATCTAGACCAATTGACATTTTTATTTACACACACACACTTGTTATCTTATCAACCAATATCATGAATTTTTTTAACCACCCTACCAACTTTATTGCTAATGGTAAGAGTTTCATTTTCTCCTTCCCTTACTACCGGTTCTCCCCTTGCCTCCTTGGTAGTCACTAAAACCTACTCCTCACCTTTCACCTTGCTTCGCGCCTCAGAGTTCATTTGATTTGCTTGAAACTCAGTTGAAAGCCCAAAATACTGTGGTGATGGTGGTGGTGGTGACCTTATTGAAAAATATTTATATTATATTAGTTTCATTTCCCCCTTAGTCAGTATCTAAGCCAAACTTACCTGGGTTCCAGATTCCCAATAATTCAATCTCCGGAATTGGTGGTATATGCTCATTTAGTCAAGGATCAGACCTTTGAATTTGTAATTTGCTTATGGTGGCCAATGGGGTATTGACCAATTTCTTTCTATTTAACTGCAAAGTACAGGCCACTTTTTGAAAAAAGCACTGCTTGCACTTGCCTTGGAGACCCCGCGCAGCAGTACTAGGGAAACATCTTTCATTTTGACAAATGCAGTTTTTTCAAAAACAACATGATGATACAGATTTTGTTTAAAGCAATGAAGTATAGTAATGATTTTGGGTATAAAGTAGGTAAAAAAGCTTTGGAATTGATGCAAAAATAATCTGAACGCTTGCCAGAGCTTGTGGCTTTATACCTGGGCAAATTTCATGCTTCAAGGTTAAGAGTTATTGTCTTCCTAACTTCAACATATCCTTTTCCTAAGTACCATCTACCTCAGTCCATAAGTGTGACAGAAATAAATTGCAACATCAATTGTGGCTTCTGCTTACAAACATCTGGCTTGAATAACAACCTTCCATTCTTGGAAACTGACTCAGTAGATGCTTGCAAATCTTGCAGTGAAATGTATAAAAGTCAAAATTCCATCCAAGCTTTTCTCTTCTACCCTGGATATCATCAGGCCTTGGACTTCCATTCTTGATCACAAACTCACAATATTTTGCACCCATGCCAAGGAAGCCACACCAAATGTATAGTTTGAAAATAGAAAAGTTTCTTACCCTGCATAAACTACATATTGGCATTCACATTTTCTTCACATTCAATTCTTTTCTGTCTCATCCATAACACCAATTCTACGCTCAGATTCTAATGTCTTGCACCTCTTCTACAACCTTAGAAACGTTTGTACTGTTATTTGATTTCCTGTTCTGTTCATTTCATTCATTGCCTCATTGCCTCTTGACTGTAGCTGGCCATCCATTAGGTTGTATCTAGTCACCTTTGGATTACCTTCTAAAGGCTGTTTTGCCTTCCTGAACATTGTCTCCTAAGTTAGTTAATTTTATATGTTCTTGGATTTGCTAAATGCAGTCATCACATCTGGATTGGCTTAATTTTTATTCCATTGAAACACCTCCCTTTCCTCCCTTTTTGTTGAGTTTCCAAATAATAAGTTTGCAATTTTCAGTTAGCCTTGCTAACTTGAATTTTATCTTGCACTCAGCCTCTCCCTTTGCTCTCACAATCATCTATGATATCCCTATTGTATTCAGGGTGATTGTGTGACAGCATGATCAAGATCAGTATGGCTGGAAAAAGGGATGAATGAGTTGTATAAAACACAAAATAATGCAACCAAATGAATTCTTCTTCAACCAGAAAGGCTATTGCTTGGTGATAAGGGATAGGGCCACAGGGGATGGATCAGAAATTCAAGTTTGGAGGCTCAAGGATCAGGGGAAATCATGGATATACCCTAAAAAACAATGATAATATTGCTTGGATCAAGGGGGGTTAGATGAAATCACTCCCCATGAATTTATTGATCAATTGATACTCTGGATGATGGATGAAAAAAGACTGGGGAGAGCTCCTCCTTTTATGCGTGAGATAGCCTGTAGACTATTTAAAAGAGGATGATACAAATGAGTGCATCATTTTTTTTCTTAGAAAAAAGGATAAAAAGTCAATGAGGGTTGCGCAGGAATGGAATTAATGTGAAAGGGAAAAAAAAAGAACAGATGGGAAGAAAAGCGCAGAAAACAAGATGAGCTAGTGCAAAATGAAGAACCATGCAAGCCGTGGACTTCAAACCTTGCAGACAAAAGAAAACCATTGAAGAGCCATGCTGACAACGGTGAGAGGGAAAGCCAAAGGGGGAGAGGAGAAGGAGCCAGAGTAGGAAGGATCTTGAGAGGAGGCAAAAATCAGACAGCCAAGGACTATTGGTAGTGCAAAGCTTTGATTGAGCAAGGAAGGCAAGAAGCAAAATTGTGGTTGCTAGAGAGGATATGGAAAATTATGAATACAGGAGGGATCTTGGTTATGAAGAGATTTGGATAGGAAGAGTAGGATCAAGATCCATCAACCCAAGCCATAGTTGGTGAAATGATGGGTGATGGATCAAGAATTGATGGAATTGAGAGATTAAATTATAGGTCCAGATCTTTGGTTCTTGAGAAAAGATTCAAGGGTAGGCTGCCATGATTGAGGATGGTATGATCAATGGTTGGTAGGATTGAATGACCTCCAATGTTGATGTTGATATGGTCAGTAGGGGCTCTTCAGAATGTCAGTGGAGTGATGATGATCAAATCAAAGATGTTCATCATCATCTTCAGTTCCTTGGTTTCTTACCAATTTTACAATGATTATCATCCAAAATAGGATTAAGATGAGGATGAGGATGAGAAGGAAGATGGCATGCTTTTTAACACTAAAAACAGTGTTAAGCAGCAGGCAGTTCTGTGGAGGGGTAATTTTCTTTTTAGGCTGCCCTCCTGAGTGTAACAAAAATATTTAAATGTAACTGGAGTCAAGGTCCAGAACCCTATGAATGAGGAATCAATTGAAGGAATGAGTTTGAGAGTATATGGTAGCAATGGAACAAAACTAGCTGAGGCAAGATGGTACAGAACAAAATAAGTTAAATTTTTCTCAGAGTTCAATAGAAAAAGGCAGTTTTCAGGCAAAAACCCCACAAACTAATACCTCTGGTTGTCAGGAGAAGATTATGAAAGAGAAACTCAACCCAAAACAACCTCCAGGTTCTCATTGAACCTGCCCAACTCTCTGCAATCAAGCGCTTGAAGGGTACCAGATAAGTTTTGGTGGCTGTACAAAACAAACCAATTTGCTTTATGAAGCTCTAGAAGCAAAGCAATGACAGACTTAAACAAGAAAAACCCAACACTTCTCAACAGAATCCAGTGTAGTGTGGCAAAAATTACCTTCAAGGAAATAAAGGGAGAATTAACAATTGAGGTTTCATGCCAGCTTGCTACTATATACAGAGCAACCTGTCAAAGGAACAGAAATATAAAATAAAAACAATTAAATAATAATATTAAATTTAACTTAAGAAGGAGCCCAAAATAAATAAATATTATTTCAGAAACGGATCCCCCACCCAAGACTAGGTGGGTCACTCACTAACCCCACCCTTGAAATAAAACTCCTCATATTTTTAATAATTAAAGAAACAAA
The DNA here is from genome assembly GCA_025617555.3 of Puccinia polysora. NCBI lineage: Eukaryota > Fungi > Basidiomycota > Pucciniomycetes > Pucciniales > Pucciniaceae > Puccinia > Puccinia polysora. The sequence continues at coordinate 34,775,307 of CM062623.1, read as the reverse complement.
AGACCAAGATACCACAGCATCACTATGGGACTTTTTGGCCAACTTGATATTTCACACAAATTGTCACCTACAGGTTTCCCACATAAAATTCAGTCAGAATTGAGTTGTTGTGTATATTTTAGGAGTTACATGCGGAAATGTGTTCTGTCACCATTCTTGCGCGTAGTCCCGCATCCTTACAGAACCCTTACATGTGAAAACTTGGATTGGAAACCAAGACCAAACTGTAATTTCAATGAGGATACAATGGAATAAGGATGATTTTGAACAAACAACATGGAATGAAAATGAGAAAGAGTGCAACCAACAAAGGACAAGCTGGCTGGGGAGCACAAGTCTTATGTAGACAGATTGAGAGAGATGAGACTTGATGAGAGACAGCCAGGCAAGAGATAGCAGGTCCAGTTCAGGGTGAATAGGTTAAGGGAGGAACTAAGAAGATGAAAGTAATTTCCTTCACTGATTGACAAGTTGTCAGATGGATGTCTCACAGTGATTAAAACGGCTGCTTGTCTTGCAAGAGTGATGAGTTGAATAAGGATGAGCTTGAGGATTGAATAGGCCAAAGGCTTTATCTTGAGGGATTGATTGGTTTGATAGATTAATCACAATTGATCAATAGGATGGGGCGATTGATCTTGATTGGTGGAATTGATTGGAAATTTAACATTCACTGAGGTTTGATTGTCTTGTTGGAGATCTCTAGCGGTCTTTTCAGTGTATGCTGGGAGGCCGCGCGGATTGCTAGTGCGTGGGAATTGTGTGCGGAGTTGAAGGTAGGTGTGGAGCGCAATAAGACAGAGGGCGCTTTTAGAAATAATGTGGGTGAAAAAGATAAAGGAAAGGAAAAGGCACATGGACATGAAGAACACAGAAACATAAGAATACAAAAACATGAATGGGAGTTTGAATAAATGATTGAAGGAAGTGAGAGATTGGTGAGGTCAGAAAATCAATGTTAGAACATCAACATTACATACCATTGAAATCAAACTCCCGCTTAATGAAGTCCCGCGCAAAGCCAATTCTGCCATGCACGCAGCTGATCCTACCCCGCTTGCATTGGAATGGACTGATCCCCACGTCAGGATCAGTCGTGACCAATCTGGAAAACAGGTACTGCTCATGAGAGCTACAACCTAGGCAGGATTATCTGGTATATTTGATAAAGTTAAATATGCATTAATAATAGCCTAAAAACTTTAAAACTTAAACAAAATTAATAAAAAACTAATTTTAAAGTATTTTTAAAAATGAATCAAATATTGAGGATTACCACCTAAACCCCTGATCCTGATCTTTGAAGACCACAAAACACTACAAGAAGTGGCTGTAAAAATTATTAAAAATTACCTATGTGATCAACAGATGATGGAAAATTAATAAAAATCCACATCTGTCTACTTTACAACAATCTAATCAATACAAATAGAGGATAAGTGTAGAATGATCAAATTAAGCCATTAACAGATTAAAAGATCCTGTGGGTAAAATAGTGCATAAAACAAGAAGATCTGAGGACATCTGATTGACAGCACCAAGTGGAAGTGCTCAACCGCCCTGACTGACTTTCTAGCCTCAGCCCATGAAAAGAACTCTCTCTATGTGCCCTGAGAAGCTCATAATCACCACAAAAGGTATTTATACAGACCTCTTTGGATCTATTTTTCCCCATCAGTTTTACAAGGAATTATTATTATCAATCAGACACACTGTAATTGTTATTCATGTGCTTATAAAGAGATAATCAAGTGATTTATGACATAGTCTGTAGTAGTATTATTTACTTCTCAAAAACAACCAAACCCATTGAAGTTAGTCAAGCAAATTCACCCCATCTGCTCTGAAGCCCTTCCTATCTTTGCAGTATTTTTGTGGGGAAGTGATCTGAGTAAGTTTTTCCCTTCCTGCCTTGGCCATTGTGCTGTTTTTCCCGGCCATATCAGTGGATAAGTCCTTATAAGGCACCCACCATTTATTCCAAGGTTCTGAAACTGCCTATGGAGGCCCCTTGAAGAGAGGTTGTCTTTCTATAAAAATCCCCAGTATTATTATACTGTGACCCCTCTTTTTATAAAAAATTGAAAACCATTTTAACCAAACAAATGAAACCTTGAACCAGCTCTTAACATATCTATTATTTGAGATTTTTTAAGTGTTTATCATTGGAATACTATTATTATTATTATTCCTGTATTTTATATCACTCTCCGTAGCTAAAGGACTTCAAGGTTCCTGTTATAAGAAAGCTGAAATTTCCAGCTTGAAGAAACCTCTCAGTCAAACTTGCCTGGTTCCAGAATGATAATCAAAGAATGATCAAGACCAGTAGGTTCAAAAAAGGGATCAAAGAATGGTTTAAGACACTCAAGAATTCAATCAAATCAATTCCTCTTCAACCAGAAAGGCTATTGGTTGGTGATGAAGGACAAGGCCACAGAGGGACTGATCAAAATTTGAGTATGGCAGCTCAAAGATCAAGGCCCAATAAAAAAATATACCCAGGATAAGGATGATAATTTGCTTAGATCAAAGGGGCAAGGCCCCATGGATTTATTGATTGATCCCAGTGATGAAAGATTAATGATGATTGGCAAAAGTCAGGGGGAGAACCACTACCTTTATGGGAAAGAGGCCCTGTAGAATAATTCCAAGAGATAACTAAAAATGAAAGCATATTTTCTTTTTTGATTCTGGAAGAAACAATATATAAAAAAAATTCAAAACATTTACCCTTTAAATGGGCTTTCCCAGATTGTTCACCACATCTCTCCTCAACTTACAGACTGTAACTAGTATGCATCATGATTTTGAAGATATTTTTAAAAAAAAAGGAGGAATACAAAAAAAAATTGAAACAGAAAAATGGCCATTTTTTGACCTTGAGAGTGATCAATGAGTTGAAAAAGATCTTGATCCATGAGAAAGAGCCCTGAAAGTGGCAGAGATAAAACAAAGAAGGCGTCCCATGTGCCCACATATGTGGCATACAGTAGAGTTTCACAAAAAAACACAGAAAATGACCCTGGTGGTTCCCAATTGGGAGGACTTACTTCTGAGTTGAATTTCCTCCACAAAAATGAAAATTCTTGACTTGATCAGCAGAGAAAACTGCGGAAAACTGAGTACCATCAAGCTCTTCCAAAACATAAGATCCACCTCTGAATGACAAACCACCCAATTAGGACTATTCCAGCAGTTTGAGAAAAGTTTTCCCACTGGGTTTTCAAAGATTGATTATAGCCTAAAACTAGATAACCCTGAATTAACGGATGCCTGATTTGATTTAAGTGGTTATCTTCCCAATACTGAGCCAATTTTTCTCTTGATTTCATCATTTTCTGATAGGCTTCATCACAAACATCATCACTTTGCTCCAGTTGCTTATATCTGGAAACTAATAGATCAGTGGTTGAATACACCTTTTCCCAAGATATACCAAAGAATGATTACATTTTTAAATCCAAAGGAAGAACTGTTCTTTGACCAAAGATGATTTCATAAGGTGAGTAGCCAGTGGTTGGTTTGGTCGAGATTTGATCAGCCATGAGAACAAGAGAAAGGAATTTGCTACAATTCTTGCCACTTTCACCGGCCAGTTCCAACAGTGCAGCCTGCAAAGGAGCATGGCCTTGTTCCACCAGGGCTTGGCATTCAGGATAATGAGGGGTAGTAACTATAAGTTTTCCAGGAAGAAATTGAATCATTTCAGAAAGTTTTCCACCAAATTCAGAGCCACCATCAGTAGAGTAAGATGGAGCAAAGCCATAACACATTTTCAAAGTCCCATAGAGGAAAGCTGCCACTGATTAAGAGGTAAGATTATTAAGAAATTTGGCTTCAAACCATCCAGAAAAATTATCCCTAGCCACAATGAGGTATTTAGCACCACCTTTATTAAGATAAAACACATCCATAGAAATCCTTCCAAATCCAGTGCACTCTCCAGCAGGGTAACAAATTGCAGCTGGGTGCCTAAGATCAAATCTTTGACCAACTCAACAACTTTCGAAACATTTGGAAATGGATTTCTTCAGAGATGGCCACCAGAATTGTCCAGATAATCATTGATAAGTTTTGGTTTCCCCACAATGACCAAGACCTTCATGGATAATTTCAAGGATAAAATCTTGTTTAGAAGGGATAGTAAAAACAATAATAAAATAAGTATTTCCTCTTTTCATAAGCCTAGAGCCTTGTAAAAAGAAATTAAACTAATTTCTTTTGAGAGATCCAAAATTCATTAGCCGAGAGATCAAGAGGTTTTCAAAGAGTTAAAAGTTACTTCTCTGATTTAATCCAGAACCCTTGTTGAAAACCCAAATAATCTTGAGAGGAGAAGGAGAAGACAGGTTGTATTAAAGGTTCTTCTTCATCAAAATCCACTCCAAAATCAGATTTATTGTCTCCTAGAGGAAGTCTGGATAAACCATCAGGAATGGTGAAAGATTTTTCAGGCCTGTGAGAAATATAAAAATATAAAAACTGGATAAAGGCCACCCAAAAAGTCATAGGAGCATTGGGGAGGCTGGGAGCATTTATCATTTCAAAAATGGATCAAGCATTGACTTGTAATTCAAAATTTTGACCCCAGAGGACTGTTTGGATTTTCTTCAACCTTTGAGCCACACAACAGAGTTCCAGTTTTGGTTGAGATTATCCAGATTCTAAATAAGAAAAAAACAAAGATTCATAGAGACCAAGGAGGTTCCAACCATATTCATCTTCCTGAGGAAGAACAGAACCAACAGATTGATAACTAGAATTGACAGAAAGCTGGACCTTTTCAGCTCTAGTTCCATAATAGATCTTTTTCAAAACTATTTCTTTACCAAAAATCATTTTGAGTAACTGAAAAAAATGTTCAAACCCTTGTTTAAAAATCCATTCAGTATCTTTCCTGGTTAGACGAGCAAGGGTGCACAGATTTTGGAGAAAGATTGGATAAAGATTTGAAAATAAGTAATAGAACCTACAAAGCATCTAACTTCAGTAGGATTAATTGGAGTAGGCCAAGATATGATCTTTTTGAATTTGGCTGGTGACATTCTTCTTCCTTCCTTGTAGACCACGTGACCAACCATTTCTAGTGCAGGGAAACAAGCAGCCAATTTGAATCCAGACACAGTAAGGCCAGACTCCATGATTCAAAAAAGAATCCTTTCCAACTTAGTAGAATATTCCCAGATTAATCAAGAAATTCCTGAATGCCAAGTTAAAGGTTCCTTATCATAATCAGAAACTCAACCTTTAATCCTTCCATTTTCAATAAATATACAAGCATGACAAGGGATTTAATCCCAAAGGATCCACATCATCTGAGCCTGATAGAATGCAACCAATTTAGTGGCACCTTGATGCAATTGAGTAATTTGGAATCAACCAAGAGGAGTATTGAAAGTAGTGAGAGGGCAAGAGATAGGATGGAGGGATTATTTTTGATAACCACTCATGATGTTCCTTAGGCCATAGCAAGCCCTCCCAGAAAAATATTCACCAAATTTTTCAATGGCAGGCGGAATACTAGAGTCTTTAATAGTAACTTTATTAAGAGGTTGGAGATCATGGACTATTCTAATTTTACCATTACTCTTGAGAACACATAAGACAGGTCTGGAATAACTAGAAGTTGAATTTTTATATAGACCAGTATAAACTCATTTGCGGACCAACTTGATAAATTAATCAAATTTAGAAGCAGGGATTGGAATCTTTTCTTTTGCCAAGCATCATGTTCAAATACAGGGATGATATAGGGAAGACAATAGGATTCTTAAAAGAGACCTCTCTCTTTTTCACAGAAAGAAATTGATTTTTACCTTACAGATAGGACATTTTTGATCAAGTTTAACTCATTAGGAAGAAGCCATCCATCTGGAACAAAGTTGACTGCTTTCAGAAAATAAAAAATGAACCTTCCATGAGTCACATAAAGACCGGTAAGATACCAAGATAGACTAAATTGAGGATCACAATTCAAGGTAGGAGGCATAAGAGGAGGATTGAGGTTGAGAGGCATAGGCTGGTTGACGGCTTGGAACTTTTTTGCAACTGGCTTACACTTGGTAGCAAAAGAGAGAAGTTCTTGTTTTGTCCAAGAGTTGACCAGTGAAACTAGATTAAAAAAACTGAGACCAAGTTCCAACATTTTTCACATCCAATGTTCTGCAAGATCCTTCAAGGGTTCCTTGTCCATAAAGGGATAACCAGGCAATAATATGTTGCTCACATGTGTGGCACTTGGTATTATTTCAAAAAAAATAGTATGATTGCCCTGGCGGTGCACAATTGGGACAACTTACTTCTACCCCATATTGCCTCCACTGAAGCCCATGTTCCCCCATACCAAAAAATTCAAGAATAGATCGAGATAAGGGTCCAGTATATACTCATCGCAGAGATTCAAAAAATAAATGAGAGGAGAATGATCAGACCTCAGATTACAAGGAAAGGAAGACATAACAGATCCAGAGAGAGAAGAAATAATTTTGGAATTCTCTATTTCAACATGTTTTTGCTTTTTAATTCTTTCCAGATCAGAAGGAAATGATGAGAAAAAAGAGAAATAATCACCAGGGATGGGAGGTGATCCTTTGTCTGAATTCCAAGGCTTCAAAGAAAAACAGCCTTCAGTAGGATCAGCTATTCCCATAAAAAATGAGAGGAATTTCAATTATCCTTCTACTTCCCCTTTAAGATGATCTGGAAGGATGACCAGGGAAATCTCTTTCCCAACAACCATAATCCAAATAACAGAGGGGAACTTCAATTTTTCTACCATCAGAATCAGGGAGGAGAATTTTTTCCAAAACTTGATCAGGAAACATCAGAGTAGCACCAAAATCCATTAAGAAGGGTTGAGCCAAGGTCATAGGGCCTTCCAAACAAGTGATCCAACAATATTTTGACCAATTTTAACTTTTAAATCTTCAACAATACCCAATAATTCACAAGATTGATTCCATACCCCATAAACTGCATCATTAAAGCTGACCCCACAACTGAGTTTGAGTATTCAGGCCATAGAATCCAATATTAAGTTGAGCTGAGATCCAGAATCCAAAAAAAGAAGAAACAGTTTTAGCTGAATCACCAAGATAACAGGGGAGAAAACCAACATCACAGGAGTAAAGGTTGGACTCTGAGGAGGGATTTGTTCCACTAGAGTCCTTCATCAAAGTGCTGGAGAAGATCTTCAATTTTTCAGGACCAATCTACGCATGTTGACAAGAGACCCATTTCTTCATTCCTTCAGCAACAGATAGCAAAATTTACAGGAGTTCAGCCACAAATAGATCAAGAATTTGGAGATATGAAATTTTCTTCAATACCCCTTCCACAGCATTGGGGTGGTCCCTTGAAATTCCCCTTCAAAACCAAAATTTGGACTGTTTGGAGGAAGGATGTTCAGGTAAAGCAGAAACTAGGATGGGATCAGAAGTTTGAGAAAATTTATACGAAGGAGTAGGATAAGAGTGATCTTGGAATATATCCATGAGTGGTTCCTTTTCCACCTCAATTTCTTCTACATCAGAGGAAAGAGGCTCAGGTTAGGATTGAATTTTAGCTGGATTTCAAATAATTGAAGTTGGAAGGGAAGGATCCTTATGAGTTTTGAGTTGCTCATTTTTTTTCCTAGCTGGATCATATTTATAAGACCCAGCATGACTGAAGGAGGAGATTGCTGGAGGATACCAAGGTTGAAGAGTACCACAGGAAGATTGAAAATACAAACAAGCCAAGGATTCCATCAAAGGAGCTGGTGGCTGATAATAGGCTACCACAGATTGGATGGATAGGATGGGATTAATATAAAGGGATCAGAGCACCATTAGAAAGAAAGAAATTGTCCCCCTTCTGCTCCATCAACTTTTTCTATTTATCCTTCTGGATTTCAAGGAATTAAATGGTTCCATGGTGTTCCATATTGCAGTAATAGAAGACCAGAGGGGATTTGAGAACAGAGTTAGAAGTTTTGGGAGTAGCAACCACTGCCAAAAAAAACTTGGTCAAATGCGTGCAGTTAACATGCAGTTACTCCTGCCATGCTAAACTTCAAGCTCATGTTATACTCCTGTTTTTTGAGTGGTACACTGGGTATTATGTGTTGAGATTAATCTGAGAATGCCTTTCTTCACAGATCAAGGGAGTTCTGCTCTACATGATTGAGGGGTTGAGCCAACTGACATAACTCAAACTCCACTATACCAGTCACCCATTGAGCTCAAAGAACATATCTCAGCCAATGATGTATCACCACTCCTGATTCTTACTGAATCAGGCTGACTCACAAACTCAGCTGCCTAGATCCCCCACAAAAGGTCTATGTGTGCCTCAATCTGTGGTTAGGACATACTATCCTCTTTAAATCCAATGCTTTCATAATAAACCTTATCTTCATCTCTTGACAGGGTCAAAACGCACAAATGTTGTTTGAAAAGTTAATTTGTTCAAACCAAACTGTTTAATTTTCACTGACACCCACACCCTGCTTGGAATCATCTGGCTCCATCATGGTAATGTTTTTTTGATCCTTTCTGATCAAAAATGAATCTCCTTTTGATCTTGGCAATCCATTCATACACGTTATAAACTAATCTCTGCATCACTCCAGAGTTTCTGCTCCAGTACTTCCTTGGATTGTTCTAGCATCTCTCTGAGTGATTCTGACTTGCTCAAGGGCTGGACTAGTCTGGATTGGTTTTTTAAGAAGCCTCTATTACCACGTTCTGAACCCTTGCCACAGAATCAGAACCAACTACTTGAGACCCGCTGGGTAGTTTTAAATGCCTAGTCCCTTGCCTTATTTCATCAACCCATCAGGTTTTACCTATTTCCCATGCAATCCTGGAGCTCATCCAATTCAATAAACTCCCAGAAAGTTTTTCAACAACAAGTCATTGATGAAAAGAAAAATTGTGGCCTTCCGGACGTCTGAATTAAGCCCATCCTGGGGCCAGGTCAGGTCATCTCATCTCCAATCACTGATTAAACTATTGAATTTCAACCAGCCTTTGTGGGAGCAGGAAATCAGTGATGAAACCTGGTCTTTACACCCAGATCAATCTAAGTTTGGGCGCTTGGGTTTGTCGAAAACCTTGCCAATGGGAAGGTTTTAACCCTGGAATATTGGTTCCTAACATCAATCATCACCCTTGGCTTCCTTGGTGATGAATGGTTTTACTTGGAACACACATCCCAACCCTCCTCTCAATCTCACGCATCACCCCAGACCATGAGTTTGCAGCTCTCTGGTACCTCAGTCAACAACTTGCTGATTGGCCCCAAGCCAGTGGTGATCATCAGGCCTGGGCCCTTCAGCAAACGTTGAGAGGTAACATTATTCTCTTCATCCTCCTCTTGTTCCTCCTCCTTATCCTTCTCCTCCGGCCCAAGGCTCCAAGGAAATTGCCCACCACCACCGAGCCCACTCTTTTTGAACGTGCTGAAAGAAAGACTTGACTGCGGAGGAGTTTGAGCCTATCAAATCTGAATAGGCAACTTGTCAGCCATGAGACAGTTAGACTTGTCCAAATGTCTGGAAACTCATATGTCCCGCTGGTATAGTGGCTAAGTACTAGGCTCACTTCCCAGTATCTGATACCAAGGTCACTGGTTCAACCCACCATGGAGACAATAATGAAAATGTTGAGTAGTTTTGTAATTATATATTAAATCTTAATAATATTATATAATGTTGTATAAGTATGTTTTTATGAGTATGGATTATGGAATTAAAACCTTGATAATTTATATTATCAAGAAGGGGAACCAATATAACTTTAAATTAAGTTATGAGGACTCAGATGCGTCCCAATTATTGATATAGAAGTTCCCAAAGTGTTTCCTCTCTTTGGGAAGCAGTTACAGTAATCATATTAACCCATACTCTTTATACTGTATAAATTAATTACATATTATCCCTTTTGGGATACATTAATACATTAATATACTAATCTGGGCCTTGAGTGCGTCCACTCAGAAGGCTCAGGGTTTAGTTGGGAGCCATGGTAATCATATTAACCCATACTCTCTACTCTGTACAATTAAATTGCATAATTTTTACCTTATCCCTCCTTGGGATGTAATTATAAGTAATACTCCCTCTGTACACTTAATACACCTTACTGAGCCTTGAGAGCGTTCAATCATAGGCTTTAGAACTTAATTGTAAGCTATGAACCTTCTAGTAGCACTTCCAAGAGTATATACCCCTTGTAGGTATAGTATAATTATAAATTAATTACTTATTTAATACAATCCCCTTTTGGATGTAATAATGCTTTAATATACTTCACTGAGCCTTGAGTGCTTCCACTCAGAGGGCTCAGAGCTCATCTTGAGGCTGTAAACCTTTTAATAAACATTGCAAAGAGTATACATACTCTATGTGTATAGTATGAGTTAAGATACTTACAATTAAAATTAAACTATTTGCCAAGGTATTAAGCTACATTAAATAAATATAAATAATCATTATGATGGATTCTAAGGCTTCTATACCGTCCATCTGAAAGGTGTATAAGTCCTAAGACCCAGTAAGTAACCTTTTAGTAAGTAAAATGAAAACTTTACCTTGAAAATCCTTCCCAATGGGTACTAGTTCTCCATTACCCATTGGGAATGATGTAATGATGTCTTGGGCCTTTGAGGACGAAACCAAGGAGAGCCTGAAACTCCCCTGGTGATTACTAGAGTCCCCTGAGGGCTCCTGTTACCTTAAAAGAGCAGGGTCTTTACCCTATAGCCCTTTCATCATCCATTATATATTATTATTTGACCAAGAATACAAGCAAGAGTTAACAAGCCCATTAACCTTAATCTCAAGAAGAAGGTTGACTGGGGCTAAAAACTTTGGTATTAAATTCAATCAAAAAGCCTATTTGGCAACACCGATTTCGAAGTGAAAGGTCTCACTTGGATAAGTAAACCCTGTGTGTTACTCTTTAAAGGGTGTGAGCTTATTTATAAGCAAAGCTCCTTTTGGTCTTACTCCTTTAAGACTAAGGCCCCTTACCTTTTATAAAGGTTTCAGGTGTGGCTATTTACTCATAATACCTTGGTATTATTCGAGTTTGTAAACTTTTAAAGTTGCTGTTTGCAATATATAAGTCAAAAACTAATTTAAATATTGGGTTGTCTTTATTCTTTTGCAGGTTTAACCACAGCTAGGTATAGCAATAGAGGTTAAATACCTGACACAACTAGTTCACTTGGAATTGGTCTGTGCTGGGTTCCACCATCCTCTTGCTTGTAGTAGCTCCAAACTCTCCCAATTGAGAACAGTGACGGCAAATTCCAACTCATTGAGGAAAAGTGCAGGTACCATGACTTGTACTTATTTGCGTATCAATTCATCTTCTGGATTGCTCCGGATAAGATTGGATAACTATGAAAAAAAGTGCAACAAAAATTTAAAAGACAAGAAATAGGTTGGCATCACAAATCAAGGATGAGGACAATTCATCATGATGACAGATCAGTTTCAGAAAAAAAAAGAAAATTTATAAAAAATTTGAGATTAATTCAAGAGGTTGATAGTGAAAAAAATAAAAGACATCAAAGGAGGGGGTGTAGAAGTCAGATTAAAAGGATGATAAGAATGACCAAACGTTACAAATAAATTAAGGGAAAAAGTTTAAATGAAATGAAAATCATAATATGTTCTTCACGGGCCTTACTCTTTTCTTTCATGTACAAAAAAAATAAAAATAGGTAAAAACATACAACATTCAAGCAACACAAAAGAAAAATCAAGATATAAGACAAGCATTCAAAAAGAATTACTTGAGGTAAGATTGTTTCTTCAAACTGAATGACAAAAACAATTTGGAAGGTAAAGGTTAGAAGACAGAGAGGATTACCATCACCTGAGTCAACACAAAATCATCATACGTCTTGATCAAGACAGATCACAGGTGATTGGTGTTGATTTCAATTGATATCAATGAGATTGGGACTGGGTGGATGATTTGAGTTGGAAATTGATGAGTTCAGGAACACCTTGGCTGTGGATTTTGACAGTCAGTTGTGTGCTGCTTTGTTGGGGATGATAGTGATGGTGACAATGGACAAACAGTAGTAGTGATGGGTGTAGTAACAGCAGGGGGAGGAGGAGGACAATGGCCGTAAAGGATTCAATTCAAGATCTCTTCCCTTGTCTTTGGATTTATTGAGCAGGGTTTGCCCAACATCCTCTTCAACTTCTTGTGTGGGGTATCATCCACCTTTTTTTCCCCGGGTTGTGGTAGGCTCAATTGTGGGGGCCTGAAAATCTCTGGTCTTTCAAATGTCCTCTGGGGGAAAAGAAATTATGCATTTTGATCCATCAACTCTCCTGCCATGGGTTGTCAAAATTTGTTTTGGAAAGTGGGCTTACCAACTATGATATGGAAACAAAGTTTAACCACCAATCATCTGGTTTAGATTTGCGAGGGCATTTGAGAGGTAAGCGCTTTGAATCCAATGTTATCAAAAGTTTCGAATTCCCAGGTACGTCAAATTGTGCATGAGCCGTTGGGATCAATTGGTGTTGTGTTTTATTGTCAACCTTGAAATCAAGAATTGGGGGGATTGATTGAGTTGCAAGGGGGTCCTTTGCTTTACCCTTCTTTGATTTTTTGAGAGATAAGGGGTCAGAAGCTGCAAACAGAGTTACTTGAGAATCTTGTTTGCTCAAATATGGATGGTTGATGGGATGATGGGAATGGGTATGGGGACATGGGTGATTAGAGAGGGGTATGATATCAAGAGGGGGATGAAGATAAGGTGATTGGTTAAGGATGGAGGGAGGGATGGGATGGAAGGTTGGGGGAAGTATTGGATTGAGGAAGGGTTTTTGGGGTGGAGGGGAGTGGGGTTTAATTGAAGAGGGGGATGGTGGAAGTTGAGGAAGACTCAAGGTTGATGGGACAACTCCCTTTTGATAGGAATGTTTATTGATGATGAGTGGCCGTACGTTGAATGCTTGCACAGGTCTCCTGAGTATGCAAATATTAACAATTCCAAGTTCTTCTTGAGGGGCTGGGTGCGTGGAGCAAGAATCAATGCCTGACAGGAGCTTGCTGAATGACAACTTGGGGAAGTTGAGCCAGTTAGTTTGGCAGTGAACACAAGAGTTATTTTGATCAATTTTGTTCTCAAAAGCTTGGAGTAGCTTAGTGATCTCACTGATAGTGGTTTTTTTTCTTGTTGGAATGAGGATTAGGTTTTGGCCTGCAATTTGCCTCCATCTTATTCATGATCTTGTTAGATTCTTTGAAAGAAGGAGCATGGACTGGTTCAGTGGTTCTAGGTTTTTCAAAAGTTCAAGAAGTTTTAAATTTCCTGATTTTATCCACAGCATTCCTAAGGACCAGGAAAACAAGGAGATTCAATTGATTATTCCTGGTGGTGATTATTTATTCAGACTTGACCAATTTATCCCAAATACTTTCCAGCAATCCTAACAAAAAAGATTGAAAAATTAAAAGTCCACTGTATCAATGTCATTGTTTTGGAAAAGATATGATTGGATTGGATCCCATGACTTCTTGAAAGACTGATATTCAGAGGCAGAAGAGATAACACCATTTGAGATCCACTGAGAGATAATAGCATCCAAATCCTGCAAAGTAAACCGTGCTACATCTATTTTACCCCAATATGCCAACATTGCCTCCCTCAGAAGTGTCCAGTTATGGGATTCAAATCCATCTGTTGATCTGAGGAAAATTCAGATTAGAGAAACAAATTTTAGGATAGAGAGAGAGGATCCTTCTACCAGTCTCGAGCTCTGTCCTCAGGTGGACAAAGGGATAGGAATGTCACAAGAAGTGTGACATGATTAGTGGACATCTGAGAGTTGAAGACAAAGCGCGCGTGTGTGACAATGAGTAAAAACAGACTGAGTGGGAAGGATTTATGAGAGTGTCACACTAAGATAAGAATGAAAGAGATCAGACAGAGAGTATATAGGTTGTGAAATGAAAGAGATAGAGGAAAATAGAGAATATAGAAGAAGAAAAGAAAGAATGGTTCAGGACAGATAGAAAAGGATAAAGGAACATAGAAGAAACTACGTGGGATTTAAGGTGAAAGAAAAGTAATCCCAACACCATCAAACGACTCAATGAATTCCATGACTTCATCAGAGGAGATAAAGAATTGTGACTGATAGGCCATATTTGATTCACTTAGCCCATCCAACTCAGCAGCCATACCTTAATATTCCAAGAACAGCTTGACATTTAACCAATTGAACCCTAAGTTCTTGTTCTGAGGCTTGATCTTGACCATCTTAGATCAAACAGAGGTATTTGAAGTACCAATAGATGCCATTTTGAATAACAAAGTTCCTAGAGGACCCAAACAGCAGATTTCCAAGTGGCTCACAAGCGTGGCAAGAGGAGGGTCTCACAAAAAACAACAAGTACCTTGCCTGGATGATGCACAATTGGGAGGATTTACTTCTAGGAAAAGTTACCTCCACAGATATTATCTAAGAACAGATAAAAAAAGAAAAAGAATTGGATTTTGAAGTTTATTCCAAAAATTTTGGGACTGTAAATCCCAACGTTGCTGGTTCAATCCCGGCCCAGGGGGCCAAATTTAAGACTCCAAACAGTTCTGAGAAGGAGGAAATTCTGTGGAGGGGAAAGGTGCTTTTTAGGCTGCCCTCCTGAGCATTACCAAAATATTTAAATGTGACTGGAATCAAGGTCAAGAACCTTATAATTGAGGAAGCAATGAAAGGGATGAGTTTGAGAGTATTTTTTTGCAATCAAACAACACTATCTGAGGCTAGATGATGTGGGACAAGACTTGAACCAAATAAGTTAAAGTTTATCTCAGAGTTCAATAGAATAAGGCATTTGTAAGTAAAAACACCCACAATCTAATATCTCAGAAGAAGATTAGGAATGATCAACTTAATACCAACCAACTTCCAGGTTCTTAATGACAATTCCCAAATCTCTGCAATCAAGCGCTTAATGGTTACCAGATAACTGTGGGTGGATTTAAAAAACAAAGAAATTTTTTTCATGAAGCTCTACAAGCAAAGAAATGATAGACTTGAACAAAAATAACCCAAAACTTCTCAAGGTACTCAAGATTAGCTCTGAAAAATTCAAATTCAAGAAAATAACTGAAGGTTTAACACTTTAGATTTCAAGCTTGACCAAAACTCTCAGTCAAAATTGACTGGTTCCAGAATGATAATCAAAGAATGATCAAGACCAGTGTGGTGGTCTTTTATAGAAGCAATTCTGAATTGACTATGCGCTGCATGCTCAGAAGTAGCGGCAGGCTCAGCTGGGGAAGCACACTCAGCAATGGGTGCAGCTTTGCTGCAGCAATTTGTGCTGCGGGCTCAGAAGAAGTCAAATTGGGCTCAGCATCTGGAGAAGCGGGATGCGTTGGATTGGATTGGATTGTAAAGATCACATGCAGATTGCGCTTTGAAAGACGCGGATCAGATGGTGCTGATATATCTTTGATATATGCAATGGCGCGTTGGGCAGATGCGGAAATGTGCGGGGGCTCCCGGTTGTGCATGGTGCAAGGCCGCGTCATGAGAAGGACAAAATGGATGAACATAATGGAAGGAGGGAAATAGAGATGGGTATGGGATGTGGATTATGGGATGGGAAGGATAGGTTTGAGGCAAGGCTTCTGTGCTTAGGTGTTGTGTTTCATTATTCTTGTTTGTTTCTGTTAGGTTTGAGTGGGAGGTTACTTAAGCTGCACCCTCAACCTATTTTTAGGAGGAGATCAGGGAGGATCACATTGTTTGTCATAGGTTTTGGAAGGATCTTTACTCTCAATTCTCTATTTCTCAGCCAAAGGGTGAACAGTTGCACTCAGGATTTGCAGATGCAAGGGATCAATAACTTCCAAACTTTGTAACCATTAAATGAGAAGTCTTCTTCTGAATTCCACATCTGGGGATCTTTCCAGGAATTAATCTTTTTTTCCTTGTCTCTTGAAAGTAATGAGTGCAATCTCCCAGTACTACCCATGGACTGTTGTGTGGTCATCTAACATTACCCCCACTCCTCTTCCTCCTCCTCCTCCTCTGGATTCTCAGAAGCAACCCTTATCAGGGGCAAGATATGGTGTCCCTTGTTCCAACAATGGCGCCAACCACAAGCCAGTTTGCATCAGGCTGCAGGACTATCCTCACATCTGGTTCAACACTGAAGACTTTGAGAGATTCCTCACACAATACAAAGGAATTTCCAATGCGGAAGGTGCAACGGTTTTGGATAAGGCCCTGGATGTTGTCCTCTTCATCACAGACAAAGAGAAGATTTGGGATATGGAGGAGATGGAGGGGTATGAGGAACTCCATTGGCCAAAACTGAAGGCAGAAACCTTGGCGCGGTGGGGAAGGTGCAAACCACGGTTTTGGGAAACCAACTTTGAGCAAGCACAAATGCCAGTGGAGTCTGGATGCTAGCGCAATTGGGGGATCATGTTGCAATGTTTGATTGGATATATCCCTACCTGGGGAAGAACAAGGTGATATTGAGACAGACGGGCGCAATGAGGGGGGTGTTTTTGGTAGGAATCAGTCCCCCACTCCGCAGGCAGGCGCAGAAGCACTTGTACAACAACAAATTGGTGAAGAGGATGTTGGATGGGAGTATCACGCTTCTTCTGGACATCCTTGTCATTTGTTGCGCGGTGGAAAGCAAGCTATACTTGGAGCAACTGATGGAGGACAGAGAAAGGTTGTTCCCAACAGGGTCAAAGAAGTCTGCTTCCCACACTCTGGCGGGACCAACATAAGCTCCAGTTGCGGGACCCTTGAAAACCAAATGGGCTCAGGCCACACCACCCACAGCAAGCCCGGAGGTTAGAAAAATGACAGCATTGATGAAGGATTTATTGATCTTTCTGAGTCAAATATTGTCCAGGCTGCGCAATCTGCCTCCTCAACTTGGGGGAGCTCTTCCATTTTGAAATCCGCCTGCATTGTGGTTATGGAATTACTGCGGGGAAAAGGGAAATTGGTGATTGGGGTGCAATAACATGACCAAGGACCTGGAGATGGGATTGGTCCAACCAGTGGTAATGGGATTCATTTTCCCAACGGGCAAGAGGATCTCCTCCAAACCTGGGAATCTGACTGTCATGGAGCAAGTGCGCGCCCAAGGACAGGAATCTGCAAGAACTGCTCAAGCTTTGCTGGGGATTGTCACTGGTCTGGGGGTATGGAAACCACTGCGCATGGAAGCAGAAGTGAGGGTGTTAGCAACAGAGGAGTTGGAAAAGGTGGAAAGGATGGATTTGGATGCCAAGGAACAGGTACCTCTGGAAGCTCCTAAGCCGATTGCGTGCTTTCTGAAAACAGATGGATGGCCGGTTAATCTGGCGGCAAAGAAGAAGGCAGTGGAAATTGTGCGCAGGGTGATTGGGAATGAGACAACTATTCCCTTGACCTTGAAAGAGTTGGTGGCAGTGTTGCTGGTGGCAGTAGATGAGATGGTTCAAGCGCTGAAGGATTTCAGACACAATAGGATCCCTCCAACGGTGCAGTGGGTTAACTTGGCTTGGGATGACGTGGAGTGCAAGCTAGCGGGGATGAAATCAGTTTAAACTCCACTGGCTTACGTTTCAATTAAGATTGCTGGAAGGAAAGTGTGGGCGCCAGTGGATAGTGGGTCTATGGTGAACCTTGTTCCGTCTAGATTTGTTGATGAGATGTGATTGGTTTGGCGGAAATGCGCAATGGGGCTTTGCGCACTTAACAGCGGGGCCTGTCGCGTGGACGGGTTTGTGGAGGAGAAAGAGGTTGAGGTCACAAGGGTCCGTAAACCACTTTATTTTCTATTGGTTGATTGCGGGGAGGCAAGTTTAGGACGGCCATTCATGTTTGGGTTCCAAGCGCGAATGATGTTTGATCCAGAGGTGGGGACGGAAGTGTTGAAGGTGGAAGATTTGTCCAGCGGGCAATTTAAAACCACAATCTGCAATCAGGGCTTGGGGAAGTGGATGCAGGATTCTGCAAGATAGGAGGAGCAGGACCCGTTGCGTAGTTGGTTTGCAGGGGGGGACGGAGGTGGATTTTGACTATTTGGCCAGTGTTACTGCATGGGGCAAGCTCCAGTTTTGTGTGGGTGGTTGACTAGTGAGGAGCATGTGGGAAGTAGGGCAGAAGCGCGGGATACAAGTTTCTGGAACACCAACAGCTGGTTTGGATAGCAAGGGGGATGACAATGCGGATCCTTCTTCCATGGACAAGCCCCCATGCGCACTTTGCGTCAGGCGGAGTAAAAGACTGCAGACTGCTGGGGACAGCAGCCAAGGTGGGGGGGAACAATGGATGAATACGGGATATGATTGGATTTGGTGAGGGGGTGCTCTAGCCAGTTCACAGCCGGAACAACTAGACACCCCAGAATGTTTGTTTTCTTATTTTCTTCTCTCTGGATTGGCTTTTTGGATTATTGCTGGCTATGGATGGTTTCTTTTAGGTACAGGCATAGCGCAAAGCTGGGTCCGTGGACACAAGGAATAGTCCTGCGCTCCGGAAGCAAACCCATGTTCAATTTCTGATGGATGATAAGGGAAGTAGGAAAGTGCGTGGAGCGGAACGGATGTGGGTCAAAGAGCAAAGGCGCGGGTTAGTGTTAAAAAATATTTTTAAGTTTTCTTGGTTATCTTATAGATGTAAGGTGCAAATGGTTTAGGCAGATTCTTTTTCTTTCTATCTCTCATGGATGTGCACGTCCTGCTGGTTTTCTTTTTACTCTCTCTGTTCTGTAGATGGGTACCGGGAACTGTGTGGCAATTTTTCTGGGGCGGTCCAGGTACCTTGAGCGGATACTTCTCTCTCACTGGATACTCTCAGTGTGGCAGATTTCTCACTCTTGTGGATCTTGCGCGCAGATGTTCTTACTCTCACTGGATGCTCTCAGTGGCGCGGATCCTTATCAATCTTGAAGATCTTGCCCCGGCTCTTATTTCTCTCAGGGATCTCACAAAGCCCAAAGGCTTCTCAGGATTGCGCAGAAAAATTTCTTATCTTTGCATAGGCGCCAGAATGAAGAGAAGATGGAATGAAGAAAAAAGGAGAAAGGGGGGTTGATCCGCCTACGCCGGCCAAGTCCTCATGACATCCTCCACGTCCCCCCAAGCCGCGGAGGCTAGGGATCAGAAAGCAGCCAATACCTTGCGTCGCCGATTGGCAGTGTGGGCATAAGTGACTGCTTGAAATTTCAGGAGGAGTTCATCTGCCTTGTTCACCATTGCGTCAAACCTTTCCAAGGGAAGAGCTGGAACTAGAGGAATCTCCGTGATCTTGGGAGTTGCGGCCAGAGGGGTTTCAGAGGCGGCGTGTTCCGGTGACAACTGGGTCACCACGGGAGACGGCGCGCGCAGGCTCCGGTGATGAACTGGGAGTGGGTGATGGTGATGAAGCCGGAGGATTGGGAGGATGTGGTGGCAGAGGAGGAGCTAGCCTTGGTGGTGGTGGAGGAGGAGCGGCCGGACAGTTGGGGATCCTCAGGTCCATTGCTGTAACATTCATTCATACCTGTGTGGCCCACTCATGGGCAGTGTTCCAGAAGGCCGCAAAGTTTGGAAATTCCTGGCGCCTTGGAGGTCCAGCCCAGCGGAATGGAAAGCCCATGTTTTGGCTCTTGCGCGATGGAGGATTTTGAGGGGCGCGTTGCAGACGGTTGCAAGGCAAGCCGGGTGGGGTCTACTCATTTGTTGAGATCTCCTTGTTGCTTGAAATCATGAAGGAGTGTCAATGGGTCCTCTTGCGTGGGAAACCTTGAGGGCGGTTGTGTTGCATGCCCTCCAAAAGGTAGCAGCGGCGGTGTCTGCCTTGGCATGGGACACAGGCATGCTGGCCTGGAAGGCCTTTCTGGCTGCAGTATGTGCAGGAAATATTTGATGAAGGGTGGGGGATGAGGTGTTTCTTTTTCTTTTGTATAATCTCTCTTGGTCTTATGAAGGGTTGCAGTTGGACGTTGTATAGCTGTGGTATAATTGGAGGCAGGTGAGATAGTCTTGGATCTCTGGGGACAGAACTCAAGTTGGGGGGGGATGTGGTGGTCTTTTATAGTCAAAACTTGGAATTGGCTGCACGCTGCGCACTCAGCAGTGGAAGCGCGCTCAGAAATGTGTGCGGCTTGTCCGCAGCTAGTCGCTCTGTGGGCTGAGAAGCAGTCAAATCAGGCTCAGCATCTGGAGAAGGGGGATGGGTTGGATCAGATTGGATTGGACGGATAGCGCCTGGATTGCGCTTTGCAAGATGCGGATCAGATTGCGGGGATTTATCTTGGATATCTGGAATGGCACATTGGGCAGATGCGGACATGCGCAAAGGGGGCTCCGAGTTGGGCGCAGTGGGAGGCCGCATCATGAGAAGGAAAAACCGGGTGGACGTAATGGCAGGCGGGCAATACTGATGGATAGGGGATATGGGATATGGGATGTGGATTATGGGATGGGAAGGATAGGGTTGAGGCTAGGGTTCTGTGATTAGGGCTTAGGTTTCATTATTCTTGCTTTTTTCTGGTTGTTCTTAGGTTATGGTTGAGGGGGAGTTTACTTAAGCTGCACCCTCAACCCAGTGGGAGGAGGATATCACGGAGTCTCACATTGGTTGTCATAGTTTTTGGAAGGATCTTTAATCTGAATTCTCTATCTCTCAGTCAAAGGGTGAAAAGTTGCACTCATGGTTTACAGACGCAAGGGATCAATAAATTCCAAACTTTGGAACCATTAAAGGAGAAGTCTTCTTCTGAATTCCGCACTGGTATGGTTCAAAAAGGGATGAAAGAGTGGTATAACACACTCAAGAATTCAATCAAAGGAATTCCTCTTCAACTAGCAAGGCTTTTTGTTAGTGATAACAAACAAGGCCACAGAGGGATGGATCAGCATTTAAGTATGGAGGCTCAAAGATCAAGGGACAATAAAAAGACATACCCAGGATAAAAATGATAATTTTGTCAAATAAAAGGGGAAAGGCCCCACGGATTTATTGATTTATCCCAGTGATGATGATTGGAAAAAGGCAGGGGGAGAGCCCCTCCTTTTACGGGCAAGAGGCCCTGTAGACTACTTAAAAAAGATAACTACAAATGAAAGAAGTTTTTTTTTTTTGGATTAAAAATTATATATAAAAAATTAAAAAATTTCCCCATTACATGAGGTTTGCTGGATTTGTTACAACAGCTGCCAGCTCCAAAAATAATTTGGGTGCTGAAATAAAGAGGAGGAATTGAAAGAAATGCATGGGGACTTGAAAAACCCAGGGTTCCTTCCCAAAATGCTAGGACAGGGAGAAGTTGGAGATAGGAAAATTCAAAAATTTGTATACAGCAACAAAATTTTCAAATTTTTTGGGATAGGATGGGAGATTATAAAAAAAAATTAAAAATTTGTCCTTTTCTTATGTGGTGTCCAGAATTGGTCCACACAGGTTAAAGTGTCTAGAAAGCCAAAATATGAGCTTGTAGTTTTTCTAATAATTGCAAGGAAAACTACAAATTATCTAAATTACAGCAATTCAATCTTTGCAATTGCAAGTAACTTTGTGCTCTAAGTAAAAGATTTTCCTCTTCCATTACAAAAATACTCTTTATTTTTTTAACTCCATTCCAGTGCTAATGTTTCTTTTAGAAGTTGATCTTTTTCCACTTCAAGAAATCTTACTTGTTCCAAGATAAATAAGTTTTCCATCTATTTGCTGTGTATTTCAACAAATGATCTTATTGGTTTTCCCAAAAGGCAAAATGGACCTTCACATTTACCAATTTCCAAAGCTTCCGAAGGGATTCATTTTCCTTTGATATCCCCAGAATGCATGAAACCATTCTATGCCCCAAAGTCCTTGTTTACTGGAATCAAGATGTGAATTGGAAAGAAGGAGTAATTAAACTTGGAGCTTGGAAAGACCAGGACCTTAAAATTTCTTTCAAAAAAGAATTAAAAAGCCTACCTGACACCGTCATTGAGTTGGATGAAAATTTTCTGCCAGGAGATTTGCAATATCCTGACTGCCCCTCCCAAGTTCCCACTTCAGATTTTGGGATTATCGATTGTTTGTGTGACTTCTCTTCCTTGTTTCTTCAAAGAGAAACAGGTGCCTACCAAACAGGGTATTTTGAGCTTCCTGATACTCTCACATTGTGCGCGCACTTAAGTGCTCAAAGATGACAAAATTGAAGATTTAGAAACCAATTCAGAGTCTTTACCTTTTGTTCAAAATGAATTTTATGATTTATTTTTATCTGAAAAGCAGATTAACCGCCTCCTTCCCATTCTTATGATCAGAGGATCAAGCTCACTGGTCCACCTCCTTCAGCAGAACCAGTCTACTCTCTCTCAAAGCAAGAATAAACCGCACTTCAAGAACATATTGCAGAAAATTTATTGAAAGGATTCCTTTGAAAAATTCATTTGAATACAGGATTTCCCGTCCTATTTGTTTCAAAGATATATGGCACCTTTTCTTTTGTGTTGACTACAGGAAACTGAACCAGGTAACCGGAAAAATGCCTATCCAGTACTGCCTATGTTTCACTTCCTCACTTTCTTCCTTGGAGCTGCTTATTTCTGAAGTTTAGACCTTCAAGGTGCCTACTCAATTTGCATTGGAAAGGTCATGTTAATTTGAACACAATGAGAAGAAATTTTCGCAGTTATGAGTACGCCATCATGCCTTTTGGCCTCTGAAACTCTCCTTCCACTTTTCAACATTTTGTCAATGAAATTTTTTCTTACCTGGTAGAGAAATACCTCATGGTGCATCTTGAAAATATACCCTTGTACTTGAGAACTATTCAGGATCAAATTGCACATGTGCCAGGGGCTCTTCAGAAACTTTGGAAGAATAATCTGGTTTCAAAAACCTCTAAGTGTAAATTTAAAACCTATTTTCTTGAATTTTTAGGTGTCATAGTCTTTCAGAAAGGTCTATTGATGGACCCAGCAAAACACCAACACATAACAGACTGGCCAGCACCCCCTTTAGTCAAATATATTCAAATTTCGCTTGGCTTCATTAATTTTTACAGGAGGTTTTTTGCGCATTATCCCAAAAATGTTTAATCTTACTCACCTTCTTCAAAAAGAAATTCATTTTTTTTACAGAAACAGCTGCTTTGGAGTTCAAAGCTCTAAATAAATCCTTCAATATTTTTCAATACTTACTTTTTTTAACAGGTTAGCTGGCACTATTTTGGAAAATGATGCACGCAACTATGGGATTGCAGGAGTAATCTTGCAGTTTTCTTCCTCTTCCTCTCTCTTTCATTCCATAGCCTTTTAGTCTTGCAAATTGCTTTCTGCAGATATTAATTATGATATTCTTGTTAGTGAACTTCTTTCATTTGTTTAATTATTGAAGAAATGGAACTCATATAGAGCTCTTTGAGGTCTTAACCAAACAAAATTCTCTTAAATATTTCATGAGCTCAGAATTCCTTACAGACAGAGAGGCATGTTGGGCAAAATATCTCTCCAAGTTCAAATTGACTATCATTTCCCCCCAGGGAAACAAGTTTTTGTCCCTGATGCTTTATCACTTTGGGAGGATGTTTACCCGGGGGGGTTGGGGGGGGAGAACCTTTGCCAATAAAAACCCTGAAAATGTGATGAACCGCTTCCCTGATCAGTCTGCCAATCTCAGTTTGATAATTAATCCACTTTGAGACATGGCTCCTGAACTTTGACCAGCTAAACTAAACAACTGTAAGTGTAAGAAGCTGTGGAAGAGCAAAAATTATTAGATAGTAACTATAGTATTGAAAAAAATGACTGTTTCTGCATAGGAGTACCTGATACTCCTTGCATAAAGTTAGATATTGTTGATTCAGGGCATGCTCCTTCACTTGCTGGTCATCATTTGCAGGATGAAACATGCCAATTGATTGCAAAAGACTTCCATTGGCCTGGTATGATCAATAAATTAAGAGGTGCTATGATTTCAATGAAAAAAATTCCTCAAAAGAACAGAAGGATGGGCTTTCCAAGCTAGTTCCCATACAGCCTATTCCTTGGCACTTTTTGTCAAAGGCTTTCATTTTGCAATTACATATTTCTGGTGGTTATGATGTTATTTTAGTAATATTAGATTTCTTTTTGAAGATGGATTTATTTCTTGGCAGTACTGTGACCACCTCTTTGGAAGACCTAGTTAATTTATTTTTAGAATATGTATTTTTGAAACATGGGCTCCCTCATAATATATTTACTGATCACAGATCTTTGTTTGTCTCTAGCTTCTGGACCTTGCTATTCTGAAATTTGAAGATCACTTTCAACTTATCAATGGCTTTCCCCCTTGGAACAGATGGGAAAACCAAGTGACTCAATCAGATCCTCAAACAGTTTCTTTGAATGTGTGTTTCCTATCAATGGGACAACTGGTTGAAATGGCTCCCTTTGGAAAAATTAGCCTAAAATGATTTTACTTATTCCTCCACCAAACAGTTTCCCTTCCAGAATTTTCAAGGCAGAAATCCAACCTTTGCTTCTATTCATGTAGGCCCTTCTGAACCCGCTACCAACTAACTTACTCACATTCAATCACTTCAATTGAAACTCCAATCCAACCTAGAAGAAGCCAAACAGTGCTACAAGTACCAAGCAGATTGACTTTGAACTATGGCACAAACCTTCACAGTAGGAGATCAGGTATGGCTCAAGGCTTGAAATATTTGCAGCGATTGCGCAACCAAAACTTTCTTTGAAAGAAAGATGGGCCCCTTCAAAGTCATATCAGTCATCTCTCCAAACACATTTAAACTTACCTTACCTGAAAAGTCAAAAGGTATCCACCCAGTCTTTTATGTGTATCTCCTAGAGCCTTCTCAAGTCCCACTACCCAGAAGACTCATCTCCCTCCTGAACAAGTCAATGTCCAAGATAAATTAGACTGGGAAGTAAGCCTTATTCCTGATCCCAGGTTACGCAAAGTAAAACTTCAATACCTTGTTGAATGGACTTGATTCCAGTCCTCTAGACATTGCGCATTGTGAGAACAAGCGCATCACCTTTGCAACTCTCCTGATTTGGTTCAAGATTTCCATAGGAACTACCCAGGAAAACCTCACCAATATTAATTCTCACCTTTCCAATCCCATTTCACACTTGCATCCTATTCCATCCAATCCAATCCCATCACACTTCTCATTACATCTCCTTTTTCATTCCCATTTCTTGAATTAATTTATTTTGTTTTATTGAAATTATTTGATTTCATGCTTCCAAGTATAAAAAAAAATTCTTATCTCTCAAAAAAGAAATATTGACAATAGTACACATTAAATGATCATGATAAAAATTATAAACATAAAAAAAATAATTTTCAAATTTTCCTGGATTTCTTTTTCTGCTTCATCCCAATTTTCAGTCAACTCAATTACCATAAACTCAAATTCCTCCAAATTATTATTGATTTTCATCCAAAAAAACCTTTGCAATACAAGTACCTGCGTAACTAGGCGCTTCTCAAACATCTCCTCTCACTTTGCAGTACAAGCCCTCTTTGGTCAGGAATTCCACTCATCCTCCTCCAAGACCTCTTCATAGGCTCTCTTCCTTTTACCTTTCAGCCAACCTTCTCCAAAATTGCCATTCAGCCACCATGAATCAGTCTTGATTTGCACCACAAATACTTGGTTCCCCTTGCTTTGGCGTTCCATCCCTTTGCTTCGACTCCAGCCCTTTCCACTTTTCATACAATTCCTGCCTATTGCACCATGCCATTTCTTTCTCCCTCTCAATTGCATTCATTTCCTTAATATTCTCCTTCCTTTCCCATTTCATTCTCCTTTTCTTTCTTATTTTTTGCTTATCTTGTCTCCCCAGTTATTGCCAAAACTTTTTCTTCAACTAGGACATTACCTTGCACTTTGGGATTCACCAGGATTGCCTGGAACCTGGTTAATATAAAAGGAAAACTGGAGTGATAAACCTGAACCAGGCTGTTTGATTTCAGATCAAACAGAAAGATGATAAGAAAACAATAAACGGCAAGGGCAGGATAAAGTGAAAGAACAACAAACAAAAGCAATGTCTCTACGGGCTGGATTATGGCCCCTGAGAAGGACTACGTAGAGAATGTGACGCTGAAGTGAGAAGTGCAATGTAGCTGCCCGGAGAACAATAGCTAATTGAATGTGGTGTCAGTTTTCATCCTGAGGTTGAGATGGCTCAAGGTTATTGATACCTACCCGACAGTCGTAGCTAGGAGGATGATCAGGTTTGCGAGTTCAAAGTCAAGTGCTGATCCAATCCGTTGAAGCTGATGAGTCGAGTTGAGTGGTTGAGACAGGTCAAACAATAGTACAGCTAGAAGAAGAAGGAGACAAAGAGAAAGAGACAAAGTTTTATAGACAAGTCAAAAGTCGCGGTTGGGAGGTCTCTCAGTGGATAGGTGGACAGTCTCACAAGTGACAGCCATGGAAATGCAGGGAGAATGAATCCAACCGCGACAGCCCGTGACACATGTGCAAGATCTTAGAAAGTACGTGATAAATTCAACAAAGACCAGGGAGACATGAGAGATGAAGGAAGTGCAAGACATTTCATAACCAGAGATGAAATGAACTAGGAAACACGGCAGAACCTCAGACAATTCACTGAGAGATCATGAGAGAAGCAATCAACACAATCAACACGCCCGCTCATCTCAGCAACAGGATGAGTTTTTGCTCCTACATACCTGACCAGCTGTTTTACGGCAGATGTGCTAGCAGCCTTAGTCAGGGAATCAGCTAACATGTCCTGGGATGAGATCAATTTGATGTCTATTAATTGGTTGTTCCAGTTGTTCCAGAGACTTTTCAGCTTGATGTCGATATACTTAGCATGAGACTTACTGCCAAACTTCTTAATTTTGTCGTTCAACCCTTTGTTGTCTATGAGATGAATCGGAGCCAAGGGTTTTGTCCTCCAGATTTCCCCAATCAGATGGTTGATCCAGCGACCCTCCAGGTGTCCAGCTGACAAGGCATTACACTCTGATTCCGTCGAGGAGTGAGCTATGCTCCGTTTTCTTCTGCTGGTCCAGTAGATTGGGGAACCTTTGAGCAAACAGATGAAACCGGTTTGTGACAACCAAGTCGTAGGGTCATCTCCGCAGGTTGCATTGCTGTAGATGACCAGTTGATTGGGTGGTGTTTTAGCTCAAAACACCAGTTGATAGTCATTTGTCTTGAGCAAATACCTCCAGACATGTTCAACTTCTTTCCAGTGGGCAATTCCTGGGTTTTTGGAGAAGCGTGCCAAATTGGATACTGCGTAACTGATGTCCGGCCGAGCAAGCGTAGTGATAAAGTTGAGACGCCCTATTGGCAATCAATAGCTTTTGTTCAGTTTCCTAAAGTCTTTGGCTTCTTTGTCAGTTGCAGGTAGAAGGTGTAGGCCGGAGGTGCAGGGGTTGTTCATAGGTTTTGCATCCAGCAGGCCCATTTCTTCTAAACCCTTTTTTATGTGGTTAGGGAGAGAGAGAGAGATACTTTCCTTGTCGACATCAAACTTCATACCCAGCAGTGTATTGAAATTTTTAGCGGAGGAGTCCTTGAATCAAAGTAGGAATTTGGTTTTGAAGCCCTCTGTATCTCCAACTACTACCAGATTGTCTATGTGGAAGAAGAGAGCGGTGACTTTGTCCTTGTGAAGATAGAGACATGGATTGCTATCACTTTCTTCAAAATTGTTCTCTTTTATCCAGGATCTCAAATTCTTGTACCAGTTGAGAGGCGCTTGCTTCAAACCATATAGCAACTTCTTTAGTTTTAGATACTTGGAAGTCCTTTTTGATCCGGTTGGAGTTTTGATGAAGACGTCTTCCTCGAGGGGGGCATGAAGAAAAGCTCATTTGAGGTCAAATTGGAGGATCTTGAGGTGATTGTCAACAGAGTAGTTGAGTAGCGCACGCATTGATGCGACCTTCCCTGTGGGAGCAAACGTGTCAAAATAATCAATTCCAAATCTTTGATTAAAACCTTGGACGCAGACCTGTGCCTTCAGAGAGGTTTCACCTGAGTGGAGTTCTTTCTTGCATTGGAAGGCTTAGGTTGTATTGAGAGGATTGACGACTTCAGATTCCTCTTCATCTTCCCAGACATCAAGCTCTTTGATTGTGTTCAATTCCTTCTTGATTGGGGGCTTCCATTTGGCTTGTTTGAGGGCTTCAAGGATGTTCTGAGGTAAAAAATTGTGGTAATATCCGTATCGTTCAGGAGCCTTCAACTTTGACTGATCTCTTAGTTTTGGCTGCAGGATTTCAAGTACTTCTGTGGCTGAAAGATCCAAATCCAAAGAATCACTGTTGATCGACTTGCTAATGATGGGTTTAGATTCTTCAGGCTAAGATGCGTTGGCCACAGTTTCTTTTCCTGATGGTGAAGGCTCTGCTGAGTGATTGGGGAGATGTTGTTCCTCCAGAACATCGCAGTTGAGTTGCCATGACTTATCGAAAGGATGATTTTTGAGAAACTTGACATCTTTTGTGTCAATAATCTTGCCACTTTTCGAGAGGATCTTATTAAAGAAAAATCTAGGGTTGTACCCAATTAACAGACCTTCCTCTCCTTTCTCTTTCAGTTTTGACTTTATGTTCCGATCATTGAGAAGTTAGATCACGTTAGAGCCGATTGGTTTCAGGTAGTCAGCTGGGAGTTTGGTTTTGTGGAGCATTTCCCATGGGGAGGGCCCTCCTTTTTCTGACGGGATTTGATTCAAATCCAGACAACAGCTCTGTATAACCACGTGCCAACATGATTTGGGAATTTTCGAAGCGCTGAAGAAAGACCTTAAGGATTCCATAATAGTCCGATTTGCTCTTTCAGCCTTCCCATTATGTTAAGAATGGTACGGCTTGCTTATCAGATGGTTGATAGACTTAGACTTGAAGAAACTTTTAAGTGATTCATTCACGAATTCTCCCCCGCCTTCAGTGACTACTTCAATAGGGAACCTTCTTTTCTTTTTTGCTTTGTTTTTGATCACAAACTGGATGGTCTGTGTTGCCGCATCCTTGGAAGGGAGTGGAAAGGCAGCGGTGTATCCAGACTTGTTGTCCACTATGGTAAGGGAGAATCTCATAACGCCCTTGCTGATGGGATTAAGGGGGCCCATTAGGTCCATATGCAATCGGTTAAACACCCTGGCTGCCGGAAGTTGCTCCTTGTTGAAGGGAATTTGATTGATTTTACTCTTTTTGCAGGCCAAGCACTCAAAAGATTCCAACAGTTCTTTGTTGATTGAGTATCCAAGATGTTTTTCCACTCGCTCTATGCTGGCGTGACCGAGTTTGAGGTGCAGATCTTGCAGATTGGATAAGGAAAAATAGCAGGATGGATTCTTTTGAACAGATGTACCAATAAGAATTGCTTGACCAGAGTTTGAGGATTTTTCGACGTTGATCATCAACAAGTTGTTCTCGACGCAGCCAGTTAGTACAGAGGATTTTGATTGACGCAGATAAAAGCTGGGAGGCTCGGTCCTAGAATTGACTTGGAGAGTGCAACCCTTCAGCAGTAAGGCTCCCATGGATACTAGATTGACGGTAGCTTCCGGGACCCAGGCAGCATTTTTGAGATGAATAATTTTTCCTCCACTGATGATGACAGCTGTGCCCATACCTTTGATAGCTATTCCTTCCCCCTTCTTCCCAGTCTTGATAAACTCTTCTCCAGATTTTTCTGACAGCAATAGAAAGATGTTTTGATCGTGGAACATGTGAATCAAGCATCTGCTGTCCAAGATGTATTGAGAGGAATGAAGATGTGAGACTTGGTTTGAAGCACAGAAGGAAGAATAGTCGTAGTAGTGAGATTCAGCAGGCTGCTTCTTCTTAAAACTTTTTTGGCCTTTATTAGAAGCATGATTGGGTCGCAGTTCCGGGAATTCAGTCCAGCATGACAATTCTGGATGAGATTTGACTGCAGGGTAATGTTTCCCATTTTCGCATCTGGGGTTTTTGCTTTCTTTAGAGTTGTTGGAGTGAAACATAGCTGAGTTTGTATTGGCAGTCTCGACCGCTTTAGACTGGGTTTCATTTTTGTGCTGTACCAGATGATTTAATACTAGGTTGACGGTTAAGTCGCTGCTTGAATGCATAATCTGCAATCTCATGGCCTTAAGGGAGTCTGGGAGTTTGAAGAGAATTAAATAGCTGAGGATGTTGTCAGGAAGTGTAATGCTGACTTTGTCCAATTTTCCAAGATGGCTTTTGATGGAGGTGACGAAGCAGTCAATGTTGTTTGGATTGAATCCCAGGTAAAGAAAATTAAAGAACATCTTTGCTCGGTTGGCAGCTTGACTGGATGCAAAATGATCTTTGGCTGCCTTCCAGATCAGTTTTGTCAAATCCTCATTTTCTGGCGTGATGATGTTGGTGTGAGTGCTTGGATCAAGTTTAGACATCAGGTATCCAGCCATCTCATCGTTGTTGGGGATTTCAACCTGAAGATTGGGTGAGTTGATAAGTTCCAGGATCCCTCTCATCTTAAATAGTCTTTCCATTTTCTTTTGCAAGATAGAGTAATTCGTTTCCGTCAGCAGGGGAGTAGATTCCATCAGGGACTTGAGCGCCAATGCTTTAAAATTGCCATTGATTCCTGGTCCAGGTGTTTCCGAAGATCTTGCCAGGTTGGATGAGCTCGGGTGTTACAATAATTGTCTTATTTCTTTTCCTTTCTATTCTTACTTCTTTCCTTTTATGTACTGTCAAGACATACCTCCCCTTGAGCATAGGAGATTCAATGCCTGTCATTAGTCCTGTCACCTGCCAGAACAACTTTCAAGCGGACCGTGTGAAAGACTGCCCTCGGTGTCTCCTTCTAACTTTCACACGCTCTTTTCTCCATTTTCTTGTCTTGTTCCTTCTCATCTCTGTCATGTTCTTTTGTACTCCAGTTTCATCTGATCACGTCCATACTCGCACTTGCACTTACGACAAAACTCAGAATTGATCACCAACTCTTTGACCACACCATTGGATCACCTAAGAAGAAGCGATTAACTATAATCAACAAGTACTTCATTCCAACCTGCGGTAGGTTCTTAACAGACTTGTCAACTCAACATCAGGAACTGAAGATCTTGTTGCTCTGTAGTCTTCAATTTGTCTGGGCCCATTAGTCTCTTCCTCTACTGTGTCTTTCATCTTCTCTACTTAGTCCTTTCTGGGCCATCATCCTATCTGTAGAGACGCCATAACTGTTTGTTATCTTTCATCTCTGTGATTGTTTCTCTTCTCTGTCTGTTTATCATCCTCTGAACTGAACCTTGGAATCCAAACAGACTAGTTCAGGTTTAACAGTTCTTTTAAATTTTTACAGGGTGATCCATATTTTGGCTTTTTAACCGTATAAAAGGAAAACTGGAGTGATAAACCTGAACCAGGCTGTTGAATTTCAGATCAAAAAGAAAGATGATAAGAAAATGATAAACGGCAAGGGCAGGATAAAGTGAAAGAACAACAAACAAAAGCGATGTCTCTACGGGCTGGATTATTGCCCCTGAGAAGGACTATGTAGAGAATGTGACGCTGAAGTGAGAAGTGCAATTTAGCTGCCCGGAGAACAATAGCTAATTGAATGTGGTGTCATTTTTCATCCTGAGGTTGAGATGGCTCAAGGTTATTGATACCTACCCAACAGTCGTAGCTAGGAGGATGATCAGGTTTGCGAGTTTGAAGTTTAGTGCTGATCCAATCTGTTGAAGCTGATGAGTTGAGTTGAGTGGTTGAGACAGGTCAAACAATAGTACAGCTAGAAGAAGAAGGAGACGAAGAAGAAAGAGACAAAGTTTTATAGAAAAGTCAAGAGTCGCGGTCACAAGGTCTCTCAGTGGATAGGTGGACAGTCTCACGAGTGACAGCCATGGACATGCAGGGAGAATGACTCCGACCGCGACAGCCCGTGACACATGTGCAAGATCTTAGAAAGTAAGTGAGAAATTCAACAAAGACCAGGGAGACATGAGAGATGAAGGAAGTGCAAGACATTTCATAACCAGAGATGAAATGAACTATGAAACACGGCAGAACCTCAGAAAATTCACTGAGAGATCATGAGAGCAGCAATCAACACAATCAACAGTTAACAGACCAAAATATGGTGGTGGTGGTGGTGGTGTATTGGTTGTGTATCTCTAGGAACTTGGCAGGACTAAGCAGGACTATTATTAAATCATATTAGTTTTTTGACTAAGTTGGTCTGTAAGCCTTACTCTTGTGGACTCTGTAATCCTAGGTATTTGATCTCCAGCACCAGTGGGATGTGATAATTCACATGTGGAGCAAGCCTTTGACTTTGGAATTTACTAGTGGAGATCTCTGGAGTATTTACCAATGGCTTACTATGTAATGGAAAAGTACATGAAACTTTTCAAAGCCGGTATTGCTTGAACTTGCCTTGGAGACCCCGGCAAGCGGTAATAGTTAAACATTGTTCATTAAAAAATATGCAGTTTTTGAAATAAAAAGAGGAAGATGAAAACATATTTAATCTAAAATTTTCTTCAACTAATGAATTAATGTTTTTTTTTAGGGTATACAGTAGTAGGTAATGACTTTTGGAATCAATGGGAAAATAATCTAAACTCTTGCAGGAGCTTGCGGCTTTGTACCTGGGCAACTGTCACACCCCAAGTTTAAGGGTCAATTTCTTTCCCACTACAAGATATCCCTTTCCTCAGTTCCACCTGCCTTAGTCCATGAGGAGTGAAAAAAATAAAGCACAGCATTAATGGTTCCTTCTGCTTCCCTCCTCTGGCTTGCCTAAGAACCTTCCAATCTTAAATCTGGAAACGCTGGACCAGATGCGGAAAATTCAAAAATTTGTCATGATTCTTTTATTTAGGTGTCATTCCAAAGAAGAAAAAAAAAGGGAATTTTTTTTTGGTATCAGTCCTCCAATTTCCTCATTCTGACAAGCATTTCCTTGTCCCAGTGGTCGAGGACAGGCCTATCTTGGTCTCATCACCTAGGCATTGCGTTCAATCCCTTCTCTATTTGTTCCCCCCTTCCTTTTGGCCAAATGCGTGGGTCAAGACCCGCTTGGCCCGAGATATCCCACTTCATCCCATCAACCTACTGTCCTCCTCACAACAAACCCCCATCATCCATCCATCAGGTCTTGGAGTCCATCAATCCTCACCTCAATCAGTTCATATCTCAAACTGCTTGTTGCCATGAAGATTGAGACCAAGTTGATGATGAGTCAGATTGCTATGGTCCGTTCTGACTTTGACCATGCCAATCAGTTACTAGTAAAAACCATCAAGATGGATTGCCAGCAATGTTGATGGGACCCTTACAGTCATTGAATTGCCTTTCTCAAGGCCATGTTATCCCACGCCACGGGCAACTTACCATTGGCCCAAAAATCGCTTCTTAGCGTCATCTTGACCACTCAACCCACTCGTAGAGCCCCGTTGGCCAAACCCGCTGGTGCAGTAACTCACCAATCAAACCCCAACCGGATTTAATTGGGTCACTTGGCTCAAGCTTGTTATGTACTCGTCAGAATCTCAGAGGACAATTGACCCCACCCCAATCATCATCATGACCCCAGTCAGTTGTTTGCTGTCAAGAATTTGATCAAGGAGTTGACCCATGTCTCACATCATGCACTCCCTAACCTCAACATGGTCATCCAAGTTGTCCTTGACATGAGCTGTGGATAGATTGATTAATCTCTACCACCTTCTTAAACACTCAGAGTGATCAAGTGGCTCAAATGTTAGAGTCTTGCTTTAAACTGTCTTTAGGATTCTCTTTGATCACCGCCACCCCTACCGCTCTCACTCCTCTTCAGCCTTGTAGTCATCAGGCCCAGTTGGTCAGACCCATTCATGCCTCAAGCTCTCTCGCCCTACCGCCACAGTTTCAGCCCTCCATCAATCCCCCAGGCGCTCCCCATCCAATCCTCCACCCAATCCCCCTCGGTCCGCGAATTGGCCAACACCAATCCATCACCCTTCCTGGGACTCTCCCACCCCCTTCCATCTTTGGGTGGGGGTGGAAAGCGTTTTCTTGCCTGCCGACAATTGCAGGCGGTCTGGTCCATTTCTTTTCCCATCCTTTCTGCCTTCGTGTGAGGGGTGGGTGATCCCGGTGTGGTTGCGCATGTCCGTCCGCAGACGGCGCAAGAGAGATGAAGGGATGAGAATAGATCCCAACCTGGTCAGGGAGGCCGCATTTCCACTGGCCGTGTGAGAAATTTTTCTGATCATCTGAAAATCAAAAAAAAAGAAAAAGAAAAAATTCCGCTCTATTTGTAGAATCCTTTGTACATAGTCTAAAAGGGCCTCCTGCCCATACAAGGAGGGGCTCTCCCCTGCCTTTTGGGAGGTGCATCACATCCTACCATACCAGAGAGGATCATCATCATTATCACCTTGAAATTAATTATCCGTGGGGTCTCATCTGAGACTAAAATTTGGGTATATCTATGATTGCCCCTTGATCCTTGAGCCTCCATACTCAAATACTGATACTTGATCTTTATCACCAACCAATAGCCTTTCTGGTTGAAGAAGAATTTTACTGATTGAATTCTTGAGTGTGTTACACCACTCCTGATCCCTTTATCTGACCATACTGGTCCTGATCATCCTTTAGTTATCTTTCTGGAACCATTCACGTTTGACTGAAGAGGTTTTATTAATCTTAAAACCTGGAGTGTTAAAACTCCCTCCATTTCTTTTGAAGGTGACTTCCGCCACACTACTCTTGAGTCCCTTGAGAAGTTTTGGTTTATCCTTGTTTGGATCAGTTATTCTTTTGCTTCTAGGGCTTCATCAAACAATTAGCTTTGTCTTGTGCAACCACCCACAGTTATCTGGTACCCTTCAAGCGCTTGATTGCGGAGAGTTGGGCAGGTTCATTGAGAACCTGGAGGTTGTTTGCCATTGAGTTGATCTTTCCTAAGATTCTGCTGACAACCAGATCTATTAGCTTGTGGGCGTTGTTACTTACAGTTTCCTTGACCTGTTGAACTCTGAAAAATCCTTGACTCCTTCTATTCAATATTTCCCCGGCATCATTTTGCCTCAGATAGTGTTGTTTCCCCAGCTACCGACTACTATCATCTTTATCCTCTTACATTTGGTCGCTTGTTTACCATGTTCTGGACTTTGATCTTGGTTACATTTAAATATTTTTTGTAACACTCAGGAGGGCAGCCTAAACAGCATCTTTCCACTCCACAGAACTGCCACGGCCTAGCACCGTTTGGAGTCTTACAGCAAATAGTGGACCATTGGCAAGAGATTTGAATCTTGAACAAATTTTTTCCAATCTTTTCTGTATTCAAAAACAAGCCTAACCACCGCTCTGATGGCTAATGTGCGGGAAAATTAGTTTTGATATTTTTAGAATAAAGCCAGAGTTTGTGTCCAAAAGCAAATGAGTAAGGTAATTTACTTCTTTTAAGCCCAGAATATCTATTATATGTCTTAATTGACTTTTCCAATTCAATCCCTAGTTGTTTGTGATAATGATGAACTTGTGTTATGTTGTGGCTGGCAGGTTGATTGTTCAATACATGAAGGCTGTGAAAATAGGATGTTTTCCATAAATGGTGAAGAAAGTAGGTTGGTTAGTAGAAGTATGAGTTGAGTTATTGTAGGCAAATTCAGCCAGGGGGATCCAGGTATCCCAGTCATCTTGGTGATGACTGACGTACATCCTAAGAAATTGCTCTAGGATCTGATTGACCCTTTCCGTCTGACTGTCTGTTTCAGGATGATAAGCTGTGGGGATATTTTTTTTATCTGTAAATTTCACACAAATTTTCCCACAAGGAAGAAACAAATGAGGATCATCTTTTGCTGAGAATATCAGTTGGGCGTCCATTTTTAGTAAAGACATGCAATATTGACAGGTTTGATGACTCTACAGAGGATTTATCAGTACTGATATCAATAAAAAGATTCATCTTTGAAAAACAATGTGGTGATCAATTTGGGACAACTCATAAGAAAAGGGCAAATTTTATTTTATTTTTTATGTAATCCTTCATCTGTCTATTAAAAAAAAAAAGGAATTTTTTTTCCTGTATGGAAAGCTTTTAACTTACCCTTCCTCCAACTTCACCCTGCCCTAGCAGTCTAGGGAGGACCCCTGGGCTGTTCAATTTCCCAGGGTCAGGGTTAAACTCTTCCTCTTTTCACGCGGCATCAATTTTTGTTTTTTCTGGGGGCCCAGCAGCCGCACATCATCAACCTCTCCTCTCCCTCAGCTAGCTAGATGGTCAAAAAATCCATTGAGGATCTCTGATCTCAAGCTCATCATCCTATCCAATTGTGCAATAAATCAATTTCCTGAGGACCTCAATTCAGACTATCATCCACCTCAACCCAATGCTATCCACCATCAGCATCTCAGGTCATCCCAAAACTATGAAGATCAAGATACCAGTATCCATCTAAAATCATCCCCTCATTCTCATCAACACCCTTTGTTTGATCTCAAATACCTACTTTCTCTAACTAGCCAATGAATCTTTCTATCAGTTGTTGTTTCCAAACCTTGATACCATTGATGATACTCCTTAACCCTATGCCCTCATCTAGAAACTTTGCTCTCTAGAAACCCCAGTCGCAGCAACCCTAGCAACCTTGGTTTCCTTTTCAATGCCATCCTCAACTGTTCATCCTCATCAACAATTTCCAATCATCTGGTTTGTTTCCTCCATTGATCCACCAATCCCCACTGGCAGCTGCCCTTGATTGAGCTCAGGCATGGAAACCTGTTGAAAATTCCCTCCAACTTCATATTCCAAACTGCCTCCTATAACCCTTTGCTCACGGGCTTGCAGTCACTCATCTCACAGTTGTCTGTGCATCTTTCTGTCCACCGCTTGCACCTTTCATTTCCACATGGAAGCATCCGCGGATGGATGAAAGCAACAGATGGGGGTGAGATCTTCTCACCCCAGTTGCAAAAGGTTGGCCAGGGAGAAAGGGACCTTCCTGATCACCTTATTCAAGATATATATATATATATTTCTTCTCTCAATTTTTTCATCCTCTTCTAAATATTCTACAGGGTCTCTTGCTCATAAAAGGAGGGGTTCTCCCCAGCCTTTACACATTATCATCCATGGTAAGAATCAATAAATCCTGGGGAGTGAATCCATCAGTTTCCCCCCCTTATCCAAGAAATACTATCTCCAGTCTTCATCCAGGGTATACCCATGATTTCCCTCTGATCCTTGAGCCTTTGAAATCAAAATCACTGATCTTCACCTCTGTGTTCTTAACCCTTATCACCAACCAATAGCCTTGCTGGATGATGAAGAATTAATTTGATGGAATTCTTGAGTGTGTTATACCACTCTTTGATTGCTTTCTCTTTGACAATACTGGTTTTGATCATTTTTCTGATTGTCTTTCTTTGACCAGTCAGGTTTGAATGAGAGGTTTCATCAATCTTAAACCTTAGAGTGTTAGCCCTCCATTTCTTTGAAGTTTCATTTTGCCATGCTCCTCTTGAGTCCTTGAGATTTTTTGGGTTATTCCTGTTTGAATTATTTATTTTTTGCTTGTAGAGCTTTGTAAGGAAAATTGCTTTTTTTTAAAAAGCCACCCACAGTTATCTATTACCCTTCAAGCGCTTCATTGCGCAGAGTTTGGAAGGTTCATTGAGAACCTGGAGGTTGGTTGGGTTTGAGTTGATCATACCCAATCTTCTGCTGAAAACCAGAGTTAATGGGTTGTGGGCTTTGTTACTTGCAACTGCCTTGTTCTATTGAACTCTGAGAAAAACTCTAACTTATTTTTTTCAAGTCTGTTCACACACCATCTTGCCTCAGGTAATTTTTTTCCTGTAGTTAAAATTTCATATCAATTTTATCTCTACCCTGTTGTGGTTACAAATCCAAGACACCTCAGGGAACATGGAAATTTTGAATTTTTTTTTACATCACCTTATCCATCAATACATATTTTTTTAGAAAAAAAATTATTATCTCTTTTGTTTCTATGGGTACCCACTCATTTCCCATTCTCCCAGATATTCCCTGTCCTAGCGGTCTAGGCAGGCCTTCCTTGGTCATTGAATGCCTTCCTCCTCTGTTCAAATCTCCCCCCCCTGCACGCGCTTTACCCTGAATTTTTTGGCCAAGCAAACGCGGGCAGCCATCACCTCCTCAACTCATCACAACCATCCAATCACCAATTCCTTCATTCTCCCATCCTTAAGCATCTGGTTTTGGTCATGGTGCTCCCAATGTCTTCTCAACCTATGCCTCCATGAAGGCTGGTACGGCTTCCTTGGAAATTGGAAAATTTATTGGGGCCAGTTCCCAGATTGTCTCCCTTGTTGTTGGTTCCATGTAGATCATCAGACCCTTCAAGGTCCCTTTTCACTCCTTCCTCCAAAACCTTGGCTTCTTCATCATTTCCATCCTCTTTGTCATCATCATCATCTCTGATGACTTCATTCATCCTTGGGAGGCTGTCACCCTTGTTGGCAAACTCAAGACCAGCCTCCCCATCATCCATTTGATCACCTGCGTGAGATTGGTCACGAGAACAATCTGCATCACCAGAACCAATCAGTCATTCCCATGACCAATCTCACCTCCATCCTATTCTGGGCGGTTGCTCCGACCAATGACCTCTCCCACCATCATCATTGCCTTATCCTAGCTTCAACCAATTGGCCCCAACAAAACGGACCAATCCCTCTCTGATGCTTGCAAAACAACATCCTTGTTTGAGGCCTTCAGAACCTTTGCACCACCACCAACCAATGACCGCAAGCGTTGTTTGGGGACATTGGTTAATTTGCACCACCTTCATCAATTCTCCATCAGCCAACTGTGTTTGGGGCCGGTCAAACCCATCAAACCCATCATCCACTTCCACCGTTGTCCTTGAAATGGGCAGGTTTCCATCTTCCTCTTCACTTTTTCTTTTGTTTTTTTTCCATGTCAGACAGTTCCTGTTGCCAATCTTCATTTAAAAAAAATTGTTTTCCACACTCATTTGTAAGTATCTCTTGTAAAGAGTCTACAGGCTTCTTGTCTACAAAAGGATTGGGTCTCCCTGACTTTTTGCATCATCAATTTCATATAATAATCAGTAATCTAATAATTCTGGAGGGCCTCTTTCCCTTCATCTTCAAACCTTTTTTCTGGGTATATCTTTTGATTGTCTCCTTGATCCTTTGAGCCTCCATACTCAATCTTTGATCCGTTCATCTGTAACCCTGATCCTTATCACAAACCATAGCCTTGCTGGTTGAAGAGAATTCCATCTGCTGGAATTCTTGAGTGCCTTATACCACTCCTGATTATTATTTCTGACCATACTGGTCTGATCCTTCCCTGATCATTTTTCTGGATCCAGTCAATTTTGACTGAGAGGTTTCTTTAAGCTTGAAGCCTGGATTGTTAAACCCCCCTTTCTTCTTTAAAATGTTAAATTCTGCCACGCTCCTCTTGAGTTCCTTGAGAAGTGATGGGTTATTCTTTTTTGAATCTGTGATTTCTTTGCTTCTAGAGCTTCACAAACTAATTGCTTTTGTTTTGTTCAGCCACCCACAGTTATCTAGTACCATTCAAGCGCTTGATTGCGGAGAGTTGGGCAGGTTCATTGAGAACCTGGAGGTTGGTTGGGATTGAGTTGATCTTTCCTCATATTCTGCCAACAACCAAATTTAGTAGCTTGTGGGTTTTGTTACTTTCAACTTCCTTGTTCCATTGAACTCTGAACAAACTTTGACTTATTTTTTTCAACTCTTTCCCTGCACTATCTTGCCTCAAATAGTGTTTTTCCACTGCTACCAACCATTCCCAAACTCATCCCTTATATTGATTCCTTATTTACAAGTTCCTGTATCTCTATTCCAGGTAAATTTATATATTATTTTAACTCTTAGCAGGGAAGACTAAACAGTACCTTTCCCCTCCAAAGAACTGCCTGCTGCTAAGCACCGTTTGGAGTCTTACACCTTTGATTCCTCATTTACAAGGTTCTGGAAATTGATTTTGGTTACTTTAAAATATTTTTGTAACACTCAGCAGGGCAGCCTAAAAAATAACCTTTCCTCTCCACAGAACTGCCTGCAGCCAGCGCTGTTTGGATTCTTTCAACTATCAACTAAAGTCCATAGAGAGTGAAGCCCAGGGAGAATCTTGAAAAGGTACGGGTTGAAGTAGTCTAAACCTTTTGTGGTGACTGGGTTTTTTTCTTCTGTGGTGACAAATCGGGTAAACCTCAAGAAAAGGGGCAAAATTTAAAAAGGAAATTTCTTTTATATACCTTCTTTTATCCATCATTATATATATAGATATATATAAAATTGTTGATTTGGGCACTCTTTCTCTTCTTTTCCTCCCAACTCCTCCCTGTTTTAGAATTCTAGGTCAAGACCATGGGTGTTGAAGTCCCCAGGCTTTTGGTTCAATTTCTTTCATTTGCCCTTGGCACACAGTTCTTTTGTGGCCAAGGTTGTGCAAACAATCATCAATCATACCCTTCTCCATCATTTTCATACCCCTTGTTGTCATCATCCCCCCATTGATCATCATCCCGCACCAATCATCATCATGACAATGAGTGATGTGGTGGGGTTTGGTGAAGAGAACAAAGATCCAAGAACATCCATCCAGTCACCATCACCTACAACTCACTCCAGTACCTCTTTGTCACAAGATGACCAACCCTATCCCACTCTCATTCCATGTCCAACCCAAATAAAACAGTCACTTGTGCTCATCATCCCACCAATATCTTGTACTCATCACCCAACCAATCACTCATGCTCATCACCCAACCGCTCACTTGGGGTCATCACCCAAAACCAATCAGCTCACCCCCATCACCAGCAGGCATCGGCCTCACCATTGCAAGCTGTCATCCGCAAACCCACTGTCAAAAATCAACACTCAATCATCTGTCATTTTCTGTTGTGCGCGCAGCTTGTACCATTGCCTCCCAACAAATCAGCCCTTTGGTTGTTGTAACGGCTCTCATTTTTCAGCCATCTTTCATGAATGTTGCAGCGGTTGCGGCTTCTCAATTTCACCCAATGCTCATATTTGACTCAGGGCCTATTTTTTTCCCCTTCTGTATTTTTTTACCTTTCTTTTTTTTTGAAATATGATCATTTCTTTGCAAGTTTGTTTATTTTGTTCATGATTTCATTCTCCATGATAAGAAAAAAAATTCTGCTGTCATATGTGTCATCCTCTTGTAAATAGTCTACAGGGTCTCTTTCCCATGAAAGGAGGGTGTGTCCCCTGCCTTTTTGGTCTCATCATCTATCATCATCTATCATCATCTATCAGCGCTCAAAAATCTTATCATGCATCTATTGGTAGTTATCATTGGCATCTGAGTCAATCAAATCTGATCCACCATACAGGGAATTTATCCTCCATATTTCAAGCTGGGTATACCTATGATTGCCCCCTGATCCTTGAGCCTCCATACTCAAATCTTTGATCTGTCCCTCTGTGGCCTTATCTGTTATCGCCAACCAATAGGCTTGCTGGTTGAAGAAGAATTAATTTGGTTGAATTCTTGAGTGTTTTAAACCACTCCTTTTATCCCTTTCTCTGACCACTTTGTTCTTGATCATTCATTTTATTCTCTTTCTGGAACCATTCAAGTTTTACTGAGAGGTTTATTTAAGCTTGAAACCTGGATATTCAAACCTCCCTTTATTTCTTTAAAGTCAAATTCTGCCACGCTATTCTTGATCCCCTTTAGAATTGCTAGGTCATTCTTGTTTGAATTTGTTACTGCTTTTCTTCTTTTGCTTCACAAAAAAACATTGCTTTGTTTTGTACAGCCACTCACAGTTATCTTGTAACCTTCAAGCGCTTGATTTTGGAATGTTGCGGAGGTTCATTGAGAACCCCAAGGTTGGTTGGGATTTCTTTGATCTTTCCTAATCTTTTGCTGACAATCAGAGTTATTTTCTTGTGGGTTTGGTTTCTTAAAACTGCCTTGCTCTATTGAACTCTGAACAAACTTGAACTTAAATTGTTCAAGTATTTTCCTTCTGTGGTGTCATATTTATAGCCTTGGATCAAAAACTGTGTTGCTGGCTGCGCTCTCAGCAGTTGGGTAGGTTAGGCTTAGCGTTTGGTTTTTGTCTGGCCCACTCTGCAACCTGCTCAGAAAAAGAGGAACAAGTAATGGAGCCAACCCAACCAAGTTTGCAGGTACCTAGTTTGGAAAGCAGGAGAAGGGGCACCCCTGGGTTATATGCGCTGGGGAGTTCTGCGTGAGCATAGGAATGGACCAATTGGTAGATTAAAGGATCTGCAGATGCAAGCGGAAGGGTAAACATGGGGGCTCCAAGTAGGGCGCGGTGGAGGGCTGCACCATGAAAAGGACAAATGGGACGTGCATGATGTTGGAAGGTTTGGGAGGGATTGGGCGGTAAAGGTTAAGGTTGGGCTAGGGTTCAGTATTTTAGGTGTTCTTTGTTCAATTTCTTGTTAGGCTTTCAGTTGCGCTTGTACTTAGGTTAGGTTTGAGATGGAAGACTGAAAAAATAACTCCCAAAAATGGGTTGTAGCATAATCCCATTATATCTTATCATGGAAGGATCAGGGTGGGTTGGAGGGCAGGAATATACAACATCATTTTATTTATTCATCTTTTCCTTATAAATATCTCTTACTCTCAAAACCAATCAGCACTCAACCTCCTTACAGATTCTTGGACCAATAAATTCCAAACTTGAGGACAACTTAGGGGAGTATCTCCCTCTTTTTTCCACACTGCACCATCTTGCCTCAGATAGTGTTGTTCCATTGGTGACAACTACTCTCAAGATTCATCCTTTGCATTGATTCCTTACTTACAAGGTTGTGGACCTTGATTTGGGTGACATTGAAATATTTTTGTAACACTCAGGAGGGCAGCCTAAACAGCAAATTTTCCCCTCCACAGAACTGCTCGCGGCTCAGCACCGTTTGGAGTCTTACAAGGTTGCAAATTCAACCAGAAGAAACATAATCTTTGATGAAAGAGGTCATGTTTTCCCAATGGAAATCTAGTTTGACTAGATCAATTGTCTTGTATTTTCCATGGTGACCAGAGAGGGGAGATTTGTGTTGTTTTTGAAGTGTTTCAAGTTTGATTTTTTCATCTTCTTTGGGGATTTCTATTCAATTTTGAAAGATAAGAAGACCAGTGTCTGGGACTATAAGATAACTCTTTAATTTTTCCTTTTCATGCAATTTCTGAATAATCTTCTTGCTAGATTTGTTGTAGACCTGGGATTGAATTAATTTCTCCAGGTGTGCATCAACTGGTTTTGTGGAAACAGAGAAAATTCTAGAAGGTTCAAAGTCAGTCCATTTTGAGAGTTGTTTGACATTTTTTCCCCATAGGGTATCCCCCCTTGGGATAAACATTGCCTCAATTCGACAAGAAATAAGGAATTTTGAGTTCCTCTAACTGCTGTGAAGACAAATGGAAGATGAGGTTTGAAACAGTCAGAGAAATGAGGACCTAGGCCTTTCTGGAAGATTTAATGATAAACCTGCTATAAAAAGTAGAAAAATCCAAGAAATGTTGTAAGGCCTTTTTGTTTGTTTGTTCTGGTCAATCCAATATTTTTTGGAACTTGGAATTTTCCATTTTAATACCATCTCTAGAGATAAAATAGCCTAATTAGTCCACTGAGGGGTCATCAAACTCACACTTAGAAGCTTTTGCATATAAGTTGTTTTTACAAAGTCTGACTATGACTTCATACACATGAGCTGTATGTTATTTTAAGTTCTTGGAAAAAATGGGCATTTCATTGAGGTATATCAAGAAAAAGATGGTTAGAAAAATGTCATTAACAAGACATTGGAAAGAGGCAGGAGCATTGGTCAATCCAAATGGCATGACCAAATATTCAAAATTTCCCAACTGAGTCCTGAATTGCATAAGATGTAAATCCCATTGTTTGAATTATAAGCACTGGAAGACTCCAAAAAGTGTTATGCCATGGCAGTTCTGTGAAGGGGAAAGGTGCTGT
Source organism: Puccinia polysora (assembly GCA_025617555.3). Lineage (NCBI taxonomy): Eukaryota > Fungi > Basidiomycota > Pucciniomycetes > Pucciniales > Pucciniaceae > Puccinia > Puccinia polysora. The sequence continues at coordinate 34,731,341 of CM062623.1, read as the reverse complement.
TTAGGCTGCCCTTCTGAGTGTTACAAAAATATTTAAATGTAACTGGGAGCGAAGTCCAGAACCTGGTTAATGAGGAACCAAATGTAAGAGGATAAGGATGACAGTAGTTTGTAGCTGGGGAAAACACACTATCTGAGGCAAGATGATGCCGGGGAAAACTTAAATAGAAGAAGTCAAGGATTGCTCAGAGTTCAACTAGACAAGGCAATTGTAAGTGAAAACGCCCACAAGCTAATAGATCTGGTTGTCAGTAGAAGCTTAGGAAAGATCAACTCAATCCCAAACAACCTCCATGTTCTCAATGAACCTGCCCAACTCTCCGCAATCAAGCGCTTGAAGGGTACCAGATAACTGGGGGTGGCTGCACAAGACAAAGCTAATTGTTTGAAGAGGCTCTAGAAGCAAAACAATAACTGATCCAAACAAGAATAACCCAACAAGTCTCAAGGGACTCAAGAGTAGCATGGCGGAATTCTACTTCAAAAAAGAAATAAAGGGAGTTTTAACACTCCAGGTTTTAAGCTTAATAAAACCTCTTCAGTCAAATGTGACTGGTTCCGGAAAGATAATCAAAGGATGATCAGGACCAGTATGGTCGGATAAAGGGATCAGGAGTGGTGTAACACACTCAAGAATTCAAACAGTTGAATTAATGTTCAACCAGCAAAGCTATTGGTTGGTGATAAAGATCAAGGATCAGGGTTTGAGTATGGAGGCTCAAGGATCAAGGGGCAATCATGGATTTACCCAGAATTCAGTTCTCAGATAAAGGGGAATGAGACCCCACGGATGATTTATTTCAGGATGATAGTGATGATGATTCTCTGATAGGATACCATACCATACCCCTCCTTATATGGGCAGGAGGCCCTGTTAGACTATGTACAACTGATTCTACAAATAGAGTGGAATTTTTTTTTTTTTTGATTTCAGATGATCAGAAAAATTGATCACGCGGGCCGGTAGAAATCTGGCCTCCCTGACTGGGGTGGGATCTTTCTCATCCCTTCACCATCTCTTGCATCCATCCGCGGATGGGCGCGCGAGACAACACTGAGATCACCCACCCCTCACCCAAAGACAGAAGGGGTGGGAAAAGAAATGGACCAGACTGCCCGCAGATGTCAGCGGGCGGTAGCCAACACTTTCCCACCCCCACCCAAAGATGGAAGGGGGGATGCTAGTGGAAGGAGGATCCAGGTAGATTGGGGGATAGGATAAGAAGCATATTGGACATTCAACGGTTCAATGGAGGTATGGATCAATCTCATTGGGTCAAACCTGTGCATTGAGGACGGCTTTGAAGATCTTTTTGCCGGCGGTGGATGAGGGATGAGGCTGATTGGGAGATGAGGGTAGGGGGGATTGATGAGGATGGAGTAGGGAGGGATGATTGAGTAAGTTCTTGGTGAACCATTTTCCGATTGAAGCAGCGGTTGAGGAGGCTTTGGGGTGATGGTTGGAGGGATTGAATCCTGGAGAGATGAATCAAATGGAGTGAGTGAGAGATGATCTGAAAATCCCAATTGGGTTCCCAATCCTCAAGGTCACGGTAGAATGGGGCCAATTGACTGTAGAGGATCAAGTGTGGTACAATGGGATTCAACCAATCCTGAATCAAGGAGGGGTAGATGTTAGAGATTGCAAAGAGATAGCCACCATTGACAAATTTGGATGTTGGAGGGGGTAGGTTGGGAGCGTGGAGGAAGTTTGGGCCAAGCGGGTCTCCGCCCGCTGTGGTAGTCCAAACCTGTCCTATAGCCATCAGACTCACTTTTCTAGTGTGACAACAGCTCAAACCATCAAGATAACATCAGAAATGGATTCTTCATCAAAAATAACCCATAGTAACTCAGTCAAAGTACCCCTCTATCTCTCATTGATTAGAAGATACAGCCCAAGAAACCTTCAACTGTGGCAAACTCATACCTAACCAGGTGTCACATCTCTGTGGAAGACATAAGGCATACCTAGTAAACCCTCAAGTACATACCAGAGGCAGCTTATCCTCAAGACCGGGACCACACAACAACCAGTCCAGATAAGAAGACAGCAATACAGATCCAGGAGGCAGTGCAATCAGTCAGATCCAGTCACCTCATCAAATACAGAAATACAGATTCAGGAGGCATTGCAACCAGTCCAGATCCTATCACATCATAACCATACAGCAATACAGATCCAGGAGGCAGTGCAACCAGTCTAGATCCAGTCACCTCATCACCATACAGCAATACAGATCCAGGAGGAAGTGCAAGCAGACCAGATCCAGTCACCCCATCAGCAAATACACAAACCAGAGGCTGTGCAGAGGTATACTGGAGCACTATATGCAAGAGGCTACGCAAGAATACATACAGGAGGCTGTGCAGAGGCATACAGGAACAATATATGCAGGAGGAGGTCAAACCAGTCTCAACTAAAACCAAAAAAACATGCAAGCATACATACAAGAGGCTGTGCAGGAGCAGATACAAGACCAATAAATACAGGAGGCTGTGCAGGAGCAGATTTTGGAAGGGAATTATCAGCTAACCAGTCTATGGTACACTCAAATCAATCAATATGTAACAGGGTGTTGACACCCATGGAAACACAAGAGAAATTACCAGAGCCGCGGGCATTGCACAACCCATCTGAAGCACAAGAATCTGCCAAAGTGCATGCGGTCGCACCGACTGACAGTGGACCAGTGAAAAAAGCCAATGCGCCTGCAGCATTAATAACCTGAAATCCAAAAAAGGATAATCATGATACAGCAACGAATGCACTTAGAGATTTCTCAAGCAAGAAAGCTCAAAAGCTTCTAGACAAGAATGCAGAAGAACTTGCAAGTAAGTTAAAAACAATAACTGCATTAATCAAAAGCGCTACCATCACCAAACAGAACAAAGAAATGAAAAAAGGAAATTTAATCAAGGTAAAGAAAAGAAAGATGAGCGCTTATTTGAACATTTCAAATAAAGGCACAAAAAGACCAATACCAAAGACATTAAAAGTAAGAGTAAGGGTGAAGGGAAAACCCGCATTCTTAGAATGCTATTCAAGAAGAGGAGGGAGGAAAGGACTCATTCACACCCATTCTTGGGCAACCTATATTTAGTATAAATACATGCCAATTCATTGTATCTTTTCTCCTTTCTGAACATAAAATTATCATACATTTTAGTCTAAGAAAATAATCAATCAGAGTTTATCATTAACTGGTAGTGTAGCTCAACAGTTAATAAAGAAAATCATCTTAATTTATTTCAATAGCAGATACAAGACCAATAAATACAGGAGGCTGTGCAGAAGCAAATACAAGAGCAATAAACACAGGAGGCTGTGCAGCAGTGTACAAGAGCAATATATGCAGGAGGAAGTGGGACAAGACTGAAGAAGAACCAAACAAGCCACCAGTATTGCACAGCAATAAATGTAGGTAGAATCAAGTAGCACTGAACAAAATTCCAGTACAGCACAGCAATAAATCTTATCAGTACTACACAGCAATATATGGAAGGCTGTGCATGCAGGAAACCCCTGTATAAGTTTTTCCAACCAGCAAAAATGCCTCATGTATCTGTAAAACATTTTTCCAACCAGCAGAAATGCCTCATGTAACTGTATCTCACTATTCCTCACCAGAACAGGGAGATCCCTCAGGGGAAGCCTTGAGCACCCCCTGAGGTAGGATTTGTCTATTTAAGGAGGGCCTCTCTTCCCTATCAAAGTTGTATCATCATGCCATCTGGCCTAGTTATCACCTATCCCTACTCAGCCCGTCAACCCATTTATCTGTGGTACCTACCCAAATAAAATATTAGTAGTTAATCAGTTATAAAAGGAAAACAAGAAATAAGAAACCAAGTTATTACCCATCTTCAACCAATTAAACCACCCATCAGGTGCTTGAATAAGGGTTCTTCTGTGACCCAAATATTCAGCACCATATTAAAGAAACCCCACCCATTAGTTAATAAATAACCCTTACAAAGAAAGAGAGCACAACAAAAGGAAACTACCAACCTTTCCTCTGCCCAGCCCCCTGTGGGTAAACCCATCCTTGGGTCCTCTCCTGAACCAGCCCTTTGATAAACCCTTGAACCCTTTAATATTGGGGTATTGGTTAAGATGAAACATATCTGATCAATAAATTAACAAATATTCCAATACATCTGGTGTATTCTTCAACAAATCCTACCAATATCACAGTTAATAATTAATCTAGGTCTGATCTGAGACCTATATTGAGTCTCAAAGAAACCAGCCATTAATTTAAATAAATTATTGTGCAGAATTACTATAGTACTGGAAGGGCAGGCAATTCAAAACCACTCTTAGTATATAGTAATACTTCAAAGGAGTAGGAGTAATACTAACTTCCCCTTCAAGGACTGCCAGCAAGCTATTTGGTACTTTTATTTTATAATCCCACAGGAGTCTCTACACCGCGCGTTTGGCCAAAAGGAAGGGGGTAACAAAGAGAGAAGGAATCAAACGCGATGCCTAGGTGATGAGACCAAGAGAGGCCTGTCCTAGAGCACTAGGACATAGGAGTGCTTGGAAGGATGAGGAAATTAGAGGAGTGATACCAATAAAAAAAAATTGCAATTTTTTTTTTGAATGACACCTAAATAAAAGAATTGTAAAAAAGTTTTTTGAATTTTCCGCATTTGTTCCAGGGTGTCCAGATTTTGTAACCACAGCACCCCTGAGGTTAGTTTTAGAGAAGATAGTAGAACCAAAGAAGACTTTAAATAAGTGAGTCATAGAATGAATGGGATACCCATTTCTTCAATTAACAGGGTTAAGTGTGAAGTAGTCAACACACAATTGCAAACCACAATCCTTCTTTTTGAAAAAGAGGACAGTGCACCAGTCCTTGAAGTTCTGTGGAAAATAAAAATTTCTCTATATTTTTAGCTATATAGGCTTGTACAACCCCCTTCTCATGGTGACTGAGGGAATAGATAGGCCTGGCTGGAGGCAAAGGGCCTTCCACTTCAATATGTTGATTGTTACCTCAGTGAGGAGAGAGTTTATCAGCTTTAAACTTAGAAAAAACATCCAAAAAGGAATGGTACGCTTCTGGGACTCTTTAAATCACAGTTTAAATTTCATCAGTTTCCTCATCTTCATTTGGACCTTCTGCAGTATTCTGCTTTGGGCCAGAGTCAGAAGTGGAAATAATCATACGCACTATTTGAATGGATAGATAATCCTCTATATCCTTCAATAATTTTGAAAAGGGATGATAAGCTTCTGGGACTCTTTCCATCACAGTTTAAACTTCCTCAGTTTCCTAATCTTCATCTAGACCTTCTGCAAGATTCTGCTTTGGGCCAAAGTCAGAAGTGGAAATAATCATATGCAGTATTTGAATGGATAGATCATCCTCTATATCATCCAAGAATTTCATAGAGTGTCCAAGGAATATCCAATTCACAGAGGTGGCTGTTGAACTCAAAGGCAAGTGTTGTTAATGCATAGATTCTGAAAATGGAGCAGGAGCAGTGACCTGAAGGTTCACTGGAAGAAGGTGAGTAGTGGGCCAAAATAGTCCAGCAGAAGGGAAATTATCCAAAATTGGTTGGTGCCTTGGGGTGATCAATCCACATCACCAATTTACCTCTGGGTTCCAGAAATGGAGGAAGTCAATACCTAGTATAAAATGTTGTTTTGGGGGAGTATCAACAACCAAGAAATCCCATTCTAAGTTGGAAAAATAAGGTGAGGAAAAGTTGGAGGAAAACTGGTGAGTGATTTCCTGCAAAGGAAAGTTGGAAGTGCTTGCAGTAAATGATGAAATAGGAGTGGTTAGAGGTTTAAGAGGCAAGGAAAATTTTGAAATCATAGAATTTGAAATAAAAGATTGAGTTGCTCCAGAGTCAATCAGTCCACTGTAGGGAGGATTATTAAGCAAAAAAATGAAAAGTATGTCTTTAGTAGGTGATTTGGATTTTTTCCCTGCCAAATTATGTACTTTCATATTGGAGTAGTGATTTTCATCAATTACACATTTGAATCACCTATTATTTTCCCTGTTTGGGCTTAGAAGGAATGGCTTTCTGGCAAGGTTTGACATCCGGGTGTTTTGCTCAGAGGCTAAATTTGGGGGCACCTCCACCATATTTACACAAACACTCCTTCTCTCTTCTAGCCTACTCATCAGCTTTAAGGTGTAAATACTCACCTACGTTAGGATTGGGATTCTAAGTTGGAGCAGGGTTAGTGAGGGGAGCCTTTGCTTTTCCCTTGAACATTCCTTGGTGGCTGGGCGTTTGAGGTTTTGGAGGAGTTGATAAAATAGGTTGAGGTCTTGAGGAAAGATTTGAGTTGAAAGAATTCTCCCAGATACTTTTATGGTAGCAAGTATCATACTTGAGGAAAATGTACATTAGATCTTGCAATGTTTCTTGAGTTCTGTCATAATCAGCTAATCGTCCATCATTCTGGATGCAATTACCTGCATGAAATAAAAGACAAAGGCTTTATCATCCCAGCAAGAGACCTTAGTCATAAGTGTCCTGGAATACATAGTTGCATAACCAGTATCTTTCATTTCAAGAAGGTTTAACTCCTTTTCAGCGCTTTGTATTTCCAGAAAATCCCCAAAAAGGTTATGCAAATTCTGAGTGAACAAAAACCAAGAATTAAGCAGGAAGTCTAGCTCATGATTACCAATGTGAGAAAGATAGGGCTGGATCCATTGAATGGAATTCCCTGTAAGGTAAGAGACTGTAAAAAAGACTTTTTTCCTGTAATTAGCAAATACCTTCTCATCATTAGCAAATATGAGTTCACAAGGTTGCAGGAAGGGTCTAAGCTTGGTTGGGTTTGTCCCACCAAATTTTTCTGGGGAATTAATAGATGGAGATTTGAAGTAAGAATAGGGTTTATGTTCAGCAGTTTTATAGAGATGGGTCATTACAGTCATCATTTTATAAAGAATTGCCAACACAGCAGGGTCAGTTAAAGGGCCCTGAGAGTTTGAAGGAAGGTTGTTATCTGGGGAAGGTGACAAGATTTCTGTTAAATTGGAAGTTGGGCTAGTATTACCCTCTGGTGAGGGTGAGTCCAAGAAACTCAAGATTCTGGAATAAAATCCTGATTTCTCATCCTCATCATCTTATTCATCTTCTCCTGGAATTTGGACCAAGAAGGCTTGATAGGCAGGAGTTTCCAAAACATGCTAGCCTGGGGTTGGGAAATTTACTTTAACTCTTTGGAGGCTAAAATTTTAAGAAAAAGGAATGGCAGAAAGAGAAACTTGGGGGATAGGCTCCAATAAGCCAGTTTCCATAGGAGTAGAAGTGAGACCCACTGCGCTGGTAATTGGGAAAATTTTCTACCTGTTCCACAATCTCTAGGGTAAGAAGGGTTAGAAGGTTCAGTGTTGCCCCTTACCCTTGAACTATGGGTGACAGCTGGGCTATAAATGTTGTAAGATAGAGCACTTTTTGGAGGCATTCTTATTTCTGAGAATAAGCAGTCACCCAAACAGTTCTTCACCTATAACAGAGGGAAAAAATGATTGAAGGAGATTATTCCAAAATTTCATTGAATGGTGGTTGAATGAGGCATCAAGGTAAATTTTGAAAGGGTAACAGTAGGGCATAAAGAATGGCGTCAAAGTGTCAAAGTTTTGAAGCGTCAAAGTAACTGGTTCAGGGTTTTGAAATATTGAAGAAAGGCTCCAAAGGCATCAAAAGAAAACATTAAAGCATCAAAGAGGGGTCTTAGACCATAAAAATTTTGGGTTTTAAGATTCTTTTATAGAAATATAAGGGTTTCAATGAAATTGCCACAAATTCAATAGCCAAATTAATTTTGGGAAGGGATGTAAAAGCAAAGCCAAATTGGCACAAATTCAATAGCAATATTTGATGCTGTAAATAGGGTAAGTATTATTGGTGGTGAAGGAAGGATTATTGGGGGAGGAATCAGTTTAATGTCACAAGGGCTCCTGAAATTGGAGCAAGGATTCAAAAAAAGGGGACTCTCCTCTCAGTAGGCTTGGGGGAAAGGATACTGGATGATTTTAAAAGGAGCATAGTAGGACTGGATTGAAGATAAGGTGCTGATGGCACTTGCTGGGATGAATTCCTAGAAAGAATTAGTAAACCAATTTCTTAGGGAAAAATCACGAGGGAGGAAGAGGAGGACAGTTTAAATAGACAAGGGCCTGGAGCTAGAACAGAGGTACAGTTTGTTGGGGCTCCAAATACATATGTAATGACAAGGGAATAGTCTGGCAACACAGAGGGCTGGTCAGGTATGATACTACATTAGGTTAGGCTGCTTCTACATTGGGACAAGATTGAATTTCTGCGCTGTTTAAGTTGGGAGAGTAAGGGTGAAGGATGTAAAGTGTACATGGAGGTCATGACACTATTTACTAAGTAGAGATAATATGGGCTACAATCTGCAAGAGGATGTATGTAAGGATTCCAAAAGGATCAACCATGAAAGATTATGGGCTAGAGAGATTTAAGAAGGTTAGAGTATGTGCAGAACTGGGAGATTAAGTATGTGCAAGAATATGGAGTCTATCTGCATAGTGTATGAGGTTAGAATAAATGTAGATATGTACAGCATGAAGATCTTGAGGTGTATAAGTACTGGATATATACTGATATAAGTCTACTGAGCCCTAAAGTTGAAGTTCCTTGGAAAGTAGATTATGCATAAGGGTTGTAGTAGGTTTTTTGATTTTATACTTAGTTAGGTGTCAGTATGAGACTTTTCTACTCAAAAGCTCTTCAGGATCACATTGCATATGTGAAATAATTGCTGCAGAAACTTCAAAAAAATGACCTTTTTTTAAAAGCCTCTAAGTGCAAATTTCATACCTATTCTGTTCAATTTTTAGGTTTCATAGTCTTGCAGCCAGCACTATCAATTAAACCAGCCAAAAGCCAAAGCATACTGGATTGGCCCTCACCCTCTTCCTGAAAATCTCTTCAAATTTTTGTTGGCTTCAGTAATTTTTCAGGAGTTTTATTGAGAATTATGCCAAGAAAACCATTAGTATTACTAACCTTCTTCAAAAAGCCACTGTTTTTGAAATGAAAAAGCTGCTTTGGAGTTTGAAGCCCTAGAGAAAGCCTTCACTACTAATGCAATACTTGCTCATTTTTACAAGCTAGCTCGCACTATTGTGGAAACAATGCCCGCAAATATGCAATTTCAGGCATAATCTTACAGTTTTTTTCCCCCCTATCTCTTTCTGTCAGCTTAATGCTACTATTGCAGAGAAAGCAGGAAAGTAAAAAAATAACATAAATAAATAAAAAATCTTATTAAAGGAGAATTAATATTAGAAATATTATTTCAAATTCTGATTTTACATAAAAATTAAGGTAGGGTCACTGACTGACACCCACATCAAATTACTACTGCTTATAATTTTAAATAATTTATGAAGAATTGGAAAGAGAAATTGGCTTGGGATTTTGGCCATTTTAATATTTCACATGAAACCTCATGTATAGGTTTCACAGTGAATTTTGTGACAGAATCCTAAAATCCTGTGATTTTGAGGAGTTACGGGCAGAAATTTGATTTGTCACAATTCCCGCACGCATCTGCGGAAACTAACCCATCCGCGTGCAGCTGAGCAGCATCACTGCCACCCGGTCCGCGTACCCTGAAAAGTTGTGTAGAAAGCCCCAGGCATCTGACAAGTACCCAGCTGCGGTACTTTGGGCTGTCAGAGTGACAGACGGCTTGAATAGCCCAAGTGCCACTTAAAGGTGCTACAACCCAGACGGGGACATACCACATATGTAATAAATGTCACTGTGGATAGTTGATTGTTTAAAAATACATAAAATTATATGAAAATAATTAAATAAACTGTCTATGTATTATTTTATGAAATATAATAAAAAACACCAAATATGTCAAAAATAAGATAATGGCTATTAAAAAATTTCTTAAGATTTTTTAAATATACAATTGTGAGAACTTCAAGACATCAGTATGTCTGTAAAGTACTAAGGAAATTGATTATTAAAAATATTACATGTATCCTCATAGATTATATTTTCAATTAATTATTACAAGTAAATCAACAGAATTTAGAAAATAAGGAGCAAATTTAATATCATGATTTTACTCCCATCAGCTGATACATAATGAAAATTCCCCTGAAATTAAATTACCCATAGGTATTTCTACTAAGAAAAATTATTAACATCCTGGGAATATTTACTAAGGATAATTAATTAAATAATAATCATGTGGATATATTAGTGTTATTCACACATTGAAACATCAAAAAACAGATAGAATAATTCCCATATACCCTGGAATTAGATGTTACCCGTGCTAGATCACCAGGAACACGTTCCTGGCTACAACTGGTTACCCTGATAGCCTTAGAAAACTTCCCTTTGAGCCTTTGTATACCTCAGAAGGACAGAATTGGGACTCAAAAAGCTATAAATATAGATCTCTTTTGTAGATATTGATAAACAGAGACCCAGTTATATTTACATCCAGAAACAGTGCCAAGGTAATCAAATACTTATTAGAAATAATTTAGTAATTTATGGATTTATTCTTATTAATAATATCCGTCCCCAAACCCTTTTTATCAATTTAAACTTCTGAACAACCTTTTTAACCCCAGTAATAGGTTTAACCCATCAGTGCATGTACCAAACAGATACCTAAAGGACCCAATAATACACCAGTTAGTCTTATTATTGTTTTTCTGTCGTGGCAGCTTGGTTACAAGGCCCTGAGACTCCACCATATATTTTATATATATATTATATATATATTTTTACTTTGGGCAATATCTCCTCTAACAATATAAATTAAAGGTTCCAAATTAACCAGGTATATGTGTTTTCAAAGTGAATTTCCTGAAGAGAGGTGTTAAAGATCCCCAATATTATTTTGGTCCCTCTATTAATTTATTTCATAATCAATTTATTAAAATTGATTAATAACATTAAACCACAACCAAACCAATCAACCTTGCAATAGCTTTATTCAAATGTTTTACTGATTTTTGCTACATTTCTTGAATAATATATTTACTATTTATTCTATCACCTCTGGTAGCTAAAGGATAGCAAGCGTCTTGGAATCCAGGAGGACAACACTTTCATCCTGTAGCCTTTGAGTCTCAAAAATTTCTTTCTTCAGAGCTTAATTACATGATTGATGACAAGGAATTTCTCACAATTGTTTACTAAATGCAAAAATGGTGCTCATACCTTTGGAGTCTCATGGAACTCTTTGATTTCTTAACTGATCACCATTTTCTGAAATATTTCATGAGCTCAAAATTCAATACATGCAGACAGGCATGTCACTGTTGGAGTTCAACTGTACCATCATGTACTTCCTGGGGAAACAAGATTCATTCCCTGATACTTTCTCACGCTGGGGCAACATTTACCCAGGGGGGGAAGCACCTTTGCCAATAACAACACTGAAAACTTTAAGAAACTCTTATATAATCAGTGTGCCCAATTCAGTTCAATAATCACTCACTTTTGAGACACAGCTTTCAAACTTTGACAAGCTCAAATTTTAAAACCTAAATATAACAAAATTTGCAAGAGTAAAAAATCATAGATATTAACTATAGTACTGACCAAAATTACTATTAATTTTATAAATACCACATAGTAGTACCTTTTAAAATAAAGATGCATTCATTTTATGTGCATTTTTAGTTTGTAATCCAAATGGGATGCACAAATGGTCCTATACGGCCCATGAGACATCATGTGGGCCATGTGGGCCTATAGGGATGTTATGGGTTTTGAACATTTGGGCGCCAAAACATGTTTCAAAGGTCTTCTGGGACATAGGCATTAACGTGCCCACCAGGGTGGATGGGCCACCTTAGCCAGATGGATTTATTATGGCATAACTGCTCCCAAGGTTTATTTTGGACATACTTGGCCAGACAGGCTGGCCCTCCAAAGTATGTATTTTATTGTCTTTGGGCCTTGGCTGCCCATTGGGGCCTCTGTCCGTGTCAAGGCCCCCTCTGGGCCGCTTGTTTCTTTCCTGGGCCCATTGCGGGCACCAAAATCCCGCGCGGGGCTGTTGTATGGGGCAGGGGACTGCGTTTGGAGTCCTCCCACCCGCTGTGTGCAAGGCCGTGGCCCCTGTCGCGCCTCCCAGCTGGTTGCGGCCGCTGGGGTGGGTTGGGGCCGCGGTGGCTGGAAGCCCCTGCCTCCCTCCCTCCCCTTACTCGGTCGTGAGGGGGAGGGAGCATGGCTGGTCCTCCCCCTCATTGAGAACCAGCCAGCAACCGTTTGCATGTGGCAACCGGCCAGGGTGGGGGGCACCTCATAGGCAGCAGATGGAAAACAGTCTGGGAGCATAAAGGTATGTGAGCAGTTGAGTTTGTAGAATATTTGACACTAGGGCAATGTCACATATGAACAAAGAAGGAAGGAAATTGAAGGCTGATTGTGAGTTGTATGTTGATTGTTGGTCAAGTTGGCAGGGTGAGTGTTATGGTTCAGGAGAGCAGAGCAATTTTAGGAGCACAGATGAGAGTTTTAAGCGTAAGCGGAGGTCAGAGCTGATGATGGAATGGCATAGGTAGAATGGTGTGGTTGATGAGGAATAGAGGGAATGGAGCGGAGTTGATGCTAGAATGAGATGGAGGAAGTGGAGCAGGGTTGATGATGGAGTGGGGTGAGCGGAATGGGGTGGGCGGAATGGAGCAAGCATGGAGGAGCAAATGAGGTGAAGAGTGGGAGCATGGAGTTGGAGAAATAGTGACAGAAGTTGTAAAAGTTTTCAATGCTGGGAAGTTGCGCAGAGGACAGGGGAATTGAGGGATTTCCTTCCAACAGGCCGCCATGTTCAGGTGAGAGTTGCAGGATTGAGGATGTCAGTTTTTTGACAGAGAGATTGATGGCAGGTTTTGTGAGGGAATCAGCCAGGATTGCTTTGTAGTTCACAAGTTCTGTCACAAGTACTTTTGAAGACTTTTGCTCTCAAAGCCATTTGAGTTGAATTTCAACATTATTAAGTGAAATATGGTGAGATTCAAAGTTGACCAGGTTTTTCAGGGCCTTGTTTTCAATGCAAGAGCAGTGTGTAATGAAGATTGAGGGATTTAGATCTTTCAGAAGATTCAGGATTCATATATTTTCTTGCATTGCCAGGACTAGAGACTTGAGTTTGCCTTTGGTTGATAAAAGCAAATTCCTGGTTGAAGCTTACTGTTCCAGGAGACGGCGCAGCCATAGAGCAAAAAAATAAAACCTCTGTGACTCCTTCATGGGATTGGGTGGTTTCCACCATCTCAATTGCTCCAGAATTTGAGGTTTTATTTAAAGGAATAATTCTTGAGGCGGAGTCCCAGGTTGCGCATTTTTTCAACATATTGCCAGACGTGCTTTGCTTTCGTCCAGTGATTCAGGACGGGCTTGGAGTTGAATTGTGATGGGGAGGAAAGGGCATAAGAGAGGTCCGGTTGGGTTCTGGTTGCAATGAAATTAAGGTAGCTGGAGGACAAGCGGTAATTGATGTTTAGATTTCAGAAGTTGGCGGCATCATTGTTGGTAGCAGGCTTGAGGATGATGTTGGGTGTGAGTGGAGTATGGGCTTTGAATCAGTGAGTCCTATTTCTAACAAGGCGGTTTCTATGTGAGCAGGTTGATGGAGACAGGGTCCAGTAAATGAATGGACAATGGAATTTCCCAGGATCTTTTATAAAGGCCCTTCATGCAAGATTGAAAAGGGGGACTTAAGTTCTTGGCAAAAGTTAAATGAATTGCAAATGACCATGAGGTCTTCCACGTAGCAAAAGATGAAGATTTGGGCAGTTTGATTGAGAAAGAGACATGGATTGGCTGAAGAGACGCTGAATCCTTGGCTGAGAATCTATTTTTTAAGGGTTTCAAATCAGGTTTTTGGGGCTTGATTCAGTCCGTATAAAGCTCTGTTCAATTTGAGGTAGGGAAATGGTGTGTCATAGCCGGGGGTGATTTGATGTAGATATCTTTTTCTAGTTCAGCGTGTAGGAAGGCTGACTTGATATGCATTTGAGTGATGGGTAGGTTGTGATGGTAAGCGTATACTAAGAGCATTTGAAGGGTTTTTATTTGACCAGTTGGTGCATAGGTCTCACCTTAGTCTAGGAATTCTTGTTGAAGGAATCCTTGCATGCAGAGTCTTGCCTTCAAAATGAGGCTTTCTCCGTTGGGTTTGGTTTTCAAATGAAAGACCGAGATGGTTGAATGAGCTTTTTTTCCTTCAGGAAGAGAGTGAAATCTAGTCCACAACTTCTTTTTTCAATGCCATCAAGTTCTTTCTTGATCCCTATCATCCAATTTTTGAAGTTGGGTGATGTTTTCATCTCTTCATAGCTTTGAGGTACTGCTCTGTAAAGGAAACCTTATTGTTGTGTTATTTGGATTTTTGATCAATCTTGCAAGCTTTGGATTGCTGGAGCCAGTTAATTTGCAATTTCTTTATCCTCCAGATCAGAGTATTTTTGACAGGATTATGAAGATTTTTCTGAGGTTTTGGTCTTGGAGTTTTCATTTGGGCACTGTTGAGACTCATAAATTGAGGAGTTAATGATGTAGGTTGGCTTGAAAGATGTGTTCTTGTGGTTGATGGATGAGAGAGTGTCAAGTAGGTTGGATTCCAAGTAAATGAGTGATTTGAAGGGGGATTCAGATGAAGAAGATGAGTCATTTAATTTCCTGCCCTCAAAGATTTTGACATTCTTAGAGGGTATAGTCTTCCCAAGTTCTGGGATCAAGATTGGTTAGGAATTGAGATGTAGATTATGGCCTCAAAGTATACCTTCCCATCCCTTCTTTTCAAATTTCCCAAGACTATGACACAGGTTAAAGACAATTTTTTTTAAGCCTATTGGGCAAATTAGGCCAAGCTTAGGTTTTACTCTGTTCCACATTTTGCTTAGGCTCAGCTTTAACTCCCTGGAGGGAACAAGATTGAGGGTTTTGGTACATCCAACTAGGACTTCATCCCACAGGTGGTCTGGAATCAACATTTCTATGATAGTCCTTCTAGTTGCTCCAACCAAATTCCCATTAAATTGTTTGGCTATTGGGTTATGCTGAGGGGTATAAGGTTTGGATCTGGTGTGTTCAATGTCAATATCAGCAAAGAAAGTGGAGAGTGTCAAATTGAGGAATTTGCCTCCATTTTCCGAGTGGAATTGTTAAAATTTCAGGCCAAAATTGTTGGAGTTGAGTTTGACAAAGTTTATAATTTCATCTGTGACATCAGATTTGTGCTTGATTGAGAGGGAGGTTTTAAAACAAGAATATTCATTGGTGAGGAGAAGCAAGTAGCATTTGCCAAGTTTTGATATGGGATTGATTGTGCAACAAAAATCAGTGTGGAAACAAGTAAATGGTTTAGAAATCAAAGGGATGTGATTATTGAAGGACAAGCAGTGGATCTTTCCAAGAGTGCATGATTGGCAGGGTGTGTCATTCCACTCGATTTGAGGGAAGTCTTTTGACAGTAGTTCAGTTTGGTTAGAGCTGATGTGTCCAAATATTTTATGGATAGTTGAGAGGCTGATAAAGGAGTGAGCCAACTCAGATTGCGGGAGTGCAAAGTCCTTCATTACCAGAAGATTATCTTCAATTTGGCGAAAGAGGAAAGTTTTGCCCTCAAAGTTCACAACAAAGTCTTTGCGTCCTGATTGATCAAGAGAGCATCCTTTGCTCAGTAGTTGTCCTAGCAAGACCAGGTTCACTGCAAGTTGTGGAACATAGAGTGATTTGTTGAGCAGTACCCTGCATCTGTCTGATATAATCTTGGAAGTTCCAATCCCTTCAGCAGTCATCAAGGTGCTTTCATTTCCGGTCTAGATTGCAGTGTCATCCTCCTTTAGATTTTTGAAGAAATTGATGGAGTTGGACATTGATTTGGAGGCTCCTGAGTCTAAGATGATGGAGTCTTTGGTAAATTGTCAAGAGTTGGTCATTGCAAAGGTATAAGGGAGATTGGCAGAAGCAGTCTTGGTGTTGGAAGATTTGGAGGAGTTGTTACTATCACTCAAGCTTTGATTTTGTCCTGGCCTCAGTTGTGGATAAAACCACGATAATGAGGTTTTTGGATGAGAGGACTGGGGATTGTGCCAGGTGTATCTACACTTGATGAATTCTTGCCTGCTTGTCTTGCTCATCATGGCAGATGCATAGGTGCCAGCCGCAATTTCATTTTTGATTTGATTCAAGTGTCCAAACACCATTTCACCGTCAATCTTGGATTCTCCTAGTGAATGTGTAACGGTGGTTTTGAGGTGTTTGAGTTGAGGAGGAAATTTTGACAGGATCAAGTACAACACAATGTTGTCATCCATCTGAATTCCTATTTTGGAGATTTGAATTAGGCAGGCCCTCATGTTGGTGATAAATTTGTCAATGAACTTGGTGTGAAATTGGAGATTCAGGAAGTTGAAGAATACCTGTGAACAATTTGCTGTCTGGGAGGAGGCATAGCATTTGTTGATAGACTTCTGTAAATCAATGCCATTAATCAGATGGTGGTCTTTGACACAGTTGATGTAGGTCCTGTTTTCCAGTTTGGCAAGAATGTAACCAAAAAGCTCAAGATTTACGTCGACTGGGAATTTTTTGGGTTCTGGGGTGTGAATCTATTTGTCTATTCCTTTGAGTGCAAATATTTTCAAGAGCTTGGAGCGCAAGAGTGAGAAGTTGGATTCAGTCAGAGTTAGTAGGGATTTGTGGAGGGACTTAAGCACCAAAAGGTTTAGATCTGCTGGTCCAGGAGAAGGGTCCATGTGTAATTTGAGTGGTTGGTGTGAGTGCTTTTTGGCTTTTAACCATGAAGAATTGAATGTTTTTAATTTCCTGAACAAACAGACTAAGAGGACATTTTCAACAAAATGATAAAGACTTAAGAATGAAATGAATGAAGGAACAATGAATGGGTTTTTTCACTCTGAGGCTCAAGGGATAGCGGGTGAGAATATGGAAAACAAATGACAGAAGGAATGGAAGGCAGCAGATGGAAAACAGTCTGGGAGTGTAAATTTACATGAGCATTTGAGTTTGTAGAATATTTAAAACTAGGGAAATCTCAAAGTTGAACAAAGCAGAAAGAAAATTGTAGGCTGATTGTGAGTTTTAGGTTGATTGTTGGTTGAGTTGGTAGGGTGAGTGTTATGGTTGAGGAGAGCAGAGAAAGTTGAGGAGCATGGATGTGAGTGTTAAGCGTAAGCGGAGGTCAGAGCTGATGATGGAAGTGGAAAGGAGGAATGGTGTGGTTGATGAGGAATAGAGGGAATGGAGAGGAGTTGATGCTAGAATGAGATGGAGGAAGTGGAGTGGTGTTAATGATGGAATGGGGTGAGCGGAATGGGGTGAGAAGAATGGGGTAAGTGGAATGGAGCAAGGATGGAGGAGCAAATGAGGCTAAGAGTGCAAGAGTGGAGTTGTAGGAATCATGACAGAAGTTGTGAAAGGTGTGTAATGCTGGTCAGTTGCTTGGAGGAAAGGGTAATTGAGGGATTTCCTTCCAACAGTTTTGGCTGTCCGCCTGGGGCAAATCGCGTCCCAGGCAACCAGAAGGGGATTTGAATGCCCCTGCTGGTCACATAGTTAGGGAAGAGGGGGAGCAGGCGGATGTCCGCCAGTTACACCCCCCCCCCTTGTTAGCTTGATAGTGGACCCAGATGATTTCATGGTCCCACCTTGTCCATGTTAGGGGCCAGCGGCTTGTTGAATGAGGCAACCAGCCTGGTAAGTTAGGTCACAGAGGTAACCGGGCTGGTTGTAAGGGACAACCAGCAAGGGCCTGAACAGCAGCAAGGGCTGATTCAGCCCAGTAAGGGTTGAAACACCAAACATGACTGGTACAGGCTGGTCATAAGGTTTCAGAGACTAATGCCAAGTGGGTTGAGTAAGCCCAAACTAAGTAACAAGGCTTGTAGAGGCTGTAGAGCCCATTTGGGGCGGAATTTTTGCCTTTTGCTAGTCATTACATGAGCTCCACATGAGCATCATTATTTGTATTTAAGGATCTCTTTTCCCTTCAGTTTTCCATCCATTCATTCACCAATTCATTCACATTCACAAGTGTAACCAGCGGACGTCCCACCCCTCTACTAAGGATCAATCATAAGACATTATTGTATCAGAATTCCTTTTGCTTTAAGTACCTCCCTTTGACTAAGCTTGTGGGCTAATGATTCTCACATTACTGGTGTGGTTACCAATTTAGGCCATCACATGTAACAGGATATTTTTTGAATTTTTTATTATTTTTTTTCTTTATCTATCAAGAATCTTGAAAAAAAGATATTATGTGTAGCATTTTCTATTTTTTTCCCTTCCTCCAACCTCTCCTAGTCCTAGCAGTCTAGGGCAATCCCATGGGTGTTCAAGTCCCTATGCTTTGTTTTCAAGTTCCCCCTTTCTCATGCTTGACAGCCCTCTGACCAGTTTTATTCAAGGAGCGCATGCAAGCAATCCCACTTGGTCCATCCAATGGATCTGTCACCTCTTGATCATGCCATCAACCCCAACAACCATTGACCATCAGCCACACAAGCATCCAGGGATTCACAGGATAAAACCTATCAATTGATTGCACAATACTTCTATTGGCCTGGTATGACCAAGGAAGTAAAAGACTATGTTAGCTCATGCTATGATTGAAATTGTTACAAGTATTCAAAAAATTGGAATTATGTGCTGCTCCAGCCATTCCCTATCCCGTGTATTCCTTGGAACTCTTTTTAAATTCATTTCATTTCACAATTGTCTATATATGGTGTTTATTATGCTATTTTTGCAGTATTAGATTGCTCCTCAGAGATGGATTCTATCAGCTTGCTACTATTGCAGAGCAAGCTGCAAAAATAACGGCAATAAAATAAAAATAATAACAATAGAATTATCCTAATAAGGAGTACAAAACCATGAATATTGTTGCAAAAATGCATTTTCCAGCCAAAATTAGGTAGGGTCACTCACTGACCCCACCCTTGAAATCCAATTCCTTATATTTTTAGCTAATTAAGTAAAGAAAGACCAAAATACCACGGCATAACTATTGGAATTTTTTGCCAATTAAATATTTCACATGTATTGTCATGTATAGGTTTCACAACTAAAATTCAGTCAGAATTGAGGTGTTGTGTATATTTTAGGATTTAGAGACAGAAATGTGTTCTGTCACAATTCCTGCACGCAGCCGCGGCAGCCAATGCACCGGCGCGCGGCTGAGCTACAGCACTGTCACCCTTTCAAAGCCGTGTACGCAGCCCCGGGAGTCTGACAAGTACACAGCCGCGGGACTATGGGTTGACAAAGTGACAGGCGGCCTGAGAAACCAAGGTACCACATAAACATGCTACAACCTACACGGGAACATTCTTCATATGGAATAAATGTTCCTGTGGATAGTAGATAGTCTAAAAATACATAAAAGTATATAAAAATAGCTAAAAAAACTTTATACGTATTTTTTTTAAATATAATTCAAAGTACCAAAAATGTCGAAAATAACATAATGACTACTTCTAAAAATATATTAAAATACTTCAAAATACTATTATGAGTATTTCTAGATATAAATACTTTTTTGAAATACTAAGAAAACTAATAATTTAAAAATATTACATGAATATTCATGACTTATACTTTTAATTAATTATTTTAGTAAATCAACTGAAATTCCAAATAAGGAGTAAAATCAATATCATGACTTTTAAAACAATTATTGAATACATAATGAGAACTAACCTGACATCAGACTATCCTTAGGAATGTCTCTTGAAATAATTATTAACTTACTGGGAACATTTACTAAGGATAATTAATTAAATAATAAATAAAAAGGACAGATTAATGTTATTCACACGTACAAATATTAATTATAAAGTAGAATAATTCCCATACCCTGTGGAATAAGATGCTACCTGTGCTACAGCACTAAAAAAACGTGAAAGGCTGCCACTGGTTACCCTGCTAGCATCAGTGTCCGTCCCTTTGAGCCCCTGTACCCCTCAGAAGGACAGCATTGGGACACAAAAAGCTATAGATAAAGAGCTGTTTTGAGGATATTGATACTAAGAGACCCAGTTATATTTACATTCAGAAACTATGCCAAGGTAATAAAATACTTATAAGAGATAATCAAGTGATTTATGGCTTTAGTCTGATTAAAAATATCCGTCCCCAACCCTTTTTATCAATTTAAACTGCTGAACAACCTTCTAACCCCAGTAAACAGGTTTAACCCATCAGTGCACGTCCCAATCAGGTACCCAGAGGATTTAATAATATACCAGTGAGTCTTATTATCCTTCTATGTTGTGGAAGCTTGGTTACAAAGCCCTTCAACTCCAATTTGTATTTTATATACATATTATCTTTGGGCAATATATCCTTTAAGAATATAAATTAAAGGTTCCAAAGTAAGCAGGCCTAAATGTTTTCATACTGAATTCCCTGAAGAGAGGTGTTAAAGATCCCCATTATAATTGTGGTCCCTTGATACAATATTTAATAATAAATTTATTTATATTGATTTATAACAATAAACCATATCCAAACCAATTAACCTTTCAATAAGCTTTTTCAAAATATTTTACCAATTTTTGCTGCATTTATTGAATAATATATTTATTATTTATTCTATCACCTCTGGTAGCTATTGGATAGCAAGGATCTTGGAATCCAGGAGGCTGAACAATTCATTTCTTTGCATTACTGTTACCACCTCTTGCTAATTTATTTGTATAATATTTATTTTAGAAACATGGGCTTCCTGATAATATAGTCGGTGATTGTGGATCTTTTTTTATCTCTAGATTCTGGACCTTGCTTTGCCAAAATATTAAAATCACCAGAAAATTATCACTGTCTTACCACCCAGAAATTGATTTGCAAAACAAGCAAGTTCAACAGATCCTCAAGCAGTATCTTTGAATTTAAGTTGCCTATCAACAGGAAAACTTGTTGCAATTGCTCCAATGAGGGTGATTTGCATACAACAACTTGACTCGTTTCTCCATCAAACAGTTTGTTGTCTTTTGATGTTCAAATTCTGTAACTAAGAAATTTAGTTACCTTATTGCTATCTTACTGTTTTCATTATCTCATTAACCATGTCTTAGGCCCCCTCTGGGGCTCTCTAGTTATCTCTAACCTGCTGCCTCAGGCCCCCTTTGGGGTTCTCTAGTTGTCCATAAATACTGGTCCTTCCCTTGGACCATGAATGAAAATCATCTGATTACCAGACAACTTAACTGGAGTGTCCCTTCCTCCCCTTCAGATCAGTTCCACTTGACTATACAAGTACCTTCCACCCGTCCTTGGCTCTTTGTAGCCTTATCAATACTTCTCATTTGGCTCTTCAGTAGCCCATCATACTCCTTCCTTCTCCAATCAACCTTGCTTCTCACCTTAAAACTTTTCATGGTTAAAAGCCAAAGTTGTTCCCAATAAGCCATCCGGTAAACTTCATTGTTCCAACTGGTTGTCTCACTGCTAATCTCATCAATCCTACACCTTCATCCCCATTCATCCCATGTTCACTATCATTGTCCTCCATCCAATTCCCCATATTTGATCAATCAATCTGAGCCTTCATCATCTTTCCTCATCATGCCTTGGCCTTGATCTAACTCAATCCCAGCCCATCATCCCTCTACAACTTCCTCATTGAGTCCCCTCCCTGCCTTTGTCTCCCCCTTTGTCATTCCCATCAACTCCTCTGGTGAAAATCATCTGACGCTTCAAACCTCCTTCAATCCTTCAACAACCACCACCCTCTCTGTCTCCCCTCAAACCCCTCAATTGATTCATCATGAAATCCTTGATCACTCCCAAGCTTATACAAATCCTGTCTTCCTCAACTGTTGTTGCTTGTTGACCATTGCCTTTGGTCTCTCAAATCACCTGCCCCCCAAGAAACCCTGGCATGGTTGTCCTGGTAGAACAACCATCAGTGGCGGTGGTGGTCCCCAGGGTAGGGATATCATTTATAACCATGACCAGCATCAATCAAAACCTCCTTCATCCTCCTCAAACAACTCTCAGGTCAAATCCAAATTCACTCCAGGCACCAAAAATCAACCATCCGTCAACCCTCCAATCCTAAACCAGAATGAGATTGGCAATGGTATGAACTTGAACCAAATCAAACTTAACAAGGGCTCCAATAAGGAACGCCCGACTATTTATGATTTTCCAACACTCCATTAAAACCCTCCTCATCTTCCCATCACTCATTCAGATATTGAACCGGCTGGCATTGATTGTGATTCATTAACTAATGAACTGGAAAAATTTTACTCCTACGTCGAAGTTCCGGGCATCTTGGAGGGCCGCAATACCTTGGATTTTGATCGTCATCCTCCATCTCAATCAATCCCTTGATCTAAGCCTGGTTCTACCAAAACTTGGCTTGAATGGTCTCGTGATAAACTCAGAAAAGATCTAGATTGGATAGATGCCCCATCAACTGTTCAGAAAAGTTATATCATCCATCTTTTGGATTGTCTCGAAGATAAGGATCCAGAAATAAGATTTGATGTGGCCAGGAGGATAGTCTACATTGCTCAAGGAACCTTTGCTCATTATACCTCAAAGGATCACCACCTTCAACTCTTCATTCAGAAAAGTCAACTCTTACGCAAGGCTGCTTCTCTCAAAGCCGTCTTTGTTGCCTTGAAAGGCGTGGGTGGTTGTCACGATTGGATCAGCAGCCTACCCAAAACTCCAGATTTTAATTCCTCCTTCTCTCCCACCGGCCCTTATTTGGACCCCCATCATCTTCAAGCTTGCCTTGAAGAGATCAATGGCAAACTTGCTATCCATCTCATCCCACAATCAGGGATTCCACTCGGTTCTTGACCCCACATACCCCTCCTCATCATCATGTACCTGGTTCTCCAAAGGATCAATTTGGAAATCTTACCTTGGCCTCATCTCAACCACTTGCTTGCTACCATCCGTCTCCTCCACTTCATGTGCTACATCACCACATTGCTCCATTGCTTGCTTCCTCCTTTGCGACCTTGCTCTTCCACCTCATATTGCTCCATTGCTCCATCTCAACCACCTCTCGCTTGCTCCCATCCATCTCCTCTGCTCCATCTGTTACACAACCACTCACTCCATCTCCTTCATCTCATTGCTCCATAAACTAAACCCAAACTTGCACCATCTCCTCCATCAATTTACCCATCAACCTCAATCACCATCACTCCATCTCTAACATCGCATCCTACTCTTCAACAACAACTCACCAATAAACCTCAACAAAATATCAACCTCCCTTCCATCCAGTATTGAACAGGCTGGTATGTTGGGATCCTTTCCTCCTTTTTTTCAATACTTTCTCTATATCTCCAGCTCCCCAGCCTCTATCTTTAATATATCCACATTCCTTATCATGCTATACTGTCATCCACCGCCATTATCCTATAACTGTCACCACTCCATTCCAACTTCATCTCTAAAACCATCACCATCACCATCACCATCACCATCACCATCACCATCACCATCACCATCACCATCACCATCACCATCACCATCACCATCACCATCACCATCACCATCACCATCACCATCACCATCACCATCATCATCATCATCATATCATTCTTCCCCATTAAGCTAGGCAACTATGCCTGAGGTCCTTGTTGCTCCTCTTAAAATAGGCTACCATTCCCCATATCATGCTAGGCAACTATGCCTGAGGTCCTTTTTTCTCCTCTCAAAATAGGCTATCATTTCCCATATCATGCTAGGCAACTATGCCTGAGGTCCTTGTTGCTCCTCTTAAAATAGGCTATCATTTCCCCATCTCATATCCTGAAAAGGTGGTGTCTTGTCATTTATTACTCAACTCTCATATCTATATCATTCTCATATTCTCCTCTCATTTCTCATGAATCTCTGGAATTTTTTCTGGTCTTAAATTGGTTCCTAAATTTGTCAGTTAAGGTGGTGTGTTGTCTTTTGATGTTCAAATTCTGTAACTAACAAATTTAGTTACCTTAATGCTATCTTACTGTTTTCATCATCTCATTACCCATTTCTTAGGCCCCCTCTGGGGCTCTCTAGTTGTCTCTAACCTGCTGCCTCAGGCCCCCTTTGGGGTTCTCTAGTTTTCCATAAATACTGGTCCTTCCCTTGGACCACAAATGAAAATCATCTGATTACCAAACAATTAAACTGGAGTGTCCCTTCCTCCCCTTCAGATCAGTTCCACTTGACTATACAAGTACCTTCCACCCGTCCTTGGCTCTTTGTAGCCTTATCAATAATTCTCATTTGGCTCTTTAGTAGCCCACCATACTCCTTCCTTCTCCAATCAACCTTGCTTCTCACCTTAAAACTTTTCACAGTTCCCCTTCCAGACTCTTTATGGTACAAACATGAATTTTGTTGGTATTCACAAAGCACCTTCTCAACCCGCTACTGACTATGTTGTTCAAATTAAATACCTCCAATTTAAACTCCAATACAACCTTGAAGAAGAAAACCAGAGCTACAAGGAGCAAGCAGACCAACCTTTTACTACAGCACCAAAGTTTGCAGAAGGAGATCAGGTATGGCTGGGAACTCAAAATATTTTCAGTAATTTCCCAAACCAAAAAATTTCTGAAAGAAGACTGGTCCCCTTCATCAGTCATCTCTCCCCAAGCTGTGGAGACTCCTTTGAAATTAGGTAGAGTTTAGCAAATAGCTTGGTTGATGTCACTTGGGGGGGATTTAGTAATAAAACTAATGATAAGATAGAGGAATAATAAGGGTTTATTTGAATTGCCTGCCCCTCTAAGTACTATAGTAGTCTCAGAAAAATAAAAGAAAAGAGATTGGTTTCTGATTTTCATATAGAGTTGCTACTATAGTAGTTTCTATCAGACCTAGGATCAAGGTATTCAAGCTTGATAAGGGAAAGTGGTGGAACATCTAAGTGAGTTGGCCAATGGAAGATGAGTAAGGGAAAAAAAACCTTTTTTTATTGTTATCCTCAATATACCTTTTTTCTTTATTTTATTGGTTACTGATGGATACTACTTTGATGATACAGGTGATGATTTTTATAAGGTTGAGATTTTTTAGCCTATAGTTGATGACTGGTGGTGACAGTGCATGATAATTGCATGAATTTTTGGTTATAACAGTATGAATTGGTGATGGTGATAGTATGGATGAGGTTGGATGGTGATGATCAAATTAGGGGATGACAATGATTGATGATTATCAAGGTAGGTGATGATGATGATGGATAATGATGATGAAGATGATGATGATGATGGTGATGACAATGATGATGATGATCATTAAGATGGTCAAAGTAGGTGATGATGATGATGATGGATGATGATGATTGATTATTGATGGTGGTTGATGATGATGGTTTTCAAGTTATGGGGACATGGTGTTGATTTTCAAAGGTATGGGATATTGGGTGAATAATGGTGGTGGTGGATGTTCAAAATTTTGGGTTATTGGGTTGGGTCATGGTCAAAATTATGGGGTAATGATGATGCATGGTCAAGGGTAATTGTGGTGGTTGATGGTGGATGGTGATGATTGATGATGATGGTGATGGTGATGGTGATGGTGATGGTATGGGATATGAGATTGGTGATGGTCACAGTATGGGTCATGATTTAATGGTTGAGGATGGTCAAGGTATGGGTTAAGTGTGCCTAGGAGGCATGGTGATCTCTAGGGGGAGGATGGGGGGATCTTGATGGGACCTGGATGGGGGAGAGAGGCCCTCTATTTAAAAAAAATCCTTCCCTCAGGGTTGGGCATGGGGGTCTTCCTAGTACAGTTAATAAAGTTCATGAGGAATTTTAGCTGGTCAGAGGAGGAGTCTGTGGAGGATCTACATGCATGTACAATCTTGCATGCATTGCTTTGATGCATTGATACAGGTGCCCCCTGCATAGATTACTTCTGTATAGTGGTGGTTGTGCATTTTTTGGGTCCTTCATGCAGTTCCTTTCATATATTTCTTCTGTGTACAAATTTTTTTTTGGTGCTGAATGCAGTGCTTTTGTATATTCCTTCTGTATGAAGCTGTTTGTTTGGTTCTGCATTCAGGGTCTTGCATATATTAATTATGTATCCTGCTGCAGGTTTGTATGGTGCTGCATGCAAGGTTTTGAATATATTAATTATGTATACTGCTGCAGGTTCAATTATGTATACTGCTTCAGATTCAATTATGTATAATGCTGCAGGTTTGTTTGGTGATGTATGGTTTTACTGTATGGATTACATGCTTGAGGGCTTCCTTGTTATGTCCATAAACTTTCAATAATCTGTGACACCTGGTAGGGGAATGGGTAGGCCAGGGTTTGTTTGAGCTTTATCTTCTGATCCCTGAGAGATAGAGGGGTACTTTGGCGGTGTGGTGCCCCATCCTGGACACCTTGGCCCCCTTAAGACCTCAATCCTTAAACTGTTGCGCAAACGTACCGTCCGGCTGAACAACTTATCCTCAGGCTCATCCGAACCGTCCTTTACCCGCGCGTGCGCGCCGCGCCGTGCGCGCTGCGCTTCCATTATCCGCGCCGCGCTCCTTTCATCCGCGCGCTTCGCGCGTCCTTTATCCATGTTGCTTGTCATCTCCGCCGTTGTCATAGCACGTCCTCATCTTTGTTGTTGCGTGTCTTCATCTTTGTTGTTGCGTGTCTTCATCTTTGTCGTTGCGCGTCCCAATCTCCTCATTGCTACCATTGCGCGGCGCTCATCCATGATTTACTGAATCCATCCAGACTGCACCCCCAAGCATTTGGCAAATCCTTGGATCCGTCAAACCTCCCATTGCACTTGATCTATCAGTCATGGATCTCAAGGCTGTCAGGATTTACTCAAATTTCTCAAACCAATCTCCTATCTGCCCATCCGCGCTCTCATGGACTTCATCTGTCACCTTTCCTGGGACTCTCCCACCAGCTTCCGCCTTTGGAAGAGTGCCAACGACCTCCCGCGGACATCCGCGGCGGTTTGGTTCATTTCTCTCTCCCACCCGCTTCCGCCTTCGGACAAGGGGTGGGTGACTCTGGTATTGTTACGCGCGCCCATCCACAGACGGACGCAAGTGACCACATGGTTGCCTTCCCTTTTCCGCTCTATTTGTAGAATCTGTTGTATATATTCTAACAGGACCTCCTGCCCATATAAGGAGGGGGCTCTCCCCTGCCTTTTTGATCATCATTGGAAAATCACCGGGGGAACATGAAACCATTGGAGCATGGAATGATCCAGCATGAAATCAGCACACCTTTGATCCTTGAGCCTCCATACTCAACCCTTGATCCCTGATCCTTATCACCAACCAATAGCCTTGCTGGTTGAAGAAAAATTCTGTCTGTTGGAATTTTTGAGTGTGTCATACCACTCCTTGATCCCTTTCTCTGACCATACTGGTCCTGATCCCTGATCACCTTTCTGGAGCCAATCACAATTGATTGAAGAGGTCTTATTAAGCTTAAGACCTGGAGTTTTATACCTCCCCTTAGCTCCTTTGGAGTTGCATTCTGCCAGCCTACTCTTGAGTCCCTTGAGAAGTGTTGAGGTTATCCTTGCTTCAAATCAGTTACTGTTTGCTTTAGAGCTTCTTAAACATTTTGCTTTGTCCTGTACAGCCACCCACAGTTATCTGGTACCCTTCAAGCGCTTGATTGCGGAGAGTTGGGCAGGTTCATTGAGAACCTGGAGGTTGCTTGGGTTTGAGTTGATCATCCCCAATCTTCTGCTGACGACCAGAGTTATTAGCGTGTGGGCGTTGTTTACATACAACAGCTTTTGTTCTTCAAACTCTAAGGGGACTTTAACTTCTTTTTTTCAATTTTTTCCCTGCATAATCTTGTCTCAGATAGTTCTGTTCCATCGCTACCAAACTATTATCATCCTTATCCTCTACTCCTTGATTCCTCATTTACCAGGTTCTGGACCTTGATCTTGGTTACATTTAAATATTTTTGTAACACTCAGGAGGGCAGCCTAAACAGCACCTTTCCCCTCCGCAGAACTGCCATGGCCTAGCACCGTTTGGAGTCTTACATTTGGTCCCCCGGGCCGGGAGCGAACCAGAAACCTTGGGATTTACAGTCCCAACTTGAAGAATCAACTCCAAAATCCAATCCGATTTTTTTCTTTTCTTTTTTTTTGTTCCTTTTCTTCTGATCCGTGGAGGCAGCTTGGTCTAGAAGTAAGTCCTCCCAATTGTGCACCACCTGGGCAAGATTCTTGTTGTTTTTGTGAAAATCTACTCTTGCCACACTTGTCAGCCACCTTGGAACTCTGCTTGTTTGGATCTCTTATGAACCCTTCAACATAGAATCTGCTGGATCCTCTTTATCTGTTTGGGCCAAGATGGTAAAAATCAATCCTCAGAACAAAAATTCAGGCTTCAATGGGACCAATGTCAAACAATTCCGTGACTCCTATGAGATGGCTGCAGAAGTGGATGGTGCCAGTGAATATGATATGGCTTATCAGTTACGGTTTTTTATCTGTTCTGAAAAAGTTATGGAGTTTATTGAATTGTTTGAGGGATTTGAAACTCACAACTGGCGGCTCCTGAAGGAGGCTATGTTAGCCTATTGGGGAAAAATAGATGTAGCCAGATTTACTTTGCAAGACTTGGATGCCCTGGTTTCTCAATGGATCTCCAATGGTGGTATCTCCTCAGCCTCTGACTATCAGACTTTCAGAAAATCTTGGGACCCTATCCAGTCCTATCTTATCCGGAACAATCACATTGATATGTTGGACGAAATTTGAGTGCAATTTTTTCAGTCTTTCTCTCCAGGAGTGCAGGAAAGAATTAAGGATGAATTGGTGAAATCTGGATCCATTATCACGACAAGAGACAATCAATTCAAGCTCCCTGCTTTGATGGTTCTTAGGAATACTGTGGATAAAGTGATGAAAGGTCAAACAGCTCTCACCTTTGAAAAACCTAAAATCACTGAACCAGTCCTTGCCCCCTCTTTTCAAGCATCTAACGAAATCATGAATAAGATGGAAGCCAATTGCAGACCTAAACCCAATCCTCACACTCACTGGGAGACACCTACTATAGATGAGATCACTAAATTACTTCAGGCATTTGAGAATAAAATAGATCAGAAAATATCCTCTTTAGCCACTCCTAAACCTGCTAATTCTGTTCCTAAGTCTACTATAGTTTGTTATTATTGCCATAGGGAAGGCCATGGTACCGGTAGATGTCCTGAACTCCAGAAGTACAAGGAGGAGAAGTTAGTCAAGCAGAAGGGAAATAATTTTTTCCTTCCTAATGGTGCTTTGATCCCTTTTGATTTGTCTTGACCAATCCGTCATGTGGTGGCCTCATACCAACCACCAACCCCTAAGAAGGTGTTATAATTATGGCCAGCAATTAGCTTAGGCAAATGAGCAGTATTTAAAGCAAAAGAAATGCTGGACACTGTGTGTCAATAATGGCTAATGGGGCTCTCACAATGGGGCAATATGTTGGATGAATTCGATTGGATGATGAATGAATGATGGAAAACAGCAGGGAGAAGAGCTCCTTAAGCACAAAAGATTGGCCTATTGTGAGCCCATGATACAACAAGCCAAAAGGCAAATTTTCCGCCCCAAAAGAGCTCTACAGGCTCTACAAGCCTTGTTACTTGGTTTGGACTACATCAGCCCACATGGCATCAGTCCCTGAACCCTTACGACCAGCCTATTCCGGTCCATTCTGGTGTTTCCACCGTTACGGGGCTGAACCAGCCCCTTTGCTGTTCAATCCCCTGGCTGGTTGTCTATTACAACCGGCCCTGATGGCCTTATTACCTCTGTTACGGGCTGGTTGCCTCATGCATCCAGCCCCTGGCCCCTCAAATGGGCCAGGTGGGACCCAGGGCTCACCTGGGTCCGGTTTCAACCTCACATGGGGGGGGGTGTAGCCGGCGGACATGCCGCCCCCCCCCCTCTTTCTCTCAATTCCCTGGTGGGGGCGGTCAAGTCCCCTCACCAGGGGCCCTGGGGGTCGATACCCCCACTGGGGGTCGATACCCCCAGGGCGTCGTCAAGGTAAGGATGGCTGGGGGGTGGTCAGATCCCCCCTGGCCCGTCGCTCCTCCCCCTTGGTAAAGGGGGGGGGGAGAGCGCCCCTCGTCACCTCTTCGCTACAAGGTGGGAGGGTGATCAAATCCCCCCCACCGTCCGGTCGCTACACTCGCGGCCGGCGCCGCCACCTCCCTGGGCAAGGGGGTGGTCAGGTCCCCCCTGCCCTGACCGACCGCGTCATCGCGGCCGGTCGCTGGCTGGTTCAACCCAGCCAGCCCGCCCCCATCCCCCTCGCAACGGCGAGCGAGGGGAGGGGGAGCGAGCCGGGGCCGCGAGCCCCGGCTCCGCGGCGCTGGTCGCCGGGCGCGACCAGCCGGGCCCGCGCGGCATCGCACCGCGCGGGATCCCTCGGCCGCGCAACAGCCCCGCGCGGGCCGTCGGGCCCCGCGTGGGCCGTGCCAAGGAACACAGGCGGCCCCGAACGGGCCGCGACGCGGGCAGCGGCCCCGGGTGGGCCGCGACACTGGCGGCGGCCCCAATGGGCCGCCCCAAGCCCGAAAACTGAGAAAAACATACTTTGGCGGGCCAGCACGTCTGGCCAAGTATGTCCAAAATAAACCTTGGGCCCAATTATGCCCATACAAGCCCATCTGGCCGTATTTGCCCATATACCCCATCGGGCCCGTTAGGGCCCGTGTACCAATGGGTCTATTTCACGCGTTTTGAGGCCAGTTTCCCCAAATCTATAACATCCACATGGGCCCGTATGGTCCGTGTGTGTGTCCAATGGGCCTTAGAGGCCCATTTGTGCATCCCATTTGGATTACACTTATACGTAGCACCCGCGTAAGTGCGTACGTATTTTAACACACCCCCTTAATCCAAAAGGGGTGACATTCGCATATTAGTCACAAAGCCTTGATGCTTGTTCCTATCTAACGCCTTAGTCAAGATATCCGCAATCATTGCTCCAGTGGGCATGTACCTCAGACGTCTTAAAACCAATCTCTATCAGTTTCTCACTCATGGTGTTATACCATGACCTAGCTGCTTGCTTCAATCCATACAGGGATCTACACAGCTTGAGGACATATTCCCCTTTATCTGCCGAAAGAAAAGTTCTAACACAGATTTTCTTCATGGTTTCTGGTTTAGTCTCTACTAACCATTCACGAAAACCATCAGGAATCGACATATAAACAGTCTCCTCCTCTCCAAGTTTTGCATTCAAGTATGCTGTTACAAAATCAGCTTGTCTGATTTCTTCACCCAACTCCACTGCCAGAGCAATGATGTACCTGAAGGTGGACAGCCTTCCAGTTGGTGAGAAAGTTTCTTGGTAATCAATACCCTCTCTCTGCTTGAAGCCCTGTGCAACACATCTAGCCTTGAACCTTTTCAAAACTCCATTTGTGTCAAACTTCTTGTTTAACACCAATCGAGACCCCACAATGGTCTTTCCTTTTGGAACAGAATCCCGCTTAACCACTTCAAAGACACTATTATTCTCTAGAGAATCAAATTCCTCAAAAATAGCACTCTTCCAGTTGGCTCTCTCATCAGAATTCATAGCTTGGCCAAAGCTATTTGGGTTAACCCTGTTACCCATTTCTGAACTCAACTCCAGGACTTCATTGAGCATACACTGTTCCTGAAATGTATCTTCCTCATATCCTGCGGCAGCATAATGGGATCTCCACTCCCCGTACCTGTCAACTGGTACTCTAACCCTACCACTCCTTCTAACCGGAGGTGGAGGCTCATCAGGTTCTGATTCCACAGAATCACCTGAAGCGGGTACTGAACCCTCTTGTGGCACGTCTGCCACCTCTTCATCTTCTGGAACCACATGTTCCACAGCTTTTGCTGGTGAAATAGGTGCTAATTCTATTTCTTGTTGTGGCTTAATCACAACAACATCTTCACTCCTTTTGAGTGGAAAGGTACTTTCATCGAATTTTACATCCCTGCTACGGATAACCTTTCTTGTCCATGGACAATAGATCCTATAAGATTTACTTATTAAATCATAGCCTACAAGTGCCCCTGTTCTGGCTCTAGGGTCTAATTTTCCGACCATTTCATTATGGTGGACACTATAATACACCAAGCAACCAATTGTTCTTAGGTGTGATGTTTTGGGGTACAACTTCCAAAACTGATAATGGGGACACTTCCCATTAACACTTACAATGTTGTGCAACAGACACACCGTGCACATCAACTCAGCCCATAAGAACTTTGGCAGACCAGATTGAGACATAATAGTTCTGACTTTGTCCAGTAAAGTCCTATTCATTCTCTCAACTATTCCATTATTTTGTGGAGTACTTGCAGTAGTGACTATATGAATGATACCATAATCTTTCAACAGCCTCCCAAACTCTTTACTCACGAATTCACCCCCTCCATCGGTAATAACCCTCTTGATCTCCTTCATCAAACCATTCTGTTTCCAGACTTTGAAGATTACAGAAACCTCCTCTGTGGTCTGATCCTTAGATCGAATCGGTTTAACCCAAACATAATTAGTTGCAGTATCAACTAAATTGATGAAGTATCTTGCCCCACCAAGGGACTCTGGAGTGAATGGCCCTCCCAAATCAATGGAAAATTCCTCTCTAGGAACATCTGTGTGATCTCTACTCTTAGAGAACACATTTCTAGTCTTGGCCCCCAAGGTACAACTCTCACAGTTGCTGTCCTTTACCTTATGGCCACTTCTATTGTGAGAAACAGTGCTCAGAGCTGAGAATTTGAACAAGCTTGCACACAGAAGCTTATTCCGAACTTGTCCACTAAGAACAGTTCTCCCATTCATATCAATAACAAACCTATCTCCTTTAAGATAACGAATTTGGAAACCTTTTTTCCATAACACCCCAAGAGACACAAGGTTGTAAGGCAACTCTGGTACATAGAACACTTTATCAAAAGTAATTTGGAAACCCAGTTGATTTGCAAGAATAACTTTTCCAATTCCTTTAATCTGAATTGTTCTGCCTTTCTGACCAATATTTACAACCCCATCATAATCACTAAGATTTGAAAATAAATTTGGTTCAAAAAACATGTGATCTGTACAACCAGAATCGATCAAAACAAGAACATCCTCCTTCAATCCTCCTAGTAGGAAAGAAGCTTTATCAGTCACTGATAAGTTCTTATCTTTGAGGTTAAGATTACTCACTTCATAATCAATCAAGTCCATTTCTTGATCCTCATCGATTTTGGCCTTCTTGTTGGGACCTTCTTCCACAACAGCCTCTTCAATTGGAGCATCCAACGCCACCATTGCAACGTTTTCAGTTGTGAGATTGACCTCCTTGTCATCCCCTTCGGACTTCTTCCTTTTCTTGGCCTCCTTGCAGTCCTTAGCATAGTGACCCTTATTCTGACAATTGTAACATAAGACCTTGGACAAATCCTTTTTCGCCTTCTTGCGAGATTTTCCAGTCTTTCCAACTAGGGCTGTTCCAGAACCCCCCTTCATCTTGAATTGAAGGTCATCCTTTTCAATCCTTTTAAGCACATCCTCCTCCCCAGGAAGAGGATCCAATTGAGAAATGATTCTGACTAAGGAATCAAACTCTTTTGGCAGCTTTTGAAGGATTAAGAGTGACAAACACTCTGGATCCATGTTAAGTCCAGATGACTTGAACTTGGCTATACTAGACCTAGCCTCTGCCACAAACTGTTTACAATTCGAATATTGTAACTTGAACAGTTTATTAAAGGCTATACCCTTCTGGTGAACAGAATCACCAGCATACTTGGACTTAAGCAGCTTCCAAAGGATGCTGCCCCTCCTCCTCTCATCTTCCCTAAGAGTATCAGCAACCCATGTCACATGATTCTCATCAAGATGCCTAAGGATCAGATGGTAAGACTTCTTCTCCACTTCTGAACTGATCAGAGTGTCATCTGCATCCATAATTTCCCCAAAGCAGATGTTATCCAGCTCACTATCCATAAGGACAGCCCAAGCATTATAGTTCTGACTATTCAGAACTATTTTGGTAGAGCTAACATCAGGGATATAGGACATCTTCTTGGAAAACTTGAGGTCTTTGAGGTTCTCCAAAGTAAGGTACAAAGGTCTAGATGGCTTGGAAGTAATGATGATGTTGGTACTGATAATGTGTTATAATTATGGCCAGCAATTAGCTTAGGCAAATGAGCAGTATTTAAAGCAAAAGAAATGCTGGACACTGTGTGTCAATAATGGCTAATGGGGCTCTCACAATGGGGCAATATGTTGGATGAATTCGATTGGATGATGAATGAATGATGGAAAACAGCAGGGAGAAGAGCTCCTTAAGCACAAAAGATTGGCCTATTGTGAGCCCATGATACAACAAGCCAAAAGGCAAATTTTCCGCCCCAAAAGAGCTCTACAGGCTCTACAAGCCTTGTTACTTGGTTTGGACTACATCAGCCCACATGGCATCAGTCCCTGAACCCTTACGACCAGCCTATTCCGGTCCATTCTGGTGTTTCCACCGTTACGGGGCTGAACCAGCCCCTTTGCTGTTCAATCCCCTGGCTGGTTGTCTATTACAACCGGCCCTGATGGCCTTATTACCTCTGTTACGGGCTGGTTGCCTCATGCATCCAGCCCCTGGCCCCTCAAATGGGCCAGGTGGGACCCAGGGCTCACCTGGGTCCGGTTTCAACCTCACATGGGGGGGGGTGTAGCCGGCGGACATGCCGCCCCCCCCCCCTCTTTCTCTCAATTCCCTGGTGGGGGCGGTCAAGTCCCCTCACCAGGGGCCCTGGGGGTCGATACCCCCACTGGGGGTCGATACCCCCAGGGCGTCGTCAAGGTAAGGATGGCTGGGGGGTGGTCAGATCCCCCCTGGCCCGTCGCTCCTCCCCCTTGGTAAAGGGGGGGGGGAGAGCGCCCCTCGTCACCTCTTCGCTACAAGGTGGGAGGGTGATCAAATCCCCCCCACCGTCCGGTCGCTACACTCGCGGCCGGCGCCGCCACCTCCCTGGGCAAGGGGGTGGTCAGGTCCCCCCTGCCCTGACCGACCGCGTCATCGCGGCCGGTCGCTGGCTGGTTCAACCCAGCCAGCCCGCCCCCATCCCCCTCGCAACGGCGAGCGAGGGGAGGGGGAGCGAGCCGGGGCCGCGAGCCCCGGCTCCGCGGCGCTGGTCGCCGGGCGCGACCAGCCGGGCCCGCGCGGCATCGCACCGCGCGGGATCCCTCGGCCGCGCAACAGCCCCGCGCGGGCCGTCGGGCCCCGCGTGGGCCGTGCCAAGGAACACAGGCGGCCCCGAACGGGCCGCGACGCGGGCAGCGGCCCCGGGTGGGCCGCGACACTGGCGGCGGCCCCAATGGGCCGCCCCAAGCCCGAAAACTGAGAAAAACATACTTTGGCGGGCCAGCACGTCTGGCCAAGTATGTCCAAAATAAACCTTGGGCCCAATTATGCCCATACAAGCCCATCTGGCCGTATTTGCCCATATACCCCATCGGGCCCGTTAGGGCCCGTGTACCAATGGGTCTATTTCACGCGTTTTGAGGCCAGTTTCCCCAAATCTATAACATCCACATGGGCCCGTATGGTCCGTGTGTGTGTCCAATGGGCCTTAGAGGCCCATTTGTGCATCCCATTTGGATTACACTTATACGTAGCACCCGCGTAAGTGCGTACGTATTTTAACAGAAGGCATCCTTGGTCTCTGTGGATTTTCGATCATCATGTGGAACTCTGCAACCTTGGTATCCTCCAGCTATCACTTCTTCCAGCTTCCCTGGCACCTATCAATCCGATCCAGCTAGGAAACGCCATGAGGAACCAAAACCTCATAAGTATCCTTCTGTTCCATCCTCCATTCTGCGAAAACCTGTTAAACGCTGATCTTCACCTGAGCCTCCTTCCTCTGATGTGGAAGGCATGGAAGTAGAAAGGGAACCCCTTATGGAAAGGTTCCAGGACAACACTGATCTTCCCCCTTTTCAACCTGCCCAACTCTCAGATCCTCTTCCATTGCCTGTTACACCTGATCTTCCTCCCTCCACCCAGCCCAAAGTTTGATTTGAGAGGGGCATCTCCAAGGACTACCCTAATGCTGTGGAAGGAGTATTAAAGAAAATTTCTGATCTTAAAATCCCCAATCTATCTGTGGCTGAACTCCTGTCAATCTCTCCATCTGTGGCAGAAGGGATGAAGAAATGGGTTTCTTGTCAACGTGTGGAGATTGGTCCGTACAAATTAAAGGTCTCCCCTGGTACTCTGATAGAGGATTCTGGTGGAACAGATCCCTCTTCAGATACCAACCTGTATTCCTGTCCTCTTGGTTTTCTTCCATGTTGTCTTGGTGATTCAACTAAAATGGTTTCTCTCCTTGTGGATTTGGATTCTCAGCTCAACTTGATTTCGGACTCCATGGCCTGCAAGCTTAAACTTAGCACAAGGGTCAGTTTCAACTCTGCGGTCTATGGAATTGGGAATCATGTTATAATTATGGCCAGCAATTAGCTTAGGCAAATGAGCAGTATTTAAAGCAAAAGAAATGCTGGACACTGTGTGTCAATAATGGCTAATGGGGCTCTCACAATGGGGCAATATGTTGGATGAATTCGATTGGATGATGAATGAATGATGGAAAACAGCAGGGAGAAGAGCTCCTTAAGTACAAAAGATTGGCCTCTTGTGAGCCCATGATACAACAAGCCAAAGGGCAAATTTTCCGCCCCAAAAGAGCTCTACAGGCTCTACAGGCCTTGTTACTTGGTTTGGACTGCATCAGCCCACATGGCATTAGTCCCTGAACCCTTACAACCAGACTATTCCGGTCCATTCTTGTGTTTCCACCGTTACGGGGCTGAACCAGCCCATTGCTGTTCAGTCCCTTAGTTGGTTGTCTATTACAACCGGTCCTGATGGCATCATTACCCCTGTTACGGGCTGGTTGCCTCATGCATCCAGCCCCTGGCCCCTGAAATGGGCCAGGTGGGACCCAGGGCTCACCTGGGTCCGGTTTCAACCTCACATGGGGGGGTGTGACCAGCGGACATGCTGTCCCCCCCTCTATCTCTTACAAATCCCTGGTGGGGGCGGTCAAATCCCCTCACCAGGGGCCCTGGGGGTTGATACCCCCCAGGGCGTCGTCACAGAAAGTTGGCCTGGGAGGTGGTCAGGTCCCCCCAGGCCCATCGCTCCTCCCCCTTGGTAAAGGGGGGGGGAGAGCGCCCCTTCGCGCTTAGTTTGCTACAATGGCGGGGGGGTGATG
The DNA here is from genome assembly GCA_025617555.3 of Puccinia polysora. Lineage (NCBI taxonomy): Eukaryota > Fungi > Basidiomycota > Pucciniomycetes > Pucciniales > Pucciniaceae > Puccinia > Puccinia polysora. Next base: position 34,694,085 of record CM062623.1, on the reverse strand, counting down.
AAATCCCCCCCAACTGCCGGTCGCATACCATGCGGCCGGCGCCGCCATCTCCTGGGGCAAGGGGGTGGTCAGGTCCCCCCTGCCCTGACCGACCGCCTCGTTGCGGCCGGTCGCTGGCTGGTTCAACCCAGCCAGCCTGCCCCCTCCCCCTCGCGACGGCGAGCGAGGGGAGGGGGAGCGAGCCGGGGCCGCGAGCCCCGGCTCCGCGGCGCTGGTCGCCGGTCGCGACCAGCCGGGCCCGCGCGGCATCGCACCGCGCGGGATCCCTCGGCCGCGCAACAGCCCCGCGCGGGCCGTCGGGCCCCCCGTGGGCCGTGCCGAGGAACACAGGCGGCCCCGAACGGGCCGCGACGCGAGCAGCGGCCCCGAGCGGGCCGCGACACGGGCCGCAACCCTAATGGGCCGCCCCAAGCCCAAATTGTGAGAAAAGACTACCTTTGCGGGCCAGCCCGTCTTGCCAAGTATGTCCAAAATAAACCTTGGGCCCAATTATGCCCATACAAGCCCATCTGGCCGTATTTGCCCATATACCCCATCGGGCCCGTTAGGGCCCGTGTACCAATGGGTCTATTTCACGCGTTTTGAGGCCAGTTTCCCCAACTCTGTAACTTCCACATGGGCCCGTATGGTCTGTCTGTGTGTCCAATGGGCCTCAGAGGCCCATTTGTGCATCCCATTTGGATTACACTTATACGTAGCACCCGCGTAAGTGTGTACGTATTTTAACAAATCAGTCCTGTGAACTGGTTGGTATTGCTGAGGATATTCGTGTTGGAATTGGTCAAAATATTGTTGGCACCTGTCACTTTTGAATCACTCGTCTGGATGGTCCCATGATCTTGGGAAGGCCTTTCTTAATGGACTTTGGTGCTACCCTGATGTTTTCTGATCAAGTTGGGGAGAGAATTCTCCTCCCTGATGCTGATGGCAGAAAGATTGAAGTCCCCCTTTGTTCTCTGGATTCTGGTTGTTGGGAAAGAGACTTCCCTGGTCACCCTCCCAAATCTTTCCTGAAAGGAAAGCAGAAAGAAAACTCTCATTCCTTTCATCCTCATTTTTTAGCAGAATAGTTGGCCCTACTGATAGTTGTAGTTCTCCTCAGCCTCAGACTTCAACTCATGGACCAACTCCCACCTCAGAGGCCCATCTTTCTTTTTCCTCATCACTTTCTTCTCATCCAAATAAGATCAAAACCCAAACATATGAAAAATTTGAAAAATCCAAAAATATTTCTTCTCTGTCTGGATCTGTTCTATCTTCCTTTCCTTTTTCTTTTCAGCCTGATCACTCATCTTGTATTCCGGTTTCAAATCTCTGCAATGATTCTAAACTAGATCTTGATCTTGATTCTCTTCTTGGTGGCTTTGGTACGAAGGAGTTTAATCTTAGGTGGAGGCAATTTGGGGTAGAAGTAAGTCCTCCCAATTGTGCACCACCAAGGGCTTCTACTACTGTTATTTTTGAAACTCTACCCTGTGCCACACATGTGAGCAATGTGTTATCTTTTGGGTCCTCTTTTATGGAGAAGGCACCTCCAAGGACGCAGCAGAACATTGGACTTGGAAGATGTTGGAACACGGCCTCAGTTTTTGTAGTCAGGTCTCACTGGTCAATGCTTGGAGGAAGCAGGGATTCCTCTCCTTTGGCACCAAGTACAAACCAGTTGCAAAGAAGGTCCAGCCAGTCAACCAACCAATGCCTCTCAACCTCAACCCTCCTCTTATGCGTCCTCGGCTATCCCGCGATCCTTACTGTGGTCTATCCAAATCCCTCACTGGTCCATTTATTCCATCTGGTTGGGTCACTGAAGAAAGTCTGAAAGTGGTAAATTTTGGTCCAGATGGATGGCTTCTTCCTGATGAGTTAAATTTGATAAAAAATATCTTGTCTCTAAGGGAAAAATCAATTGCATTCTGTGACAAAGAGAGAGGTCTCTTGAAAGAATCCTATGGTCTCCCTTACGTTATCCCGGTAGTTGAACATGACCCTTGGCAAAAGAAAAAGATGCCGATCCCTGCTTCTAAAGTTGACAAATTCATCAAGTTGGTCCGCAAACGAGTCCAAACCGGTTTTTACAAACAATCAACTTCTAGCTATTCCAGTCCTGTTTTCTGTGTTCTAAAGAGTAATGGTAAACTTAGAGTAGTTCATGATCTCCAAACTCTTAATAAAGTTACTATTAAACACTCTGGCATGCCGCCTGCCACTGAAGAATTTGTTGAATCCTTCTCTGGGAGAGCTTGCTATGGTCTAGGTGACATTATGGGTGGCTATGACAAACAATCCTTGCATCCTATTTCTTGTCCCCTCACTACTTTCAATACTCCCCTTGGTCGATTTCAGTTGACTCAATTGCCTCAAGGTGCCACCAACTTGGTTGCAGTCTATCAGGCTCAGATGATGTGGATCCTCCAGGACAAAATCCCGGATCATGCGGGTATCTTTATTGATGATGGTGGAATTAAAGGTCCAGTTTCTGACTATGATAATGAGCTCTTTCCTTGGCACTCAGGAATCCAACGATTTGTCTGGGAGTATGCTACTGTTTTGGAGAGAATTTTGTTTTGAATCAAGGAATCTGGCCTTACTGTCTCTGGATCAAAAATTGCCGCCTGTGTCCCTGCCTTGGAAATTGTTGGTCATATAGTCTGCAAGGACGGAAGAAGGATGGCACCCTCTAAAGTCAACAAAATCATCTCCTGGCCTACCCCAATAAATCCAGCGGAAGTTAGAGGTTTCCTAGGTGTTGTAGCTTATGTCAGGATCTTCATTCCCTCATTATCCAAAATCTGTATTCCCTTGCGTCGCTTAACCAGGAATGATGCTGAATGGATTTGGACACAAGAATACAAACAATCATTTCAGTTGCTCAAAACAATTGTTGGGAAAGACATTGTTTTGAAAAAGATCACTTATGGACACGGAGCCGGAAAGATCAAGTTGGCAGTGGACTTAAGTTATCAATCTGTTGGGGCTGTTCTTACCCAGGAAGATGAAAATGGTTTGGATTGTCCTGCTCTGTATGAATCTCTTCTTTTCTCAGATGTGGAATCCAGGTACTCCCAGCCAAAACTGGAACTTTGCGGTGTGGCCTGAATGTTGAAGAAGATTCAGGCTGTTCTTTGGGGTCAACACTTTGAGTTACAAGTCGATGCGCAATCTATTATTGAAATGATCAACGCCCCCAGCCTCCCAAATGCTCCCATGACTCGTTGGGTGGCTTTCATCCAGTTGTTCTCTTTTGATATTGTTCACAGGCCATGAAAATCTTTCACCATGCCTGATGGTTTATCTAGACGACCTATTGGAGACAATGAATCAGATGTTGGAATGGATTTTGATGAGGAAGAACCCTTGGTCCGCCCTGTCTTTGCCTTCTCCTCCAAAAATTACTCTGGTTTCCAGCAAGGTTTCTGGCTTAAGTTGGAGCAGTACCTTTCAAGTCTCCAAAGACCCCCTGATCTCTCTGCCAAAGAATTTCGGTCCCTTAAAAGGAAGTCCTCCAACTTCTTTGTCCAAGATTCTAGGCTTATGAAAAGGTCAACTCCTTGTGCACTTGGTGTGGTCACTATCCCTTCCAAGCAAGATTCAATCCTGGAAAATCTCCATGAAGGCCTTGGTCATCGTGGGGAAACCAAAACTTATCAACAAATATCTGAACGATTCTGGTGGCCATCCCTGAAGAAATCTGTTGCTCAATGGTGTAGGAGTTGTGAAGTGTGCCAGAAACGTGATATTAGGCACCCTGCCAAAATTTGTTACCCCACTGGAGAATCTACTGTCTTTTGGAGGATTGCTATGGATGTGGTTCACATTAAGGCTGGTGGAGCTAAGTACCTCATTGTGGCTAGAGATGATTTTTATGGATGGGTTGAAGCAAAGTTTCTTAAGAACCTCAGCTCTGAATCAGTAGCAGCTTTCCTTCATGAGACTTGGACAATGCGTTATGGCTTGGCCCAATCTTATTCTACGGATGGTGGCTCAGAATTTGGTGGAAAACTTTCTGAAATGATCCAATCGCTCCCTGGACAACATAGAGTTACTACTCCCTATTATCCTGAAGGACAAGGCATGGTGGAAAGAGGCCATGCTCCTTTGAAGGCTGCTCTTGTCAAATTCGCTGGTGAAATTGGCAAGAATTGTCAAAAGTTTCTCCCCTTGGTCCTCTTCTCTGATTGAATTTCCACCAAGCAAACCACTGGTTATTCTCCTTATGAAATCATCTTTGGTCAGAGGGCTTTTCTTCCTCTTGATCTTGAGATGGAGTCTTTCTTGGGCATCCCCTGGGAACAAGTTTCCTCAACTACTGACCTATTAGTTGCCAGATCAAAGCAACTGGAGCAGAGTAAAGATATTTGTAACAAAGCTTATCAGAAGATGATGGAATCAAGAGCAAAATCAGTTCAGTATTGGGAAGAAAAACACCAGAATCAAATCAGGGACCCTTTAAACCCTGGTGACCTCGTATTGGCTTATAATTGTTCCTTGGAAACTCAGTGGGGAAAGCTTTTCTCTAACCACTGGAATGGTCCTTACCAAGTAGTCCGTCAAGTTAGAGGTGGATCATATCTTTTGGAGGAGCTGGATGGTACTCAGATGGCCAGAAGGTTCTCTGCTGATCAGGTCAAGAAATTTCACTCTTGTGGAGGCAACTTGGTCCGGAAGTAAGTCCTCCCAATTTTTGCACCATCTGGGCAAGATGCTTGTCTTTTTGTGAAAACTCTACTTCATGCCACCCGTGTGAGCACTTGGGACGCCTCCTTCATTTTATCTCAGCCACTTCTAGGATTTTTGGTTGGATTGACAAATTTTTTCTCAACCACTCTCAGGATAAAAATGGCCATTCTTCGGTTTCAATCATCTTTCTTTCCTTTCTTTTTTCTATGGCATCAAACTTGGGAGCAGACTAGGGAAAGTCTGTAAGTTGGGGAGAGATGTGGTGCCCCATACTGGACACCCTGGCCGCCTTAAGACCTCAATCCATAAACTGTTGCGCAAACATACCTTCCGGCTGAACAAATTATCCTCAGGCTCATCCGAACCGTCCTTTACCCGCGCGCGCGCGCCGCGCCGCGCTGCGCTCCTTTCATCCGCGCGCATCGCGCGTCCTTTATCCATGTTGCTTTTCATCTCCGCGGTTGTCATAGCACGTCCTCATCTTTGTTGTTGCGTGTCTTCATCTTTGTTGTCGCGCGTCCCAATCTCCTCATTGCTACCGTCGCGCGGCGCTCATCCATGATTTACTGAATCCATCCCGACAGCACCCCCAAGCATTTGGCAAATCCTTGGATACGTCAAACCTCCCATTGCACTTGATCTATCAGTCATGGATCTCAAGGCTGTCAGGATTTACTCAAATTTCTCAAACCAATCTCCTATCCACCCATCCGCGCTCTCATGGACTTCACCTGTCACCTTTCCTGGGACTCTCCCACCCGCTTCTGCCTTTGGAAGAGTGCCAACGACCGCCCGCGGACATCCGCGGCGGTTTGGTTCATTTCTCTCTCCCACCCGCTTCCGCCTTCGGACAAGGGGTGGGTGACTCTGGTATTGTTACGCGTGCCGATCCACAGACGGACGCAAGTGACCACATGGTTGCCTTCCCTTTTCCGCTCTATTTGTAGAATCCGTTGTATATATTCTAACAGGACCTCCTGCCCATATAAGGAGGGGGCTCTCCCCTGCCTTTTTGATCATCATTGGAAAATCACCGGGGGAACATGAAACCATTGGAGCATGGAATGATCCAGCATGAAATCAGCACACCTTTGATCCTTGAGCCTCCATACTCAACCCTTGATCCCTGATCCTTATCACCAACCAATAGCCTTGCTGGTTGAAGAAAAATTCTGTCTGTTGGAATTTTTGAGTGTGTCATACCACTCCTTGATCCCTTTCTCTGACCATACTGGTCCTGATCCCTGATCACCTTTCTGGAGCCAATCACAATTGATTGAAGAGGTCTTATTAAGCTTAAGACCTGGAGTTTTATACCTCCCCTTAGCTCCTTTGGAGTTGCATTCTGCCAGCCTACTCTTGAGTCCCTTGAGAAGTGTTGAGGTTATCCTTGCTTCAAATCAGTTACTGTTTGCTTTAGAGCTTCTTGAACATTTTGCTTTGTCCTGTACAGCCACCCACAGTTATCTGGTACCCTTCAATCGCTTGATTGCGGAGAGTTGGGCAGGTTCATTGAGAACCTGGAGGTTGCTTGGGTTTGAGTTGATCATCCCCAATCTTCTGCTGACGACCAGAGTTATTAGCGTGTGGGCATTGTTTACATACAACAGCTTTTGTTCTTTGAACTCTAAGGGGACTTTAACTTCTTTTGTTCAATTTTTTCCCTGCATAATCTTGTCTCAGATAGTTCTGTTCCATCGCTACCAAAATATTATCATCCTTATCCTCTACTCCTTGATTCCTCATTTACCAGGTTCTGGACCTTGATCTTAGTTACATTTAAATATTTTTGTAACACTCAGGAGGGCCGCCTAAACAGCACCTTTCCCCTCCGCAGAACTGCCACGGCCTAGAACCGTTTGGAGTCTTACAGCTGAGTGAATAGATTTTCTTTTGTTGTAGAATCCATTTTGAGGTCTCTTTAATTATTGGAGATGTCCTTATATTAGAAGAATGATTCTGATGGCTATATGTTAGGTTTTTGAGCACCAAAAGGCTTTTAAACTTACCTTACATTCAGACTGGAAATGAAACCACGTGGTCTTTCATGTGTGTCTACTGGAGCCAGCTCAAGTCCTACAAACAGGAAAGACTCATCCCCCTCCTGAGAAATTTAATTTCAATGATAATTTAGAGTGGGAAGTAAGGCATATTGAGGATTCTAATTTATGCAAAGGAAAACATCAATCCCTTGTGAAATGCATTGGCTTCCTGTCAAAAAAAGATTGAACCTTGCCAGAACCATACCATCACCTTTGTAACTCTCCTGATTTGGTTTCAGATTTGCATGAAAAATACCGTGGAAAACTTTGCCAATCTTAATTCCATTGCTCCCAATCCAACTCCACATTCCAATCCTAATCCATCTCATTGAATGACATCAAACTTCTCATTACTGTCACAAGGGCTGCTGACATGCAATCAGGGCTTGGCACAGAGGGGTCTCTACCCACAGTAGCCTTGGGGGCAAGGTTACTGGAGGAGGCTACAAGGAGCAGAGAAGGATTGGGTTGAAGGGTGCTGAATGACACTTGCTGGGAAAGATCTCCTAGTAAGAAGTAGTAAACTGATTTCTTGGGGAAACATCAGGAAGAGGAAAGAGGAGGCTTATTAAATAGACAAGAGGTTGGAACTACAATCAAGGTACAAGTCATTGGGGCTCAGACTATACAAATGATGTAATGGGAACAATCTAAGTAACAGAGAGGGCTGATCAGGTATGCTACTACATTAGGTTAGGCTGCTTCTACATTTGGGTTAGGTTCGAGGTCTGAGCTTTCTAAGTTGGGAAAGTACAATTGAAGGATGTACAGTGTACATGGGAGTCATGACACTATGTACTAAGTAGAGAGAGTATGTAATAGAATCTGCAAGAGGATGTACATAAAGATTCCCAAAGGATAAAACACACAGAGGAGGTATGGGTTAGACAGAGAGATAACCCAAAGAGGTATGGGTTAGACAGAAAGGTAGAGTAGAGCCTGGGAGATTGAGTATGTGCAATCCTATGGAGTCTATCTGTGTATTGTATGAGGTGAGACTATATGTAGGTATGTACTGCATGAAGATCCTGAGGTAAATAGTTAATGGAGACATATTGATGTAAGTCTCCTGAGCCCTGAGGTTGAAGTTCCTGAGAAATTGGATCACGCCTGAGGGTTAGACTGGGGTTAGACTGGGTTTGGTTTCAGTATGACAGCACCCCCTGGTGAAGAAGAGGGCATCTCCTGATGACCATAAAAGGAGAGGTTGAAGAGGCCATCCAGGTTGTCCTTCAGCCATGTCTAACTTGGGTTTTCCTTCCCCTTACCCACAACCATCACCACCATCCACCCCATTACCACCTTTATCTCCTTACACCAGATCAACTACACCAACATATCCAATGGAGAAGACCAAAAATTATTATCCAGTCCAGCAATACTACCCAAGTTGTGATAGGTGCATCAAGCTTGGAAGAATCTGCACCACCAGTATCAAGCACAATTCTGCCAAATGTGAAAGTTGTAGGCAGTATGGAAGAATGTGTGATATGGATAAGCAAGGCAGAAAGGCCTTGGGGCCAACCTTGTGGGTCCTGGAGAAGAGTCAACCTTTTGAAGTGAAGGAGGCTCCAGATGATGATTCCATGACCCTGGGGAATTCATCCAGATTCGATGAATCTTCAGGTAATTGCCTCTGGATTTAGTATTGGAGGTGCTGGAGTGCTGATACAAGCTTGGAATAGTCCGTTTGATGCAGGAGAGGTTGAAGAAAATGCAAGAAAAGAGGGAGGCACTGCGTCCATCTGGCAATTTGGCCATAGATGGTACGTTGAGGCGTCTGCAGGAGGAGTGCGGCAAAGCATTTATACAATGGGGAACCCCTCACGTAGATTTGGACGAGGAGAGGGTCGAGGTACCTCCAAAAAGTGTAAGAACTGTCAAACCCGTCAAAGGGGTTTGTTGAAGCGTCAAAGGGATTTGTTGAAGCATTGAAGGGGTTTGTCAAAATTTCAAAGCAAACCATCAAAGTGTCAAACATTGAAGCATCAAAGCAGACTGTTGAAGCGTCAAAGAAAACCGTCAAAGTGTCAAATGTCAAGGCGTCAAATACCACCGTTGAAGCGTCAAAGCCCACCTACAAAGCGTCAACCGTCAAAGCGTTGAAGCGGAATGTCAAAGTGGAGACAACAATGAAGAAGCCAAAGGGAGTTTGGAGATCGAATTGAGTGAGATGGATGAAGATAGAGAAACCACTAAAGAGACAGGTAAAGGGAAAGCTAGAGAGATCATTGTTGAAGAAGAGGGCAGATCAGATGACTCTTTGGAGTTAGAAGATTTAAGGAACAAAATTAATGATTTGGAGGTGAAGATGAAGGTGGTGGAAGACAGAAGGAATAGAAGGAAAGGAATTTAAAAAAGAGGTGAAACTGAGGTCTGGTTGGAGGAATTGGAAATTGGAGAAAGTTAATTGGAGATGATGGAAGGAAGAAGATTCAGAGAAGATTCTGTTTTAAATGAAGATCAAGTTAATCATTCTTTGGAGATTTATAGTAGGAAGTCTAGGAATTTAAATTCAAATTTTCAGGAAGGTTTAAAGAAGGGTTGGGGTAGTGAGATAAGAAAAGAGATGTATGGTTTTTAGAAGCTAGAAAGAAAAAAGTTTTAGAGATAAAGAAAAGACTAGCTGATATTTTGGCTTTAGCTGGACATACTTTTGAAGTAGGGATTACTATAAGGGGTCCAAATTCTTATCAAGTTGCCAAGTTAAAATTAGTAAATACTTTGATGTCTAGAGTAAAAGAGTTGGAAGAATTGATGTGTGAATCTATCTAAAAAGTTGTTTATATGAAATTTTTTTTATTTTATTACTTATTAATTTATATTTTCTTTGGAAGGGAGTAATTAATTTTTTTTGTGCTAAGGTTGAAAAAGGGAAAAGGAGAAAGAATTTTTTATTTATTTATTATTATTTTTTTTTATCATGTTATTGATATTAATTATTATTATTATTATTTTTTTTTGAAAAGGAGAATATGGTTTATATTTTTTTATTTTAAGGATGAATTTGGTTTTGAGGGGTAGAGTGTATGGAAGTCTTGAAGTAAAGTAGGGCAGTTGGTAAGATTAGAGTGAGGTTCCCAAGTAGTGCATTCCTTGTCATTCTGGAAGCCTTTCCATTCAACTAAGTAAACAATTTTCCCCTCTTAAGTTTGGAATCCAATATCTGAGACACTTCCCATTCTTCTTCACCATCAATTTTGACTGGCTCAGTTGGTGGTTGGTGCCTAGAGGATAGTGAGTTGTCCTGAAATGGCTTGAGTAAGGAGGAGTGGAATACAGGGTGAATGGTGGACCATTGCTGAAGGAGTTGAAGCTTGAATGAACTTTTTCCAATCTGTTCTGTAATGAAAAAGGGACCTAACCATTGCTCTGAGAGCTTATGAGTTGGACTATTAGTTTTGATATTTTTAGAAGAGAGACAAACTTTGTTTCCAACAGCAAAAGAGGCAGGAAAGTCACTTCTTTTTAGGTCAGCATATCTTTTGTAGGCTTTAATTGCCTTTTCCAGTTCAATACCCAATAGCTTCTGATTCTGGTGAATCTGGGTTATGTAGTGGCTGGCAGTTTGATCATCTACTACATGGAGACTTTCAAAGTTGGGGTGTCATCCATAGATGGTGAAAAAAGGAGATTGATTAGTAGAAGTGTGAGTGGAATTATTTTAAGCAAATTCAGCAAGGGTTATCCAGGTATCCCAGTTGTCTTGGTGATAACTGACATACATCCTAAGAAATTGTCCTAGGATCTGATTTACTTGTTTCGTCTGTCCATCTGTTTCAGGGTGATAAGCTGTGGAAAGTTTTCTTTTTATCTGTAATTTTTCACATACAATTTTCCAAAAGGAAGAAACAAATAAAAATCCTCTGTCACTGAAAATGTCAGTTGGGAGGCCATGTTTAGTAAAAACATGAGAAATTAGTAGGTTAGCTTACTCCACAGAGGAGATATCAGTTCTAGTTTTAATAAAGAGTGACATTTTTGAAAAACAATCAACTACCCCAAGGATTGAGTCAAATCCATTGCATAGTGGCAGTTGTGAGATGAAGTCCATAGAGAGTGAAGTCCAGGGAGAATCTGGAATTGGTAAGGGTTGGAGGAGTCCAAACTTTTTTTGGTGACTTTCTTTGTTTCTGCTGCAAAGGTAACAAGAATAAACATAGTCTTTGATAAAGGAAGTCATATTTTCCCAATGGAAATCTCTTTTGACTAGATCAGCTGTTTTGTCTTGTCCAGGGTGGCCAGAGAGGGGAGATTCATGTCTTTGTCAAAGTATTTCAAGTTGGAGTTGTTCATCCTCCTTGGGGATTGCTATTCTATTTTGGAAAATAAGGAGTCCAGTGTCTTGGTCTATAAGGTAACTCTTTACTTGTTCCTTTTTATGTAGCTTCTGAATAATCTGCTGGGTTGATTTGTTGGAGGTCTGGGACTGAATTAAGGTTTCCAATTGTTTGTCAACCTGTTTTTAGAGATAAAGAAAATTCTAGAAGGTTCAAAGTCAGTCTGTTTCAAGAGTTGCTTGATATTTGCTGGATTCCTTTCTGCATAGGGCATCCCCCCCCTTGGGATAAACGTTGTCTCGACGTGACAAGACATCAGGCACTATTGATTGCCTTCCAGGTCTATAGACTATAGTGAAGTCAAATTCAGACAGAAACTCAGCCCAAAGGGCTTGGCAAGGAGTCAAGACTTTGGAGGTCATGAAATATTTAAGAGATAAGTGATCAGTGAGAACTTCAAAGGGAGAAGAAAGACTGAGGAGGAAAGCTTTCCAGATCTTGATGGCCCATAAAATGGCCAGGAGTTCCTTATTGTGGATTTCATAGTTCAGTTCAGCACTACCCAATTTCCTGCTGTCGAAAGCAATTGGGCGTTTGGATCCATCAAGGGAGACTTGGGTGAGGACAGCCCCTAGGGCATAGTCACTGGCATCAGTCTCCAAAAATGTTTGTAAGGAAAAATCAAAATGTCTGAGTACAGGAGCTTTAGTAAAGGCTACCTTGATTCCCTCAAACTTCTGCAAAGCCCCCAGGGATAAAGGAAAAATGGGATCTGCTCCAGTTAGAGCAGTGAGGAGGTTCACCTTTCTGGAATAGTTAATGATAAACCTGCAATAAAAATTAGAAAAACCCAAAAACTGTAGCAAGGCCTTTTTGTTTGTTGGTGGTGGCCAGTCCAAGATCTTCTGTACCTTGGAGTTGTCCATTTAAATGCCACTTTTGGAAATGACATATCCTAGATAGTCCACTGATGAGGCATGAAATTCACACTTGGAAGCTTTTGCATATAAGTTGTTCTTCCAAAGTCTGTCCAAGACTTCACACACATGAGCTGTATGTTGTGTTAAGTTTTTGGAAAAAATAAGAATGTCATTAAGGTATACCACCACACAGATGGTCAGAAGGTCTGCAAAAATGTCATTAACAAGACATTGAAAAGAGGCAGGAGCATTGGTGAGTCAAAAAGGCATTACCAAATATTCGAAACTCCCAAACTTAGTTCTGAAAGCTGTAAGATGTTCATCCCCTTCCTTAATTCAAAGGAGATTATAAGCACCCCTGAGGTAAATTTTGGCAAAAATTTTAGAACCAGAAAAGACTGTTAATAAGTGAGTCATGGGAGGAATGGAATACTGGTTCTTTCAAGTAACAGCTTTGAGTTTGTGATAGTCAACACACAATTGCAAACCACCATCCTTCTTTCTGACAAAGAGGACAGGTGCTCCAGTGCTGGAAGTGGTGGGGCGAATGAAACCTTTCTCTATATTTTCCGCTATATAGGCTTGTAGGGCCTCCTTCTCATGGTGACTAAGGGAGTAGATAGGCCCAACTGGAGGCATAGGGCCTTCCAGTTTGATATGATGGTCGTAAGCGCAATGAGGAGGGAGTTTATCAGCTTTGACCTTGGAAAAAACATCTAAAAAGGCATGATAAGCATCAGGAACTCTCTCCATCACAGTTTCAATTTCATCAGTTTCCTCATCTTCATCCAAACCTTCTGCAGTAGCCTGCTTTGTGTCAGAGTCAGAAGTGGAAGTAATCATACACAAAACTTGCATGGATAGATCATCCTCCATATCCTCCAAGAATTTCAGAGAATGTCCAAAGAATATCCTGTTCACAGAAGTAGTTGTTGAACTCAAAGGAAAGTTTTGTGAGTGCATAGATTCTGAAAAGGGGACAGGAGCAGTGACCTGCAGGGTCACTGGCAGAAAGGAAGTAGTGGCCAAGGAGAGCTCAACGGAAGAGGAATGATCCAAAGTTGGTTGGTGTCTTGGGGTGATCAATCCCAGTTGCCAATTTACCTCTGGGTTCCAGAAATGGAGGAAGTCAATACCTAGAATAATGTCTTCTTTGGGGGGAGTATCAACAACCAAGAAATCCCATTCTAAGTTGGGAAAAGAGGGCAAAGAGAAATTTAAGGAAACCTTATGGGTGATTTCATGGGAAGGTGAGTCAGAAGGACTGAAGGTAAATAAGAAGATAGGAGTGGTCAGAGGTTTGAGTGACAGATAAAACTTTGAAACCATAGATTTTGAAATAACAGATTGAGTTGCTCCAGAGTCAACAAGTACACTGTAAGCCTGTTTATTGGACAAGAAAACAAAACGTAATTCTTTAGAAGGAGGGTTAGATTCTTTTATTTCCAAAGTTTGTACTTGAATATTGGGAGGGTGATGGTCAAGGAGTACCACATTCCCATCACCTAGTCTTTTCCCTGTTTGGGTTTCATAGGATTGGGCTTCTGGCCAGGCTTATAATCTGGACGTTTCCTGCAGAGGCTAATTTTGTGAGTTCCTCCACATTAGTTACACAAAACCTCTCTTTCTCTCCTAGCTTTTTCTTCAGCCTTGAGGTGTCCATCCTCTCCCACGTTGAGATTGGGGACATAGGTTGGAGTAGAATTAGTAGGGTTTGTCTTAGCCTTCCCCTTAAACCTACCTGGTTGGCTGGTCTGTTGAGATTTCTGAGGATTGGGAAGACTGGGTCCAGGTCTTGAGGTCTGAGGGAGAGTGAAGTACTTCTCCCGGATCCTTTCATGGTAACGAGTGTCATACTTAAGAAAAATATCCATTAGGTCTTGCAAGGTTTCTTGAGGTCCATCATAACCAGATATTTGGTCCAGTAATCTGGCTGGGAGACCCTGTCTAAAATGAAATAAAAAGGCTTTATCACCCTACCCAGAGACCTTGGTCATAAGTGTCCTGAATTCAGTGATATAGTTAGTAGCGTAACCATTTTCTTTCATCTTAAGAAGGGTTAACTCCTTCTCAGCACGCTGGATTTCCAGACAATCCCCAAAAAGGGTATGAAGCTGTTGAGTGAATAGAAGCCAGGAGTTAAGTATGAAGTCTGGCTCATGATTACCAATGTGAGCAAGATAGGGTTGGATCCATCGACTGGCATTTCCTGAAAGGCAAGAGACAGTAAAAAATACTTTCTTTCTGTCATTAGCAAAAACTCTCTCATCATTTGCAAAGATTAGTTAACAAGCTTGAAGGAAGGGTCTAAGCTTGGTTGGTTTAGTTCCATCAAATTTATCTGGGGAATTGATAGATGGAGATTTTAAGTTAGCAGAGGGTCCTTGGTCAGCAGGTTTAGAAAGATGAGTCATTGCAGTGGTCATTTGCTGAAGAATGGCCAGCAGGGCAGGGTCAGTTGAAGGAACCTGAGTGGTGGAAGGAAGGTTGGTGTGTGGGGAAGGTGAAGGAACTGCTTTTGCATTAGAAGTTTGACTAGGATTACCCTCTGGGGATGGTGAACCCAGGCCACTCAAGATTCTAGAATCAAATCCTGAGTCCTCATCCTCTTCATCTTCCTCACCTTCTCCTGGGATTGGGACCATGCTTGCATCAACAGCAGGAGAGTCCAAACCATGGTAACCTGGGCTTGGAAACTGACATGTGACACTGTGGAGCCTAGCATTGTCAGAAGAAGGAATAGTAGAAAGGGATACTTGGGTAATAGGTTCCAATAAACCTGTATCCATAGGAGTGGAAGTGGTAACCACTGGTGCAGCCAGGTTAGAAAAAGTCCTACCTGTTCCACGAGATCTAGGGGTAGAATGGTCAGTAGGTTCAATGGCACCTCTCCCCCTGGAGCTACGGGTGACTGCTGGGCTAGAAATGTGAGAAAAAAGAGCACGGCGTGGGGGCATTCTTACTTCTAAGAATAATTAGTTACCCAAAAGTTGTTCTTCACCTTGGAGCAAGAATAAAATGATTAAAAGGAATTTTTCTTCCTCTGATTACCTTTATGGGACAGTCAAATAATGGTTACTATACCTTGTCTAAGTGTTGAAGCGTCAAAGCGTCAAAGTGTTGAAGCATCAAAGCTTCAAAGCGTTGAATTGTTGAAGTGTTGAAGTGTCAAAGTGTTGAAGTGTCAAAGTGTCAAAGTGTCAAAGTGTTGAAGTGTCAAAGTGTCAAAGCGTTGAAGCGTTGAAGTGTTGAAGCGTCAAAGTGATACTTAGAGGATGGAGAGCTGGATCCTTTGAGTAGGTTTGACAGTAAGGTAAGGGAAGCAATGAAAATGGCCACAAATCAAATAGCCAAGTTCAAGTGTGGGACAGAAATAAAGCAAAAAAAATTGCCGCAACTCAATAGCAAGATTTGATGCTGTCTAAAAGGGATAGGGAGTGTGGTTGGTGAAGAAGGGGTTATTGGGGAAGAAATCAGTTTAATGTCACAAGGGCTGCTGACATGCAAGCAGGGCTTGGAACAGAGGGGTCTCTACCCACAGTAGGCTTGGGGGCAAGTTTACTGAAGGAGGCTACAAGGAGCAGAGGAGGATTGGGTTGAAGGGTGCTGAATGACACTTGCTGGGAAAGTTCTCCTAGTAAGAAGTAGTAAACTGATTTCTTGGGAAAACATCAGGAAGAGGAAAGAGGAGGCTTATTAAATAGACAAGAGGTTGGAACTACAACAGAGGTACAAGTGATTGGGGCTCAGACTATACATATGATTTCATGGGAACAGTCTAAGTAACAGAGAGGGCTGATCAGGTATGCTACTACATTAGGTTAGGCTGCTTCTACATTGGGGTAAGGTTCCAGGTCTGAGCTGTCTAAGTTGGGAAAGTAAAATTGAAGGATGTACAGTGTACATGGGAGTCATGACACTATGTACTAAGTAGAGAGAGTATGTAATACAATCTGCAAGAGGATTTACATAAAGATTCCCAAAGGATAAACCACACAGAGGAGGTATGTGTTAGACAGAGAGATAACCCAAAGAGGTATGGGTTAGACAGAGAGGTAGAGTAGAGCCTGGGAGATTGAGTATGTGCAAGCCTATGGAGTCTATCTGTGTATAGTATGAGGTTAGACTATATGTAGGTATGTACTGCATGAAGATCCTGAGGTATATAGTTACTTGAGACATATTGATGTAAGTATCCTGAGCCCTGAGGTTGAAGTTACTGAGAAAGTAGATCAGGCCTGAGGGTTAGACTGAGGTTAGACTGAGTTTGGTGTCATTATGACAATTAAGTCTCCTCTTTCCTTTCCATTTCTCAAATTTGTTTCTTTTCTTTAGTTTAAATTATTTGTTTCATAATTCAAAGTAAAAAAATTCCTTATCTCTCTCTCAAAAAAAAATAAAGAAATCATAATAATAATATTACACAATAAATAATGATGATACAAAATTATTCAACACAAAAAGTTTAAAAATTTTCCTTGATTTCTTTTTCCACTTCCTGCCAATTATCATTTAACTCAATTAACATCAATTTAAATTTCTCAAAATCCTAATTGTTTATCATCCCAAAAATTATTTGAAAAAAACAACCTGCGCAACCAAATGCTTCTCAAATATCTCCTTGAATTTTGCATTCCAAGCCCTCTTTGGTTGGGAATTCGATTCATTTTCTTCAAAGAGCTCTTCATAGGCTTTCTTCCTTCATCCTCCTGATGAACATTTTACAACATTTCCAGTTAGCTGCTTGCATCATTCTCAATTGGAACCACAACTTGCAATTGGTTTCCCTTGCTTGGATCTTCCAGCCCAATTCCTTCCACTCCATTCCTTTCAGACTCACAGACAATTCCTACATCTTTTCCCGCCTTGTTTCCTTCTCACTCTCCATGCCCTTCATTTCCTCCTTCCTTCCCCATTTAACTTTGTCTTTCTTTTTAATTCTTTTCTTCTCTTGCCTCCTTAGTTATTGCCACAAATTGTTCTTTGCCTTTTACATCAATTTGAAACTTGGGATTCACCTGGCTTCCTTGGAACTGGGTTGACGGCCCAGAATATGGTGGTGTTGATAGTGGTTTATTAGTTGTGTATCTCCAGAAATTTGGCAATACTCCAAGATTTTTTATCTTTTTCATTCAGTTGGTCTCTAGATTTACTCACCTGGATTTGGTATTCCTAGGAATTCAAGCTCTTGCACTGGTGGGATGTGATAATTCCCTCATGGAGCAGATCTTTAACTTGGCAATTCACTATTGGGCGCCCCTGGAGTATTGATCAATGGCTCACTATTCAAGGGAAACATACATGCAACTTCTCAAAGCTGGACTTTCTTGCACTTGCCTGCGGGACCCTGTCCTGTTTTAGTATGGAAAAATCTTTTGTTTTGAATAATTTGTTCTTTGCAATGACAAGAAGAAAATGAAAAAATGGTAAATCTAAAATTTTATTCAAGAGATGAAGGAAAGCATTTTTTTTAAGGGTATACATTAGTGGTAATGACTTTTGGAATCAATGGAAAAATCATCTAAACGCTTTCCCAAGCTTTCAGATTTATACCTGGGAAAATTAGATGCTACAAGGTTAAAGTTATTGTCTTCCCCACATCAAAATATCCTTTTCCTCAGTACAATCTACCTCAGTCCATAAGCATGACACAAATAAAGCACAACATCAATGGTGCCTTGCGCTTAATACCTCTGGCTTCTGTAAAAATCTTCCAATCTTGGCAAATTAGTATATCCTTTGGAATCTCAAATTGAACTTGTGTATGGCTCAACCATCCATTCAAGCTTTGCTCTTCAAACCTTGGTATCATCAATCCTCTGAACTCCATTATTGGTCAGGCACTCACACTAGTTTGCACTCACGCCTAGATAGCCACATCCACTGTATAGCTTTCAAATAGACTAGTCTCTTACCCTGCATAATCTAAATCTTCATATTTGCATTTTACTCTAATTTCTTTCCTTCCTTTCTCATTTATTATGTCCTTGAACACTCATATTCTATACTTGTGCACCTACCCTACAAACTTGGAAAAAAATGTACTTTTATTTCATTTTCCCATTCCTTTCCTGTTATTCATTCATACCTTGGTTTCTAGCTGTAGTTGACCAGCCATTGGGTTTTATCTAGTAACCTTTGGATTAATTATAAAGGCTGCGCTTCCTGCCTGATTATTGTCTCCTCAGTTAGTTAATTTCATACTTTCTTGAATTTTCTAAATCCTGTCATCACATCAAGCTTGGCTTTAATTACTTTCCATTGGAAAACTTCCTCCCTCTTGGTGTATTGAATCATACTTTTGCAGTTTGCAGTTGCTTTGCTACCTTGCATTTTCCTTGCACTCAGCCTCCCTGTTTGCGCTCACAATCATCTAAGATTGCCCTACAGTACGTGGGGTGGTTCCATGACACCTTCCATGTTGTCTTGTTTTTTCCCCCCTATCCAGTACCTCCATTCCCCTCCTCCCATTCCATTCTATTGCTTCCTTCTGTTTCATTTCTTTAATCCATTTCATTTTGCTACTCCCTCCTTTCCCTGGCTATTGACTACAATTCATACTTTGCTTTCCATCTGATTTGTTCAAAGTTTGAACATCCCCCTAAATATGGTTCCGGTGGTTGTGGGGTATTTTGTAGTTTGCCTATGCAACCTTGGAAATAATAAAAAGGAAAAAAATATCAAGATATTTGCTTCATTTCATTCATTAGTCAGTCTCTAAACTCACGCACTGGGGTTCTGCACTCCCAGAAATTCAATCCACAGTACTGGTGGAATATTTTAATTCACACACGGAGCAGACCTTTGAATTTGGACTTCATGTTTGGACACCTCTGGTGGATCAACCAACAACTCTCTATTTAAGGTTAGC
Source organism: Puccinia polysora (assembly GCA_025617555.3). Classification (NCBI taxonomy): domain Eukaryota; kingdom Fungi; phylum Basidiomycota; class Pucciniomycetes; order Pucciniales; family Pucciniaceae; genus Puccinia; species Puccinia polysora. The sequence goes on along the minus strand of CM062623.1, from coordinate 34,675,295 downwards.
AAGCAGGCTACCTTCCAAAGATAAAAATGCTCACTGTGGTAGATCAAAACTTCCCTGTAGCCATCAGACTCAATTTTCTGGTATAGATATAATTAAAATCATAAACATAACCTCAGAAATTGATTCTAAACCAAAAAAAACCTAGAGTCACCCAGCTAAACCATCCCTCTATCTCCCATGGTTCAGAAGATACAGCCAAAAATCCTTTATGGCCTGCTCATATCACCCTCAGGTATCCTAAGCAGTGAAAGTCCATGAGGTTATACCTTGGAAATCATAATTAAATACCAGTGACACCTTAGCACAAGCACTATGCCTAACATACAACCAAAGTCTATGCAACCAATATACATGCTTAATATACACAACAATTCATACAGTCAGAAGCACGTTAAACCAAAAAATCACCAGTACAAGTAACCACAGAGCTACAAAGGAATCTATGCTAGAAGAACTACACAAACAATCCCAACTACAAAGCAATTTATGCAGGCAGCAAAAATCATAAAGTACCAAAAAAACTTAGCTATACACAGAAATTTATGCAGGCAGCCAAGAGAATGTAGCACCAAACAACCACAGCTGCACAGAAATTTATGCAGGCAACCAAGATCAACTACCCAGCCATCAATGCAGGAAGCAGTACACAAACAACCCCAGAACCACAAAGAAATTTAGGCTTTCAGAAGCATGTGACCCCAAAAATCCCAACACTACAAGCCCACTACAGACTACCCAGCAATATATGAATGCATTCAAGAGCATTGAGAACCAACAAAACCACCAATTTTGCACATCAATACATGTGAATACAATGAATTAAAACCAAACCAATTGTCATTTCTTCAAGGAAATATATTTTATCTACACTAAACAGCAATCTATGCAGCACTGTGCATGCATTAAAACTCCTGTAAAACCATTTTTACAACCAGAAGATATGACTCATGTAACTGTATTAGATTTTTACAACCATCAGAAATTCCTCATTTACCTGTATCCCACTGTTCCCCACCAGGACAGGAAGAACCTCAGGGGAAGCCCTGAGAACCCCTGGGGGCAGGAATTTTCTATTTAAGGAGGGCCTCTCTGCCCTATCCAATTTGTATCACCCACTCCACTGAAAACCGACATCACTCATCCCAGACCACTCATCACCATTTAATCAGCCATTCACCACCCAACTATCTGTGGTCCTAATCAGATATATCAAAGAAATTAATTCTTGGTGTACCACAAAAAAAAATAAAGAACCATTTTTTACCTCATCAACCATTGAAACCTCCTTATTAGGTGCTTTGAATGAGGATTCTTCTGTGACATGAACTATTCAGCACCAAATTAAAGGAAACCACCCATCACTCAATAATCAAACTTAAAAATAAAGAGAGAACAACAAAAAAGGACTACAAACCTTTGTTTCCTCTACCCAGCCCCCTGTGGGTAAAGCAATCCTTGGGTCCCTTGGGTACTCTCCTGTACCACCCCTTTGATAAAACTCTTTAAACCTTTAAATTTGGGTATTGGTGAATATCAGACATATCTGATAAACCACTAGCAAATATTAACCAATACATCATGTCCATTCTTCAACAAACCTTCAAATGAAAAATAATAACTAATCTAGGTCTGATCTGAGAACTATATTAATTCTCAAAGAAAACAGAAATTCATTCTAAAGAAACCATTGTGCAGAATTACTATAGTAGTAGAAGTGCAGGCAATTAAAAAAACAATTGACTTTTACTAATACTCTAAAGGAGTATAAGGAAAGCTAAATTCCCCTTCAAGGAATGTCTGAAAGAAATTTGCTTAACTTATTTATATAACCCCACGGGAGTCTCTAAGTTGGACTTGCCTCAAAGACCACATGAAGCAGTACTTGGAACACATCTTTTGTTTTTGGCAAATGAAGTTTTTAAAACAGCAAGATGAGTGTCAAAAGGGCTGCTGAATGCAAGAAGGGCTTGGAAAAGAGGCGGGCCTACTCTCAGTAGGCTTGGGGGCAAGGATACTGGAAGATGCTACAAGGAGCAGAGTAGGAGTGAATTGGAGTTAAGGTGCCAAATGAAACTTTCTGGGATGGATTCCAAGTAAGAAGTATTAAACTGATTTTGTGGCGGAAAATCAGGAAGATGAAGAGAAGGGCTGCTTAATTAGACAGGAGGCTGGGCTACAACAGAGGTAAAGATGCCTTGGGGCTCAGACTACATATGTGATGACAAGGGAGCAGTCAATGTAACAGAGAGGCGCATCAGGTATGCTACTACATTGGGGTTAGGCTGCTTACTACATTGGGGCTAGGATACAGGTCTGGCTGTCAAAGTGAGGAATTTACAGTGAGAGAATTTACACTTTACATGGAGGTCATGAAACTATGTACTAAGTAGAGAAAGTATGTTATAGAATCTGCAAGAGGATTTGCATAAGGATTCTCAAAGGATAAACCATAGTGAGGTATAGGATAGATAGAGTGAAGAAGGTTAGAGGATATGCAGAACCTGAGAGATTAAGTATGTGCAAGCCTAAGGAGTCTATATCTATAATTCATGAGGTTAGACTATATTTAGATATTTAAGGCATGAAGATCCTTAGGATATGTAGTTGAAGGAGATATACTGAGAAAGTCTCCAGAGCCCTGGGGTTGAAGTTCCTGAGGTCAATAGATTAGACTGAGGTTAGACTGATTTTTGACAGAGTTAGGTGTCAGTATGATAATGCGGATGACAACAGAATTATTACTGGATTCATTTCAAAGCAATCAAAGTATTGTAGTATATTATAAGGTTACACAGTGAGGTAAACAATCTTGGGATCAATGGGAAATCATTGAAACGCTTGTAGGAGCTTGCCACTTAATACCCGGGAAACTGTTGCACTCAATGGTTTGTGCTCATTGTCTTCCCCACTTCAACATATCCTTTTTCTCAGTACTATCTAACTCATTCCATAATGTATGAAGAAGACTGTAAAGCAAAAAATTAAGGGTTCCTTCCTCTTACCACCTCTGGCTTGTTTAAAAACCTTCCATCTTGGCAAATAAGTATATAATTGCAAATCTTGCAGTGAAATTTAATACCTGTTAAACATCCATTTGAGCTTTGATCTTCAACCCTGGGTATCATCAACCCTTGAGCTCCCATTCTCAGTCACGTACTCATACTAGTTTGAAATCATGCCTATTTAGCCACATAAACTGTATATTCTGCAATTAGACTAGTTCCTTACCCTGCATTAGCTGGATCTTGATATTTTCATGGTCCTCACATACCATTCCTTCCTGTATCCCAATTAGGTCCTTGTACACTCCTATTCTATGGTCTTGCACCTATGCTATGATAGAGGAAACAAATCTATTGTTATTTCATTGTCCCATTCTTTTCCTGTCATCCATTTCCTCATTGCTTTCTAGCTGTAGTTATCCATCCAGCAGTTTGTACCTAGTCACTATTGGATTACATTATAAAGGCTGGGCCACCTGCCTGAAGATTGTCTCCTGAGTGAGTTAATCTCATATTTTCTTGCATTTTGCTGGAACCAGTCATCACTTTGGCTGGGCTTTAGTTCCCTTCCATTGTAGAAATCCATCCATTGTGCTGTTTTTGAATCTCTTGAACTACAGTTTGAAATTTGCAGTTAGCCTTGCTATCTCAAAATTGATCACTTGCACTCACTACCCTCATTTGTGCTCAAAATAATTTAGTATGTGGGGTGGTTGTGTGACAGGGGGCGTCTATTCAACCGTAGGAAGTTAGAAACAAGAATCAAGGAAGGGGGATCTGAGACCACCAGACTTCTACCAATCTTTTGAGTTGAGAAATCTAACCCATGCAAGTGACCCAATGGAGACCAAATGGAGGCAAAAAAACCAACATCATCTCAAACTCAAACCTTTGCCTCTCAACAGATTAGGTTTAAGGAAGCCTTTTACCTACAATGTCATATTGCTTTACCTATCTTCTTTATTTCCCAAAAAAAAAACAGACAGAAAAATTTATAAAAACAGTTTTAACACAGATCTTTTTTTTTGATAGATCCCCTTAACAATTTTCAATGAAATGATATTTACATTTTACCCAAAAAATTTTAATTTTTAATAACGCTTTAACACAGAAATGATTTCAAAATGTAGACAACACCATTTACCACCTTTTTGTTTGCACTTATTTTCACATTTATGAATATTTAAATTGTTAAATATTTTATTGAAATGAAAAATGATTTTTGTGTTTCAATGATTTAATGATATCCTGAAAACTTGACAATAAAGAAACTTTTATTCCTGATTTTAAAAAGAATATTGAAAAGGAGGTAATTTTCAAATTTCTTTTTTTCTACATCCAATTTAAATAATCTTATCAAACATCAAAAAAATACCCAAATATATTACAAAGATTTTGAATTTACTCCCAAACATTCAAAGTTTTTGAAGCACAAAAAAAAATTGAATGAAAAATAGAAAAAAAAGTTGCACAAATGCATTGAGACTGTTTATTTTTCAGTTTATTGGTTTTTGGAAAGATTTTTGAAGGTATAAAAATAATTTTGAAAAATCTGATAGATTTTTTAAAGGGCATTTTCATAAAAATCTGCATTGCTGCATTGTTATGAATTTTGCAAAAGAAAATCGTTCAAATGCCTGTTTCCAAAGGAATTTCTGTGCGGAACATCAGGGAAAAGTATAATATATGTGTATTTAAGTGTAAGGTTGTGAAAAAATGATGGTCAGAATCAAAAATAAAATGAAAATCAATAGCATCAAAAAAAAGAAAGAAAAAAAAGAAACAAATAAAAAAAACAAATAAAAAAACCACAAAGAAAAAAATTAGACAAAAAGAACAAATCAAAGAAAAAAAAGGGGATGAATCAAAAATTCAAATATTAAAATGAAAAATCAAAATGAAATTCAAAACAGAAAAAAAAATGAATTTTCATGTTTTGATGAAAATCTCAATTCAAAAAAAAAAGAAAAAAAAAACAAAAAACAAAAAACAAAAACAAAAACAAAAACAAAATAAACAAAAACAAAAACAAAAACAAAAACAAAAACAAAAACAAAAACAAAAACAAAAACAAAAACAAAAACAAAAACAAAAACAAAAACAAAAAACAAAAAAGAAAAAGACAAAAGAAAAAATAAAAAAGAAAAAAGAAAAAGAAAAAGAAAAGAAACAAAAAAACAAAAAAAACGGAAAGAAAAAAAGAAAAAAAAACAAAAACAAAAAAGAAAAAACAAAAAAGAAAATATATATATATATATATATATATATATTCAAAATAAATTTGATTTGAAATATAATTATTCTTTTTATATGAATCTGAGGGCATCCAGCAATTTTTTAAAGCCAAAATTCTGAATTTTGCTTTTTCATAAACCAGATTGGTATGGCCACTGAAATGAAATTAATTCTCCAAGGAGGAATCAAAAAAACTAAAATTGGCCTATAATGAAGAATAAAATTTCCTTTTCCTCAGTAAAATTGAGATCATGTTGTTATGAGCTTTGGTACAAATCCAATAAAATTTTCATGCAACACAGCTCTGGTCCAAATTTTTCAACAGTTGTTAAAAAAATGTGACATTAATAATACATAGATAAAGTCCCAATTTTTCTCCTTATGTAATTATTTTCTATTCAATTCATGCATTACAGGAATATGGTGCATTAATATTCTGGGACCATCCATGAATCAATTTTATGTATGACTCCAAGACCAAAACAAAGACAAAGAAGGTTTCACTCACTATCCTTGGTGCTAAAACTGCTGGCAGGTGCAGTAATTTTTTTCTTGGTGAATGGTGGGGAGTTTGCTAAGAAGGCACTTTCCAATTTTCTATCTTGTGAGGGTATTACAGCAGAGTGTTCCTTACCGTATCTTTCACACAACCACCCCACCTGTCAGCATCCTGGATGCCAAGAACCTTGCTATCCTTTAGCTTCCAGAGGTGATAGAATAAATAATAAATATATTATTTAATAAATGCAGCAACAATCTGTAAAATATTTGGATTAAGCTTATTGAAAGTTTAAATGTTTTGGTTATGGTTTATTGTTATAAATCAATATGAATAAATTGATTGCTAAATATTTTTATAGAGGGGCCACAATTATATTTGAGATCTTTAACACCTCTCTTCAGGGATTTCAGTATGAAAACACGTATTCCTGGTTACTTTGGGCTCCTTAGTTTAAAGGATATTTTGCCCAAAGATAATATAATTATAAAATACATGGTGGAGTGGCAGGGCCTTGTAACCAAGCTTCCACAACAGAGAAAGGATAATAAAGCTCAGTGGTATATTATTAAATCCTTTGGGTATCTGTTTGAGATGTGCACTGATGGGTTAAACCTGTATACTGGGGTTTTAAGGTTTTTCAGCAGTTTTAATTGATAAAAAAGAGGTTGAGGACGGATATTATTGATCAGACTTAGCCATAAATCACTTACATATCTCTTATAAGTACTTGATTACCTTGGCACGTTGTCTGGATATAAATATAACTGGGTCTCTGCCCATCAATATCCTCAAAATAGCTCTTTATTTATAGCTTTTGGAGTCCCAATATTGTCCTTCTGGGGGGTACAGGGGCTCAGAGGGACGGAAAATAAGGCTAGCAGGGTAACCAGGGGTAGCCTGTCACGTGTTCTTGGTGCTATAGCACGGGTAGCATCTAATTTCTCACGGTATGGGAATTATTCTACTTTATAATAGATATTAGGACGTGTGAATAACACTAATCTGTCCCATTTATGTATTATTTAATTAATTATCCTTAGTAAATGTTCGCAGTAATTTAATTATTATGTAAATAGATATTTCTACAGAAATCCTGATTTCAGGTGAGTTCTCATTATGTATTAAATAACTGGAGAAAAGTCATGATATTGATTTTACTCCTTATTTTCGAGTTCCAGTTGATTTACTAAAATAATTACTTAAAAATATAATTCATGGGAATTCATGTAATATTGTTACATCATTAGTTTTCTTAGTATGTCACAAAGATTTTGATGTCTAGGAATTCTCATAAAAGTTTATTAAAGTATTTTAATATATTTTTAGAAGTTCTCATTTTCTTATTTTTCACATTCTTGGTAATTTGAATTATATTTAATAAAAAATAAGTATAAGGGTTATTTCAATATTTTTATATAATATTATGTACTTTTAGACTATTTAATATCCAAAGGAACATTTATTACATATGTAGAATGTTCCCGTGTAGGTTGTAGCATGTTTAAGCGGTACCTAAGCCTCTCAGGCTGCTTGTCACTCTGTCAACCTTTAGTCCCGCGGCTGCGTACTTGTCAGAGGCCTGGGGCTGCGTACAGGACCTTGTCGGAGTGACAGGGCTGTATCTCAGCCGCGCGCCCGGTGCATTAGCTGCCGCAGCTGCGTGCAGGAATTGTGACAAAACACATTTCCACCTGTAACTCCTAAAATATACACAAAAACTCAATTCTGACTGAATTTTAGGTGTGAAACCTATACGTGACAATAAATGTGAAATATTTAATTGACCAAAAGCTCAATAATGGAGCGGTAGTATTTTGGTCTTTCTTTCCTCAATTATTTAAAAATATAAGGAGTTGGATTTCAAGTTCGGGGTCAGTGAGTGACCCTACCTAATTTTCGGTGGAAAATCCATTTCTTTGATAATATTTCTTGTTTTTCCACTCCTTCTTAGGTTAGTTTTTTTCTTATTATTATTATTTTATTTTTGTTACTTTTGCAGATGGATTTGCAATAGTAGCAAGCTGACACCACCTAATATAGGCCAATCCTTTGTTGATTTTCAAAGGAGATGAAAGAGGGTGAGTGCAAATTGTGATGCAAGATAGCAAAGCTAATTGAAAACTGCAAACTGATGGCTCAATGGCTCAAAAAACAGCAAGAGGGATGGAATTTTCCCCATGGAAAGAAACTAAGGCAAACCCCAATTTGATTACTTGTCAGTAGCAAATGAAATAATATATGGAATTGACTGAGTGGCAATAAAATCTTTTGGCAGAAATTGCAGCCCTTATAATTTGATCCAGCGGTTACTAGATAAAACCTGATGAAAATTTATCTACAGCTAGAGAGGAATCATGCATGGAATCACAGGAACAGAATGGAAAAATGAAATGAAAAGTAAAAGTGTTTCCAAGGTCATAAGACAGGTGCAAGACAAGGGAGTGCAAGAGTACATGAGTGTAATGGGCAATGAATGGAAGGAATATCATGTGAAAAAAATTCAAATTAATATATGTAGTCATTCAGGGAGGGGAGATAGTCCATTTGCAGAACTATGCACTTGATGGGACTACATATTTAAATTTGCAGGATTGTTTAGTTTTATGAAAAAGAATACAACCCAAGGGCTAGAGAAACCCAGGGGTAGAAGACTTCTGGCAAATCTCAAATTCATGGTCAACTGGATTAGAGTTAACTTCAAATATTTCAATTATAGAATGAGTTGCAAAGATTGAGAGGTATTTCATGAAAGCCAGAGCTTTTAAGCAGAAGGCACCATTGATATTGTGCTTTTATTTTTTCCATTCTTATGGGCTGAGGTAGATGGTAATGAGGAAGGGGGTATGCAAAATTGATGATGAAAAAAACCTTTAAACATGGAGTGTTACGCTATCATCACTATCAAAATTGGATGATTGAGGGGTATAAACTGACCATTACAAACATGGCACAAACAATAATTTATAAAAAAAAACTAACAAAGTCCCTCTGGAGCTTTGTGTTTGTGTGCGCTTGCTATGCGTTGAAAAGAATAATAAAAATTTTGTGTGGAAAGTCAAAACCACATGCATTACTCTTTAAGGAGAAGTCATTGCTCAATCAGTTTTGGTCATTTGGTACAAGGGATTTTTTCCAAATCCTAGAAGAGTTACAATTTTTACTGAATTACAATCTGATTGAAGGCGTTTTAGTGGAGTTCTTGGAAAGGTCCAAGGGGTTGTTGTTTTGGATCCCTTGGGAGAAGTGCTTTATCCAAACAGACATTGCAACATCAAACCCTTCCCTGGACCGCCCCACTCACCAGCCAGAAAATGCATTCATGCAAAGTTGAATCAATTTGTAGCAGCAGCCTAGGGTCTTTTACTTGGGAATTGCTTAGCGGAAAGATTTTTTAATACACAGGAACTTGCAATCAACCAAATTCTGGCCACCTTCAAATTCTAAAACATCAGTGTCCCTAAAAACTTCAAAATGACCATGAAATCTGAAGACTGCCTCTGGTGGCCCAGGGCTTTTGAGCAATAGGTTCAGAAGCTACACCAGATGGGATTCTGTGAAGAGGGAAACTCGATGGAGGCATAATTTTCTTTAGGATGTAGATGGGTCTTTTCAATGAAGAAGGCTTTTTAGGAGATGGTATCTATCTTTAAGACAAGTAATAACCTGACAATGTTACCTCAAATCTACGCTCAAACAGCCTGCTCCTATTCCATGTTTCAGTCCTGAATATTCTCACTCTGCTATACTTGTCTGATCTCTCTTAATCTTTCCATCTCCGCTAGCTGTTGGTATCTCTCTCTCTTCTTCATTCTCTCAAATCTCTCAGCTGTCTTCTCTGTGTTTTCTCTAACCTTGAAATATAGTCTTTTGGTTTTAGTCCTCTGCCTCAAAAATTGAAATCTTATCACATTTTGAAGCCAAATTCTCACCAAAACACTCAAAATTGGCCAGATTAACAAACAAACAGGAGCAAGCAACTACTTCCACCAAGTTACCTTGAAGCCTGCCCTCAATGCCATACCCCTTCTCAATAACAAAAACTACTCCATATGGCAAGACAAGGTGCTTATACTTTTTGATCTCGAGGATATTAAAGACGCTATGACAAGGAATACAGGAAAACTATCCATCAAAAAGGACCAAGAAATCAGGGAAGTTCTCCTTTCAAAGTTGGACAGCACAACGCACGCCAATGTGATTGGTTCAACTAACTTCAACTTGATGAAATTACTCTTGGCCAAAATAACTTGTATTTTTTCTTTGTCCAAGACAGCCAACCGGGCTAGATTATTCAATCAATTCCTCCAAATCATCTTCAAAAAACACGCAATTGATGGTTTTGTAACTGAAAAAAATGACAACCTCACTAGAATGAATGCTGTGGGTATAGAGCTGCCCAACAACATTCTTGCCTACCCAGTCCTCTTCAAATTTCCGCCTTTCCTCAAGAATCTCAAACAAAAAATCATGCACTTGGATAAATTCATAACAATTGATGTGGTCTTTAATCATCTAGTTCAATATAATAACAAAAATAATGCTCAACAGAATGTGTCCAAAAATACATCCAATGTCTCTCTAGTGACAACAAGGTCTCAAACAACTGATGAAGATAAGAAGGTGAGGATGTGATGTAAAGAAGGCTATAAAAATCCCAATTCTCCTGATCCTTAATCATTGTGTTCTCACCTACAACCTTAAATTGCCCCCAGTTGGTGGATTGAACAAAAAAATGAATGGAAAAACAAGAAAAATAAACAACAACCAACCATCAACTATCATTCTCTCCCAACACTCTGGATCAAAGGGGAAACAATACCAAAATCCTCCTGGACTCTGGTGCAAACAGAAATGTGTTTAATGATCCCAAATACTTCATGGAAATCAAAATGCAAGAGGAACATGATGTGGTTAAGACAGGCAAACTCAAAGCTAATCTCATAATCCTTGGAACAGGCAAGGTAAGACTCAAATGGAAAGACTCAGTTATTACTCAAGAAGACTGCGCTTTCATACCCAATATTGTTGTGAACCTCATCAGTCCTGGTCTCCTTGCCAAGAAAGGTTGCTGCTTAACTCAAAATAAAGAAAAATTACCCGTCACAAAGAATGGGACAACTATTCTCAATGGATTGATTTGCAATAGAATCTTTGCAATTAAGAAAACACAGACAATGGGTTTAAATAAATTGGTAAATCAAATCAATCAATCTGCTCACAATCCATCCAATGCATCCCAATCTCTGATAGAAATCCACAAGATGTAGGGCCACGCCTCAATCTCCACTATCCAACCTATCTTGAAGTATCTTTTCCCTAGAGAAAAACTAACTGAATTTCAATGTGATGCTTTTTCCCAAAGCAAAAACACATCTCTTCTTTCCCAGCCGTTTCTACTCAATCCTATCTCCCACTCACAAGAATCCATATTGAGTTGGCTGGACCCATTTCTCCTCAATCCCATTGAAATTTGAGTGAGATTATTGGAGAATTGGCAAGAGGAAATAAGGGAGGAACGTTATCACACTAAGAGGAGTGGATCCAGGAGTCAAATGGGAGCACTCAGGTTTTATTTAAGTCAAAAACGGATGATGATAAATTGGCTGGACTAGAATGGTGTTAAATGGTCTAGATAACAGCCATTTTTTGAAGAGAAATTTATAGTTCTGAAAAAAACAAGGATAATGAATAATGAATGAGAAAAAACCAAAGAACTTTCACATAAATAGTGACAGACAGTATGCAACAATGCAGAGAGACAACAGGCCATAAGCCAGGACATCAAAGCTATCAAAAGAAGAGTGACAAGTAGAATACAACTGAGGCCTTAATTCAAGCTAATTTGGTGGTTCAACAAAAATCAGAATTAATAAAGAACAAGATATGAAAGGATGTTCTTAGAGATAAGAAGTCCATTAAAAGAACTAGTGACTCATGGTTCTATGACTACAAGAGTTTTATCAGTAATGGAAAATCAGACTACTTGAACTAGCATTCTTTCAGACTTAATCATGACTTAATCTTGAAAAAATCAACCAATAAGAGGTACAACTGATTAAAGATATGAGAGATAAATTTTAATCATAACCCACTACTTTTATGAGGCCCATAATACTGCAGGATTTTTTGGAGTGGAAGTAAATTTTCTTTAATAGGAAGGAACAAAGGGCACTTAGTTGCCAGAATTCCAACAAATCAAAGTCTGTCCATTGCTACATGTTGACCCTGGTAAACAACTACTCTGGCTACCTTGCTGCTTCTCCTTTACATTCAAAGGATGGAAACCCCAAAACAATAATCAATACACTCAAAGTCAAATTCAAAAGACTCAAATACTATCCCTCAGAAATCTACTCAGACAAAGGCACCAAATTCAAAAACTTCAAACTTAAGTAGTTTGCCAAAGCAAAAAACATTAACCTCACAATCTGAACCTTATAATTCTCAGCAGAACAGCCAAGCTGAAAGAGCAAATCAAACTATTGTGGATTTGGCCCAATCTACCTTTTCCTCTACTTGCTTACCAAAAATTACTGGCACATTCTCACAAGAAGCTGCTGCTTCATCCTCAATCAAATACCAAGATAACGTAATCACCTTTCTGCATGGGCGCTTATGTTTGGTAAAAAGTTCCTGGATAACTACCTGAGACCTTTAGGTTCTTCTCTGGTCTACCTGGAAAACCATATCCCAAAAGGACGCAAGTTCAATGAGAAAGGATAAAAGGGAATACTAGTTGGGTTCAATACAACCTTCCACTCTTACCTTGTTCTTAACTCATTTGGTTCTGTTCTTGAAAATATTCACGTCACCTTCCTCAAACCTCAAACAACCGACTTCCCTCTTCTTGGAAAATCTGGAACAAATCTCTTCTCTCAAGTTTGTCAAGACTCTAAAAAATATCATTTCTCCTCACCAGACAAAAAATTTGTGGCTAGGGATCCTGAAAGTGACTCTCCAGAATCTGACTCTAATCTTGATGAATCTGCCTCTCTCAACTCAGAATATTCAGAATCTCCTCAACCAGAACCTCCTCATATCCCTTCTCCTGTTCCTAATAACCAAGAGGCCTACCAACAACCAAAACAAGAAACTCAAAAACCCAAATGTTAAGAATGAAGTGGCATGTTGTCTATCACCAAGGGAGTTTTTCTCCCTGCTTGGTCTCCTCTCACCCGCGCACTTGTTCTCCATGGTTGATCCGGAGGACCGTTCTTCCTTCTACTCTCTGACTGTTCCTGCTTGGTTGTTTTCTTTCCTTGTTCCTCTTTCCTTTCTTTCAATTTCTCTTTTTCTTATATGTCTTTTCTTTTCCTATTCCCTTCAACTTCTTCAGCTAACTTGTCACTATTAATCCGGCAATTGTCTTCACCCAAACTCTTGCAGCTTCTCAATTTGAACTCCTAATCAAGCTGGTTTGACCTCTCCAGCAACTCTCATCTGATCAAGCCTCACCATCTACAAGTCCTTGCCTGGTAAGACCCTGTTCCTCAAAATTGTCTATTCTAGACACCTCTGACCATCTAGTTTTCTTACTTGCAGCCACCCGTTTGCATCTCCTTGCCTCAACTCACTTTGCGTTGTCAGATTCCTCTTCTCTTGACCATATAAAGTCTAAGCTGTTTATTCCTTCATTATTCTTATTCTTATTCACTCCATTGATGATTTCTCAAATCTCTAAGAATTTTCTGTAGTTTTCTGGTTTTAAGTTCTAAGAAATCACATCTCAATCTTATTACGGTTAAAAGCCCAAAGACAACTCTACGCAATCAAAAATGAACAAACCATCTGAGCAAATGACTACTTCCACCAGGTTGCTCTCAAAAGCTCCATTGATGCTATTCCCCCTCTAAACAAAGACAACAATTCCACCTGGCGAGATAAGATGATGATGCTATTTGACCTGAAAGACATCAAAGATGTCATAACCCAAAACTCAGTTCAACTACCTGTGAGACAGGACAAAAAAATCCAAGAAATCTTTTTATCTAAACTCAATGGCATGACGCGTGCCAATGTGGTCAAAAGCTGAAACATATATTCATTGAGGCTACTCTGGGCGGAGATCACAAGCAGATTTGCCTCATCAGAAACCACTAACAGAGAATGTGTCTTTGATCAATTTCCTCACGCTTTGCTCAATGAACGGGCTATTGAAGGTTTTATAATGGATACTCAAAAATCTCTCACTTGCATCGCCAATTTTGGAATAGAATTACCAAAATATATATTGGTGTATCTAATTCTTTTCAAGTTTCCTCCTATCTTAGAAACCCTGAAACAACAAATTATGCATGTAGAAAAGTGGAAAACGGTAGAGGTAGTATTCAATCACCTAACTCAATACAACAATGAGCGCAAGGCACAACTCAAACCGGGAAAATCTACTTCTGACATCTCACTGGTGACTACTAAGAGCAAGACTGACAAAGACAAAAAAAATGTCCCAATTCAATGCAGGGAAGGCTTCCACAACCCAAATGCGCCTCACCCTGAATCCTCCTGCTTTCACCTACATCCTCAAACTGCTCCAGGATGTTGGATAGATCAACAGAAAAAATGGAAGAATAGAACCAAGGAAACACCCACCATCAACTATCACTCTCTTCTTACTCTTTGAATTAATGCATACCACACACCTAACCTTCTTTTGGATTGCGGCGGAAGCATTAATATATCCAACAATCTAATATATTTCACTTGAATTTATCTACAAGATGACCTGGAAGAAATCAAAACAGGAAAGTTAGAAGCTAATCTCAAGATACAATCAACAGGTACTGTTTGACTCAAATGGAAAGATTCTATCATAACTCTTGAGGAATACGTGTATGTCCCTGACATTTCAGTCAACTTGATCAGTCCTGGCCTCCTGGCAAAGAAGGCATGCAACCTCTTACAAGAACAAGATTGGTTTCCTATTACCAGAGGTGGCAAGTTGGTCCTGAAGGGCTTAATCCGAGACAATCTATTTGTAATATAGAAGCCTCAAACTACTGGAAACAGTCTCTCCGTCAATCTCTCAAATCATTCTCCAACCACCACAATGACAGAAACCCCATCTCTATTGGACTTTCATAAGATGTATGGGCATGCCTGGACTTCTACCCTTGAAAAAATTCTGAAGGATCAATTCTTCAAGGAAAAACTAAACAACTTCCAATGCAATGGCTGTGTAAAGAGCAAAATTACAAGAGTTCACTTCTCAGCTACATCAACAACCTCATCTAAACCCCTTGAAAGGATCCACCTTGATTTGATAGGAAAGATTACTCCCCAATCAAAGGCTGTTTATTGCTATATTTGACTCTTGTCAACAATATTACAGGCTATCTTGCCACTCTTCCTCTACTATCTAAAGATGAAACCCCTGATTTTATAATCAGCATCCTTGAGGCTGAATAAAAAAAGCTGAACTAGTATCCAACAGAAATCTTCTCAGATAAAGGAACAGAAGTCACAAATAAGACCTTGAAGGACTTGGCCAAGTCCAAAAATATCAAGCTTCTCACCTCCAATCCCTACCATTCTCAAAATAACGGTCTAGCCAAGCGGGCTAACCAAACCATCATAGAGTCAGCATGTGCAATGTTCTCTTCCTCCAGACTAAATAAGAGTTTCTGGCATATTGTGGTCAGAAACTGTTGCTTTATGCTTAATCAAGTTCCCAGGGAAGTTAATGACCAATCCCCTTGGGAACTGATGTTCAACAAAAAACTCCCCACTGATTACTCAAAACCTGTAGGATGCACAGTAATCTAAATTTTCTAAAAAAATGGAGAAAGTTTGATGAGAAGGGATTGGAAGGAGTCCTAGTTGGGTTCAATCCCATTTTTCATTCCTATCTTATCCTTAACTCATCTGGAGCTTTCATTGAAACCAAAATCATTGGTTTTCTCAAGAATCCTCTCCACAATTTTCCTCTTCTCAAGGCACCTGGTATCAATCTCTTTGGTAAAACAAACTCTGAGTCAAGCAAGTCCAATTTCTCATTGGTAGAAAAGCAATACAATATTAGGGAATCTCAGAAAAACCTCTCCAAATCAGAATTGGACCGGGAAGACTCAACATATGTAGCCTTTTTGGCTCCTGACCACGACCCTCTTCCATCACCCTCTTCACTCCCAGAAACTCCTGTCCAATTGATTTCTCAAAGAACCAGACAAGAAATTAGGAAGCCTCAACAATAGGGCTTCCATCATTACTACAAACCACCCTCATACAAAGCCGCACATAAATGTCCAAAGTTGCCCAAGTGGAAACATGCAGCTGACAACAAACTGAAATCTACAGAACTTCAAGATGTTTGGCAGGAATACTATGAAAAACCAGAAAACATTCTAAATACAACGTGGGTCTTTAAAAGAAAGGAGAACTTCCATGGTGATCCAATCAAATAAAACGCTCAACTCTGAATTCAAGGATTCAATCAAGTCTTAGGAGTTGACTACAATGAAACCTGGGAACCAACTGGTAAACTGGGGTCACTTTGAATAGCCCTTGGATAAGGACTGAAGGAAAAGAACTTAGTTCAATGTAAAAGGTCCATTCCGAAATGCTCCTCTTGACAAAACTGTCATCATAAGAATTTCTGAAGGCTCAGATAGGAAGTCTCCATATTTAAAATTAAAGAAATTGCTTTACGGTCTAAAACAATCCCCCAAGAGTTGGTATGAAACCCTAAACTTGTGGATCAAGTCTCAAGGATATCAAGAGTTGACTAGTGACCCCTGTCTTTATATCAACCCTAAAACCAAAGAAATTTTCTATTTTCACGTATATGATTTAATTCCGTGGGCAATTCCAATGCCTTCAAAACTATTTTGCTCAAACGCTTCAAGAACTTGTCATGTCATTCTCCCAACACTATTCTTGGAATGTTGATGGAAATCCAGGACAATAAGATTCTCTTGAGTCAGCCCAACCATATTGCTTGTGGTCTGGAAGAGCTCCAACTATCATCGTGCAAGGACACCTATACTCCACTGACCCAAAACCTCCACCTTGAACCAGCCTCCAACGGCAACCACGCTGAATTTTGCCAATTAAACATCAACTACAGGTCCGCTGTTAGACTCCTCAATCATCTAGCTCAATAAAATTGACCATATATCTCTCTTTCTGTGTCTAGCCTGGCTAGGTTAAATACCAAACCAGGCATGAATCACTGGAGAAAAGTTCAAAATGTGTGGAAATACCTAAAAATGACCAAGGACTTCAATCTGGTTATCACCTGCAACCCTGAACAAGACGCTGTCTTAAGCTTCAGCAACGCCACGTGGGGAGTTGATCCTACTGTTCGTAAGTCTCAAACTGGGTAGATTTTTCTCCACTACGGGATTCCAGTTATTTGGAACTCCATTAGACAAAGAAATATTACCTGCTCTTCCACCAAATCCAAATTGAATGCACTACTCAATTGTTACCTCAAACTCAAATTGATCAAAAATCTGATTAGCAAAATATATCAAATTCCTGAGCCCAAGCCCACCTTGTATATTGAAACAAAGGTTCTAGATGATGGAATGAAGAAGTTTGGATTGCACTCAAAGTCTACACATATAGATATCAAAAAAAAGGGATTAGGCAATGACTTTGGTAATCGTGAGTTTACTCTCAGCTTGATTCCAAGTTACTCCATTATTGCGGATTATCTCACGAAGGCCTTGTTTTTAGGCTCCTTAAAGCTTTTTCAGAAAAAGGTCTTGGCCGTGCCAGACAAATAATCTGTTGGACCATCTCCTTACCAGTCACGTGGGTGGTTAAGAATGAAGTGGCATGTTGCCTATCACCTAGGGAGTTTTGCTCCCCACCCAGTCTCCTCTCACCCGTGCACTGGGTATCCATGGTCAATCAGGAGGACTGTTCTCCCTTCTACTCTCTGACTTTTCCTTCTTGGTTTTTTTCTTTCCTTGTTCCTATTTCCTTTCTTTCAATTTCTCTTTTTTTTATACATCTTTTCTTTTCCTATTTCCTTAAACTTCTCCATCCAACTTGCCTCTATAAATTCACGATTGTCTTCAACCAAACTCTGGCAGCTTCTCAAGTTGACATCCTACTCAAGCCTGTCTGACCTCTCCAGCAACTTTCATCTGATCAGGCCTCACCATCTACAAGTCCTTGCCTGTTAAGAACCTTGTCCTCAAGATTGTCTAGTCTAGACACCTCTGAACATCTAGTTGTCTTACTTGCAGCCAATTGTCTGAATCTCCTTGCCTCAACTCACTTTGCGTCATCAGATTTCTCTTCTCTTGACAATATATAGTCTTAGTATTAGAATCAATAGTTTTGATATTGCTTAAAACTGGGAAATCAGGCTGAGAAAAAGAATTTAATTAACAAAAAGAACACAGAGACATAATGATATTAAAGACCACTAAAATCAGGCTGTGAGAAGTATTAAGTCAGAATGCTTTTTATGAAAGGCTATAAGAGTGAGTTTGAGACTATGAGGCTGAGATGAGAGTTAGGCTATACCAGTAAGTCAGACATGGTGGTTAATATATAGTTGATAAGAGGAGAAACTGAGATCTCACCGGGCACACAAAATAGAGACTTGAGTGGTGAAAGATGGGAGGGTTGAGTTGATTCTTGAAGAAACAGAATAGAATAAAAGAAATAAAGATAAAGAAATATAAGAAAGAAACAGTATAGTTGAAATATGATGACGGTGTTTGAGTGACTGTTATGAGTACTTGAATAAAATTTTGACAATTATTGAGTATGATCTGAGATTGTTCTTGAGTGACCTTCAATCTGATTTGAGGATGCGGTTCACTACTTGACAATCTCCAGATACTCCAAATATAGAGTATCTTCATTCTGAGAACCTCTATTCATTGTCCGCTCTCCATAGTAGTACTTCTGCTGCAATATAATTAACACTAAGGTGTTTTTTCCTTCATTCTTATTCTTATTATTCACTCTATTGATAATTTCTTAACTCTCTAAAACTTCTCTGTATTCTGCTGGTTTTCAGTTCTAAGAAATCACATCTCAATCTTTTTACCCAAAATTATGGATTCCACCACTATTGAAAACCTTCTTCATATAAGGCTGCAACAAAGTTTCCAGAGTGGTCCAAGTGGGAGAAAGCTTTGGAAGAAGAACTAAAATCTATCAAATCACAGGAAGTATGGGAAGAGTCTTATTGAATGCCTGAAAATATTCTAAAAACTATGTGGATTATCAAAGTGAAAGAAAATTGTCACAGAGAACCTGTGAAATACAAAGCAAGAATATGTGTTCAAGGGTTCAATCAAGTTCTGGGAATTGACTATGATGAAACCTTGGAAACTACTGGGAAACTTGGCTCATTGTGTATTGCTCTTCAGTATGTTCTTAAAGAGAAGATGACGTTCACACAGTTTGATCTCAAGGGTTCCTTCCTCCATGCCCCTCTAAATGAAAAATTCATCATCAAGAATCCTGAAGGCTTGCACATAAAATCCACATACCTCAAGCTGCAGAAATCTCCATATGGTCTCAAACACTCTCCCAAAAATTGATACAAAACACTAACTCTTTGGATCAAAGCTCAAGGATTTCAAGAATCCAGCAGTAACCCATGTCTATACATCAACGCCAACTAAAAGGAAGTCCTCTACTTTCATTTGGATAGTCTTATCCATGTTGGAAGAAACAAGACCTTCAATTTCAATTTTCTCAATATATTCAAGAATTCCTCCTGTCACCCCCAAAATACTATTCTTGGAATTCTGATGGAAGTGGGTAATGATCAAATTCTACAAGAACAACCTAAACACATTGATTGTGGTTTGGATGAATAAGGGCTCTCAGATTGTAGAGACACCCACTCAGCACTTACTCAATATCTTCACCCATACCCAGCCTTGGATGAAGACCACAAGGAGTTTGTAAAAATCAACATCAACTTTTGGTCTGTCACTGGACTTTTTATCCATCTTGCTCAGTATACTCTCCCGTAAATTGTGTTTGCGGTCTAAAATTTGGCAAGGTTTAACACCAAACCTGGCATGAACCATTGGAGGGAAGCGTGCAAGGTCTGGAATTACCTCAAGACTACCAAGAACCTCAAACTCATCCTCAGTTATAATCCCAAAGAGAAGATGCTTTCCGGCTATAGTGACACTACGTGGGGAGACAATCCAACCTTGAGGAAATCCCAAACCGGCTTCATTGTATTTCACTATGGCAGTCCTATTGTCTGAAACTCCTCCAGGCAAAGGAAAGTCACCTAATCTTCTACGGAATCAGAACTCAAGCTCTCCTTGACTGCTTCCTCAAGCTCAAGTGGATTACCCACTTAGTAAGTGAAATTGATCTATTGCCCAAGATCAAGCCCAATATATAAATTGAAAACAAAGTACTGTTCAAAAAAATGAATTGCTTTGGGTTTCACTCTAAATCTTCTCATATGGAAATCAAGATCAAAGGCTCAAAAGAAGATTACAGAAATTTGGAGTAAAATCTGTATCTAATCTCTACTGCATAAATGGTAACTGAATCCTTAAATAAGGTGTCTAGTTGTAACTCCATCCACCTCCTTCAAAAATGAATATTTCCCCTTGTTGAAAACTCATCATCAGTCTCTTCCTGTTGCCTTACCAGTCACTAGGGGTGTGGAGATTTCAGTTTGCCTACATTCCATCGCCTGCGCTCCTGCGGGGTGAGGAGACTCCAACATGAGAGTCCTCACTGTACATCTAATCCTTCCTTAAGCTTCTTCTGTCCATCTCCTTCCGTACTATACTCTTCTTTGTACTCCACTCTTTATTTCTCTCCTTCTGTAGTTTTTCAATCTCTCATTTGTCGTTTCAAAGAGAGTGTTATTGTTGCATATTTCAGACAGATTTTAATTAGCATAGAAAACTTTGGTATGTATTGTCTGTAGTAACTGCAAAAAGTAATGAAAGACAGTAACTCTGTTTCATTTTGAGGCATGGGACTGTTCATGACAGCAGCTATCTTATTTCAATCAGCAGCTAGAGTTAGACCAGAGACTATATGCCGTAGGGCTTTCAATTCTCCATATCCAAATTTTCATTTCTTCATGGAGACTTTCAACCCTGCTTTGGAGATAGTTTGGAGTAATAATCTTATTTGTTTGTGATGAGTATCCCAATCATCAGAATATATGATAACATCATCTACATATACCATCATCCATCCTTGTCTGATGTATGTACCTAGAACAGTATCCATTGTTCTCCGGAAGTGTGATGGGGCATTCTTTATACAAAAGGTCATCCTAAGATATTCATATATTCCCAAATGACAGATTATTTTGCTTCCAGGGCTTATAGGTATCTGGTGGAAACCTTTAAGCCCATCCATAGTAGTGATATATTTGGCCTTGGAAAATTTATGTAGAGAATGATCAATCAGGGTTATAGGATAATAATCTGCCTTAGTATGATTATTGAGCATTCTGAAGTCTCCTACCATTCTTGACTTGTCATTATGGCCAGCTATGATTACAGGTGTGGTCACATGTACCTGCTCATTGTGCCCTACTTTCCTTAATACTTGTAAGTCTATGAGTTCTTGGATATGTTCCTCAAGAGCTATTCTAGACTGAGAACTAGAGGGATAATCTGGTATTCTTAAGTTTGGAGGATAAGGCGGCTTAATAGTCAATGTTAATACCATGTCATGTCCTTTGATATCACCAATGGGGTTATCATGAGTACAAAAAGCGTTTAGATTCTCAAAGGAGACTGTCAATATATCTTTCTTCTGTTCCTCAGAAAGTTTCATGTTTAGAGCTGCTTGAGGAAAGTATTCTTGATTAAAGTCTTCTAAATGCTTTTGATAAGTGGAAGAGGGGAAGTTAGATTTGATTGTGCATATCTTAAACTTCTTGTCCCAATTACCACCCACTGTAAAGTATCTCACTTTACTCTGTAACACATCTATATCATATAGACATAAAGCATCATTACCTATTATCAGTTAGTCACATAATCCGTTGAGCAATACTACAAATTCCACTAGTAATCTCAAAGATCCTTTAGTATGGGTTAATATTATAGGAGAGTTCCATACTTCAATAGCATCCATGGCAGATTTTCAAGAGCTAAAGTTGGCTTTTGGGACGGGTAGAAGGTGTTCTTTCCAATTGGGATACCATTTGTTTAAGAATTCAGTACAGACACATGCGCAGAAAGCTCCACTATCCAGTAATAAACTTAGAGGTCTGTCTCTATAAAATCCTGTTGCATAGCAAGTTTGACCAGTAGTATAACTCTTAGCACTCATAGGTTTCACTGTTGATGGTTTAACATCCGTGATACGTCTAGGAATTATTGTAGGATCCCATTTTTGGGGAAAACTAGAGTCCCCACAGATGTTATTGATTTCTATAGAAGTGCCTATATCTCCTTCTATAACAGTAACAGGGTTGGTTAGGATCAAATCACATTCAGAAAGGGATCCTTCAGTATTAGCTATATCTTCATAGTTCTTATTCCCTTCAAACTCTTGCTCTCCTTCAAATACTGCTATCTTTCTTTTTGGTAATAGAAAGTCTTGTCTCATATGCCCTGTCTTGTTACAATTCCAAAAAGTTCCAGGAATTCTCTCTTTGTCCCTGTTCTCATTAGGTTTCTGATTATCAGAGGTATTTATTAGAAGGGGGTTGCTCTCTGGTTTTGTTAATGTTGAAGTTCTCTTCAGGTCTAGAAGGAACCTTTTTGTCTAATCCATTCATGTCTATAAAACATTGATTAGAGTTTGCAATTTGTTGAAGTTTGAAATTGAGGCTCCGGTTGAAACACTTAAGAGGAGGTGAGGAAAGATCTTGTGACGCCAAGAGGAGCGGATCTTGGGAGTCAAGGGGGCACTCCGGTTCAGTGTAGGGAAGAACAGCTGATTGTATTTCACCATGTCAAGCACAGGCTTAAATAGATTAAGTAAAGTGTGGCTGACCAGTGGTTAAGAAAAGATGTAATGAATAACAGTAATGAATAAGGATTATCAGGAACACACAAGATGTCACAGATATATAAGTCTTAGGAAGTGGGCCACTGTAGATGAAGGAAAAGGAGGCACTAGAGATGGTACTGCTGGACCAACATAA
This sequence comes from Puccinia polysora, assembly GCA_025617555.3. Taxonomy (NCBI): domain Eukaryota; kingdom Fungi; phylum Basidiomycota; class Pucciniomycetes; order Pucciniales; family Pucciniaceae; genus Puccinia; species Puccinia polysora. Next base: position 34,652,494 of record CM062623.1, on the reverse strand, counting down.
AGACATCACTAGACAATCATACTTATGGTAAAAGATACTGTAGGTAATGATAAAGATAATACTGGAAATAAGACTAACAAGCTTATTATAGAGATCAAACTAGACATAACACTTAGAGAAGAATAAAAGAATATAAATCTTAATAAATGGTTGAACTCAAGTATTAGGCAACACAATAATATAAGACTAGAATTCTAACACAAGTCAGCATCCATGCTCATCCTGCATCTTACACTATGGTTAAGATTTCCAGGACACAAGTTGAGGAGTCTTTCTTTTACTTCCTCTTTGTCAGCATCTGGATAAAATCAATCTAATCTTCTCTTCTATTCCAAGCACAATTTTTGAGGCTTATACTTAGAGGGATCAAATGAGGAATTTTTGAAATTTTTCATCATTTTTTTTTCCACATTCTAGAACCAAATTGTTCTTTAATTAGATGTTTCCAAGAATTCCATGGTAAGGATCCCACTTCTTCTCTTTTACTGATAAACCAATCTAAAGCTACTCCTTCAAATAGTCTGGGCAGCCTGACTACAGCTATAGCTCCTGGTAAGTCATCAGAGTTAATAGTATAGTCAATAAATTTAATGAAATTTATATGATCACATTCTCCTTCTCTGGAAAATTTAGGCCATTTAAAAATTGGGGGTAAAATTTTGAGGGCTTGTTCCATTTCAGGAGTAGGACTAAGCCTGAAGGTTTCACCCCTTTGCATTCCTAGTAAGGGTGGTGCATGAGGTTTAGTTGTTAGTCTGGGAGGTTTTGGTTCCTCTGTGGTACTCCCCAAGGGGTTGGTCAGACAGACTTTTAAGTCTCTAAGATCATTCTTGATAAAATTAAGTTGCAGGTCCACTTTAATATTAAGCAGATCTAATTTCTCACTAAGGGAAAGAATGGAACTGTTAGTGGTATTTACCAATTTATGTATTTTTAGAAAATCTACTATCTAGGGGAGCTTTTATTACATATGGAAAATGTTCCCATGTAGTTTGTAGCATGTTTACACTGTACCTAGGCTTCTCAGGCTGCCTGTCACTTTTTCAACCTGTAGTCCCTCGGCTTCATACTTGTCAGAGGCCCGGGGCTGCGTACACAGCTTTGACAGAGTGACAGAGCTGTAGCTCAGCCGTGCGCGGGTTCATTGTCTGCCGCAGCTGCATGCAGGAATTATGACAGAACACATTTCCCTCTGTAACTCCCAAAAAATACACAAAACCTCAATTCTGACTGAATTTTAGGTGTGAAACCTATACATGACAATATGTGTGAAACATTCAATTGGCCAAAAAGTTAAATAGTGGTGCCGTGGTATTTTGGTCTTTCTTTCCTTAATTATTCAAAAATATAAGGAGTTGGATTTCAAGGGTGGGGTCAATGAGTGACCCTACCCAATTTTGGGTTGAAAATTCATTTTTGCAATAATATTTATGGCTTTCCTACTCCTTCTTAGGTTAATTTTCTTATTATTATTTTCTGTTATTTCTGTTACCTTTGCAGCTTGCTCTGCAACAGTAGCAAGCTGACAATGGGGGGTCAGTACTGGAGTTACGCCTACCATACTGCCACCCACATCCATAAAAGAATGCCAAACACCAGAATCAATGGAGTCTTGCCCCTGAAGGTGCTCTTTGGAATTGAATGCAACCCCTATTCTCTATAACCATTTGGAGCCCGCACAATTTTCCATGTACACAAGGAGAGACGTCCATCCAGACTGGATGCGCAAGGGCACCATTTTTGACTAATTGCATATCCAGTTGCTGGGGCCAGGTGGCCTTTCTTGTCACCTGCTGATTGCAGAGTGATCCACACAAAATCTTCCATGTTTTCTGACTTCCACAGCTTACCATTTATATCCAAGCCCAACAAGGAAAGCATAGATTTTGTAAGAAACTAATTGAAACTTCACCTGGTAATGGAGAAAACCAATCAAATTTAAAAGGCAGAACAAGCATTTATACCTTCAATGCCAGTAAAGGTCAATCACCACATGCCTTATTCACTTCCAGAGGCCCTTAAAGGTGAATTTGGAAAGGAATGGTGGACATCTATAACATATGAGATTGACAAGATTGAAAAGGTGGATGTATGGGAACCATTCAATTCACTCCCAGGGATGACATTAATTGGAATGCGCTGGGTTCTTGCCAATAAGCTTGACAAGGATGGCTAGCTAATTGAACACCATTTGAGGCTTTTTGTAAGCAGATTCAACCAAAGAATGGGTGAAGATGTCCACAAGATTTATGCGCCAACGGCTAGCCTGAATTTACTTTGCATACTCATCTCAATTGCAGTTAACATTTATCTGCCATTGGAAAAGTTTGAGGTGAGCTTGTCCTAGGTCTACAGCCCTATCGGCAAGAAACTCTATTCTCAGAACTCAATCAAAATACAACCTGAATGGAAAGCCCTTGAAATGAGTTTGAAGAAAGAGATATATGGCACCAAAAAGTTGCCTAGGTGCTGGTGGACATTTTTCAATAAAATGATCTCAGAGCTTGGATTTGTTGCGCAGGAACTTGAATCTTGACTATAATTTTTGAAGAAGTGCACCAATCTTTTTGTTGTTTGATTGCATGTGGATGATGTATTTGTTGTACGTTTTTTCACTGAATTTTTAACCTATCTTTGACAATTAATGGAGCAGAAAGTTAAATTTAAATGGCAATCAGAACCAAAGAACATTTTTGATATCACATTTTCACATTCACCAAGCTCCTTTTTTTTTCTCAATGTGTGCTGGAAAATCAAATTATTCCCAATTACAACCGCAAGGCACACCCAAAGAGAAGAGCTCTACCAGAGTCCCCTCTAGAAATTAGCAAGGGGGAATCTGTAAATTTGGATATTTTTAATCTATTTATTGGTTCTTTAATGTACTTGGAAGCCAGGACCAGACCATACCTCTCTTATGCGGAAAATCACCTTTTGCGGTATGCAAAGTTGCCATCCAGTTCCTACTGGGAAAGGATGGACTGTCTAATCCCCTTTTTCAAGCACACAAAAGACCTGGGGCTCCTATTTAAGAAAGGCAAACCGGGGCTGGAGCTTTAGAGAAATACAAACTGGGGGGGTGAATACAAAAGGTCCACATCTGGCCACTTCATTACCCATTTTGGTAACCCTGTGGCGTAGGGGTCAAAGATACAGCAAATTTTTTACCTTGACACTTGTGCAGCAGTGTGGCCCTTTCCAATGGCGCACAATAGCTTTCTTATTTCAAGAAAATCATATTGTATGTGGACAAGCCAAATATTACAATCTTGTGCCACAACAAGTCCGCCATTCTGTTTTCAGGCGTTAATTTGTCATAGAAGAGGACCAGGTATCTCACAAGGGCATTCTACTTTTTGAATGACTTTGAATGGCATCAAAAATTTACGCTGAAGTGGACCATCACTCATAAACAGCTTTCAAACATCTACCCAAACAACTAGGTCATAAAAAAATTATTGCAGCACTCAAAAACTTGTGAATGGAGGCAGTACACTTTGTAAAACACGTAGGGGGGGTGTAATGGACCACATTGGGATTTCTCACAAACGTTAAAAATCCATAATCACAATCAGAGACATACTATTAATTATAGACATCATTAGTGGATTATGCTACTACATGAAAATCTTCATGCATGTCATCTAGCTCAACCCACCAATCCAAAGAGACTCTTCCCCATCAGAGTTGACTCAAAAACCGGCAGCGGGTACAGCTAACACAGTGGTATTGGGATTCAGGAAGGTTAGTAATCCATCAGAGTTTTAATTTAAAACTGGAGGAAGGTTAAGCTAACAAATTGCTATCAGGATTTGGGCAGATCCCCAAATAAAATTGAACATAACAGTTCAACGTGGACCTCCATACCAATTTTTCCCTTTACCTTGTGCTTAGTGTTATAGATTTTTTGGTCATAAACACATTTGCAGCCATAAATCTTGCTCAATTTTCTTTTCAGGTGAATTTTATTGATCCCATCACTCATGCCTTCTTTGAAATTCACTAAGGCCACCCCAGAGATTCTGTATACTGAGGTCAGGATGCACTGAGGGGTGTGGGAAGGCTGATGGCTATGTCAATCATGTCTGTAGGAGCTTCTACACAAGTGGTCTGCCTTTGTGTGACTTGCAGGGATTAAAAGCTTGCACCCAAAATTCCTTGTGATAGTTTTCCTTTGACCATTGGGGCAAGCAATGTGGGACACCTCAAAAGGAAAAGGAAATTTTTTATAAAAAAAATTCTATTTAGTACATCAAGCTCTTTGGCAAACCACCCAAATTAGCCAGCTTTCAGCTTAAGCGCGCTAGGAACCCCCTGAAGCCCCTGTGGTACCCCCTGCAGCCCACTTGGCACATAGCCAAGTTTGACTTGTGTTAAAAATACAGATGCACTCAGGTCATGTACATCTTGGTGTGTAATCCAAATGGGATGCACAAATGGGCCTCCACAGACCATTGGGCATCACGTGGGCCACGTGGGCCTATGTGGATGTTATTGGTTTGGGCCATTGTGGCGCCAAAACATGTTTTCCAAGTCAATTGGGACACGGGCCTTGACAGGCCCGTCAGGGTGGATGGGCCACCTTAGCCAGATGGGCTTATCTGGGCATTTATGGGCCCAAGGATTATTATGGACATACTTGGCCATGTAAAAGATTTAAAGAATTGAGAAACCTAGAACAGGCTGTTCCATTCCAAAGCTCAATGAAAAGTTAGAAACTCTGAACACAAATGGAACAAAGAAAGGAATAAAAAAACAAAGGAAAACAAATGGTGACTAATGATTCTACAGGCCTGATTACTCCCTCTAAAGATATTAAGCAGAACAGAGCATTTAAGGCTTCACAGATGACTGATCTGACCAAAGTATACTACCAAACGCGCTGATAGATTAATTCAAGGTGAATTTTGAGTTGAAATCTTCAGTGCAGTCTTCAGGCTTGGTGATTCAGTGATCCAAGTCTGATGAGAAGAGTTGGGAAAGTGGTTGAGTCTAAATCATAATTTGTTGGTAAGGAGATTTTCCTTTGTCTTTTATGTTGGATTCAGGTGTTGGCTTGAGAGTCTGGAGTGACAGGTACTACAGGTACACAAGAAATGTGACAGCTACACCCTAGAAAGTTGAGCACATGACAAATAGATGTTTAAAGACATACAAGAAACAAAAACAAGATATGAAATGAGAAAGAAGAAAACAAAAAAGCTGAAACAGAGAGGGGAACACATAGAAAAATCAACACGCCGGCTCAACTCAAAATCAAAAGAGCTCAGGCCCCTAAATACCTGTAAAGTCTGATTACAGATATGTGATCAGCTGGTTTGGTTAGGGAGTCTGCTAGCATTTCATGGCAGGAAATAAGTTTTAAACTTATGATTCTGTTGTTCCAGTTGTTTCTCATGCTCTTGAATTTGATACCTATGTACTTTGCATGTGATTTGCAACCAATTTCTTAATTTTTTTGAAAAGCCCTTTGTTTTCAATGAGGTGCATTGGGGGTCCTAGAGATGACATCCTCCAAATTTCTTTCAGAAGATGGTGAAGCCAAAGGCCTTTGAGATGACTTGCTGAGAGGTTTTTACATTCTAATTTGGTGGAGGACAAGGCTATGCTATGCTGTTTTCTGCTGGTCCAGTAGATTGGAAATTCCTTGAAGAGGGAGATGAAACCTGTTTGAGATATTCTAGTGAAAGGGTCATTGCCGCAGGTTTCATTTCTATAAGTAACCAGATGTTTTACAATGGAATTCAATCAAAATTCCAGTTTTAATCAATTATTTCCAATAGGTACCACCATATGTGGATTATGTTGAGACTGTGAAAATGAAGATTTGTCTGGTTGGAGTTGAACCCACAACCTCAGATAGACTGAAACACATATTAGAGTGCTGCCTTTACCAACAAGGCTACAGAAGCGTGTGGCTGCCAGGGTTGTTTGGTATTACTGGTCTAGGTTCAACTGCACAGCCTCCTTACTGTGGTGATACATCATGTTAGGAGGTTTAACCTCAACACCCCCCCCCTGCTACGTGATGTAGAAATAGGTATGGCAATACCCAGGTGAAATTTTGATCAGTGTGGGGATTGAACCCATGATAGGCTTACAAGGGATGATTGTCTTACAGGAAGCATTCACATCTTATCCAAGTCTCATAAGTAAGCAAGTATACGCTCAGGTAGGCTTTGGGCTCATAACCTGTTGAGACTGTAAAAATGAAGATGTCTCTGGTGGGAGTTGAACCCACAAACTCAGATAGACTGAGACACATACTAGAGTGCTGCCTTTACCAAATAGGCTACAGAAACTTGTGCTGCCAGGGTTGTTTGGTATTACTGGTCTAGGTTCAACTGCACAGCCTCTGTCCTGTGGTGATACATCATTTTAGCAGGTTTAACCTCAAGAGATTACCCCTTTCCAGTGATTCATCCCTGTTCTATTGCAGAAAAGAGCAATTTTTGATACAGCAAAACTGATATCAGGCCTTGCCAAGTTTGAAATGAAGTTCATCCTACCTATTGGAGACCTATAATTCCCCCCCAGCTTCTCAAATGCTTCAATTTCCTCCAGTGTAGCTGGCTTCAGTTTGAGACCTGAGGTACATGGATTCTTTAGAGGCTCTGCGTTGAGGAGATTCAATTCTTCCAACCCTTTTTTGATTTGATTGGGTAGAGAAAGATAGATTGAGTCAGGGGTCACATCTACCTTCATTGCAAGTAGCCTGTCTCCCTTTTGCGCTGAAGAATCTTTTAATTTTGTGAGGAACCAACCCCTAAAGTCTCAGTTTTTTCCCACAACAATTAAATTGTCTATGTGAAAGAAGAGAGCTTTGAACTGATATTTGTGGAGGTATAGAAATGGTTTGCTTTTGCATTCCTTGAATCCATTTGCCTTGATCCACTCACCCAAGTTTTTATACCAGTTCAGAGGCACTTTTTTCAACATGTAAAATGATTTCTTCAGCTTGAGGTATTTTGAGGTTTGCTTGGAGCCAGCTGGAGTCTTGATGAACACATCCTCAATCAGTGGAGAATGAAAAAAAGCCCCTTTTACATTTAATTGAAGGAAATGAAGTTTTTTTTCCACAGAGTAGCATAGTAGTGCTCAAATAGAGGCCACCATGCCTATGGGAGAGAATTTTTTGAAGTAGCCAATTCCAAATCTTTGGCCAAACCCCTGCAGGGAGACACAAGCCTTGAGAGTGGTATCACCGGTGTGCAGGTCTTGTTTGCATTCAAAGGCCCAGGTAGTATCAAGGGTATTGGTTGCTTCTGAATTGTTGGAATCTTCCCAAGACTTGAGTTCCTTGATGGTATTGAGTTCTTTGTTGATAGGGGGTACCCAAGTTGGATCATTGAGCGCTCTGTTTATGTTCTTTGGTATATCAAAGTGATAGTACCCGTACCATTTTGGAGGTTTGAGTTGGCTCCAGTTTTGTAGATTAGGTCTAAGGGTCTCCAATATTTCTGAGTCTGAAATATCTGATTCCAAGTGGTCTGACTCCGCAACCAATTTGATGGATGGTTTGATGTCATCTTTGAGTTTGGAAATTGTTGCATTTGTTCCACCTTCAGGCCCCTCATTCTGAGTTTATTGAGTACTTCCCACAGCTTCTGGCTTGTTTTTAGGGAGTTCAAGGCTAGTTGTCAGGGTTAAAATTATGTCCAGCAATTAGCTTAGGCAAATGAGCAGTATTTAAAGCAAAAGAAATGCTGGACACCTTGTGTCAATAATACCAATGGGCTCTCACAATGGGGCAATACATTGGATGATATTGGTGTTGAATTTGATTGGATGATGAATGGAAGATGGAAAACAGCAGGGAAAAGAGCTCCTTAAGTAAAAAATATTTTACTCTTGTGAGCCCATGATACAATAAACCAAAAGGCAAATTTTCCGCTCCAAAAGAGCTCCAAGGTAAGGTGGGCTGGGAGGTGGTCAGGTCCCCTCCAGCCTGTTGCTCCTCCTCCTTGGTAAAGGGGGGGGAAGCGCCCCTTTGATGGTGGGGGGGGTGGTCAATTCCCCCCCACCGCTGGTTCACTTGATTCAACTGGCCTAGCCACCACTTTTGGTGGGGGGGTGATCAAGTCCCCCCCCACCATGACGGGTTGCTGGCTGGTTCCATCCATCCAGCCCTCCCCCTCCTCCTCGCAATGGCAAGCAAGGGGAGGGGGAGGGACGGGGCCACCAGCCCTGCGGCCGCCACCCAGAGCGGCAGCTGCAACGGGCTCAAAAGCCCGGACTGGGGTGGGGGGGCTCCATTTTGAGTCCCCCTGCCCCCTACAACAGCCCTGGGAGGGCCCCATAAATGGGCTTTAATCAAAAAAAGCTGCCCCAAGCAGGCCGCAACATGGGAGGCAGCCCCAACCGGGCTGCAACATGGGTGGCTTCCCCAATGGGCCCCCACAAGCACGAAAACTAAGTAAACCACACTTTGGTGGGCCAGCCCGTGTGGCCAAGTATGTCCAAAATAAACCTTGAGCCCAATTCTGCCCCTACAAGCCCATCTGGCTGTATTTTCCCACATACCCCACCGGGCCCGTTAGGGCCCATGTACCAATAGGCCTGTTTAATGCGTTTTGAGACCAGTTTCCCTAAATGCATGACATCCACACACGCCCTTATGGTCCGTGTGATTTTCCAACGGGCCGGAGAGGCCCATATGTGCATCCCATTTGGATTACACTTATATTTAGCACAAAAGTAAGTGCATACGTATTTTAAAAGTCAGTTGATCCTTCAGGAACTTGGTATGTTTTTTCTCAATGATTTTACTGCTTCTGGACAGAATCTTGTAGGAAAAGAGACAAGGATTATATCCCAGGAAAATCCCTTCTATTCCCTTTTCACTCAATTTAAAAGTTATTTTGAATTTGCTGAGTAGATAGATCACCAATACTCATATTGGCTGGAGATAGTTTGTGGTAGTTAAGTCTTTTGGAGCATTTTACATGGTGTTTCTTCACCTTTTTTGGAAGGAATTTGATTGATTGCAAAGAAACAGCTTTGAATAACTACATGCCAGTAGTTTTAGGGTCCTTCCCATTGTGTTGGGAGTGATATAGTTCACTAATTAGGTGTTTTATTGATTTGAACCTTGAGAAAAAATTGAGGTCTTTATTGACAAATTCTCCTCCTCCGTAGGAGAGAAATTTGGAGGGATATCTGAGTAGGTTCTTGGCCTCATTTTCAATGACCAACTTTATTTTTTTGGAAGCAGTGTCCTTGGAAGGAAGGGGAAATGCAGATATATAGCCTGACTTGTTATGGAGAATGGTGATTGCAAAGGGCATCCCACCTTTGCTTGTTGGATTCCACGGTCCCATGAGATCAAAATGAATTTGGTTGAAGACCCTAGTTGCATGTTTTTGGGTAATGTCAAATTTATTCTTGGCAATTTTTGCCTTGTTGCAAGCTAAACACTCAAATTTACTTGAGAGAGTTTTTCCCATACTGTGACCCAGATGTTTTTCTATTTGTTTGATTCTTGCATGACCTAGTATTTTGTGAAGCTCTGTTAATTCAATTTGAGAAAGATAAAACAAGAGAGGTTGTGATTGGTTTGAGGGTCCAAACTTTATGAGGGGTAAATTATTCTCTATCACACCAGTCAGGATGGTTTTACCATTGAAACAGAGGGAAAAAGAGGTGAGTTTGGTTCAGAGGTTGACTTGCAAAAAAACCCTGTTTTTAGCAGGGATCCCAGGGAGATGAGATTGAAAGTAGAATCTGGAACCCATGCTGCGTTTTCTAAACGTATTCTTTTTTCTTGGTCCAAGATTTCTATGGTACCTAGGCCTTTGATTGGTAGTCCTTCTCCTCTTTTTATTTTTTTGATGATATAGTCTCCTGATTTTTCTGTTAAAGAGGTGAAGAAATACTTTTTTCAATACATGTGTATCAAATAGCTTCCATCTAGAATGTATTGGTCTTCAGGTTCTGATTTTTCTTTGTCGGTTGCACAGTATAACAAGTGGAAGTGAGATTTCGCGTGTGCTTTATTGTTGGGTCCCTTTCTGGATTGGTTTGGTGTGTTGTCTGGATTTTTTTTGGGAAATTTGACCCAGAAAGAGGATTAAGAATGGGACTTTACTTCTGGATGGTGTTTCCCATCCTGACATCTTGGTTAATCTGATTCTCTTTGGTGATTGGAATGATAGAGTGCTGAGTTGATGTCTGCTGTCTCAGGGAGCTTGGTCTGAACATTGTTCTTGTGTTGGACCAGATGATCAAGTACCAGAAAGACAGAGAGTTCAAGTCCAGAGTGCATTATTTGAGACCATATGGCTTTGAGGGACTTGGGCAGTTTGAATAGAATTAAGTAGCTTAGGATATTGGCCGGAAGTTCAATTCCTACCTCGCCAAGTTTCCCTAGATGGGATTTTACAGAGCTTAAAATGATTTTGATGAAGTTTTTATCAAGTTCAAGATACAGAAAGTTCAATAATGTTCAAGCTCAATTGGCTGCTTGACTGGAGGCCAAAGGGTTCTTAGTAGCAAGCCAGATCAGGTTGGTTGAATCTTCATTTCCGGAGTTTTTGATATTAATGTGAGTTCCAGGTTCTTGCTTTGACATAATGTATCCAGACATTTTTTATCATCAGGGATTTCTGCAAAGGGGTTGCTTGAATTGACAAGGTTGAAAATTCCTCACATCTTGAACCCAAGTTCCATATTTTTTTGCCAGATTGAATAGTTTGTCTCTTCAAGTAAAGGTGTGGATTCCATCAGAGACTTCAGCGCCAAGGTTTTCAAATTTCTCTCTCCTAAACCTGTGCCAGGTGTTTCTGTAATTTGATTTCTGCCGGTTGAGCTGGGATGATCCATCTTTGGCTTTTAACCATGTAAAAGATTGAAAGAATTGAGAAACCTAGACCAGGCTGTTCCATTCTAAATCTCAATTAAAAGTTGGAAACTCTGAAAACAAATGGAACAAAGAAAGGAATAAAAAAAAGGAAACAAAAAGAGACTGATGATTGTACAGGCCTGATTATGACCTTTAAATAAATTAAGTAGAACAGAGCAAGTCAGGCTTTTAAGATGCCTGATCAGACCAAAGTATACTACCAAACTTGGTAATAGATTGATTCAAGTTGCATGTTGATATGAAATCTAATAAGATTACGCAGAAAAGGCTTAGTACTAAAAACCAACAAACTGTATTTGGAGTCAGATCAGGAAGCGGTGAGAAGAGAAGAAAAGAGATGAAACATAGAATAACAACAGCTTTGACAAGGAGACAAGAAAATTTAAGAATGAGCAGATGGTGAGATAAGGAGACAAGACTAGGGACAAGAGACAAGAGGCAGAAGCTTGATAGGAGGAGCTAATGAGGCGTGGAACAGTTATTTTCAGGCCGGTCTGAGTTTTGAGAAGAAGAGAAAGCCATCTTTCCAGGCAGAGATATTTAATGGAGCCTTGACAAGAGAGACCAGTTGAGATGGGGCGTCTGGAAAGGTGGCAGAGCGGTTAGGTGATGGAGAAGGTAGAAGAGGAAGAGAGTGGGAAAAGAATGAAGAGGGAAGAGAGATATTTTAAGCAAGAAAAGAGAAGAAAAAAAGAGAGCCAAGATTCTTCCTCTCCCTGTCAGGACAATCTGGAGACCCGGAAAAAAGAGAGGGTACGCAGACCCCCCCAACAGGAGTTCATGGAAGCACAAGGGGGAAGAATCCCATGGGTAGTCACAGAGCGGAGATGGAGGCCAGCAGGGCCAATTGTGATTAAAGTAGATCTCAACACCCCTCCTGACTGGTGAGAGGGAAAGAGTTGATGTGTCCATCATCCCAGAAGTTGAAGATGGATTTGAGCAAGAGGTTTAAGGAGTTAATGGGTGAGGCTTTTTTCAGAGGATCATCTATCATGTTGTTTGTAGAGATTAAGGAGAGTTGCAACCCAGAGTTGCTGAACTCTTCTCTAAGTCCCTTTGTTTTGATTTTGATATGCTGGGATTTGGAGTAAGACCCAAAACTCTTGATCTTGTTGTCAAGTCCTTTATTATCAATTTAAGTAGTGGGTTTGAGTTTGGGAAAATGATGGATTTTGCCAATTAGATGAGATACCCACTTCCATTTGAGGAAACAGTCTAGCAGAGTATTGAGCTTGGATTTGGTGGATGAGTAAGTGATGTTCTTCTGTCTGAAAAAGTTCCAGACTACCATGCTTCCGTAGTGAAAGATGATGAATCCGCTTTGAGATTTTTGGAATGTGGGGTCGTCTCCCCAAGTTGCATTGCTATAAGCAGAAATGGATTCAGCATTTGCATCAAAATTTAGGACAAGTTTGGGATCCCTGGTACTCTTGAGGTATTTACACACCTTGCAAGCTTCCCGCCAATGGCTCATGCCAGGCTTGGTGTTGAATAGCGCCTAGCTGGAAATGGCAATTGCTATGTCAGGTTGAGTATAATGAGCAAGATGATTAAGGAGACCAATAATAGACCAGTAGTTAAAGTTCAGTTGTACAAATTCTGCGTGGTCCTCATCCGTGGCAGGCTCAATGTTCAAGTTTTGAGTTAGAGGGAAATGAGTTGCTTTGCATTCAGTTAGTCCCAGTTCTTCTAGTCCGCAATTGATGTGGTTAGGTTGGCTCAAGAGGATTTGGTCGTCTTCTACCTCCATGAGCATGCCAAGAATGGTTTTGGGCGGATGAAAGGAAGAATTATTGAAACAAGTTAGAAAATTAGATCAAAAGTTGTCACTCTCTCCACATGGATCAAACTATCCACATGGAAGTAGAGGACATCCTTAGAGTTGGAATTGATATAGAGGCAGGGATCACTTGACAACTCGTGAAACCCTTGTGATTTGATCCATGTCATTAATGTTTCATACCAGTTCTTGGGAGACTGTTTCAAACTGTACAGTGATTTCTTTAATTTTAGATAGGGAGAATTTTGGTGAGAGCCTTGTGGAATCTTTATGATAACTTTTTTGTTGAGTGGAGCATGCAAGAAAGCACCCTTGACATTGAATTGAGTGAACTTCATCTTTTCTTTTAAACCATATAGGAGCACAATACGTAGAGATCCCAACTTGCCCGTTGGGGCCCACGTCTAGTCATAGTTGATTCTGTTTACCTGATAGAATCCTTGTACAATTCATGGGGCTTTGTATTTGACTGGCTCACCATGACCATTTTTTTTTATTTTAAAGACCCAGGTGGTATTTAGAACATTGTTGGGAGTGCCGTAATATTCTTCCCAAACTGCTTGGTCTTCAATCTAGCTTAAATCTTCTTCAGAGGCCTTCTGCCACTTAGGGCACTCTTGTGAACTTTGCGCTGGCTTGTACAAGGGTGGTTCATAGTAGAGATGGAAGCCATATTGTTGGGGCTTTTGAGTTCCTTGTTGCGTACGTTGGTTCACTCCCTGAACAGCGGGTTTGGGGGAAGGAGGTTCTTGAGGTGGTGAGGGATTGGATTCATGGGATTCAGATTTGAGGGAATTGGATGAGTTTTGGTCAGAGTCTGACCTGGATTCATCCATTCCGGCATCTCTTGGTACAAAATGTTTGTCTATGCCAGAGAAATCAGATTTGTTTGAATTGTGAGAACCTTGAGAGAAAATATCCAGTCCTTCTGGTTCAAGAAGGCGAAAGTTGTTCAAGTGATTTTTGAGGAATCTGACGTGCTTAGTTTTAATGAGAGAACCAAATGAGTTGAGAATCAAATAGGAGTGAAAAGCCGGATTGAACCCAACTAAGACTCCTTCAGTTCCCTTTTTGTCAAATTTTCTCCCTTTTTGGGTGCGATTGGTGAGATAGACCGCAGGGCCACCTACAGGTCTCACATAGTTAGTGGGAAGTTTCTTTTTAAACATTAGTTCCCAGGGGGACTGATCATTAAATTCCTTGGGTATCTGATTAAGCATAAAGAAACAGCTCCTTGTGACTACGTGCCAGTAATTCTTTGGTAATTGCAAAGATGAGAATGCAGCCCAAGCTGATTCAATTATTGTTCAATTTTCCCTCTAAGCGCGAAATTTTGTTGAGGGTGATATGGTTCTCAGGTGAGAAGTTTGATATATTTGGATTGAGCAAAACATTTGAGTTTTGAATTTAAAATTTTGGTCCCTTTGTCCAAATAGATTTCAGATGGATAGTAGTTTAGTCTTTTGAATTCAACCTCAAGGATGTGGATTATTGTCTCTGGCGTTTCATCCTTGGATGTTAGGGGATAAGCCGCGAGGTATCTGGTGAAGTTGTCCACTAACGTGAGTATATGTTGGTGTCCAGACTTTGATTGGGGGGTGATTGGACCAATTAAATCAAGGTGAATACATTTGAGGGGTCTGCTAGATTGGGTTGACGTAGCCAAAAAAGGAGACCATTTAATCTTGCTTTTGAAGCATCCATTGCATTGAAATCTGCTAAGTTCTTACTTGGAAAAAGAATATTTGAGCATAGGCTTGAGAGTAGATATGAAATCCCGGCTGTAAACTCTATGGAGATCTACTAAATATTGTTTTTCTTCTGTCTCAGGATTTGAACGTTGATTTAAATGATAGACCTTGTTCTCTTGGCCAATAGATTGGGGCTTCTCAATCACAAACAAGTTGTCTTGGATGAGTCCCTTCAGGACTGTGAGACCATTTCTTGTGATTTAGAACCTGTTTTGATGCTGAGTGAGGCTACATCCTCTTTTGGAGAGTTAACCAGGACTAATCAGGTTGACCACAATGTCTGGGAAGTACGCACAGTCTTCAAGGGTAACCACTGAGTCATTCCATTCAAGTTGCACAGTGCCCATCACTTGGCTTTTGAGATTGGCCTTTAGTTTTCCAATATTGATTTCCTCCTTCTCTTCTTGCATCTCAATCTTGGAAAAGTACTTGGGTTTGTTTAAAATATGGATGTTGGCGCCGGAGTCTAGGAGGAGGTTGGGATTATTGTCTGTGTTAATCGAAATGGTTGAGAGAGCATGGTAGTTGATTGTTGGTTGTTTTTTGATCTTGTTCTTCCATTCATTCTGCTGTTTGATCCACCAGCTAGGGGCTATTTGAGAATGTAGATGAAAGCAGGATTACTTGGCGTGAGGAGCATTAGGATAATGGTAGCCTTCTTGGCATTGCATCTTCATTTGTCTGTCATCCTTCTCAGTTTTATTCTTAGTGGTCACTAGGGAGACGTTGGTAAGTGACTTAGTCAATTTCTGTTGGGGCTTGTGCTTGTTATTGTATTGGATGAGATAATTAAAGACTACCTCAATGGTCAAATTCCTTTCCACATGCATGTTCTGTTGTTTGGGATTATCTAGAGCGGGAGGAAATTTGAAGTGTACTAGATACGCAAGGATGTTGCTAGGAAGTTCTATTCCAACCTCTGCCATTTAGGTGAGTGCTCTGCTTGTGTCTGTGACAAAGCCTTCAATGGAATGTTTGTTGAAGATAGAATGCAGGAATTTATTGAACACCCTGGCCCTATTAGCGGTTTTGGAGGATGAAAATGGGCGGGTTATCTTGGCCCAGAGTAGTTTTGAAGATGTTATGTTTGAGGAATTCACTACATTTTCGTGTGTTGTGCTGTCCATTTTGGATAGTATAATGGCTCTGATTTCCAGGTCCTATCTCATAGATAATTTTCTGGAATTCCTTTTAATAGCATCCTTAATGTCTTTGAGGTCAAATAGCATGAGGAACTTGTTGCGCCACATGGAGTAGTTTTATTTGTTCAATGGAGGAATGGCGTCCATGGCTGCCTGCAATGCAACTTGGTGAAAGTAGTAAGCAGCTCCTGTTGGTTTGTTCATTGTTTTGGTCGGAGTGCTTGGTTTTGACTTTTAACCGTAAGAAGATTACGCAGGAATGGCTTAGAACTAAAAACCAACAAACCGGATTTGCAGTCAGATAAGGAAGTGGTGAGAAGAGAAGATAAGAGATGAAATGTAGAATACCAACAGCTTTGACAAGGAGATGAGACAATTTGAGAATGAGAAGATGGTGAGATAAGGAGACAAGACTAGAGACAAGAGACGAGAGGCAGAAGCTTTGTAGGAGGCGCTAATTGGGTGTCAAACAGTTATTGTCAGGCTGGGGTGAGTTTTGAGAAGAAGAGCAAGCCATCTTACCAGGAAGAGATATTTAAAGGAGCCTTGACGAGAGAGACCAGTTGAGATGGGGCGTTTGGCAAGGTGGCAGAGGGGTGAGGAGATGGAGAAGGTAGAAGAGGAAGAGAGTGGTAAAAGAATGAAGAGGGAAGAGAGATGTTTTAAGCGAGAAAAGAGAAGACAAAAAGAGAGCCCAGATCCTTCCCCTCCCCTTTGGCACAATCTGGAGACCCGGTCAAAAGAGAGGGTATGCAGACCCCCCGGAAGGGAATTCATGGCAGCACAGGGGGGAAGAATCCCCTGGGTAGTCACAGAGAGGAGATGGAGGCCAGCAGTTCCAATTGTGAGTAAAGTAGATCTCAAAAAAATCTTCAGTGCAGTCTTCAGGTTGGTTAATTTGATTATAAAATTCTGATGAGAAGAGGTGGCCAAGTGGTTGAGTCTAAATCATAAGTCTTTGGTTAGGAGATTCTCCCTTGTCTTTTATGTTGGAGTCAGGTGTTGGCCTGACAGTCTGGAGTGACAGGTACTACAGGTACAAAAGACATGTGAAAGCCAGACACTAGACACCTGAGCACATGACAACCAGAGGTTTAGAGACATACAAGACACAAAAATCAAGATATGAAATGAGAAAGATGATGAAAACAAAGATGACACAGAGAGGGAAACAGAAAGAAACATTAATATTCAAGATTGGATCGCTGGCCAAGGCATTTTTGTTGGTGTCATTGGAGCTTGAACCCGGCTGGTTTCGCTTTCCAAGTTGGGTTGCCGCCAATGGCCATAGGAAAATGCTCAATCTCCAACCACCTGGTCAAAAGCACTGTTCTGAAGGATGTGTTGCTTGTTCCAAACATAAACATATGCCTCATATCTCTATTGAAACTCACAAAAGTAACTGAAACCATCAATTGCGTAGGCTACTGCCGCTATGAAATCCCCCTGGACGGCTTCTCTCTCTTAGGCTCAGAAGCAAATCATCTGGTGGATTTCTGCGGTATTCATTTGAAGGAGAAGTCAACTCAAGGGGCTATTCTCCTAAGACAGCCTATTGGAAATACTTGGCACCTCTGACTGGGGCACCCCAGGGACAAAGTACTTAACCACCTCTTTCCCAATCAATCATCTAATGCCCATTGTGAAATTTTTTGCAGCTGCAAGATGACTGCCACACTGTTCCGCAACCACTTCAAGACAGTCACCAGACCTCTTCAAGTTATACATTCATATATTTTTGCCCCTTTCCCCATTTAATACATTGGTTGATGCCGGTTTTTCCTCACCATAGTAGACCAACACTCCAGATTCAAGTCAGTATCATTCCTCCATACCAAAGACCACACACCGGCTGCCATCAAGGACTTTATTCAAACTGCGGAAAGGAAACTTGGAACAAAGATTGGCACTCTACTATCCGACAACAGCAGAGAGTTTTTGAATGAAAGTCTCTCTGCCTATCTGAAAGAGCTGGGAATAGAACACCATCTCTCACGCCCATAGACACAGTAAAAAACTAGTTTGGTAGAAATAGCCAATCAAACCATTTTTGACAAGGCTGTCTGCCTGCTAGTGCAAAGCAAAATACATGGGGTGTACCGGCCTGAAGCTGTGAAAACAGCAATGTACCTTATCAATCTTCTCCCTATAGTTTCCAAGGGATTCACCATTCTGTACAAAACTTGGACAGGGAACAACATCAACTATGACTTCCTCAAACCATTTGGCTGCACAGTGTACTCTCTCATTCCAAAAATAAAGAGAGACTCAAAGCTAGATATTAATGGATAAAAGGGCATTCTTCTTGGGTATGTAAATTATTTTTTGTCATACAAAATTCTGGATCACAGCACCAGTTGCACCTACATCAGGGCCAATGTCACCTTCCTGGAAGGCACCTTTGGGCATCCTTCCAGCATTTCTGATAAGACCAACAACTGCCAGGATCCCTTCCCTTGCCAATCTAACAACTTGCAAAGCTCTCTTCCTTTCCCAACAAATATTATTGATTCGGCACCTCCAGATTGGAGTACTTACCAGCATGCTTCCCCTAATTACAGCATAGTCTCTGAGCAAAACATTTTTGACCACAACCGTTGTCATTGTTGCAACAACCCCCAGATAAACCTGGGCCAAGTTCAGCACCAAGACCCCAAATCCTTGCATCAAGCCCTTGCAATTCCTCACAGGTTGGAATGGATGGCCCCAATGGAAAAGGAGATCCTAAACCTGCTCACCTATGGAGTTTGGGAGGAATGCAAACCACAATCTTTGATCAAAGCACTTAAGTGCATATGGGTGTTCCAGAATAAGCGTGACAAGGACAACAGGATAATTGAGATCAAGGCAAGACTTTCATCAACAGTACGGGGTTGACTACTCAAGAATTTTTGCCCCTACTGGCGACAAATCCTCTCTCCACTTTCTTATTGCCTATGCAGTCCAACACAGGCTCAAATTTAACCAACTGGAAATCAAATCAGCCTTCCTCAATGCCTTGCTGGTGGAAACCATCCATGTCATAGTGCCTCCAAACATCTCAATTTCCCCTGGAAAGGCCGTCTGTCTAAAAAAGGCCCTAAATCACCTCAGCAGGTGCCCAAGATGTGGTACAATACCCTAAGCAACTGGCTCCAGGAAGTAGGTTTCCAAAGAAGCAAAGGGGACAAATGTGTTTTCTGGAAAGGAGACACCTACTTGTACATTCATGTGAACAACATTGATATCTTCAGCCCAGATCCAGAAGAATTTGTAAATGCCATATTGAAGAAATTCAAAATTAAAGACCTGGGGCCAGGTGAGCTGCTGCTTGGAATGAATGTAAAGCAGACCCCCGGCACAGGTCATCTCAGCCACCAGATGTACATCTTGAGCCTTGAAGAAAAATACAATCTTCCAAGCCATAAGAAGTGCTCCATCCCCTTCAAGCCCTCTGGCAAGCTTTTTCCCACAATGGAGGAGGAGCAGAAGGCATTCTCAGAAACTGGTTCAGACTACAGGAAACCTGTCTGGGAACTCAATTACATCAGCTGTAGCACCCGCATGGACTTCACTCTTGAAGTTAACTATCTGTCACAATTCCTCAATGCACCTGGGAAAGCACACTACAAGGCAGGAATAATGGTTCTTAGCTACTTATATCACACAAGCTAATTGGTTCTCAACTTTACAAAGAATTCAACCAATTCCAATCTCAGTGAGCACGTAGATGCCAATTGGGCCACCTGTCCTTCATCAAGGCGGTCCATTAGCGGCTTTATAGTGCTGTGGAACCACAACATCATCAGCTGGAAATGGCAAAAACAAGCTACTGTCACCCTCTCCACCACCAAATTAGAGTATAAGGCAGCTGGGGAAGAATTAAAGGAGGTACTCTGGGCTAAGTCGCTGACAGAAGAAATATTCCAAAGACTTGTGAAGGCCCCAATTCCCATCTACAAAGACAATGATGGCTGCGTCAAAGTTGCATCCAGAGCACCAAATCATGCAACATTCAAGACAAAACACATAGAACTACGCCACCACTTCCTGCGGGAGGAGATAAACAAGGGGACCATCTCAATCAAGCAAATCAATTCCAATAGCAATCTTTTCAACTTTCTGACCAAGTCATTCTCTTTGGTATCTCAAACTCAGAAGCTCCGGGCGCTCAACTTTGTGACTCCCAGCTGCAAAGGCCAAAGCATGGGAGGGTGTTGAGGTATAGGCTTCTTCCTGTGTGTATCTACTTAACTCCAACCTATTACTAGGGCCACCCTGGTGCAGCCTACAGTGCAGTTCATGGCTCAAGCACTGCAACTTTCCTGGTGTCCACACTCCATTCTCAAGTGGGCGCACTCCATTCTCAAGTGCCCAAGACTTAAATTGATTCCTTTCTGGCTCAAGTCTTGAGATGTTTTCCTTGTACAATTTCTAAATCATGCCATTGACATCTTGGGATTCTGAGACAGGTAAGTTCTTATTTTCTCATCCATCACTGTTTCCTTACTCTCAGCCTACTGAGGTCTATGTTTCCATCTTACCTGTGTGGGCCCTTCCTTATCAACCTCAGTGCTTTTATAGCTTTTCATCCTTAACCCCTTGCTCATAGTTGTGTTGGTTCTTTATTGATGGTGAACCTACTTGTTGTTTTTCCTTCACTCCATCTCCCATCTACACTGAAATGAATCTTTATTGAAGTCTGATTGCAACACTTTCAAGCTGTCACCTCATTGACAACAAAGGACTCCTTGAAAAGATAATGCATTTTGGATCCAACTCTAAAAAAAAATTTATCAACTTAAAAACAAAAATTCTTTTCTCCAAACTTCAGGAAGCGCCAATCCCGATTCATCTTGAGACTTCTGACTTGATGGTTTCTGACGCGCTCACCAAAAGTTCCAATCAAATTTCAATCTCAAGACTGGTTCCTCATCTTAGTGTTTGAAATCTCTGTATTGAATCATTGGGGGATGTTGGATATCACCCCTTATTCTTTTACCCGCATTCATTGGAATGATGTAGACAATCAAAATTAAGCTCCTCTTCAGTCTCCTCAAGCCAATCATATCTATCTTTCCAGCACTTGTAGGAGATTTTCTTTGACCATTCTTCTCATTCCTCTCTTCATCTCACCAGACTCAAAAAACCTTTTGCCTTGTATCCTCAACTCTTAAAGTCTCCATCACCATTCATCAAATCCATCACAACAAATACTACAACAATCTCTACACTGGTAATGCCTTAAACTAATTCAACACTCCAATCTAGCTCCTCATAATGTTCAAATGACGTCAATTATCCAGGTCTCCCCACACTTACCAGAAGGTTTCAAGATTAGTTCCTCAACACCTCAGACCACACCAACCAGTATTCCATCAGTCCATTCTCATCATATGTTTTTTTCTGTCTGTCATGATCCTATCATGATCCTTGATAAAAAACATCCTCTTCATAGTTTCCGTGAATGTGTCCAAATTGTAGTAGTTGAGAGTTGTGTGTGGAGCTATAGAGCCTACATCTCTTAGTCCTTCTGGTGTTTCTATCTCCTCTTATCTAAGATCACTGTACAACTTCTTGTTTCAGTCAATCACATCAGTTTGCCCTTGAAATCAAACAGTTTTCCTGGTTTCCAACTATATCCTGTCATTTTCTTTTGAACTCCCAACATGTGCCAAAAGTTTTTATCCTCCTCCACCCTCACTCTTAATCAAATTCCCTCTCACATTAACAAGAATTCCCCCTAAAAAATGTTCAGGAATCACAAGCTGCCACTGTTGTACTTCCATCCTATAGGCAATCCGGTCTCTTACCTTTTCCAGCCAGAAACCTTGCAAAGCAAGATCAATCCTCCTGGAGATACAGGAAGGCTGATTGGTTACAATACCAACCTTCAGTCCTATTGCATCTTAATCACCAGTGGTAAGATACTAGAAAAAAATAACATTGACTTTCTGCAATTTTCTGTGCTGCCGCCCTCATCTACCAGCTCATGCAAAGATTTGTCTAAAGCCATACTCCAAGTGCCATACCTTTCCAAAAAACCTTGAATTTGGAAATCAATAACTCTACTTACTTGGTTGATGCAGTTCCCAATGATGACAAGGCTGATACCCGAGCAATCTGATCTTCCTTCCTCTGTCTCAGCTCCTATTGGCAGATTTTGTTGAGAGCGCACCTCCAGCTTCCGCCCTTAGGCATGCAGCCATCTGAATCTATCCTCTGACTCCCCGATGTTTCAAAAAGCCAAGATTTTTGAAATTCAGAACATAGAGGATCATGCTGTATGGGAAAACTATGACGGAACTCCCAATTGATACCTAAAAACCACCTGGGCCGTGAATGACAAACCAACTAGTTCCTCCACTCCCTCCAAGACAAAGGCCCGCCTCTGCATCCAAGGTTTTCTGAAAGCTCCTGGAATAGAATTTAACAACACCTTTTTTCCCACAGGAAAATTTTCCTCTCTTCTCCTTCTACTCACCTTTTCTCTTGAAAAGTAACTACCACTACAACAGTTCAAGTTAAGAGCCCCTTTATGTATGCTCCCCTAAAGGAGGATATCTTCATCAAGACTCCTGGTGAATCAACTCAGTTGTTCAAGTTTCTCAAACTTACAAAGTCTCTCTAAAGACTCTACCTTGCCCCTTTAAACTAGCATGAGATGCTCACAGAGTGGCTCAATTCCATCAACTACCATCAATCCAAGTTGAATGGATGTCCCTCCATCAACCATAAATCACTCCCTTACTTTTTCTTTAACTTTGAGTGCCTTGTTGTGGCTGGCAATGTACATCAATTTCAAGACTCTATCCTAGCCAGATTCCTGGACTCCTCTGCCCACTCTCAGGACCTTCTATTGGAATTGACATTGTTGTAGAGGAATCATCCTGCATTCTTCCTCAGAATGCTCTGATCAACAGAGGCCTTAAAATTATCAAGCTTCAAAAATTCCAGTTGGTTCTCACGCCTCTGACTACAAAGTTTCAGCTCACCCCTGCCACTCAAGACAGTGCAGAGGACTTTGACCAGCTTAACATCAATTACTGTCAATTTATGGGAATGCTCAACTACCTGTCCTGTTTGAAGTGTCTGGAATCAGCCTCTGCTGTCTCCATCCTATTCAGGTTCAACCACCATCCAGGTATCTCTCACTGGAGAGAGGTCCTGCACCGCTGGAGCTACCTGAAAGGGACTGTCTCCTCAGTTCAACTATGTCTGCTGATCAATCTATTCCAAACAGACTTTCTTATTAAACTGATGCAACTTGGGGAAGCAACCTTTGTAACAGGAGCTCTCAAAGTGGGAAAATTTGCTTCTGGAAGGGGTTCCCAATTAGCTGGAGCAGCAAGAAACAAAGCAACATTACTATTTCCTTGACAGAGTCAGAAATGAATGCATTTTCCGATGGGGTACAAGAAAGTAAATGGCTGTGCCACTTGATTGGAGAGCTCTACAATTCTCCTCCTCTTCCCCCTTTCTTCACCATAGAAAACAAGGGCCTACTAGACAAAATAAAGAAATTTGGCTCCAACACAAAAACCAAGCACCTTGACATCAAGATCAAGTTTTTCAGGGAAAAATACAGCTCTCAATTGATTTAGGTAAAGCTAGTCAGCTCACCCAAGATGATTTCAAACTCCTTGTCTATGGTTTCCTCCTACGATTGCCTCTCCAGGCTACTCCAGGCGTGCTTTCACAGAAAATCTTAGCTCTTTGCTCACAAAACATTGTGGCCTGTTCAAATATTTCTGAAATCCTCCATCACCTGCGCCATCTCTTGTAGCCTGTCCCTGAAACTTGAACTTTCACCACCACCTCTGCGCTCCTCTTTCTTTTCTCTTCTTCCATCTGCACCCACCTCTGTTTCAACTGCTCCTTCCCCCTGCCTCATCCTTTACTTCTTTTTCTTCACTTTCTTCTTCCATTTTTCTTTTCACTCCGCTATTCTCTACCTCCCAACTATTTAGCCAGCTACTTCTCCAACTCTAATCAGCCAGCTCAACACATGGTCTTGTCTCTTGATAAACTCTCAAATTGACTTCAAACTACCAAACCCAGGTCCTTCCTTCGTTTGGTGACAAAGCGCTACTCTGCAACCAATCAATGCTCATTCCTGACTTTCTGCTATTTCTACACTCTTTCTACTAGCCACTAAACTGCCAGCTTCACCTTTTCCTTGCCCCTTTTCTAGTATTAATTCACAGTGATAATATCTGAGAGGATCAAGCTGGCTGTGGATTCTAGTTATTAAACTGTTGGGGCTGTCCTTACCCAGCAAGATGAAAATGGTTGGAACTGTCCTTTTTTCTATGAATATTTTTTCTTTTCATATTTAAAATCCAGATAATCTCAACAAAAAATGGAACTCTGTGGTGTGGCTCAAATTTTAAAGAAGACCCAAACTTTCCTCGGGGGTCAAAATTTCACATTACAAGTTGAAGCTCAATCCAATATTGAAATGATCCATTCTCCCAGCCTTCCAAATGCTCCCATGAATTTTTGGGTGGCCTTTATTCAGCTTTTCTCTTTTTATATTGTTCAAAGGCCTTGGAAATCTTTCACCATGCCACATGGTTTATCTTTAAGTCCTCTTGGAGATGAAGAATCTGGTTTTGGAATAGATTTTGATGAAGAAGAACCATCAATCCATCCTGTCTTCTCCTTCTCCTCTTAAGATTTTCCTTGCTTTCAGCATGGGTTCTGGCTTAAATTAGAGCAGTACCTTCCAAATATTCAAAAACCTCATGATATTTCTGTTGAGTCTCAGTAGGCTTCCCAACCTTGGTCCCGCGGTCCCGCGCGCTCCTCTCAGTTCTCTCCCCGCGCGGTCTCTCTTCCACCCCGGGGGCCTCACTCCAGGGCAACTTAAACACTCAGATGGTCTGGAGGATCTTTGGTCTTCAGCTCTCTCCTCTTCATTCTTCCCCCTTCTATCTATCCTCTTTCTACCTTTATCTTTTCTTCTTTTTCCCTTTCTCATTCTACCCAGCCATAATCTCTGTTAAAACTCAACGTCCAATGCAACCAATTCAACCTAACCTTATCAACCACTGATCTCTGCCTGGTAAGACCCCAACCTCTCAAGCTCCCATGATAAGACTCAATCTGATCCTCCAGCCATTCAGCCTACCTCCTCAACTTCTCCTCTCAGCGGGTCCTCTCTTAATACAAATTATCCTCACTGAATAATTTCCCCCCTCAACATAAAATCACCGGCCAAGCTGTAGGATCTTCTTTACCCGTCTCTTTTTCCAAATCTCTTTTTGCCATTCTCATGTTTTCCTATTCTTTGTACAGCTTATGCTGGTTCTGAGTCATCTATAAATTCAAACCAATCTTATCAAAGTTCAAAGCCAAAAGCCCTACAATCAAATCTAACCAAACCAACCATGAAAGAACCAGCAGGGGCAGCTGATTATTTTTACCAGGTGGCACTCAAATCCTCTTTGGATGCTATCCCTCCCCTTAATGAAGGGAATTCCTCAATATGGCGGGACAAGATGCTTATGTTATTTGAATTGAAAGATATCAAGGATGCCATTACCAGGAATTCTGGCCCTATGTCCTCCAAACAAGAAAGAGAAATCCAAGCCATAATTCTATCAAAACTAGACAGCACAACTCATGCAAATGTGGTAAACTTGACCAACATAACTTCATCTAAACTCTTATGGGCGGAAATTACCAGACGATTTGCCTCCTCCAAGACAGCAAAAAGGGCAAGGGTATTTAACAACTTCCTCCACTCAGCTTTCAACAAGCATTCCATCAAAGGATTCATTACCAAAATGCAAACGGCTATTACAAGGATGACAGACGTAGGAATCAAACTGCCCAAGGATATACTCGCATACCTAGTTCTCTTCAAGTTCCCTCCAATTCTTGAAAACATTAAGCATCAAATCATGCACGTAGAAAAGCACATGAGGGTAGATGTGGTCTTTAATCACTTCACACAATAAAATAAAAAGACAAATACACAATCAAACTCCAACAAATTGGCCGCAGATGTCTCATTGTTGTCAACCAAGGCTAAGATCCACAAAGACAAAAAGAAATACAGATTGAGATTTCAATAAGGGTACCACAATCCTAACGCATCACACTCTGAATCCTCTTGCTTCCATTTACATCCCCAAGTTGCACTGGAATGGTGGACCAAACAAAAAAAGAGTGGAAGAAAAAATCAAAGAAAACTCCTACCATTAACTATCATACCCTGTTAACTCTCTGGATCAATGTGTACAACAACCCCAACCTCCTTCTAGATTGTGAAGAAGATTTCCATATATTCAATGATCTCAAGTATTTCTCCTTGATCAAACTTCAGGAAGGATTGGAAGAAATGAAAACCGGCAAATTAGAATCTAACCTTGAGATATGTGGAACCGTAACGGTGAAATTAGAATAGAAAGATTCCACAATCACTCTTGAAGGCTGAATCTACATACTGGATATTGTGGTCAATCTCATCAGCCCTGGTCTCCTTTCCAAGCAGGGGTGCAAACTCTCTCAAGCTCACAACAGATTTTCTGTTACTTGCAATGATCAACCCGTACTGAAGGTATTGATGAGAGATAATCTATTTGTCATCATAAAACCCATTTCAGCGGGCCAGGGTCAAACTGTAAACTCTGAAAGTCAGTCTCACACCCCTCCTCTCTCCTTACTTGAAATTCAAAAGATGTACGGGCATGCCTCCATCTCTATGCTCAAGCCAATTGTGAAGAACTTCTAAAACAAAAAAAACCTTCAGAAATTCAAATGCGACAGCTGCGTTAGGAGAAAAATTACTAGGTCTCCATTCTCTCAAACCGCTACCTCTTCAAACAGACCTCTATTGTCAGCCTCCTGGATGCCAAGACCCTTTCTATTCTTTAGCTACCTGAGGTGATAGAGTAAATAAAAAATATATTATTTAATACATACAGCAAAAACTTGTAAAATATTTGGATTAAGCTTATTGCAAGGTTAAGTGGTTTGGTTATTATTTATTGTTTTAAATCAATATAACAAAATTGATTATTAAATATTTTTATAGAGGGGCCACAATTATATTGGGGATCTTTAACACCTCTCTTCAGGGATTTCAGTAAGAAAACAAGTAGTCCTGGTTACTTTGGGCTCTTTAGTTTAAACAATATTTTACCCAAAGATAATATGTATATTACATACACAGTGGAGTGGTAGGGCCTTTTAGACAAGCTACCACTACAGAGAAAGGACAATAAGACTTAATTGTATATTATTAAATCCTTTGGGTATCTGTTTGAGACTTGTACTGATGGGTTAAACCTGTATACTGGGGTTATAAGGTTGTTCAGCAGTTTTTAATTGATAAAAAGAGGTTGAGGACGGATATTACTGATCAAAAATTGCCATAAATCACTTAATTATCTCTTATAAGTATTTGATTACCTTGGCAAGGTGTCTGGATATGAATATAACTGGCTCTCTGCCCATCAATATCCTCAAAAGAGCTCTTTTTTTATAGCTTTTGGAGTCCCAATAATGTCCTTCTGAGGGTTTTAGGTGCTAAAAGGGATGGACACTAAGGCTATAAGGGTAACCAAGGGTAGCCTGTCATGTGTTCTTGGTGCTATAGCACGGGTATCATCTAATTCCACAGGGTATGGAAATTATTCCACTTTATAATAGACATTAGGACGTGTGAATAACACTACTCTGTCCTATTTATGTATTATTTAATTAATTATCCTTACAAAATGTTCCCATTAATATAATAATTATATAAATAGACATTTCTACGGACATCTTGATGTCAGGTAAGTTCTCATTATGTATTATATAACTGGAGTAAAAGTCATAATATTGATTGTACTCCTTATTTTCGAGTTCCAGTTGATTTACCAAGATATTTACTTAAAAATATAAGTCATGTGAATTCATGTAATATTTTTACATCATTAGTTTACTTAGTATGTTAAAAAGATATTGATCTCTAGAAATTCTCATACAAGTATATTAAAGTATTTTAATATATTTTTAGAAGTTGTCATTGTCTTTTTTTTGACATTCTTGGTACTTTGAATTATATTAAATTAAAAATACGTATAAGGATTATTTATGTATTTTTATATAATATTATGTATTTTTAGACTGTCTACTACCCACGGGAACATTTATTACATATGTAGAATGTTCCCATGTAGGTTGCAGCATGTTTACGCGGTACCTGAGCCTCTCAGGCAGCCTGTCACTCTGTCATCCCGTAGTCCCGCAGCTGCATACTTGTCAGAGGCCCGGGGCTGCGTAAACAACCTCAAAGGAGTGACAGCGCTATATCTCAGCCGGGCGCGGGTGCATTGGCTGCCGCGGCTGCGTGCGGGAATTGTGACAAAACACATTTCTGCCTGTAACTCCTAAAATATACACAACACCTCAATTCTGACTGAATTTTAGGTGTGAAACCTATACGTGACAATGTGTGTGAAATATTTAATTGGCCAAAAAGCTCAATAATGGAGCCGTAGTATTTTGGTTTTTATTCCCTTAATTAATTAAAAATATAAGGAGTTGGATTTCAAGGGTGGGGTCAGTGAGTGACCCTACCTAATTTTTGGTGGAGAACTCATTTATGTAAAAATATTTATGGTTTTCCTACTCCTTCTTAGGTTTATTTTATTATTATTATTTTTATGTTATTTTTGTTACTTTTTCAGCTTGGTCTGCAATAGTAGCAAGCTGACATCTAGATAGAATTCACCTATGTGGCAGCTAAGATAATTGTGATATGAGTTACAGGATTCAAAGAAGAGAGGGAAAAAGATTCCTTACGTCTCAATGGCCTGGAAAGTTAGAAATCAATGAACACAAATGAGAAGTGATAGATGAGAATTAATTTAAATGAAACGGATGTCAGAAAGTTGATGATAGACATTGGATCACTGATTGCAGGATCATACCAATCAAGTTTCATCAAGAGACTTGGTTAGGTGATCTTGATCCAACGGCGGTGATGCTTGATCCAACAGCAATGGTGTTATTGAGAGATCTGTGAGAAGAATGAAATGAGTCAATGAGAGATTAGAAGGGAAAGATGACTGGGTCCAAGCAAGTCAGCCTATCATGTGAGAGGAGAAAGATCAAGCGGGTACTCCAAGTTTGAATTATGAGCAATGGGAAAGAGCTTGAGTTAGTTTGAGCGGGGAAGGTCTCAAGTGAGTTCCAACACCCCTCCTTGATTCAATGTCCATTGGCTTGATTTCCTCAGGAGTTGATATGTGCAACCAGCCTGTCTATTGAGGCCTTGCTGGCAGTTTTGGTAAGAGCATTGGCCACCATCTGTTCAGAGGGGACTAGAAGAACTTCTATCTTGTTGTTGATGGGGTCTTCTTTCAGTACTTTGGTTTTGATGTTGATGTATTTGGTTTTTGAGTTGGTTCCAAATTTCTTAACTTTATTGTCCAGTCCTTTGTTTTATATTAAGTGAATGCTGGAAGTCAATGGACAATTCCAGAGTTTGTCAATCAGATGGTTTATCCACCAAGCCTCAAGTTGGGAGTCGCTGAGGGTGTTGAATTCTGCCTCAGTAGATTAGAATGTTATGTTGCATTGCTTTCTACTAGTCCATTACAGGGGAGCGCCAAAGAGACTACAGATGAGCCCAGTTTGGGATCTGCAAGTCTCAGGATCATCTCCCCAGGTGGCGTTGCTGTAGCAGATTAGAGCTGGGGAGTTGTTCTTCTTTGAGAGGATGAGTTCAAGATGTTTGGTTCCAGCCAGATATCTCCCCACTCAAATGAGTTCATTCCAGTGGGAGATGCCTGGTTTGTTTTTGAATTGTGCAAGGTTGGAGACGGCAAAGGAGATTTCAGGACAAGCAAGAGAGGCAATGTGATTGAGCCTCCCAATATGACTTCTGTAGTTCTTGTTGAGATTGGAAAACTGATTGTGTTCTTTGTCCAAGGCTGGAGTGAGCTGCAGTCCTGGGGTGCAGGGTGTTGAGATGGGATTGAGACCTATGCTCTTCAGCGCCACCAAACCCTTATTGATGTGCATGGGAAGTGAAAGGCCAATCTTGTTTGGCGCTTGATTCACTTTCATGCCCAGGAGAGTGTTGGGACAATGGCTGGAAGAGTTTGGGAATTTCTTGAGAAACATTTTCTCAAAGTCTTGAGAGTTGCCGCACCCCAGGAGGTCATCTACGTGAAAGAAAAGCGCAGAATCCTTGGACCTGTTGGTGTACAGGCACGTATCTGCATCCAAGGGCGTGTCACCAAGACTGGCGATCCAATCGCAGAGGGTGCGGTACCAGTTTCTTGGGGCCTGTTTAAGACCATACAGTGATTTCTTGAGTCTGAGGATTGGAGATTTACTATTGCAAGCGGGTGGTTGTCGGATGAATACTTCTTTGTCCAGATTGGCGTGGAGGAACGCGCCTTTTATGTAAAGTTGCAGAATATCTAGGCCTTTGTCCAGAGATAGGAGCAGTAGGGCACGCAGGGAAGTGGTTTTACCAGTCGGAGCGTAGGTGTCAAAGTAGTTGACAACAAATTGTTGCATGAATCCTTGGATGCAAAGTGTAGATTTGTGAGTAGGAGGTTCGCCGTGTGGTTTCTCCTTCAGTCTGAAGATTATGGTGGTTTTCAGGATATTCAATGGTTTGGGACCAAAGTAGTCCTCCCAAACTCCAATAGCCTCGCAAAATTTGTTTTCCTTTTTTAGGGAAGTTTCCCATTTGGGTATCTTCAGAGCTTTGGAGACGGACTTTGGAACAGTGAGATTTATGAAGCCATATGTAAGAATCTATATTTCTTATTGAAAGAAAAACCAGAGTCTAACACACACATGATTAGAAAACAATAGCAAATAACAAATAACTGAGATAAGAAAAGATTCATACCCCCACTCCTGTAAATGTCAAAGTTATAATTTAATATATGAAGAAATAATAATAATAAGACAGCAGTTCCACCCTCTCTGACTTCAATGAAGAGAACCGGATGATGATTAGTATAGTAGATCACAACCACAATCTATAAGGATGATCCGTACCAAATTAGGATAATTTTTGGGCCGAATGGTCTTCTTTCTTTGAAGGGTTTATTTGACTGCCTTGATGTTGATTGAAGCTCCCCTTCAGAATGAGGAAAAGAAAGTCGACGAGTTTTCTACCAAGCTCCTAGGCTTCCGAGTTCAAGTATTGAAATTGAGAGTAAGCCGGGTAAAATGAATATGATAATGAATCAAGATCAAGGTACCGGTTGAGAGAGAGTTATGAGGAGGTCGCGGGAATCAGGATAATATGTGTGTGTGACATAATGATCACAGACTGAGTGACATACTAAAGAAATAGAAGAAAATAGAAAAAGAAAAATAAAGAAAAGAAAATAAAGAAATACTACAAGTAGAAAGAAGATGTATAAATATGTTCAATAACATATTCAACACTAACCAACCCAGTTAAAGTTATAGAAGGAGATATAGGCACTTCTATAGAAATCAATAACATCCATGGGGACTCTAGTTTCCCCCAAAAATGGGATCCTACCATAATTCCTAGACATATCACGGATGTTAAACCATTAACAGTCAAAACTATGAGGGGTAAGAGTTATACTACTGGTCAAACTTGCTATGCAACAGGATTTTATAGGGAGATAGGCTGTAAGTTGAGAATCAGGTATGACACATAAGATACAAGCAATTATTCTGCATTCTGAGAATATAAGCTAATCAGTCATAGTTTGCTAGTGAAGGAGTTAGTTGGGATGATTCACGATCAGCCCAAGGAATGACAACAAGTCCAGGCAGCAATGGTGTTGAGAATGTGAAGGATCAATAGAGCCTTGACAGATTGCATTTTGAAAGAGGATTGTCAGATCAGTTCACTGATTGGTGAGTTTTGACTGTTGATCTTACTTGATTCTGACTGGCTGCTGCATTCTTCTTGTTGATTCTGTTGGAGGTTTGATTGTGTTGATTTAGGAGTTGAGATCTTTGTTCTGAGTTGATTACAAGGTTTGATTGATCTTTGCGTCAGCCTCAGTCCGCCGCAGTGGTTTTTGGTGAGATAGGTCAACTAGCCTGTTGTAGTATTGTCCGCAGATAGAGTCGCCACAGTGGATAGGGTCCGCGCGCGTACAACATCAGGATAGAAAGGAGACAAAAGAAGGAAAGAAATCAATTAACTGTGGGGAAGAAAAACAAGTAACTAGGTATGAAACGCATTTGGTGCTTCACAGAAATAGGCCAAGAGATTAAGAATGAACAGAAAAGTAAGATCTTTCAACTTCAATAACAAAAAGCAAGATCAGATTTCAACAGGCCCCCTCAACTTGGAAATCAGGGGAAAATAGAGCTAAAGGCATTCACAAGTCAAGTGTTTGAACTTTTGTTGGCACCTTTAGTGAGAGCATTGGCTGTCATAGACAGAGATGATATCAGCTTGACTTTGATCAGACCCAGTTTGAATTTGTCCCTCAAGATTTTGGTCTTCAGGTCTATGTGTATTCCTTTTGAGTTTGATCCAAATCTTTTTATCTTATTGTCTAGTCCTTTATTATGAATCAGGTGGATAGGAAATTTGAATTGCAATTGATAGATGTCCTGCATGAGCTTTTGCAGCCAGAAAGCCTCTAGTTGAAAGCTGGACAGGAATATGCACTCAGATTCTGTGGATGAATTTGTGATACATTGTTGCTTTCTTCTTGTCCAGTATAACGGACTTTCTTTGAATGTGCAGAGATATCCGCTTTGAGACATCCTTGAATCTGGATCATTGGCCCAAGTCGCATCTCTGAAACACACTAGCCGTTCTGAGATTGATCTGGCGCCAATCGTCAGGGTTAGGTCCTTTGTGGCCAATAGATACTTCCAGACGTGTATGAGTTTGCTCCAGTGGCTGAAACCTGGATTTTTGCAGTGTTTTTATAGACTGGATACTGCAAAGCTTATGTCAGGTCAAGCTTAACCAGCAATAAATTTCAATCAACCTATTTTAGATCAATAGCTGATGTTTAAGGATGCAAACTTGTCTTGATCATCTTTGTTGGCCACTGAGCGGTGATTTCCTGGAGTGAGAGGCATAGAGATGGGCCTGCATTCAAGTAGATTCAGTTCCTGCAGTCCTTTCTTGATATGAAGCGGAAGTGAGAGATGGATCAGCCCATTTTTTCTCTCAATTTTCATCCCGAGTAAGTTGTTTGGTGAATGGGCTGAGGAGTCCTTGAATCTAGCAAGGAAATTTTCCTTGAAGCTCTTGACATCACCAGCCACCAGAAGGTTGTCCACGTGGAAGTACACAAAAGAGATTTTGTTGTCTCCAATATACAGGCACAGATCACAATCAGATTTGCAAAAGCCTTGATCTTTGATCCATTGGATGAGCATGTGA
Source organism: Puccinia polysora (assembly GCA_025617555.3). Classification (NCBI taxonomy): domain Eukaryota; kingdom Fungi; phylum Basidiomycota; class Pucciniomycetes; order Pucciniales; family Pucciniaceae; genus Puccinia; species Puccinia polysora. The sequence continues at coordinate 34,619,619 of CM062623.1, read as the reverse complement.
TACTAGTTCCTGGGAGCTTTCTTGAGTCCCTATAGAGACTTCTTCAGCCTGAGATATTTGGATTTCCAATTGAAACCAATTGGGGTTTTGATAAACACCTGCTTGTAAAGTTGTGAGTGCAAGAAAGCTCCCTTTACGTTGAGCTGAATGATTTCAAGTTTCTTGTTGGCAATGTATGTTAGAATACCCCGTAGAGAGGCTGCCTTCCCTGTTGTTGCATATGTTTCAAAATAGTCAAGTCCGTATTTTTGATTGAAACCCTGAACGCACAGACAGGTTTTGAGTACAATTGAGTCGTTGTGAGCATTACAATACTGGGAGAGTTTTCAGAGGGTTTGTTACTTCATTATCTTCTGCCTCTTCCCAAACTCCCAATTCTTCTATATTTCCAAATTCCTTCTCAGCGGATTCCTTCAATTCTGGTACTGTTAGAGCTTCCTCAAGAGTCTTGGGTAGCATTTTGCATACAAATCAATATCTTTGAGGCCTGACTAAAGTGTCTCAATTTTGCAAGTTTGGCCTCAGAGTGGTTTTGATGGTAGAATCAGCATCAGATGAGGTGGTTTCAGATTCAGTATCTATCTCCCTTTTGATTGGAGACATGATGACTTCTTTGCAAGGGAATCCAGAGCGGTCTCTGGGTCTTGGGGAGCTATAGGAGCAGTGAGTTGCGGATGAGTGACAGTGGACTTCTTGGCGTCTTCTTTGAAGGAGATGGAGGTTGTCTTTTGGGTGTTTAAAATAACATTTTTTGTGTCTACTATCTTACCCGTTGGAGTGATGACTTTTTAGGAAAGCAGTTTAGGTTTGAAACCAATCAATATTCCGGGCGCTCCTTTCTTGTCTAGTTTGGACCTTATCTCTAAGTCAGTGAGTCAATATGTCAACGCCAATCCCAATGGTCTGACGTAATTTTCAGGAAGTTCTGAGTCGTGCATTTTCTTCCAAGGTGATTTGTTCCCCTTTTGTTTGGGAATTTGATTCAACATCAAACAGCATCCCTTAACCACTTAATGCCAGCAGGATTTCTGTAGGTTTGCCTTGGAAATTGTTGCTCTTTTCAATTCAATGATTGTTCTATTTGCTTGTTCCACTTGACTGTTTTGTTGAGAGTGGTATGGCTTGCTGACTATTTGGTTGATTTGATGCGTTTGGTAGTAAGTCAGTAGCTTGGAATAAACAAAATAGCCGCCTCCATTCAAAAATACCTCCTTGGGATATTGGTTTTTCTTACAATTTTGGTTTTCAATGATGAACATCAGAGTTTCCGCCGTGTTGCTTTTGTGCTTGAGGGGAAAACAGGCAATATATCCTGAGTGCGAATCTACAAGATTGAGAATATATTGGTAGCCACCTTTAGATGTGGGATTGATAGGTCCAATCAAATCAAGATAAATTTTTTCAAAACATTTCTGAGCTCTTGGTTTTACATGATTGAAGGGTTTGCAAGTGATTTTAGCTCTGTTGCAACTGAGGCACTCAAAGTTACCTTTCAGTGTAGTCGGCAGAGTACAGTTCAAATACTTCTTGATCCTTTCAACACTAGCGTGACCCAGAGTGCGGTGGATGGAGTGGAGCTTGTCGTTTGAATAGTGGACCTGATGCGGAATTTCTCCACTTTTGTTCTTCACGTTTATTATGAAAAGGATGTTAAGGATGGAACCAGAAAGGAGAACATTGTTGTTGAACGTTACTTGAAAGGTGTTGGGATAGGAGTTGGAGTGACTAGGAGTTTGGCACCTTGTGACATGAGAGCACCCAGAGATATCAAGTTGATGTTGGATTCAAGTACCAAAGCAACATTAGACAGTTTTAGGCTTGAGTCTTTGGTGATCAGGGCAGCCTCTCCAATTTCCTCTATGGTTATTGAGGCATCCTTCTTTCCTGTTTTAATTTCTTCTTTTTCTGTACTGTGGTTCAGAGAGAGGAATCTTTCTTTGTTGATTAACATGTGTATCAAGCAACCCGAGTCCAAGATGAAGCGATCAGTGCCAGTGGTGTTCAGGGCGTTCATGCCACAGAAAAACAAGTAGAAGTTGGCTTCAGGTTGGTCTTTCTGTTTGGAATTCTTCCCTTGATTGTAAATATTTGGCGGTTTCAGCTTTGGAAATTCAAACCAACATGATTTGGAGGGATGAGAGGTTACTGCTGGGTTGTGTTTACCATTCTCACACCTTGGTCCCCTGTATAGCGCAACGTTAACTGGTTTGGGTTGATCTCCTTGAGCCATGGTCTTGTTCTTTTGTTGGATCAGGTGGTTGAGTACAATATCAATCTTCATTTCAGCGGTGGAGTGCATGATTTGAGACTTCATTTTGAGCATGGAAGAAGGAAATTTGAAGAGCACAAGATAAGCAACTATGTCCAAGGGAAGATTGATTCCAACTTCCGTCATTTTCTTCAAGTATACTTTCACTGATTTCACAAACGCATCAATGTCTGTCTCCATGGATAAGTGAAGGAAGCTGTTGAAAACCCTTGCCCTGTTCGCCAATTGAGAGGATGCAAAGTGAGACTGAGTAGAGGCCCAGATTAATTTAGCGCTGTCCTCATTTATGTCGTCAATGATGTTGTCATAGGTGTTTGAGTCCAACTTGGCAATGATATGTGCCACATACTCCTGATTGGTTTCTTCATCCAATTCCGCTTCTTCATCAGGATTGTTCATGATGTTGAATATCCCACAAAGCTTGAAGAGTTTTTTGAATTTTTTTTCCACATGCTATAATTGTCAGCTGTGAGTATAGGAGTTGATTCAATAAGTGACTTAATGGCTATGGACTTGTAGTTTGTCGCATCCCCTCCTGGTCCTGGCGTGGAAGAGTTTCCCGGTTGTTCCATGTTTTTCGGCGCAGGCTTTTAATTGTGACAGAATCTAGATTGGAAACCAGGACCAAACTGTGGAATTTCATCAATATCAGAGTATAGACAAGATGAAATTTCAATAGATCAAAAAAAGCTACAACTACCAAAAGGGTGAGATAGGCTGTAAATTGAGAATCTTGACTATAGACACCAACATTCCAGTGTATTAGTTCTAAGAAAAAAAGAACATATACAACACATACTCCAGGAATGCCATGACAACTGTTCATCAGGGCATCTATCCACTGAAAGAACCCTGGAGAAAGTGAAACAAACTGCTTGGTGGATAGACTGGAAAGAAGTCACTACTGAGTATGTTACTAGCTGTGAGACTTTCCAAAGATCTAAGAAAACTACTTGAAAAAGGTTTGGGCTCCTACAGAAGATCTCTGAACCCAAAATTAGATGGGAAATTATAAATACGGATTTTGTCATTGGCCTCCCCCCTGGAGGTACTCATTCATATAACTCTGTCCTGGTTATAGTTGACATATACTCTAAGAAGGAAAAATTCTTACAATAAGATAGTGCAATGGATGTAGCTCTACTATTTTAAAATAGGATCATAGCTGATGTTGATATACCCAAGATTCTAATCAGTGACAGAGACCCCAAATTCACCTCTGAGTTTTGGAGGAATCTACATGACTAATCTAACATTTTCTACAGCATACCATCTCCCAACTGATGGATTAGCTGAAATAATGATACAGACGCTAGAAAATATTTTAAGAAGGTTCTGTAGCTTTGGTCAAGAATAAAAAAACTCAAATGATTATTACCATGATTGGGTAAGCCTACTCCCAGCTCTAGAGATGGCTTAAAACAGCAGTAAACATTCTACTACCACGGAAGCCCCTTACATACGAGGAAGAGGATGGATTCCAAAACTCCCTAGCAATAACTTAAACTATAACTTAGCCACCATTCATCCAATGTCTCTTGACTTTGAAAAAATGATTGATCTGGCAAAAAAAGCATGCTCAAAAATGTGTAGAAGAAGCAGTAGAAGACAAAAAACAAAGATGGGACAAATCACATAGGGAACCTGACTTCAAAATAGGAGATCAGATCTTGATATAATCCCCTACCAACTTCAACAATCTAGCAGGTAACAGAAAGCTGAAACCAGCTGTTGTTGGACCATTCATTATCAAAAAGATGCATGGCAAAAAATGCTGTAGAAGTAATCTTGAGTGAAGAATTATCAAGAAAACACCCAGTATTTCCTGTTAGCCTAGTGAAAAACTTTCAAACAAGAGAAGTTAGCAACCTCCCTCCAGCAATAATTCCAACAGAACCTGACCCTGTGAAATAAAAAGGGAAATTCAGCAAGATACTGAGAGACAAGAATGAAAGAGTGCAAGGAAAAGATGTTAGAATATACTTAATGAGATACAAAGGAGAATCTGCTGACAAAGATGAATGGTTACCAGAAAATAATATACCTGATGGACCAATACATTTAAGGAACTACAGATCCAGAAAAAGGAACTGAAACATACATGGAATTAACTTTTTTTCCCAGCATGCTCCAGATTTTTTTCAGATATGGCCATATCTTGGAGTGGGGGAATGTCAGCTTTCTACTATTGCAGAGTAAGCTGCAAAAGTAAAATAAATAGCACAAAAATAATAATAATACAATTAACCTAGGAAGGAGTAGGAAAAACATAAATAAAATGGATTCTCCACCCAAAAGTAGGTAGGGTCACTCACTGACCCCACCCTTGAAATCCAACTCCTTATATTTTTAAATAATTAAGGCAAGAAAGACCAAAATACCACGGCACCACTATTGAACTTTTTGGCCAATTAAATATTTCACATGTATTTTCACATAGAGGTTTCACACCTAAATTTCAGTCAGAATTGAGGTGTTTTCTTTATTTTGGGAGTTACAGATGGAAATGTGTTCTTTCACAATTCACGCAGGCAGCCGCGGGAGCCAATGCACCCACGTGCCGCTGAGCTACAGCTCTGTTACTCTTTCAAAGCTGTGTACGCAGCTTGGGGCCTCTGAAAATTACGCATCCATGGGACTACGGGTTGAAAAAGTGACAGGCAGCCTGAGAAACCTAGGTACCGTGTAAACATGCAACCACCTGCACGGTGTAAGATTCAAAACGGTGCTAGGCCGTGGAAGTTCTGTGGAGGGGAAAGGTGCTGTTTTAGGCTGCCCTCCTGAGTGTTACAAAAATATTTTAATGTAACAGAGATCAAGGTCCAGAACCTGGTGAATGAGGAATCAAGGAGTAGAGGATAAAAATGATATTAGTTTGGTAGCAATGGAACAGCACTATCTGAGTCAAGATTATGCAGGGAAAAACTTGAACAAAAGAAGTTAAAGTCTGCTTAGAGTTCAAAGAACAAAATCTGTTGTATGTAACAACCCCCAAAAGCTAATAACTCTGGTCGTCAGCAGAAGATTGGGGATGATCAACTCAAACCCAAGCAACCTCCAGGTTCTCCTACAAGAGCTGTTTCAGCTTTCTGTTACCTGCTAAATTGTTAAGTTGGCAGTAGATATAAGGATATGATCTTTTATCTTAAAGTCAGGTTCTCTATGTCATTTTTCCCATCTTTTTTTTGTATTCTACTGCTTCTTCTACAAATTTATGAGCATGATCATTTTCCAGGTCTATCATTTTCTTGAAGTCAAGATATGTGGAATGAATGGTGGCAAAATTATAGTTCAAGGTATTTCTATGGAGTTTTGGAATCCATCCCCTTTCTAGTATATAAGGGGATTCTTTGGTAGTAAAGTGTTTACTGCTATTATAAGGCATCTCCAGGGCTGGGAGTAGGCTTACCCAATCATGGCAATTACCATCTGAGTTTTTGTACTTCAGACCAAAGCTACAAAACCTTCTTAACATATCCTACAAGGTCTGTATCATTCTTTCAGCTAATAGATCAGTCTGGGGATGGTATGCTGTAGAAAATTCTAAAGTAGTACCCAGTATATCATTTAGATTCCCCCAGAATTCAGAAGTAAATTTGGGGTCTCTGTCACTGATTATAATCTTGGGTATAGCAACATCAGCTATGATCTTATTCAAAAATAGTAGAGCTACATCCATAGCACTATCTTCTTGTAAGAATTTTGCCTTCTTAGAGTATCTTTCAACTATAAACAGGACAGATTTATATGAATGAGTACCTCCAGGGGGCAGGCCGGTGACAAAATCCATATTTATAATTTCCCATCTAGTTTTGGGTTCAGAGATCTTCTTTAGGAGTCCAAACCTTTTTGCAGTAGTTTTATTAGATCATTGGCAAATCCCACAGCTAGTAACATACTTAATAGTGACTTCTTTCCATTCTATCCACCAAGCAGTTTGTTTTACTTTCTCCAAGGTCCTTTCAGTGGATAGATGCCCTGATGAACTTTTTTCATGGCATTCCTGGAGTATGTGTTGTATATGTTCTTTGTTACTTAGTACCAATACACTGGAATGTTGGTGTCTGTAGTAAAGGAGATAATCCCAAAAAGTAAATCTTCCTTCCTTATAGGGTTTCAGCAATGAGGCGGGTAAAATATTTACCAGGGCTGCTTCTGGCAATTCACATTCCATAATGGTGATCAGCAGCTTGATATCAGAGGAGTAATTATCTCTTACTAGATTGAAGAAAACATTATCTAATTCACATAAGTTGATCCCCATGATTGGAGCTTCTAATGTAAAAAGATTGATTTTTAAGATAGGAAGCATATCCTGATCCTCAGGATCATATGCTGGAGTGCTAGAATCATTAGGCAAAGCATTCCTAATTAGACTATAAGCATTCTGCTGTTTAGCTCCAGCTTTATGCACTATAGTAATCTGGCCTCTATACTGTTATATAGCAATTTTCCACCTGAGCATCTGTTTACTGGGAGTCTTCATGTTGATGAGATTTCTTACAGCATTACAGTCTGTGATCACTTGGAAAGTGGTGCCTTCTAATTAATAGTGTAGCTTCTCTAGAGCCTATACTGGATCCAGGCATTCCATCTGGCTGGCTCCATATCTTTTCCCAGTTTCTTTGATCTGTCTAGATATGAAAAGTACTGGTTTCTCCACTGGTTTTTCTTCTTCTATTCTTCCTTGGTGTAGCGCAGCTCCTAACCCTTCCATACGGGTGTCAATGTAAAACTTAAAGGGTTTGGAGTAGTCTGGTTGAATGAGTAGAGGAGTGGAAGTCATAGCTATTTTTAATTCCTCATAGTTTCCAATCTCTCATGTTTCATTGCAAAGAGAGGTTTATTGTTGCATATTTCATACAGACTTGTAGTTAGAATAGAAAAATTTGGGATTTACTGTCTGTAGTAACTTCAAAAACTAATAAATGACAGCAACTCTGTGTTCTTCTGAGGCATGGGTGTGTTCATGAAAGCAGCTATCTTATTCTGGTCAGCAGGAAGAGTTAGACCGGAGACTATATGTCCTAGAGCTTTTAGTTCTGTGTATCCAAAGTTACATTTCTTCAGGGAGACTTTGAATCCTGCTCTGGAGATGTTTTGAAGATATAATCTTACTTGATTTATATGAGTCTCCCAATCATCATAATATATTATAACATCATCTATATACACCATCATCTATCCTTGTCTGATTTAAGTACCTAGAACTGAATCCATTGTTCTCTGGAAGTGTGATGGAGCATTCTTTAGACCAAAGGGCATCCTCAGGTATTCATATATTCCAAAGTGACAGATTATTCTCATAAAGGTTCTACTTTCAGGGCTTATAGGTATTTGGTGGAACCCTTCAAGCATATCCATAGTAGTGATGTATTGAGCTTTGGATAAGTTATGCAGAGCATGATCAATCCAGGCTATAGGATAATAGTCTGCTTGAGTGTAGTTATTCAGCATTCTGAAGTCTCCTACTGTCAGCTTTCTACTATTGCAGAGCAAGCTGCAAAAGTAACAAAAATAACATAATAATAATAATAATAATACAATTAACCTAAAAAGGAGTAGTAAAACCATAAATAATATCACAGAAATGGGTTCTCCACCCAAAATTAAGTAGGGTCACTCACTGACCCCACCCTTGAAATCCAACTCCTTATATTTTTAAATAATTAAGGAAAGAAAAACCAAAATACTACGGCTCCATTATTGAGCTTTTTGGCCAATTAAATATTTCACCACATTGTCACGTATAGGTTTCACACCTCAAATTCAGTCAGAATTGAGGTGTTGTGTATATTTTAGGAGTTACGGACGGAAATGTGTTTTGTCACAATTCCCGCACGCAGCCGTGGCAGCCAATGCACCCGCGCGCGGCTGAGATATAGCCCTGTCACTGCATCGAGGTTGTGTACGCAGCCCAGGGCCTCTGACAAGTACGCAGTCGCAGGACTACGGGTTGACAGAATGACAGGCGGCCTGAGAGGCTCAGGTACTGCGTAAACATGCTACAACCTACACGGGAACATTCTACATATGTAATAAATGTTCCTGTGGATAGTAGACAGTCTAAAAATACATAATATTACATAAAAATACATAAATAATCCTTATAGGTATTTTTTATTTAATATAATTCAAAGTACCAAGAATGTAGAAAATAAGACAATGAAAACTGCTAAAAATATATTAAAATACTTTAATATACTTTTATGAGGATTTCTGGACATCAATATCTTCGTGAAATACTAAGTAAACTAATGATTAAAAAATATTACATGAATTCACATGACTTATATTTTTAAGTAAATATCTTAGTAAATCAACTGGAACTCGAAAATAAGGAGTACAATCAATATTATGACTTTTACTCCAGTTATATAATACATAATGAGAACTTACCTGACATCAAGATGTCCGTAAAAATTTCTATTTTTATAATGATTAAATTACTGGTAACATTTACTAAGGATAATTAATTACATAGAACATAAATAGGACAGATTAGTGTTATTCACACATCCTAATGTCTATTATAAAGTAGAATAATTCCCATAACCTGAGGAATTAGATGCTACCCGTTCTATAGCACCAAAAACACATGACAGGCTACCCCTGGTTACCCTGCTAGCCTTATTGTCCGTCCCTTTGAGCACCTACAACCCTCTGAAGGAAAATATTGGGACTCCAAAAGCGATAAATAAAGAGGTCTTTTGAGGATATTGATGGGCAGAGACCCAGTTATATTCATATCCAGACACCATTCCAAGGTAATCAAATACTTACAAGAGATAATTAAGTGGATTATGGCAATTTCTGATCAATAATATCCGTCCTCAACCTTTTTTTATCAATTAAAACTGCTGAACAACCTTATAACCCCAGTATACAGGTTTAACCCATCAGTACTTGTCTCAAACAGATACCCAAAGGATTTAATAATATACCAGGAAGTTTTCTTATCCTTTCTCTGTCGTGGTAGATTGGCTACAAGGCCCTGCCACTCCACTGTGTATTTTATATACATACTATCTTTGGGTAAAATATTCTTTAAACTAAAGAGTCCAAAGTAACCAGGACTACGTGTTTTCATACTTGAATCCCTGAAGAGAGGTGTTAAAGATCCCCAATATAATTTTGGCCCCTCTATAAAAATATTTAATAATCAATTCATTCATATTGATTTAAAACAATAAAAAATAACCAAACCACTTAACCTAGCAATAAGCTTAATCCAATCATTTTATGGATTTTTGCTGCATTTATTAAGTAATATATTTATTATTTACTCTATCACCTCTGGTAGCTAAAGGATAGCAAGGGTCTTGACATCCAGGAGGCTGACAATTGGGGGTCTGGCCGGGAAATCTTCCATTTTATTATATTTAATACCTTGGACCAGACATTTCATGAAAAAATAAAATCAAAGATAAATTTATCTGAGTTTATAACCGTGATTTATCATTAAATTCTTTTGCAGTGGATTTGAAAATCAATGCAGAATTAATAATCTATTATTTAAATCTTTTAAAGATAAGAAAAGAAGAATATATTAAAAATTATAAACCTACTGGTTGGAAAGCTTTAACTCAAGCTTAACCACTTATAAATATCTCTTCTGCACTTGAAAACTTCAATAAACTCCTTGAACAAGAAGATCTTGAAAGGCGTATCAACTTTCAGGCTCTATTAAGGAAGCATAAAGCTTGGAAGAAATACTGTATAAATTACTTTTTCAAATATAAAAGTAAGTATACCACTTGTATTACCATATTATTTTTTAAGAAAATAATATTGATATATTTTATTAACCAATCGAATACACTTTTTATCAGTAAAACCTCCTATACCAGAAACCACCTCCACTGTAGTTGATTCATTGGATCAGGAAATCCCAGATATCTCTGGACGCCCTCAAAATATTGATTGGGCAGGTAAAGACCTCATTGGAACACACCAAGACCCCATACGATTACCTACTAAGGATCAATTTAACCCCAATAAGGTCTTGGTACCTTTGAACATCAATTTTAACGTAACACAAGAGCCTCAGGAAGAATCACCTCCTATGGATCTTTGCCAACAGCTCTCAGTAACTGTGAGACCACCAATAAGGAAAACCATGAAGGGACTAGAACCCGTGAATCAAATGTTGATGGACAAGGAGCAGCACCAATCACTTCTGCCCTCTCCCAACCTAGAGCCGGAGAAGGTAGTAGAATCAAGCCACCCTCCTTTAAAAAAAGATTCCCCGCAGCCACCCCAGCAGAATCTGGCCAAGGAACCCAGGATCAAAGACTTAGTCAAAGAGCACGTGAAATATTGGGAAGAATTCAAAGAAGCCCAAGCCAAGGAGGACATGGTATCTATGAAAAAGATAATCTCCCAGGCAAAAGCCACCCAGATAGATCTTCATAAAATGATTCCAAGGAAAGAGGTAGAATCCTATGTAGAAAAGTGGGATCCTTGGGATCAATTATCCCAACTGAAAGGCAAATGATCAGGAAAGAAGAGATCCTCTTCCCATCCCAATCAAAAGTGAAAGAAAGACTGGGACCAGATAATATCCCTAGCTCAAAAGTGGAAAAAGGTTTACAACAATAGCTTCTAATTCTGAGCCCAAACAAACCTCTGATGTAATTACTTCCTTTTCTAATTATATGCGTCGTAATTTCAAAATTGTTTGTGAAAATTTGGACGGTGTTTATACCCAAATGGATAAATTAACCTAAGTGGTAGCCAAATTGATTCATAAACAAACAAAGACGGTAGGAATGGAAGAAACTAAATGACACACAGAACAGTTATTGGAGATAATTAATCAAGTTACGATTAAACAGACTCAAAAAATTGAGAATATGTTATCAGGAATCCAAGAAGATTTTATTATGTCTTTCCACCCCTTAAAAGAAGAATTGGCAACCACCACTAACAGCTCTATTCTATCCCTTAGTGAAAAATTGGATGTGCTTAATAACAAAGCGAACCTGCAACTTATTCTGATCAAAAATGATCTTAGAGACTTGAAAGTCCGTCTGACCAACCCCTTGGGGAGAACTACAGAGGAACCAAAGCCTCCCAGACAAACCACTACTCCTTATGCACCACCCTTATTAGGAATACATAGGAGTGATAACTTTAGGCCTAGTCCTACTCCTGAGATGGATCAAACACTCAAACTGTTACCCCCTATTTCTGAATGGCCCAAGTTCTCCAGGTTGAAGGAGAATACAATCATGTAAATTTTATTAAATTTATTGACTACACCATTAACTCTTATGACCTACCAGAAGCTATAGCTGTAGTCAGGATAACCAGGCTATTTGAAGGAGTAGCATTGGACTGGTTTATCAGGAAGAGAGAAGAAGTAGGATCCTTACCATGGAATTCTTGGAAACTTCTGATTCAAGGACAATTTGGTCCTAGAATGTGGAAGAGGAAAATGATTAAAAATTTCAAAAATTCCTCATTTGACCCCTCCAAGGATAAACCTCACAAATGGTGCTTGGAAAAGAAGAAAAGGTTGGATTGCTTCTATCCAGATGCTGATAAAGAGGAAGAAAATGAAAGACTCCTCAACCTGTTTCCTGGCAATCTTAACCATAGTGTAAGGTGTAGGTTGAGTATGGATGCGGACCTGCCCACTCTAATCAATGTGCTAGAAGAAGTAATAGACATGAATGTGTTGGACAAGAAAGTCCCTTCCATAACCAAAGAGAACTATAAAATCAACAAAACCAGAGAACAAACTCCTCTCATAAATGCCTCTGATAATAAGAAACCTAATGAGAATAGGGATAAAGAGAGGATTCCAGCAACTTGTTGGAATTGTAACAAGACTGGGCACATGAGACAAGACTGCCCATTACCAAAAAAGGAAGATAGCAGTCTTGGAAGGAGAACAGGAGGTTGAAGAGAATCAGAACTATGAAGATATAGCTGATATTTAAGGATCTCTTTATGAATGTGAACTGATCCTGACCAACGCTGTAAATGTCATAGAAGGAGATATAGGCACTTCTGCAGAAATCAATCACATCCATGGGGATTCTAGCTTGCCCCAACAATGGGATCCTACAATGATTCCTAGGCATATTATGGATGTCAAACCATTAAAAGTTAAAGCTATGAGTGGGAAATTTTATACCACTGGTCAAACTTGTTATGCAGCAGGATTGTATAAAAACAGACCTATAAGGTTATTACTGGATAGTGGAGCCTTTTGCTCATGTGTTTGTGCTGAATCCTTAAACAAATGGGACCCCAATTGGAAAGAACACCTTTTGACCGTCCCACAAGCAATTTTCAGCTCTTGCAACTCTACCATGAATGCTATTGAAGTATGGAATGCTCCTATCATACTACCTCACACTAAAGGATCTTTGAGAATACAAGTAGAATTTGTAGTATTGCTCAAGAGACTATGTGACTACCTGATACTGGGTAATGATGCCGTATGTCTATATGGTATTGGCGTGTTCCAGAGTAGAGGAAGATACTTCAAAGTAGGAGGAAATTGGTATAAGAAGTTTAAGATATGCACTATTCAATCTAACATCCCTTCCTCTACTTATCAAAAGCATTTAGAAGACTTTGGCCAAGAATATTTCTCTCAAGCAGCTCTGAATATGTAAATTTCTGAAGAACAGAAGAAAGATATATTGAAAGTCTTCTTTGAGAACCAGAATGCTTTTTGTACTAAAGATCATCCCATTGATGATATTAAAGGACATGATATGGTATTGAAATTCACCATTAAGCCTCCTTATCCTCCTAACATAAGAAGGCAATCCTATTGTTGAATAAATTATTCTCTTCCTCAATAATTCTCTTCTTCTGATCTTTTTCCTTATTTCCTCTTTTTCCTTATTCTCCCTTTCCATTTTCTTTATCTTGTTCTTTTTCCTTCTTTTCTGTTTTTCCTTCTATTTTTCTTTTTCTCTTTTACAGTTTCACCCACGTCTCTTTCATGACTGCGCGTCTCTAGCTACTGTCATGTGTCCACCCTTGCATGTCACATTCATGTCTCTCAACTTAGCTCTACTCTCTTCCGATGCGCGACTCTCTTTCCTTCTCTTGGCTCATCATTCCATACTTGAACCTCTGATTCTTCCAATTATCTTCAACCGAAAACCCAATCACGTACAACTCCTCAAATCCGAATTCTCAACTTTTTCTTCCTACTCTTTGTCAAGTCCTGACTGGTAAGACTTACCATTGTCGTCATCTTCATCACATCAACAAAGTCTAAAACTTCATTCTCAACTCTTCCAAAGTCTTTTATTATCACGTCTCCATTTATTTTCCTCCACCTTCAACCACATAACAGATCAACTTGGCAACCTCAACATCTTCCACTTGCTCAATGTTTGTTCTCTTCTTTTCAAATCTTTTTCTCTTTTCTTGTTTTACCTCTTTCAATCTGTCTTTTCTTTTCTCTAACTGATGTTGGCTTTGGCACAGCCCTCTATGTTCAATATTCTTAAAATTCTCTAACAGAAATTCAACACAGTTAAAAGCCAAACTTCCATCCGACAAAGCTAACCGAAGCGATGGAGGGATCCAGCAATGATGGCTTCTGACAAATAATTCTCAAGGCCGCTCTCAAAGCTGTTCCAATGCTCACGGACAAAAACTATTCAATATGGAAAGACAAGATGTCAATGCTTTTAGAACTCAAAGGCATCAAGGAAGCCCTGGAAGAAGATTCAAAAGGTCTCAGCTCAATCAATGACATGGAAACCAGAGTCATCCTGCTCTCACAAATTGACTCAATTACCCACAACAATGTAGTGAACCCAGCTAATATATCATTGGCTAGACTTCTTTGGAAAACAATTAAAGAACGCTTTGCCTCCTCTCAAACTGCCAACCAAGCCCGAATTTTCAACGAGTTCCTTTATCAACAATTCAAACCAGACGCAATTAATCAATTCATAACCGAAACCAAAATCTCTCTCAAAAAGATGGTTGACGTTGGAATAGATCTTCCTGACGATATTCTTGCCTACCTCATTCTATTCAAATTCCCCTCTTCTCTCCAGTCCTTGCGTCAACAAATCATGCACTCAGACAAACTTGTAACCATGGACCTTGTTCTCAATCATCTAACCCAGCTAGATAACAAAACTAAGGTGAAATCTAAAGAAACCAAGCTTGGCGACACGGCTCTTATTTCTTCCCGGCCAACTAAGAAACCAGTTCCACCGGAGTTCAGATGTAGAAGGGGATACCACAACCCTCAATCACCCGACCATCCAGAAAGCAAATGCTAGAATCTTCACAAACATCTTGCTCCGGACTGGTGGAAAGAATCACAAGTTCGGTGGAGAGCACAACTCAACTCCCAATCCAAAACAAAAGAAGTAGCTCATTACGTGACTCTGCTCACTACTTGGATTGAATACATTAATCCGTCAAATCAAATCATCATTGATTCTGGCGCTTTGTGCCACATGTTCAACTCACCTCTTTTCTTCACCCATCTTGACTATCTCACTGCTGATGACTTCATAAATACCGGGAAAGAAGGAGCCAGATTACCCATCAAGGGCAAGGGAGTAGTCAGATTATCCTGGAGAAGTTCTTCGGTCACTCTCAGTAACTGCCTTTACGTTCCCAATCTTGTAGTCAACCTGATAAGCCCTGGCAAGCTTATCTTTTCCAAAAATTGCTCTCTTTCTGCCTCCAAGAATTGATTCTCCCTCTTTTCCGGATCCATACGTGCTTTTTCTGGATTCATTCAGGAGAATCTCTTTGTGCTCAAACCCCCTTCTCGAATTGGAAAAGACTCGAAATTCTGCCATCTCTCGCTTGAGAACCATGATCTTACTCAAATCAAAACCCTACATCAATCCTTTGGTCATGCTTATCCTGCCCGTCTCAAAAATCTCTTTCCTTCCTTATCCTCTAAGCATCTCTTCAAATTCCAATGCAAAGACTGTGTCTTCTCGAAGATATCAAAAACATCTTTCAAGAATACTTCTACGTGCACCTCTGGGCCATTCGAACAACTTCATGTGGATCTGATAGGTCCCATCAATCCCTCTTCACAAAATGATATGAATTATATCATGACGGTGATAGACAATTTTTCTGGTTATATTGCAGCAATTCCACTTCAATACAAATCCGACGCTTCCCTTCAACTGAAAACTATCTTAAACCATGAGAAGCAAAAACAGGATTGCTTTCCAGCTACCATTTGCACTGACGGAGGCGGCGAATTCACTTCAACTGAACTTGAAGATTTCTTTAAAATCAACTCAATCCAACATCTTGTCTCCAAACAGTATCATCACAAGCACCACGGGAAGGTGGAAAGAGCCAATTGCACTCTTACTGAATCAATAAGAGCCATCCTGCAAAGCTCAAAGCTTCCCCTCAATCTTTGGGCGGAAGTTGCCAAGTCCGCCTGTCTTTCATTGAATCAAATCCCCAAAGATCCCCATTCTTCGTCTCCTTACCAACTTTTCTTCAAAAAATCTCTTCCTAGCAGTTGCTTTCACCCCATCGGGAGCAAAGTTGTTTATCTCAATAACAAAATTAATTGTGGTGATAAATTCAAAGACCAAGGTCTTCCTGGTGCCCTTGTGGGTTATAACCCAAATTTTTTGTCATATAGAATCCTAAAACCTGACAATTCCATAATTTCCTCCAAACATGTCCGATTTCTCAAGTTCAATGACCTCTCCCCAAAGTCCACCAACTCCGATTCCTCTGAAAACAACTTTCAAATCAGAATGGATGACGATCTTCCCCAATTTCCTTCTTTCCAGTCTTCACCTATCCCACATTCCAACAACATCCACTCTCAATCTTCCTCCGATGATCACTCTCACTCTCCCGTTCTCTCTCCTGAAACCCATAACAATTGCCCTTCCAATTCCAAATCTGATTCTTCTGAAGAACTGGCTGAACAGCTCGTGCCCAGCTATTCCCTTTGAGATCAATCAAGCCTAAATCCTCCACAACGCTACGGCTACCATCACTATTTCGTTCCCAGAACCTTTGAACAAGCAAAAAGATGCGACGACAGTCCGAAATGGGAAGCCTCAATGAATGTAGAACTTAACGGCATAGAATCCCTAGGCGTTTGGGAATATTATGAGGGTCCCGAGCCCATTCATCCTCTTAATAAAACCTGGGTCTATTGTCTTAAGGACAATTGCCACGGGGATCCCCTAGTTTACAAAAGCAGATTGTGTGTTCAAGGATTTGACCAAATTTACGGTCTTGACTTTCAAGATACCTTTTCCCCCACTGGTAAAGCCGCCTCTCTTCGCATTGCATTGCTTTTTGGCTTGTTCCATTCCCTTCCAATCTCTCAATTCAATGTAAAAAGCGCCTTTCTTCATGCTCCATCATCCAACAAAGTCATAATCAAGAAACCCAAGGGCTCAAACAGAAAATCCAACTATCTTATCTTGCAAAAATCACTTTACGGCTTGAAGCAAGCTCCCGCCAATTGGTTCAATACTCTCACTTCTTGGATTCAAGAACAAGGATTCCACTAATCCATCTCTGACCCTTGCTTATACATACACTCAGACTCCAATTAGGTTCTTTTCTTTCATGTCGATGATCTTATCCTTGTCCGCACTGGGAACAATTTCAAGGACAATTTTCTCAATTGTTTTCCTAATTCAAGTCATCACAAGTCGAACACCATCCTGGGAATGAAATACAAACATTCAATTGATAAAATAAAAATGCCCCAACCCAAACATATTGATCACGGGCTTGAAGAACTAAAAATGAGCAACTGTAAACCCGCCTTGATTCCTCTTACTGCCAATATAAATCTGACTCCTGCCAGTAACAAAGAACATGAGGAGTTCAAGGCCTTGAAAATCAATTATCAATCAGCTGTCTTCCTCATCAACTAGATTTCCTGTTTAACTGGCCCTGATCTATCCTTTGCCGTTTCAAGTCTCGCAAGATTCTGCGAAAAACCCGGAATTCATCACTGGAGAGAAGTAAAAAGATGTTGGAAATATTTAAAGGCTACTAAAGATCTAAAACTCACGCTTCAAGTCCATCACACAAACACTGAGATTCAATGCTACAGCAATGCTACTTGGAGCAACGATCTGGATACGAGAAGATCCCAATCAGGTCATCTTTCTCTCCTGTTCAACTCTCTCATTTCCTGGAGCAGCTACCGGCAACGTAACATCACGCACTCTACTATGGAAGCGGAATTAAATCCTCTTGTGGAATCTTTTCTTGAAGCTATCTGGATGAGGGGACTCTTTGCCGAACTCTGGAAGTCAAAGATTATTCCAAGCCACCATTTCACTGACAACAAGGGCCTCGACAACAAGCTCAAGAAATTTGGTTGCAATTCCAAAACGCGTCACATCAATATCAAAACCAAAGCTCTCCAAGAGGAACTCAAACTCGGAAATCTGACTATAGAATTAATTCCATCTGCCAATATGAAGGCCGACGGCCTTACAAAATCTCTTCCACTTATTTTTCTCATTCTTCTCTTACAATTAATAGACCCTTCTTACCCCACTCCGACATAAGTCTTACAAGTCACGGGGGGTGTTGAATAAATTATTCTCTTCCTCAATAATTCTCTTCTTCTAATCTTTTTCCTTATTTCCTCTTTTTCCTTATTCTCCCTTTCCATTTTCTTTATCTTGTTCTTTTTCCTTCTTTTCTGTTTTTCCTTCTATTTTTCTTTTTCTCTTTTACAGTTTCACCCACGTCTCTTTCATGTCCGCGCGTCTCTAGCTACTGTCATGTGTCCACCCTTGCATGTCACATTCATGTCTCTCAACTTAGCTCTACTCTCTTCCGATGCGCGACTCTCTTTGCTTCTCTTGGCTCATCATTCCATACTTGAACCTCTGATTCTTCCGATTATCTTCAACCAAAAACCCAATCACGTACAACTCCTCAAAACCGAATTCTCAACTTTTTCTTCCTACTCTTTGTCAATTCTTGACTGGTAAGACTTACCATTGTCGTCATCTTCATCACATCAACAAAGTCTAACACTTCATTCTCAACTCTTCCAAAGTCTTTTATTATCATGTCTCCATTTCTTTTCCTCCACCTTCAACCACATAACAGATCAACTTGGCAACCTCAACATCTTCCACTTTCTCAATGTTTGTTCTCTTCTTTTCAAATCTTTTTCTCTTCTCTTGTTTTTCCTCTTTCAATCTGTCTTTTCTTTTCATTAACTGATGTTGGCTTTGTCACAGCCCTCTATGTTCAATATTCTTAAAAGTCTCTAACAGAAATTCAACACCTATCCTTCTAGTCCTAAGTCTAGAAAAGCTCTTGAGGAATATATCCAAGAACTGATAGACTTACAAGTATTAAGGAAAGTAGGGCATAATGAACAGGTGATGTGACCACACCTGTAATAATAGCTTGGCATAATGACAAGTCAAGAATGGTAGGAGACTTCAGAATGCTCAACAATTACACTCAAGCAGATTATTATCCTATACTCCTGATTTCTCATGCTCTGCATAACTTTTCCAAGGATAAGTACATCACTACTATGGATATGCTTAAAGGCTTCCACCAGATACCAATAAGCCCTGAAAGCAGGAAGTTTATGAGAATAATCTTTCATTTGGGAATATATGAATATCTTAGGATGCCCTTTGGTATAAAGAATGCTCCATCACACTTCCAAAGAACTATGGATACAGTTCTAGGTACTTACATCAGACAAGGATGGATGATGGTATATATAGATGATGTTATCATATACTCTGATGACTGGGATACTCATATTAACCAAGTAAGATTAGTACTCCAGAAAATCTGCAGAGAAGGATTAAAGGTGTCCAGGAAGAAATGCATCTTTGGCTACGGACAATTGAAAGCCTTAGGACATATAGTCTCTGGTCTAATTCTAGCTGCTGATCAAAACAAGATAGCTGCTGTCATGAATAGACCTATGCCTCAAAACAAGACAGAATTACTGTCTTTTATTATTTTTTGCAGTTATTACAGACAATAAATACCAAAGTTTGCTATGCTAACTAAAAGTCTGTATGAAGTATGCAACAACAACACCCTATTTGAAATGACTCATGAGAGACTAAAAAACTATGAGGAATTAAAAATAGCTATGACCTCTACTCCTCTAATTATCCAACCAGATTACTCCAAGCCCTTCAAACTGTACATTGACGCTTGCATGGAAGGGTAAGTAGCTGCTTTAGATCAGGAAAGGATAGAAGAAGACAGACCAGTAGAAAAAACTGTACTCTTCATATCTAGACAGATCAAAGATACAGAGAAGAGATTTGGGGTCAGTCATTTGGAATTTTTGGCACTAGTATGGGCTTTAGAGAAGCTACACTATTTATTAGAAGGCACCAATTTTCAATTAATCATGACCTGCAATGCTGTAAGAACTCTTATGAACATGAAAACTCCCAGCAGACATATGCTCAGGTGGAAAATTGCTATACAACAGTATAGAGGACAGATTACTATAGTGCATAAAGCTGGAGCTAAAAATCAAAATTCTGACAGTCTAAGTAGGAATGCTTTTCCTAATGACTCTAACAATCCATCATATGACCCTGAAGATCAAGATATCTTTCCTATCCTGAACATCAATCTTTTTGCATTGAGTGCTCCAATAATGTTGATCCACTTATGTGAATTAGATACTGCTTTCTTCAACCTAGTAAGGGATAGCTACTTTCCTGAAACCAAGCTGCTGATTACCATTATGGAATGTGAATCCCCAGAAGCAGCTTTCATAAATAGCCTGCCTGCTTCACTACTTAAACCCTATAAAGCAGGAAGGTTTACCTTTTGGGATGGTCTCCTTTACTATAGACACCAACATTCCAGCATATTAGTACTAAGCAACAAAGAACATATACAACATATACTCCAGGAATGCCATGACAACTGTTCATCAGGGAATCTATCCACAGAGAGAACTTTAGAAAAAGTAAAACAAACTGCTTTGTGGATAGACTGGAAATAAATAACTACTGGATATATTACTAGCTGTGAAACCTGCCAGAAATCTAATAAAACTACTGGAAAAAGTTTTGGACTCTTACAGAAGATATCTGAACCTAAAACCAGATGGGAAATCATCAATATGGATTTTGTCACCGGCCTCCCCCCTGGAGGTACTCCTTCATATAACTCTGTCCTAGTTATAGTTGACATATATTCCAAAAAGGCAAAATTCTTACCTAACCACAAAGAAGATAGTGCTATGGATGTAGCTTTACTATTCTGGAATAGGATCATAGCTGATGTGGGTATACCCAAGATTATAATCAGTGACAGAGACCCCCAATTCACCTCTGAGTTTTGGAGGAATCTACATGATATACTGGGTACTACTCTACCATTTTCTACACCATACCATCCCCAAACTGACGGAATATCTGAAAGGATGATACAGACCCTAGAAGATATGCTAAGGAGGTTCTGTAGCTTTTGTCTAGAATACAAAACTCATATTTTTATTGCCATGATTGGGTAAGCCTATTCCCAGCCCTAGAAATGACTTATATTAGCAGTAAACATTCTACTACCAAAATACTAGAAAGAGTATGGATTCCAAAACTCACTAGGAATAACTTGAACTATAACTTAGACACTATTCATCCAACATCTTTTGACTTTAAGAAGATGATATATCTGGAAAATAATCATTCTCAGAAATGTGTAGAAGAAGCAGTAGAATACAACAAACAAAGATGGGACAAATCACATAAAGAACCTGATTTTAAAAAAGGAGATCAGATCTTGATATCTACAACCAATTTCAACAACCTAGCAGGCAAAAGAAAACTGAAACCAGCCTTTGTTGGACCATTTGTTATCAAGAAGATGCATGGCAAAAATGCTGTGGAAGTAATCTTGAGTGACGAATTATCAAGCAAACATCCAGTATTTCCTGTTAGCCTAGTCAAACACTTTCAACCAAGAGAAGGCAGCAACCTCCCTGCAGCAATAATCCTAATATAACCTGACCCTTTGAAAGAAAAAGGGAAATTCAGCAGGATATTGAGAGATAAGAAAGAGAGAGTACAAGGAAAAGATGTCAGACTATACTTAGTAAGATACAAAGGAGAATCTGCAGACAAAGATGAATGGTTACCAGAAAATAATATACCTGATGGACCAATACATCTCAGGAACTACAGAGCCTGAAAAAGGAACTGAAACACACATGAAGTTGATTTTTTCTCCCAACTTCCTCCATATTTTTTTCAGATATGGCCATATCTTGGAGTGGGGGAATGTCAGCTTGCTACTATTGCAGAGCAAGCTGCAAAAGTAACAAAAATAACATAAAAATAATAATAATAAAATTGACCTAAGAAGGAGTAGGAAAAAGCACCTACAACCCTCAGAAGGACAATATTGGGACTCAAAAAGCTATAAATAAAGTGCTCTTTTGAGGATATTGATGGGCAGAGACCCAGTTATATTCATATCCAGAGACCATGCCAAGGTAATCAAGTACTCATAAGAGATAATTAAGTGATTTATGGAAATTTCTGATCAATAATATCCGTCCTCAACCTCTTTTTATCAATTAAAACTGCTCAACAACCTTATAACCAAGTATACAGGTTTAACCCATCAGTACACGTCTCAAACAGATACCCAAAGGATTTAATAATATACCAGTAAGTTTTATTATCCTTTCTCTGTCGTGGTAGATTGGCTACAAGGCCCTGTCACTCCAATGTGTATTTTATATACATATTATCTTTGGGTAAAATATTCTTTAAACTAAAGAGTCCAAAGTAACCAGGACTACGTGTTTTCATACTGAAATCGCTGAAGAGAGGTGTTGAAGATCCCCAATATAATTGTGGCCCCTCTATAAAAATATTTAATAATCAATTTATTCATATTGATTTAAGACAATAAACAATAACCAAACCACTTAACCTTGCAATAAGCTTAATCCAAATATTTTACGTATTTTTTCTGAATTTATTAAATAATATATTTATTATTTAATCTATCACCTATTTTAGCTAAAGGATAGCAAGGTTCTTGGCATCCAGGAGGCTGAAACCTACCATTCTTGACTTTTCATTATGCCAAGCTATGATTACAGGAGTAGTCACATCCACTTGTTCATTGTGCCCTACTTTCCTCAATACTTGTAGGTCTATATGTTCTTTGATGTGATCCTCAAGAACTATTCTAGATTTAGGACTAGAGGAATAAGCTGGTCTTCTTAGTTTAGGAGGGTAAGGAGGCTTAATAGTCAATTTTAATAACATGTCATGTCCTTTGATATCACCAATGGGATGATCTCTATGTCATACTGACACCCAGCTCAACTCAATCTACATTCTACCCTCAGTCAACTCAACTGTCTCAGGAACTTCAACCTCAGGGCTCTGGAGACTATATAGGTATATCTCCATTCAACCTACATACATATACTTATGACTACATACACAAATGACTACATACACAAATGACTACATATACATATATCTACATATGGTCTGATCTCATGCAGTACATACATAGACTCCTCTGTGCTTGCACATACTTACACATGGTTACTCTCTCAGGTACTGGATATCCTATAACCTTGCTTACCCTGTCTATCCCATACTCTCTCTCTATGGTTTATCCTTTGGGAATCCTTATGTACATCTCTCTGTAGACAGTATTACATACTCTCTCTACTTAGTACACATAGTGTCATGATCATTACATACACTGTGCACCTCTCTACTGTACACTCCCAACTTAGAAAGCCAGACCTTTAGCCTAGACCCAATGTGGCAATTAGTCTATCCCAATGTAGTTTCTCACTGTATCAGCCCTCTCTGGTACATTCATTGCTCCCTTGTCATTTCAAGTGTAGTCTGAGCCCCAACCAGTTTTTCACCAGTTGCTCCTCTCTTGTAGTCTTCCACCTCTTGTCTATTTAAGTAGACCTCCTCTCTCTTACTGATTGTCCCCCCAAGAAATCAGTTTACTACTTCTTGTGAGGTATCTATCCAAGCAAGTGTCATTCAGCATCTTGACCCCTTCTAACCTTACTCTGCTCCATAGCCTCCTCCAGTAACCTGGCTCCCAAGCCTACTGTGAGTAGAGTAGCCCTTGTTCCAAGCCCTGCTTAGACTTCAGCAGCCCTTGTGACACTTTAGTACAGAAAGCATTTTGATTGTCACAGCAGATGTTCAATATATCTTTCTTATGTTCTTCAGAAAGCTTCAAATTTAGAGCTTCTTGAGAGAATTATTTTTGATTGAATCCTTCTAAGTGCTTTTGATAAGTAGAATAGGGGAATTTAGTCTGGATAGTGCATATCTTAAACTTCTTGTCCCAGTTACCACCCACAGTGAAGTACCTTCCGTTAATCTGGAATACATCTATGCCATATAGACATAAAGCATCATTTCCTATTATCAGGTAGTCACACAATCCATTGACGAATCCTACAAATTCCACTTGTATTCTCAAAGATCCTTTAGTATGTGGCAATATTATAGGAGCAGTCCATACTTCAATAGCATTCATGGTAGAGTTGCAAGAGCTAAACTTAGCTTTTGGGACCTGAAAAAGTCCAATTGGGATCCCATTTATTTAAGAATTCAGTGCAGAAACATGAGCAAAAAGCCCCACTATCAAGTAATAACCTTATAGTTCTGTCTTCATACAACCCTGTTGCATAACCAGTTTGACCAGTAGTGTAAATCTTACCACTCTTGGGCTTAACTGTCAATGGTTTAACATCAGTGATATGTCTAGGACTCATGGTGGGGCCCCATTGTTGGGGCAAACTAGAGTCACCATGGATGTTTTTGATTTCTATAGAAGTGCCTATATCTCCTTCTTTTACATTTACAGGGTTTCAAAGGATCATTTCACATTAATAAAGAGATCCTTCATTATCATCTATATATTCATAGTTCTGATTCCCTTCAATCTCATTCTCTCCTTCCAAGACTGCTATATTTCTTTTTGGCAATGAGCAGTCTTGTCTCATATTCCCTGTCTTTTTACAGCTCCAACAGGTTTCAGGCGTTCTCTCTTTATCCCTGTTTTCATTAGGTACTTTATTGTCAGAGATATTTATCAGAGGGGGTTGTTCTCTGGTTTTGTTAGTATTGAAGTTATCTTTGGTTCTAGAAGTAACATTCTTGTCTAACCCATTCATTTCTATTAATTCTTCCAACACATTGAGTAGAGTTGTTAAGTCAGCATCCATACCCATTATGCATCTCACACTATTGTTAAGATGTCCAGGACACAGATTCCAGGACACAGATTGAGGATTCTTTCATTGACTTCCCCTTGATCAGCATCTGAATAGAAGCATTCTAGTCTTTTTTTCTGTTCTAAGCACCATTTTTGAGGTTTATACTTTGAAAGGTTGAATGAGGAATTTTCGAAATTTTTCATCATTTTTCTTTTCCACATTCTAGAGCCAAATTGTTCTTTGATTAAGAGTTTCCAAGCATTCCATGGTAAGGGCCCTACTTCTGCTCTTTGAATCATAAACCAGTCTGGTGCTACTCCTTCAAATATACTGGGCAGCGTGACTACAGCTGTAGCTTCTGGTAGTTCATAAGAGTTTATGGTGTATTCAATAAATTTAATGAAATTTATATGATTGTATTCTCCCTCACTGGAGAACTTAGGCCCTTCAGAAATTGGGGCTAAGAGCTTGAGGGCTTGTTCCATTTCAGGAGAAGGAATAGGCCTGAAAGTTTCACTCCTATTCATTCCTAATAATTGTGGTGTATAAGGAGTAGTTGTTTGTCTGGGAGGTTTTGGTTCCTCTGTGGTACTCCCCAAGGGGTTGGTAAGACAGAATAAGATCATTCTTGATCTGATTAAGTTGCAGGTCCACTTTATTATTAAGCAGATCTAATTTCTCACTAAGGGGAAGAATGGAGCTGTTAGTAGTATTTATTGGTTCTTCTTTTAAGGGCTGAAAGGACATTATAAAATCATCTTGAATACCTGATAAAATATTATCAAGTGTTTGAGTCTTTCAAATTTTACCTTGATTTATGGTCTCCAATAATTGTTCTGTATGTTCCTTAATATCTTCTATCCCTAAATCTTTTGTTCTGTTATTAATTAATTTGGCTACTACTGAAGTCAACTTATCCATTTGGGTTTAAACACAATCCAAGTTTCCACAAAAAATTGTTAAATTATGGCCATGTCATTAGAAAAAGAAGTAACTACATCAGAGGTTGATTTAGAGAAGTTACTGGGTTCAGAACTAGAGGCTAATTGTTGTACACCTTTTTCCACTTTTGAGCTAATGTCACGCCTTCCACTTAGGAATTATTGTCTTCATCACTTTGACATGTCCCCTCCTCAGTACCATCTACCTCAGCCTATAAGTGTGACACAAATAAAAGCACAAAATAAATGGTGCAATCCGCTACTTCCTCTGGCTTGTGTTGACCTTCAAAACTCGGAGACCAACTCAGTATATACTTGCAAACTTTGCGGTTAACTCCATCCTGGTTGGCCATCCATTACAAGATCCAATCTCCTTCCCTGGCCCATCAACAGCCTCTGACTTCCATCTTTGGTCACGCACTGTTTGTTAGGTCGCATCTACGTCTAACTAAGCCATCATTACTGTACAGTTTGCAATTGGACTAGTCCTTACCCTGCATACACTATTACTTCTCACTCGCATTACCTTCAACGTCATTTGCTCCTGTCCCAATTCATTATACATCTGTACGCTCAGATTCTACCGTCTCGCACCTACGCCATGGCCTCAGATATGATTGTACTATTGCTTTGTTTCCTATCCCGTTCCTGTCACTCATTGCCTCACCGCCTTCAACTGTAGTTAGCTCACCACCAGGTTTTATCTAGTCACTTTGGATTACCTTATAAGGGCTACCCCCTTGCCTGATGATTTTCTCCTCAGTTATTTAATTTCATACGTTCTCGCATTTTGCTACAACCTAGTTATCACATTGGACTCAGGTTGAGTTTCCCTCCTTGGAAAAAACTCCATTCCTCTCAACGTTTGTCAAGTGGCATAACTAAGTTTTCACTTTGCAACTGAGCCTTGCTAGTTGCACTTGCCCTTGCACTCAGCATTCCTCCGCGCTCACGATCATCTAAGAATTGCCCTATAGTACGTGGGGTGGTCGTGTGACAGCTAAGGATATTATCTGGTTCAAATCCTTCTTTCCCTTTGGCTTTGGATGGGAAGAAGATCTTTTCTTTCCTGATCCTCTGCCTTTCAGTTGGGCTAATTGATCCCAAGGATTCAACTTTTCTACGTATGGTTCTACCTCTTTCCTTGTAATCATTTTCTGAAGAGCTATCTGGGTAGCCTTTGCCTGGGATATTATCTTTTTCATAGATACCTTGGCCTCCTTGGCTTGAGGTTCTTTGAATTCTTCCCAATATTTCACGTACTCTTTGACTGAGTCTCTGATCCTGGCTTCCTTTTCCAGATTCTATTGGGGTGGCTGAAGGGAACCTTCTTGTAATGGAGGGAGGCTTAATTCTACTACCTTCTCTGGCTCTAGGTGGGTGAGGGCACCAGTACTTGGGGCTTTTCCCTTTCCACCAACATTTGATTCATGGGTTCTAGCCCCCTCATGGTTGTCATTATTGGTTGTCTCACCATTACTGGGGGCTCCTGGAAAAGATCCATAGGAGGGAATTCTTCCTGAGGCCCTTGTGTTACTGCTATTAATATTTAACAAAGTATTTGAAAGTATTTTTCTAAATAAAAATCCATGATAATAAGTTATATTAAGACTTACTTAATTTTAAGTTCAAAGTTAGTAAGACTTCATTAGGGTTGTACTGCTCCTTAACAGGTAATCCTATGGGGTCTTGGTGTGTTCAAATGAGGTCTTCTCCCGTCCAATCAATATTTTCAGGGTGTCCAGAGATATCTGGGACTTATTTATCTAATAGATCAACTTCAGCAACAGTGGTTTCTGGAATAGGAGGGTTCAATGATGGTAAAAAGGTATTTTTATTGGTCAATAAAATATATTAATATTATTTTAATAAAAATAATATGGTTATAAAATTTTTATACCTACTTTTATCTTTTGAAAAGTAATTTATACTTTATTTTATCCAAGCTTTATGCTTCCTTAACAGGGCCTGAGATTTGATATGCCTCTCAAGATCTTCTTGTTCAAGGATTTTATCTAAGTGTTTACGTGCAGAAGAAATATGAAGTTGCTCAGGTTGAGTTAAAGCTTCCCAACCAGTTGGTTTATAATTTTTAATTTATTCTTCTTTTATTATCTTCAAAATATTTAAATAATATATTATTAATTCTGCATTAGTTTTTAAATATACTGCAAAAGAAATTAATGATAAATCATGGTTAAAAATTCAGATAAATTATCTTTGATTTAATTTTTACGTGAAATGTCTGGTGCAAGGTATTAAATATAATGTAATGAAATAGTTCCTGGCCAGACACCCAATTTTCAGCCTCCTCGATGACA
This sequence comes from Puccinia polysora, assembly GCA_025617555.3. NCBI lineage: Eukaryota > Fungi > Basidiomycota > Pucciniomycetes > Pucciniales > Pucciniaceae > Puccinia > Puccinia polysora. The sequence goes on along the minus strand of CM062623.1, from coordinate 34,591,893 downwards.
AGTTCCTTTCTTTCCTTTAGCTACCAGTGGTAATAGAATAAATAATACATATAGTATTCAATAAATGCAGCAAAAATCCGTAAAATGTTTGGATAAAGCTATTGCCAGGTTAATTGGTTTGGTTTATGGTTGAATACTATAAATCAATATTTATAAATTCATTATTACATAAATTAATAGAGGGGTGAAAATAATAGTGCGGATCTTTAACACCTCTCTTCACGGAATTTGCTTTGAAAAGACATAGACCTGGTTACTTTGGAACCTTTAATTTATATTCTTAAAGGATATATTGCCCAAAGATACTATGTATATAAAATACACAGTGGAGTGGCAGGGCTTTTTAAACAATCTGAAACAACAGAAAAAGGATAATAAAACTCACTGGTATATTATTTAACCCTTTGGGTACCTGTTTGGGACATGCACTGTTGGGTTAAACCTTTTACTTGGGTTAGAAGGTTGTTCAGAAGTTGAAATTGATAAAAAAAGGTTGGGGAAAGATATTGTTAATCAGACTAAAGCCATAAATCACTTACTTATCTCTTATAGTTATTTAATTACCTTGGCATGGTTTCTGGATGTAAATATAACTGTGCCTCTGGGCATCAATATCCTCAAAAGAGCTCCTTATTTGAGTACCAATATGGTCCTTCTGAGGGATACAGGGGCTCAAAGGGACAAACACTGAGGCTATCAGGGTACCCAGTAGTAGCCTTTCAAGTGTTCTAGGAGCTGTAGCACGGGTAATATCTAATTCCACATTTTATGGGAATGATTCTATCTTTTGATTGATGTTTTTGACGTGTTAATAACACTAATCTGTCCATATTATTTATTATTAATTAATTATACTTAGTCAATGTTCCCAGAATGTTAATAATTCTTTGAATAGACATTACTACGGGTCATCGGATGTCAGGTGCGTTCTTATTATGTATTAAATTATTGGAGTAAAATTGTGATATTGATTTTACTCCTTATTTTCAAAATTCAGATGAATTACTAAAAATAATTATATATAAATATAATTTATGAGAATTCATGTAATATTTTTACATCATTGGTTCCCTTAGTATTTCACAAAACTATTGATGCCTTAAATTTCCGTCAATTGTATATTAAAGTATTTTAATATATTTTTACCAACAGTAGTTATCTTATTTTTAAAATTTTTGAAATTTTTTTATTATATTAATAAAAAAATCTGTATAAATGTTATTCAGGTATTTTTATATACTTTTATGTATTTTAGATCATCTACTACCCACGGGAACATTTAATACATATGTAGAAGGTTCCCGTGTAGGTTGTAGCATGTTTACGTGGTACCTGGGATTCTCAGACCGCCTGTCACTCTGTCAGCCCATAGTCCCGCGGCTTTGTACTTGTCAGAGGCCCAGGGCTGCTTACACGGCTTGTCAGGGTACGCCAACAGGGTGGAAGTGCTTCTGCTCAGGTGCACGCGGGTATATTGGTTGCTGCGACTGCATGTGGGAATGGGGACCAAACACATTTCCGTGTGTAACTCCTAAAATATACACAACACCTCAATTCTGACTGAATTTTAGGTGAGAAAACTATACGTGACAATAAATGTGAGATATTTAATTGGAAAAAAAGTCCCATAGTTGTGTTATGGTATTTTGGTCTTTTCTTTTTTTAATTGTTAAAATTATAAGGAGTTGGATTTCAAGGGTGGGTTCAGGGAGTGACCCTACGTAATTTTGGGTGAAGAATCCATTTCTGCAATCATATTCAATGATTTCCTACTCCTTCTGAATTTCATTTTAAAAATCTTATTTTTATGTTATATTTGTTAATTTTGCAGCTCACTCTGCAATGGTAGCAAGCTGACAACATAGATGGAGACGTTGATGGCAGATCCCGGACAAACTTCAAGTCCAATGGTTCTGGTGTGCAAGAGTTACAGCAGGACCTGGAGACAAGCAGTGTATTTTCTTGTCCCAGGCCTGTCTAGGTGCTGCAAGAGAATGCTGACCGCAAGCAAGATGTTTGGCCGTGTGAGTACACTGAGGTAGTCAAGTGACCCAACAAGCAACTGGGAGTTAAGTTTGGACTTGGGTAAACAAGAGTGTTCTTTGCTGCTGGGTCCTTGGGTACATAGGGCAGCATGCTGGGGTGGCCGCTTCAAGACTAAACTCAAGGAATTTCCAATTGATGTAGTTTGCTTGGGTGATTCTCACCAAGTCAGCTCACTGAGTTATTGACATTGCAAGATGGAACAAGGCTTTCCCAAGGTACTTGATTTTAAATTCCTCAGACATTCTCACCTTGAATCAAAGAGGGTTGCAACTGAAGATAACAAGGTTGGTACTAAAGATAACAAGGTTTTTTACATGAAAAAATACCCAAGTAGCATCCTCACCCCATTTATAGAAGACACATGGATCCAAAGCCGCCGCAAGGAAGCCAACACTTGTTGGGAAGCCACTTAGGCGCTTATAACCCACTAAGGATGACTGCTTCAGTCAATAGGTGGCTTTCGAAATTCCAAGGAAGGTGCCATCAATAGCCATATACCTGGAGGGGGTAGTAGTACCACTTTCTCTGGCAAGTTGCAAGTTATAAATGCACTTCAAAAATCCATTTGATGGATAGAAAGCTTGGTTGTTACTGCATTTGAGATGAGAAATTGAAGTGAGGAGGGTCCCCCCGTGGGAGTGAAACTTTCCTCTAAGTTAAGGCTGTGAGTCTGCCAAAATCCCTGGGCACAGATACGCGCCTTGAATTTGATTATTTTGTTGTTGGGTCCCCTTTTCAATTGGTTGGCCCAGGTTGAGGGGATTGGGTGGTCTCCGGTTCTGCACGCCCTCTCAACCCAGACTTTGTGATTTTTCACATTTTCAATTTCTTTCCTCTCTGCTTCCAACCATTTGGTTTGCATATCTGATGCCATGGCCTGCTTATGGTTCTTAAAGTCAACCATGGTTTTCAGAATGACCCCCCAAACTTAGAGCTCTTTGGTGACCAATTTGGGACACTTCATGTAGCAGGGAAATTTTTTTTTAAATTTTTTGTTATGATTTTTTATATCTATCAAAAAAAAAAATCTGTTTTGGCAACTTATTCATTCTTTTTTCTATTCCTCCAACTTTTCCCTTTCCTGGTACCCCTGGGGTTTTCAAGTCCCCAGGTCATGTGTTCAATTTCTCCTTTTTGCGCTTGGCACCCAATTTTTTTTGGCCAAGCGCGCACAATTCAACAATTCCCCATCCTCATAACCTTTTGTTTGCTCACCTGACAACCAGCAAGCTGTTTCTCACAGCTGTTTGTGCCACCATTGGTCATTATCCTTCCCTTTGACCACCCCCCTATAACTGTCAACACTTTGATGGCTTTCAACATAATCTTCCCACCGTCATTGGTGACAAAGACCGCTTACATCAACTCATAATACTCCCATCATCCACCAGCTCCCCTGCACCACCATCAATCCCCTCACCCAACAACCGCAAAACCTTGCTCACCACCGTTGAGATTCTTGCACCCATTATTGCCAGCTGAGTAATTCAATCAATCCATCCAAGCTGTTCCCCTCATGCAATCCCCCTCCCAATATCCCTTGCAAATTCAACAATCAACCCACCTGATCTTACCCCAGTTTCCAACTAGCCAACCATCCTCTCACCAACGCTCATCCCCCCCTTCCAATCCTTCTCACTGTCATCTCCCTCTCATCTCTTGAGCTTCTGTTGCAGCTTTCTTGGCTTTTGCGGCTGCTTGAGCTCATCTGCCGCTCATCTCTGCCAGTGGGCCATATTCTCCCCTTTTTTTTATGTATTTTTCCTTTTAATTTTTTATGTTGTGTCATTCATTTGAGAGTCTGGATTTTCTCAGAAATTCCTCAAAAATAAAAAATAAAAATTATTTCTATTTTTTTGTTTTGTTTTTCTGTTTTCATATGTATCTATCTCTTGTAAGTAGTCTACAGGTCCTGTTTCCCATAAAAGGAGGGGCTCTCCCCTGCCTTTTGTCCATTCATCATTGGATCAACATCATTGGAATCAATCAATAAATCCGTGGGGCCCTTCCCCTTTATCTGAGTATCCTTATCCTGGGTATATCTTTTGATTTCCCCTTGCTCCTTGAGCCTCCATACTCAAATCTTTGATCCTTCCAACTGTTACCTGTTCTGTTATCACCAACCAATAGCCTTGCTGGTTAAATAAGAATTCATTTGATTGAATTCTTGAGTGTTTTATACCACTCTTGATCCCTTTTTCAACCATACTATTCTGATTGTTCCTTTTGATCATCCTTCTGGAACCAGTCATGTTTTACTGAGGGGTTTCTTTAAGGTTGAAATCTGGCTTGTTAAACCTCCCTTTATTTCTTTACAATTGAATTCAGCCACGCTATTCTTGATTCACTTTAGAAGGGCTTGGTCATTCTTGTTCAAACTTGTTACTGCATTGCTTCTAGAGCTTCATAAAAAAATTTCTTTGTTTTTTACAGCCACCCACAGTTATCTGGTACCCTTCAAGCGCTTGATTGTGGAGATTTGGTTAAGTTGATTGAGAACCTGGAGTTTGGTTGGTATTGAGTTGATCTTCCATAATCTTCTGCTGACAACCAGATTTGTTAGGTTTTGGGCGTTGTTACTTAGAACTTCCTTGTTCTTTTGAACTCTTAACAAACTTTAACATATTCTGTTCAATTCTTCCTGCACCACCTTGTCTCAGAATACATAGCCTGTTTCCACCGCTACCAACTACTATCAAACTCATCCCTTCCATTTATTTCTTATTTACAAGGTTCTGGACATTGATTTTGGTTACAATTAAATATTTTTGTAATGCTTAGGAGTGCAGCCTAAAAGCACCTTTCCCTTCCACAAAACTGCTTGCATATTGGCACCGTTTGGAGTCTTACAGCGCCAAGGATAATTTAGGATAGAATCTTCTGTGATGTCAGCACTTATGAGGGTTGGATGCCGTGGAACCCTGACAATGATTCTTCTTGCCAGGACAGCTTTGGCCCATGAGGGGCTTGATGGTAATTGAGTCTTGTCAGAGATGCTTCTGCATTTTTCATTTGCCGGTTTAACATTGCAATTTTCAGATGCGTTGTAATTGATGCAATCTTTAACATAAGGGAGAAGAGGATCAGGGAGTAGGGTTGGCGCAGAGTCATTGTGGTGAAGGCTAGGATTGACTGCTTTTGAAAAGGAAATACTGTTTCCTTGAAGCGCACATTCCTGCTTTTGAAGATGCATCTTTCCTGGAGCTTGAGGATTCAATAGCTGCTAATATTGTTTTAGTACCCTCAGAGAATCCCTTCCCAGGGAACAGGATTAAATTTTTGAGGACAGAGGTGGTTTGGTAAGAGCCACCAGGCCTGGCACCCAAAATTCCAAAAGAAAATTGACCTTTTTTTTTTATCAAAGAACAATTCAAAGGTTGATTTGCTGTACTTAGCAAGAGATGGCAGGCATTTGTGGGTATGCATGTCTGTGCTTGCCACTTCTCCCCACCATTCCGCAAAGAGATTGGATTTGATGACACAACACTGTTTCATATTGATTATTGTCTTTTTGGCCCATTCTGCTGTTTTGTTGAGGAGTGTAAGGTGGCAAAATTTTGTTTTGAATGCCCTCAATGTTGAGTAAGTCCTTCTTTTTTTCCCATGAACTTTCCTCTGCATCAATTTCTTGATAATTTTATTTGTCTGATTTTTGAAAAGTAGCTTGAAAGATTTAAAAGCTTCAAAGGTTTCCCCTCTTTGCTTGAGGAGAGTAACATGAATTTAGCCTGTGGCTTGATTGAAAAGTGTCAAGAAATATCTTCCCCCTCCATTTTTTGAAGGAGAGATAGTTCCACAGATGTCAGCATGGAAAACCTCAATGGTAATGGATGCTTTGTCAAGGTGACTAAGAAACAGAAGACAACAGAATTTTCCCTTGATGCATTTATCACACAAATGTATGGTTCCATTCCTCTGACAGAGCGCCCTTCCAATCTGTGTTGAGTTAGAGCAACCCATGCAGTTGTGCAAGGTGATGGAGGCATTGAGGTGGTGTGCAAAAACTGACTCTTTTTTAATAGGACAATAGGATGAAGTTTTGAACTCAAACATTCCGTTGTCTGTGGTGAAATCAATAAAGTTTTTCTCAGAGAATGTGATTGTAAAGGCTCCATTGTTCTTTTCTAGGACAGCACATTTTTTTAAGAGTCTCCCAAGTGAAATGAGATTTTGGGCTAATTCAGGGGAAAATAACGCCTTGTTTAAGTGAATGGTTGTGCCTTCTGGAGTGCCAATTTTGATGTTACCGGTCCCTTTGGCCCAGAGCTTGTTATCACCTTTGCAAGTGCCAATGAGGATGGATCAAGAGCTGTAATTGGAAAAAAAAGATATTTTATTGAAAATATGGTGGCTGGCGCCACTTTCAATTATAATTTATTGTGAAGCGTTTTTGGTGGTTGTAAAAGCAGGAAATGCTGGAGTGTTGAAGTTTTCTTGAGCAGAACTGCTCTTCAATCCAGCAACTTTAACATTTAAAGAGTCTTTATTTCCAACTTTCTGGAAATTGCCTTGCGCCCTCTTGTTCCTAAATGGTCTAAGCTCAGGATGAAGGACCCAGAAATGCTCCTTGGTGAGTGATGTTATGGCTGAGTTGTGCCTTCCATTTTTGCACAGTGGGGATGGTCTTTTTCTATCTTTTCCGTATCTTTGAAAAGAGTGAGCTGATCTGCTGGTTTTGGTGACTTCTGCATCCTTGTAAAATTCCTTTATTTTGGTGACCAAGGCTTGTGGTTAGGATTGTGCAGCTTCATCCAATCTGAGTGGATTATATAGTCAATTTTATATTTCTTCTATCTTGTCAAGAATGGTGGTGCATGCAACAAGCTTACATTGGGAGTATCCTATTGATTCAAACTGCATGAGAAAACTAAAAATCTGATCAGGGAATTCAGAAAAAGGTCCATTGAACTTGATTGAATTCCATCTTTTTATTAATCAAATGATGGCCTGTGGGGTTGATTTCCCATATCATTCATTCATTTTTGACCATATTTTGAATGCATTTCTATTGTTTTCCCAATTTACAATTTTTTTGTGAACCCAATAACTTAACCTAGATATTATGATCCATGAAGAATAACTAATCTGCTTCTAGTGACTTGGGATTTTGACTGTTGGCATTTCTTTAATGTTGACCTCCCATAGTTCCTTGTTCTTGAGGAAAAGAAGAATCCTTGAATTCCAAGTGGGAAATTTTGACGCATCTTGTAGAACTGGAATGAGGCTTGAGTCTTCTTTGTTGATTCTTGCCATATTTGTTTTGTTTTTTTTTTGAGTTTTCCTATTCAACTTTTAATCTGAGAGAATCTTGAAAATTAAGGAAACAAAAAATAGGAGATGAGAAATTGAGACAAAAGAAACAATTTTTGGTTTAGAGGGAAATACAAGTCATAGTAAGAAATGGAAGAGAAGGTCAAAGATGATAAACAGAAGGAAAAATGAAATAGAAAAGAGACTAAGATCAAATAGAGATAGAGATCTGAATAGATTTTTTTTGTTTTGGTGAGAATCTATGATGATATTTTTGGTTTAGTTCAAACAAGGAATTTTGAGCTTCAGATTTTTAGACTTGGTGGTTCAATTCTTTGCCCAAAATAGAAGGGAGTTTTTAGATGAGTTTCTGGTATGTGATGCAGAATCAATGAAGTAGAGAGTTTTTTTTTGTGAGAAGAATAGATGAGTGAAGAATCCTGGACCAGTGGTAATCACACACCTGGTTTTTATAGTCTTTTCTTGTGTTGCTCTTTGGGAGCAATTTGCAACTTTTCTTTGACCTTCTTGGTAGGAGTATGAGACTTTCCCTTACTACCTGCTTTTTTGGATGCATTTCCGGTAAAGGAGATGATGATTAGGGATTATCAGACTCAGATGTATTCAAAATTTTTTTGAGTATGAATAATTTCCAATGGCTCTTACACTAGTGGCAAATGCCTGTGCCATGAATAGATATTTTTCTTGGTTCTTTTGGGCAATGGTAGCTCATGAAGGCATTGCTCATTGGTCATACTATCATGACACTAAGTCCTCCTTGCATCCAAATCACCTGTGTGGGGCCCAATTTCTCCACTTTTGGGCTCTCTCAGAAGTGGCAGGGTACTCTGCAAGTGGTGGGCTTCAACATTTAAACTTCCTTCAATTTCAGTCTTCATGTCATCATCATAGTAGTATACAACATTATCCTGGGCACTTCATGGATGAAAATCCAGGAGTATGTCATCTCCTTCACCTCCAATGGCCAAATATTCCTTGAAATGGGTAAAGCCTCCTATTCAAGTATGCAGCAATCCCCTTGTTCCCCTCTGCTTATCCTAAAATCTACCCTTCCTCCCCAACTGTTCAAGTTCACTCATAACTTTTCTCCAAAGCCTTTAAATTCCTTGCCAGCTCACAGGGACTCTTACATTTCCACAAAACTCAAGAAGGGTTGGACCCCTTCATTTAGCTTCATATATCTCTTTCTCCCTCCAAGAAACTTGAGATCTTATCTTACCTTGATGGCCTGTTGCCCAGGGGATTCATCCAACCTTCTTACTCTCCTGAAGATGCCCCAATTTCCTTTTTCAAGCAACCTGGGAAGGAAAATAGGGGTTTTGGGGTCTACGAAGGTTTCAAAAAGATCAAAGTCTGGGATTTATACCATTTGCCTCTTTTTTCCAGTTTTCTGATGAGATCGAAAGTATGAAAATATTTTTCAGAGATGAAATTGAATTATGCATTCAAAAATTTGTGCATTCAGGGAGGCAATGAGTGGGAAACAGCTTTATTCACTGAATTGGGCTCCTTGAATACTGGATAATTCCCCAGAGGCTCTAAAATCATTAACTCAAATGGTCCTGAAAGATTTCCTTGGGAAGTTTTGCTATTTTGACATTGATGATATCCTGGTCTTTTACAAGACTTACAAGGATCATATTTTCTCTCTTTCCAAAGTCTTTGAGAAGCTCAAAGATTACTTTATATATGTGTCTGCTGATAATTTCCTCTTATGTTCTGAATGTGTTTCCTTCCTGAGGTTTTTGGTGGACTGGGAGGGAAAACACATGGACCTGTCAAAGGTTTGTCTGATCACAGATTGGATGATGTCTTCATGACTAAGTGGCTTCTAGCAGTTTCTGGTGACATTTCACCCATATGTTTTCTGATCTAGCAATTCCTTTTGGTCAAGTAACTAAGAAAGGCGCTCATTTTGACCTTGTTCTTTGGGACCCAATTACCATTCAAGCATTCTCCGCTGTGAAAATTGCCTTTGCAACAGATCTTCCCCTCCACCAATGCAAATCTTCAAAAGAGCATGTGGTCTTAACTTATTCTTCTAGTCTAGCTATATTGGAAATTCTGTGACAATATGAAAATTGGGGTAATTGTTTCCCGCTTTTCATTTACTCCTGTACCCTCAGCAAGGCAAAAAATCACCCTCAAATCCATGAAATTAATTTGTAGGATGTTTTTTTGATCTCAAAGATTGGCAAAATTGGGTTATTGAAACCCCCACCACATTCATTATATTTTTGGACCATCAAAACCCCAGGTTTTTAATTTCTTCCACTTGCCTCACCCTCCTCCAAGCCAGGTGGGCTTACTTCCTGTAAAACTATAATCTTGATATTCAACTCATTAGTGGGGATAAAACCCCTGCTGACCCATTTTCCTCTGATGGTACTAAAAATATTTCAATTCCTATACTATAATTGGTAAATTCTCAAGTGGGGAATTATGAACTGTAGCTTCCTCTGGAGGCTGAATTTTCCCTTTCCACCAAACATTTAACTTTCAAAATTTTCTGCATGCCTGATCTGTAAATGTTCAATCTACTTAAGAACAATCACAAGAAGGTGGTTCAGGAATCTCTGGGAACCAAGAATATTTTCTTGGAAGATCAATTGATTTTCAATAAGGACCAGTCTCTTTGACCATTCATTTTGTTATATTATCACAGAAACCCTTTTCATTTTCAGTGGGGTGTTACAAGAACCCTTGATTTTATTCATCCTTCTTTTACTTTTATTAATCTGTGCAAGGAACTTTTGCAGCTTGGTAATTCCCGTCCCTTTTTTCAGCAAAATAGAAATTGCACAGTGAAGAAAAACCCTCTCCTTTCTTTCCAATTCCCAGATAGGCCTGGTTTGAGGATTGGGGGATGTTAATTTTATTTTATTAAGATTCTTCTGAGTTACAGTTTTTATTTTATTTTTTCATGGTACAACATCTCACAAAAGGGAAAAATTTTGTTCCCATTACTGAAAAATGCTCTGGTGAGGATCTTTCCAGATGGGAATCATTGATTCTAGTTTCCTAAAAAATTTATAATCTTAGAGAGATTGAGAAGACAAGGAGGAGGCCAAAAGACTGAGAGAAGTAATTAAATTGAATTTAGGTGATATTTTTAGATAAGAAAGAAAGATATTTTTAGATAAATGTTACAAGCAAGGAAGAGACAGAAGAAAAAGCACAATATTATTCATGAAGGTGAAGGGAAGAGCGTGAAGGCGGCAAATAAAACTTACATTTGAATTGAAGAAAGAAGAGATTTGAGAAATGAAAACAAAGAAAGGAAAGAGAAAGAAAAAATTCTAATAAAAGAAATAAATGGAAATAATAGTAAATTTTGAAGGAAGGGAGCTGAAAGGGAAAATTTTGAGCCAATTGATCAATATTTCAGGTAGTTTCCAAATGGATGAACTACCTGGAAGTTTTCCAAGCAGTGACTACCTGTTGTGATGAGTGGAAGGGATAAGATCTTGCACAGGCAGGCAGGATCCTGTGCAGTTGTGGTTTAGTCTACAGATCTGTAGGTTTGAAGTATTATTTGATTTTTCCAACACAAAAGCTTCACCAATAAGACCATTTTTTACAGAGGCATCAAATTATTCTTGAAGTTATGGAAGGTGTTCCTTAAAAATCTCCAAATATTTCAATCTTACACTAATTAATTCAATCCCTAGACCAATGGTCAAACTTAGTGCTTCAACCAAGGAATAGAAGCCATCATCTGGCAATTTTTCAATGATTTTCAGGAAAATCAATACCTTTGGAACTGTCTCCATTTTTTCTTGAGAAAGAATTTCATGCTAGGGTTCAGGCCTTGAACTACTCATCCTTGGGTAAAAAGTGAAATGATTTCCTCTATGAACCTTTGTCTATGCAGAGGATTTCTTATGATTCTATTGTAAAGGAAAATTCTTTGCACTCAGTTTATTATAACAGGAATTTATGTGAACTGTAAATTTCCAAGGTGGGTCAATGGTCAAGGCTGTCTTTGCCCAATATAACAATCAAAAATTCTCAGAAAAAGCAAGATTCTTATTTTATTGGCCCTTTGATGTTCATGGGAATAATTTTTATGAAAATTGTTTGATTGCATCTTTTCCCTTCCTGGAGTAAGCTTCACCTGATTTTGAACAAAAACCTCTTTAAAAATGTTTGAAAAATTTGGAAGAGCCCCTTGATTGCAACTCATATTTATAGCTCTTTTAGTATTATATTCTGCTTCCGTCTCAGCGCCATCAGAATCAGGACACAAGTCATGGGGAGAAGTTTATTTAGGAAACTGGAATCAGGATGGAGAATGGATACAAAATAAACAGGGAATTCTTAAATTTTAGGATGGGAGCCAGAAACAAAAGAAAAAGTAATCTGGGACAGGAATGAAGAATAGATTTTAGGTGGAGGGGGATTCCAATTCATACCTCCACTGAGCATAATCTTAGATCCTCCTGGATTCTGTGGCTGTGAGTGATTTTTGATTAGAGCAGCCTTTAGTTTCAACTGTGTTGGACCAACAACCAGTAAGATGAAAATATTTAGAGAGACATTGAGCAAGAGAAAGAGATAAAGAGGGCTGGTGGAAAGAGAGGGAGCCCCTTGGGTTTATGAGTAGCTTTTCTTTTGAATTTGACCTTCTGACCATCTGTTACCAGCTAGCTGACTAGAAGGCTGTTCATAGTTCCTCCTTCCAATGTGGCTATGGATGTAATTAACAGCAGCAGGCTTGAGTGCTTTTTGGCTTGTGGAGTCTTTAAATTCAAACCTTTTGCATGTATATTGGGATTTTTCAGGAGTCTTATTTTCAAATATCTTTTTATGGGGTTTTCAAAGATTATGTTATACAGTTTTAGCAGTTTCAGCATTACCCTTTGGAACAGAATTCACTAGTATTATTTTATTTTCAGAAACTTCAAACTTTTGAGGTTTAACTCTATCATTTTGGGAATTTCATCTATGCTCCCCAACTTGTGTTTTCCAAATTTCCTACATTTCCTATTTACTAAAACAATTTGGACCTGAACCCTTGGTCAATAATGGCATTGCTTTTCTTGGTGGTGGATTTCCCATTCAAATCCCCAAGATTGAGGATGCAAGCATCTCAATGACTTTCTTAAGAATGTATATTTTTTTGAGGGTGTCCACTTTTTGTCAGCTTGCTACTATTGCAAAGCAAGCTGCAAAAGTAACAAAAATAACATAAAAATAATAATAATAGGATGAACCTGAGAAGGAGTATTAAAACCATAAATATTAATACAGAAATGGATTCTCCATCCAAAATTAGGTAGGGTCACTCACTGACCCAACCCTTGAAATCCAACTCCTTATATTTTTAAATAATTAAGGAAAGAAAGACCAAAATACTACGGCTCCACTATTGAGCTTTTGGTCAATCAAATATTTCACACATATTTTCACGTAGAGGTTTCACACCTAAAATTCAGTCAGAATTGAGGTGTTTTTTTTTATTTTAGGAGTTACAGAAGGAAATTTTTTTGTCAAAATTCCCGCACGCAGCCGCGGCAGCCAATGCACCCGCGCGCGGCTGAGATACAGCCCTGTCACTCCGTCAAGGTTGTGTACGCAGCCCAAGGCCTCTGAAAAGTATTCAGCCACGGGCCTACGGGTTGACAGAGTGACAGGCCGCCTGAGAGGCTTAGGTACCGCGTAAAAATGCTACAACCCACAGGGGAACATTCTACATATGTAATAAATGTTCCTGTGGATAGTAGATAGTCTAAAAGTACATAATAATATATAAAAATACTTAAATAACCCTTATACGTATTTTTTATTAAATATAATTTAAAGTACCAAGAATGTCAAAAATAATACAATGAAAACTTCTAAAAATATATTAAAATATATTAAAATATATTAAAATACTTTAATATACTTTTATGAGAATTCCTAGATACCTATATCTTCGTGACATACCAAGAAAACTAATGATGTAATAATATTACATGAATTCCCGTGACTTATATTTTCAAGTAATTATTTTAGTAAATCAACTGGAACTTGAAAATAAGTATTAAAATCAATATCATGACTTTACTCCAGTAATTTAATACATAATGAGAACTCACCTGACATTGGGATGTCCGTAGAAATGTCTATTCATATAATTATTAAATTACTGGGAACATTTACTAAGGATAATTAATTAAATAATACATAAATGGGACAGATTAGTGTTATTGACACGTCCTAATATCTATTATAAAGTAAAATAATTCCCATGCCCTGAGGAATTAGATGCTACCCGTGCTATAGCACCAAGTACACGTGACAGGCAACCCCTGGTTACCCTGCTAGCCTTAGTTTGCGTCCCTCTGAGCCCCTGTACCCCTCAGAAGGAAAATATTGGGACTCTAAAAGCTATGAATAAAGAGCTCTTTTGAGGATATTGATGGGCAGAGACCCAGTTATATTTATATCCAGACACCGTGCCAAGTTAATCAAGTACTTAAAAGAGATAGTTAATTGATTTATGGATAATTCTGATCAATAATTTCCGTCCTCAACCTCTATTTTATCAATTAAAACTGCTGAAGAACCTTATAACCCCAGTATACAGGTTTAACCCATCAGTGCATGTCTCAAACAGATACCCAAAGGATTTAATAATATACCAGTGAGTTTTATTATCCTTTCTCTGTCGTGGCAGCTTGGTTACAAGGCCCTGCCAGTCCACTGTGTATTTTATATACATATTATCTTTGGGTAAAATATCCTTCAAACTAAAGAGCCCAAAGTAACCAGGAATATGTGTTTTCATAATGAAATCCCCAAAGAGAGGTGTTAAAGATCCCCAATATAATTGTGTCCCCTCTATAAAAATATTTAATAATCAATTTATTCATATTGATTTAAAACAATAAACCATAACCAAACCACTTTACCTTGCAATAAAGCTTAATCCTAATATTTTATGGATTTTTGCTGCATTTATTAAATAATATATTTGTCATTTATTCTATCACCTCTGGTAGCTAAAGGATAGCAAGGGTCTTGGAATCCAGGATGCTGACACTTTTTTTGACCTCCACTTGGAGATTCATACATTTGATTTTGAAATGTACCTTTTTTTATTAAGGTGTCCACTTTTTTTCCCTCCATGTGAATATACATAATTTTTGGTTCTGTGTTTTTTCCAGTATATGAATCATGACACTCTATTGGGATAAATATATCTGCTTGAGCTTATATAACATAAGCTTTGGTTCTCATTTTGTTTTTCAAAGTATTGCACTCATTCATTTGCATACATGCAAAACTTCAGGCTGACAAGAGGATGTAACCAAGGAGATCATCTAAATTGTAACATAAGAGATCTTGGTGAAATTTTTTGCAGATAAATACTGCCTTCTATTGCATGTCCTCATCTTGCCACAACACAAGCTAGTTTTTAGATTGAATGCATAAAACAACCATGATTCATTTTACAAATTCAACTTGAATAACATCCTCAGTTCCTTTCATAGTGCTTCAAAATGAATCAAACCACTCAAATACTTATGAAATTCTTAGAAATTCTCGGTAACATCACTCTAAAAATCAAACCACATATAATCATCCTAAACTTAACCCCAATTATTTTACAATAGTCAACTAAGAACTGGGTTAAATATGGATAACCATAACCAACAGATGAGAAAATATTATTTTTCCAACCATTATCAACATAGAAGATATATTTATTTGATACAGAATCACAGGTCCATACATTCCAAGTATTTGTCCTATCAACCATCTCAAAATATTTTGGATAATATTTATAATTTTCTAGCTCAACCCTTCCAAAATACCAACCACATATAATCATCCTGAACTTAACCCCAACTATTTTACAATAGTCAACTAAGAACTGTGTTAAATATGGATAACCATAACCAACAGATGAGAAAATATTATTTTTTCCAACCCTTATCAACATAGAAGATTTATTTGTTTGATACAGAATCACAGGTCCATAAATTCCCAGTATTTGTCCTATCAACCATCTCAAAATATTTTGGATAATATTTATAATTTTCTAGCTCAACCCTTCAAAAATATCAACCACATATAATCATCCTAAACTTAACTCCAACTATTTTACAACAGTCAACTAAGAACTGGGTTAAATATGGATAACCATAACCAACATATGAGAAAATATTATTTTTCCAACCATTATCAACATAGAAGATATATTTATTTGACAAACAATCACAGGTGCATACATTATCAGTATTTATCCTATCATTCATCTCAAAAAATTTTTGATAATATTTATAATTTTCTAGCTAAACCCTTTAAAAATAAAGATAACCTAAAAGATTCATCACCCATAAAATTTATCCTAGTTACTCCATTTCAAATATAAAACTTCCAGAACTCTTCCACGAGGGACCGCTTCCACCACCTTCACCCAACTCCAACCTTCCAATCCGATGCAAATTTGCAAATTCACATCAATTTAACAGTTCTTTTCAAAGGAGGGTACCAAACTCACATACACTAAAACTTAAAATCTCTGTAGAAACCCATCCTCAATATGTTCACAAAAACAATCCCAATGATCAAATTCAAAAACTCAACTATTAACATGGTTATGTTTCACCACAATCTGTTGAACAGGAACTTCAAGTATAATTGAAAGAGCAAATTTAAGTGACCATTTTTCAAGGTGACCTCTTACAGTTTTCCAATTTGGGGAAAATTCAAATTTTGTTGAATATGATGAAGACAATCACCAAAAAGAAAAAAATATGAATCCTATGGTGTGAAAATGGAATTAATCTCCTTAATTTGAATCCTACACTTCAAGGGCCACATGACTTTGTCAACACTGCCAAGAAATTTCTTTTCAATATGAGAAAAGATCCCTGTGCTTTTGCAATGGAAATGATTTAGTTGCCAAGCAATCAACACACACAATTTGCTACATATTTTCAAAATTTCAACAAGAAATAAATCCTCTCCTGAGAATCAACTCATAACTAACATCAGGCTCATTAACTTCAGTTTTGCTTTGATATTGATTGATGTTAAGCAAAATACCCAGCATTTAATTTCAAACCATACTAGGAATATATAAACATTCAGAGTTAATGAAACTATCCAACATACCATTGGAAGCTTCAATACTACAGTAAAAAATTCCCCCAGCCTTTTTTCCATTATAACTTTTGAAATGGAGAATGCTTTGTAGAATAGGCATTGATATAGTCCCAATGTTTCCCAATATCTGTTACTGAGGATTTAAAATATCCTACATTAACAAAATGGATTGATGAATATTTTTAGATAGTATTTTTTTCAAAATCAATCTTTCAGGCCCGCAAATCCATGTTCTCAAAATATCAATCACAGGTTTTACAACCTACCAGAAGGAGACCATAAAGATGCCTTATTGGTAGAAGTTTGGTATATATTATGATAATTTTTGATAAAAAATTTATTTTTTTATATATTTTTTTTCATATACAAAATGACCCTTCTTGTTTGACCCCCAGAGAAATCTTTATCAAGCCCTAAAATGGCTGATAAGGCAGGATAATTTAATACGAAAAACTATTTCACCCAATGCAATATACACTTCTGCATTCACATGGTGAATTGGTTTGGCTTCCAGAATTGAAATATCAACCACAAAGAAATTGATTCACCGCTATGAATCATTATTCCAACCATCTACACTTAAAAAATTCATATTATTCTATTTTTGAAAAGTGTGTTTTTCTATCTCAGAAATATTTATTTGATCAATATCTAAATATTGAGAAGGATAGGTTTTCCTAAATTTGCCACCATCAAAATGAGCTAAGGATGGAAAACATTGATGGTATTCTTGATTTTATGAGCATTAATTTTTGGAAAGGAGAGGTGGAAGGTATTTTTCATATTTCTTTGAAAGAAGTAAAGTAAAAATAACAGTTTAATAAATGTGTTATATTTACCATATTTTTGATTAATTTTTTTCATGTAGGCACTTCATACTTCCACAATCTTTTATTGGTGGTCCCATAGATGTTAAATCCCATTGTTAATATGTAACCACAATGTTAAAAAATATTGGAAAGGCAGATCTGTTCAAAACTGTAACTTGCAATCCAGATTGGCCAGAAATTTTCAACAATATTTTGCCTGGTCAAAAAGCTCAAGATAGACTAGATATTTTTACAAATTTTTTCAACTCAAAACTGAATAAGATTTGCAATAAATAGTAAAGGATTGAATATTTTGATTGAAAAAGGGAAAAATAATGTTCTAGAGTTCCAGAAGAGAGGTCTGCCTCCTGCTCACATCTTGGTAATTCTTCACCATGATCACCAAGAAGGAAGATTGGAATAAATCAACATTCTTGTTTTTGTAGAGATACCTGATAAATTTGCATAGTTGGAAGTTTTTCAATCATTCAAAAAAACATGATACATGATCCATGTGGTATTTTAAGAATTGGATAACCTTGCATGGATAATGGCAGATTCAAGAAGGAAAAACCCAAAAAATTCTGTCCAGAAAAAATGGTGGGTGAAAAAATTTATCCTATTTATCAAATATTCCAGGAAGAATAAAATGTCACTGATGAGGAGGAATCATCAAAACATTGTCATTGATAATTTTGCATTGTTCCTTAAGATAATTACCTTTTGAAAAAGAATAAATGCCACATAAATTTGGAGATATGCACAGGTATATCAGTTTTAAAATACCTCTATAAATAAATTTATAAGGGACATGATTTTGTCACTTTTTATTATTGTGCAGATTTTGATTAAAAAAAACTATTTTTGGAATTCAATATGGGTAGGTCCTCCAGAGGGATGTTGGAATAATTTTTTCATTCAAGTTTTTTGCTATTTATGTTGGAATTCTTCAACTAAACATGAAATAAACCAGATAAAACCAACAACCAGCAGACCAGTAGGGTACTTGACAAAGATTTCCACAATTTAAAACCTTATGTAATATCAAAAACCCTGTCTATCACTGTTTACATTTAAAAGAGCTTTTAACTATACATTCTTTCTTTTGTTGTACCCACCCTCCTTCCCTTTCTTTCCACAACCATGGTTTTTTCCCCTCCTGATCTCATTTACCTTGTTCAAGTATTTAACCCATCTTTCCTGTCTCCTTTTGTTTCATGAACTGAGCCCCACTCACCTCTACTTGCTTGTCACTCATTTTAGGTTTTATACAGTCTCATTTCATTCTGTATTCAATGATCATGATTCTTTCATTTTTTGTTCTTTGCTTATGCTTTCTACCTCAACTCAACAAAATTATTGAATTTTACCCTCCTAATGTATTTCAATCTTTTTATTTAATTTCTCCATCTTGTCCGGCTCCTTAGGTCCCATGACCTGAACTCTAACCTTCTGTTCACTCATTACAGGTTCTGTCCCCATTTTGTGCTTATACTTTAGCCCCATTAAATGAGCCCCACTCACCTCTTAATTTCTTGTAACTGATCTCAGGTTATGAGCACAAACAAATACCAGCCATGTGGCCAATAAGACAAGGAGAACTTTGAATATCTAAGACATCCTAAACTGTGGCCAAATCTATTACTCACCCTTTTATCTATTGTTTTGACCATTCTTGCCACCTTCCACTTTCTCCAGCAGTCACTTACATTCTCCCTGTGACTCAAGCTTGCCATTTGAAGATACCATAAAAGATGTAAACTTAGGAGCCCATTCAAGGCACAAATTTCCTTTCCCTTCTTTCACAATGGCTGATACCTTAAACACTAGAGGACTTCTCTGTAAATAAACTCACCAGTAACAGGGACCTCTCCATCTGGCATAAAAATTTACTAACTGCTCTTGGTAAAAGGATCTGACTGTTTTATTCCTCAAAAAACACAGATAATTTACTCCTGAAATTAGACTAAAAAAGACATAATACACCACCCACATGTAATTACATATGTACCAACAAAAGTTTACTTTTTATTTCAAGGAAACAATGAAATAAAAGCCTAAGGAACTCTGAGACTCCATTTTCAGCCACTATGGCACTAAATATCTTGAGAATATAGGTAATTGTTAATCTGATGGTCCAGATGTATGACTTTCCTTCTCCAATGGGAGCTTAAAATATTCTATCAAAAAAAATTTTGAGATGTTCTTAGTACTCCTCAAAGTCTTTCTTAAAAATATTGAAAATTCCGCCATTGAAACACTTTTGGAAATCATTATCCTTCATGAAAAATTTTCTCCCTCATTCACATTCATTCAATCCTGACATTATGCTCAATACAAGGTAAAAAAAGCTAAAATTATCATGGATACCATCCTATCCAATCTGGAACTTTAAATACAGAATCAATCCAGGTACATCAAAACCCTGGCCTTCAATGTACTGGACTCACACTCATTCAATTACTCCCAAACAAAAGCCAAAACAAAGAATTTGTTTTGAAAATGCGGTACATAATCCAAACAATACCCAATTTCCAAAAAAAACTTCACCAATTCAATTCTTAATTAGCCATATTATTTAAGAAGGTTTCCTAAGAATATTCCAAAAAGCAATCACCCCAGAAAATCAAATCTCATTTTAAAAAAATTCAATAGCAACCTTGTCATCCTTAAAAGATGAGCCTTTTTTCACTATCTCAAATACTGTTGATACTTCACTTCTTTCAAACCATCTAGCTCATTCCATTTCATAACCAAATTCTTTTTTGAATTCTCAAAATAACACATGAACAAATTGTCTCTCAACTAGAAAAATATTGAATATCCATGAACCCTTATCTCCAGCTTGGTTACTCTATCAAACCAATGGGCACTGGTTTTGAATATTTTACAGATTTTTTTCAATTTATTTCTCTAAAATTCACCAACAAAATTCTGGTCCTCAAAAGTACCCAAAAGCCAGAGCACTATCTACAAGTTCTCTTCTGGATCTAGATAGATTTCTGGGACATCCCAATGATAACTTCCTTCAAAATTGTTTCACTCCTCTCCCAACTAAACCAATTTATTTCCCTGACTGCCTCACTGCTAAAATGACAAGAACTCCTTTCACTGTTCATTTCCCTTCCTAAAATTCTTGCTTTGAATGCATCCATATGGATCTCTGTGGTCCCAGCTATCCAATTTCTAAAGGAATTTATTTCTTCTTTCTGACTATTTTTTATGGCCACAGTTTTTTTGCCTTCATCTATCCAATTGTAAGTAAGTCTAATACATATGAAAAATTCCTCTCCTACCTCAATGAAGCTGACTGCTCCTCCAGATTAAAATTTCAATCCATATTCTTGGAAAACAGTGATGAAGCTTTCAACAGAAAATTCAAAATCAAAACTCTCTTCAATAGCAAGGGCATCCAAAATATCAACAATACCCCCAATACACTCCTCAAGAGAACCATTTCTTCAAAATTGGGAAGCATACCACCCTTGAGAATACCAGATCTCTGCTTTTCAAAAGAGAATCGCCAATAGAATTATGGGGTGATGCTACACAGCCCTCTTTCTAGAAAATAAATCTCCTCAATCCTCCCTAGAATTGACTGCAAATTTTGAAAAATGGTCAGGTAAGACTCAGACTCTAGACCATTGAGCCCCTTTTGGGTTGTAAGGCCTTCATGTTCATGGAAAAGAAGTGGAGTAACTGTAAGGTCTCTCCTTTGATTAAAGAAGGTATGTTGATTGGTTTCAATATGTAGCATCAATTTTCCAAATTCCCAATCCCCTCCTTGGATAAAATATGCTGTTAAAACCATGTAAAATGTATCCAAAACATCTTTCAATTCAAGTATCTTCCCCTTAAAGTGGAATATCCAAGCCATCTACTTATTTGATTGGATCAATATATTTCCTCAGCTCCACCCACTTTCAGCTTTCTACTATGCACAGAGAAACATGTAAAAGTACCAATAATAAATAAATGAAGAAATAATTATAACAGAATAAAACAATAAATGAAAACACAAAAAAGTGGTGGGAAAACCCCAAATATCATTATAGATTTGGATTCCCAAACCAAAATTAGGCAGGTTCACCCACTGACCCGACCATTTAATTCTTGAAAGAATCTGGGATTTGAGTCCTGGATCTTGTTTTTTATTTCTCTGTCTGATAACCAGCAGCATTTAAGATTTGTTTTGTCTGGTGTATTTACAAAAAGAGCAAAGGAAAAATATAGGAGCAGAGGGACCCATTTTCAAATTCTTGATAAGTTTGTTACCAAGAGACAATATTCATTTCAAGGAAGATGTTCGTGAAAGATGAGAATAAAAAAAATCCAACCAGGCCTGGAGTGACTTTTCAGCTCCAAGAAGAGCTATTTTCAGGTATCCTGATGGTACAGTTGGCAACTGGTTTACCTGACTTGTTTTTCTGTTAACTTCTGGTGTTCAAGTATCAGTCTGGAGTGGTTTGCTGATGTTCCACAAAGCTTGTTTTGTGTTTTGATGAGAGATGATTGTTTTTGGAGAAATATTTATGATTTACTTGGGGTATATGTAGCTTGGTGGTTGGTCAATCTGTTTTCAATTGATCATTTACTGAGAAGCCAATTTATCACAAAATTCCAAAAGGGATTAATACCTCAAAAGAGCTTCATTGATAACCTGTGATGAATCACCGATGATTCATGTGCATGCTCAATTCCTTAGGAAGAGTGATGGCCCTTCCATGTGGAAGCTTAATTTCTGACCCAGAGGAAATTTTTCTGCCTTTCAAAATTATTTGAAAACAGTGGCCAGTCAATTTGAAATTCTCATTGCAAAATAGCAAACCACAATTTTGTACAATAGCTAATTTTTGTCTTTATATTCAAGATCCAGTGTTCACCCTTGGGTAGTTAGTTTCAATTTTTGAAGTGCAGATCCAGAAATTTTACACAGGAAGCGGTTCCAACCTGGAAAGAATATTTCATTTGAAACTGAAAAAAAATTTTATCATGAGGTTTTGAATGCTATCCATCACCGAAATTAAATCCTGATATTTCAATGATATATGATTGGTTTTCATTGCTTATATGTTTAAATAATTGGCAAATTTTTCATTTCATTATTTTTTTAATCCACTTGCCAGATTTACTAAATTTAAAGAAAATCCCATATTTTCATATCAAGTTTTTTCATTGAATCCATTTCCCAAATTTGGAGGCAATAAACTACAGCCAATTTGTTGAATCTTTTTAAATAGTTTTAATAAAATTGGAAATATAAGGAAAAGATTCAACAAAAAGTATCACATTTTGGAAATACATAGGGCCAATTATCCACATATTTCCCACTTGATTAAAATAATCTATAAAATTTAAATACCAATCAGTCCAAAAATATTGGTGCAATACTCTAGTACTCTATAAGTATAAATGTCTGCCAAGGTACTATGAATTAAGAGGTAAGTACACACTGTGGAAAGAGATTGTATGTTCTGCAAAATTACCCACCACAATCCCACTCCTAGTTCTGGAAAGACCAATAGTCCTTGGTTTAAACTCCTGTACCTCCACAAATGGCAATAAAAACCACTCCACAAGGATAGTTACTACAGCCAGCAGCGTTTGAGAATTACACCTGATTCCCTTCTCTGCTATCCGCACAAATACTCTGCACTAAGACCAAAACTGCTGAAGCTAACCCGCAATGAAATAATGGTATGTAAACAAAGCAGACTCCCCAATGAGCTCTGCACTTGAACTTTTACCTATTAAAACTCTGAGCTACTTAAGCAAGATAATATTCTCCAAAGCAAATTCTTTATTGTACACCAATATTCTCCAATAAGATAATATTATGATCCCCCCCCTTTACACCAAATTAAATGTTCCTCTTATATATATAACTCAAAAGCACTACTCCAAAAGAATGTAAACAACAAAAGAACAACTTTCCTCCTAACCTCTGTGGAATACAGAAGAGTAATTCTGCTTTAATAGTTCCAAGTTTGAAAGTTATTGATCCCTTTTTTCTGTAAACCCTGAGTGCAGTTGTTCACCCTTCCAGTGAGAGATAGAGAATTTAGAGTAAAGATCCTTCCAAAAACCTATGACTACCAATGATCCTCCGTGTAGCAATCCTCCATGATATCTTGGTTGAGGGTGCGGCTTAAGTAGCCTACCCCTCAACCCTAACCTAAGTACAACCAGAAACAAGCAAGAATAATGAAATAAAACCCCTAAGCACAGAACCCTAGCCTCAACCCTATCCTTCCCATCCCATAATCCACAACCCATATCCCAGGTCCCATATCCCATATCCATCCATATTACCCGCCTGCCATTACGTCCACCCAGTTTGTCCTTCTCATGGCGGGGCCTGGCGCCTCTCCCAACTTGGAGCCCCCTGCGCATGTCCATATCCGCCCAATGTGCCATTCCAGATATCAGAGATTAATCCGTGCAAGCCAGATCCGCATCTTGCAACGCGCAATCCACGCACAATCCGTCCATCCTGCTTCTCCAGATGCTGAGCCCAATTTGACTTCTGCTGAGCGTGCAGGGAAACTTTCTACGGCAAAGCAGCACCAATTGCTGAGAGCGCTTCCCCTGCTGAGCCTGCGGCTACTGCTGAGGGCGCAGCGTGCAGCCTATTCCAACTTGCATCTATAAAAGACCACCACATCCCGCCCAAATTGAGTTCTGTCCCCAGAGATCCACCACTATCTCCCTGCCCCCACCATACCCAAAAGATACCACTTCCAACCGTAGCCCTTCATTGGACCAAAAGAAAGAAAAGAAAGAAAAAAAACCATCCAACACCCCTCAGTGAACATGTCCTGTACCTACTGCAGCCGCAACAGCCTTCCATGCCAAATTCTCCCAGGCCGGCGCGCCTGTTTCTCGTTCCAAGCCGGACACCGCCACTTCTCCCCGTCAGAGGGCATGCTGCGCAACCATCCCCAAGGTCCCCCGGGTAAGAGGACCCATTGCAACTCATTTGTGATCTTAAGAGACAAGGAGATGTCAACAAATGAGTGGACTCCGCCTGGCTTGCCATGCAACCGCCAGCAACGGGCCCCACAAAATCCTTGATTGCGCAAGAGCCACAAATGGGGCTTGCTGTTCTGCTGGGCTGGCCCTCCAAGGCACCAGGATTTTTCAAACTTCATCAACTTTTGGAATGCCGCCAACGAGTGGGCCATGCGGGTTTTGATGAATGTACCAGCAATGTACCCAAGGATTCCAAACTGTCCGGCCGCGCCTCCTCCATCCCCACCAAGGCCAGCTCCACCTCCGCCACCTCTGCGTCCTCCCAGTCCTCCAAGACCAACTTCTCCTCTGGCGCCATCTCCACTGTTTTCATCACCATCACCCCCTCCCAGGTCATCACCATATGCCCTGCGCATGCCATCTCCTGTGGTGATTGAGTTGTTGCCAGAACCCCTGGCTGCAACTCCCGAGATCCCAGAGATCCCATGGGCAAGGTTTGAAGCAATGGGGAACAATGTGGACAAACTCCTCCGGCTTTTCCTATTGGTTCCTTACGCGCACACCGCTGATGCGCAACCCAAGGTCCTGGCCGCTTTCCAATCCCTAGCTGTGGAAGATTTGATGAGGACTTGGCTGGCTTAGGGGGATTGCCCCCCCTTTCTTCTGTCTTCCCTGCATTCCATCTTGTATTATTCCCTGCGCCCATTTGCAAAGACATGGACTTTTGCCGTGCCATCTTGAGTAGCCTTTGGGCTTTGTGAGAACCATGAGAGAAATAAGATCCACGCGCAAGATCCGCAAGAGTGAGAGGATCTGTGCCACTGAGAGTATCTGGTGAGAGTAAGAACATCCATGCGCAAGATCTGGGATTTTGAGAGCAACCTGCAAGAGTGAGGGATCCGTGAGAGTGAGAAGTATCCGCTCAAGTTACCTGGACCGCCCCAGACAAACTGCCACACAGTTCCCCCTCCCATCTACAGAAAAGAGAGATTACAAAGAAAACCAGCTGCGCGCGCACGCGGGCGAGGAGGACTTGATGAGGACTCGGCCCACTTAGGCGGATTGCCCCCTTTTTCTTCTTTCTTCCCTGCATTCCATCTTGTCTTCTTCCCCGCGCCCATTTGCAAATACATGGACTTTTGCCTTGCCATCTTGAGTAGCCTTTGGGCTTTGTGAGAACCATGAGAGAAATAAGAGCCACGCGCAAGATCCTCAAGAGTGAGAGTATCCGGTGAGATTAAGAACATCCGCGCGCAAGATCCGTGCTTTTGAGAGCAACCCGCAAGAGTGAGGGATCAGTGAGAGTAAGAATTATGCGCTCAAGGTACCTGGACCCCACCAG
Organism: Puccinia polysora; assembly: GCA_025617555.3. Taxonomy (NCBI): domain Eukaryota; kingdom Fungi; phylum Basidiomycota; class Pucciniomycetes; order Pucciniales; family Pucciniaceae; genus Puccinia; species Puccinia polysora. The sequence continues at coordinate 34,566,351 of CM062623.1, read as the reverse complement.
ATGAACTGCAACACAGTTCCCCATACCCATCTACAGAATAGAGAGATTAAAAAGAAAACCAGCCGCGCACACACATCCATGAGAGATAGAAAGAAAAAGAATCCACCCAAGCCCATTCGCACCTCCCATCTATAAGATAACCAAGAAAAATTGAAAAGATTTTTTTAATCCGTTGCCAAGCCCGCGCCTTTGCCCTTTTACCCACTTCCCTAAGGTGAAAAAAGCTTTCCTAGTTCCCTGAATCATCCATTGGAAATTTTCCATGCGTTTGCTTCTGGATGCGGGGCTTGTACTTGCGTCTTGAAACCCTCAATACCCAGAAAAGTTTTCAGCTCAATGTCAACCGGAAACACGGGTTGCTTCCCAAATAACAGCTTGTATGGCAAATAAACCGTTGATCTCTTCACCAAAATCCAATCCACAAAAAGAACCACTGGAAGGGTTTCCTGCCACCTTTTTCCATCCTTGCTGCACATCTTCACCATTGCGTCCTTGATTGGCTGGTGACCGCGCTTGATCATCCCTGCGCCTTCCGGATAGCACTCTGTCACTTGCCTGAACTTTTCTCCGCAACATTGAACCAATTCCAACAACCATCCCCAGAACTCCGCACCTCCATTGACCGTTACCAGCCAAAGTGATCCGTAATGCACAAACCAATCTTCCTCCAGAAACTGACCAAATTTCTCCACCAAGAGCTTCACCAGCCCCTGCCCTTCCACCCATCCTGACAGATAATCTTGCGCAACAAGGAGGTATGTGAACTTACCTTCCTTGATGTGCATGACATCCAGAGAAACCCGCCCAAACAAGGTGTCTTCTCCAGTGGGGATATCTACTTTGGAAGGTAACGTTGTGCTCTGCTTCTGACATGCTTTGCACAATTGTACCCACTCCCGTGCTGGGCAAAAAACACCCGGCCACCAGAACCTTGCTCCCACTCACTTCCGCATTTTAAGCTTGCTGCAATGGCTGAGATTGTCATGAAGACTTCCCAGAATCACCTCCTGATCTGCCCTTGATTTGCTGACCACAAGCGGTACTGGCGCGCTCCCCCGCCATAGCTGTCCTTTCTGCAGGTAGAAATTTCTCACTCTCCGCCAAATCCATCAAACAATATTTGCTGGCGTGTCCTCCAGAAACCAAAGATCCCGCAAATAAAAACTGAGGACTGCATACCTTCTGGACTGCTGGAGCGGAAGTCACACACCTACTTCCATCACCCCCACTTTAACCCTTGGGGCCTCCACATCCAAGGGTTCCGGCCCTTTGTAGGGGTCATCCCGCAGGTACCTAGACAGCTCTTCTGGAATTGTAAAGGCCTTCCCTGGAACATGCACCACATTGAAAGAGAACAACTGAAGGAATGCAACCACCTGGTCATAGGTGCGTTTGGCAGCATTGGCAAATTGATCATCCGCGCCAGCGCCTCTGCATCCACCAGAAGCAAAAAGTGAATCCCCCAAAGCAAATACTGCAACCTCCACAAAATCTTAGTGACCCCGCAAAGTCCCAACTTTGGCTGCAAGTACCGGGTCTCCTTTGGCGTAAATGTAACAGACTTGTAAAGAGCCGGACAATCTTTCCCCTCATCCTCTTGGGTCAGAACCACCCTTGCGCCAAACTTGCTCAAACCCATGGCCAACTTAATTCCTCTGGTTTCATAATCCAAGTCCCATAGCACAATATTGCACCCAATAATCTCCTTGAGTTTGTCAAAGGCAACGTCACAGTTCCAGCCCCAGGTCCATTCCGCGCCCTTACGCATCAATGCCGGCAACAGGCTAGCAACATCCGCAACCCACTCAAAGAACATATTTACATAGCTACAAAATCCCCAGGACTGAAAAATGTGCAAGAAAGTCTTTGGTGTTGGCCACTTGAGGAATTTTTGGCGTTTCTTTTCTGCAATCCGTCTTCCGTCAGAAGCTACCACAAGTCCTAGAACCTCCAGCGCAGGCACGCAGACCGCTATTTTTTTCCCTGACACCATAAGCCCCGCTTCCTCAATCCGGAACAAGATCCCTTCCAGCATACAGGCATACTCCCAGACAAACCGGTGAATATCTGGAGCATGTGTAAGTTTTTTGCCTCTGTAATCCGTCTTTGGGCCTTTGATGCCCGCGTTGTCAATGAAGATCTGCACCCCCTCCGGAAGATTGTCCTTCAGAATCCAGGTCATCTTGCCTTGGTAAACTGCAACGGAGTTAGTTGCACCTTTCTGCAGCCACGTCAGTTGCATCCTGCCCAATCTGGTCTCAAAGGCAGTCATTGGATGCAAACTCCAATTGAGTTTGTGCTGATTGTATCCGCCCATCACATCCACCAACCCATAGCACGCGCGTCCTTCCATAGATTCCATAAAATTTTCCACGTGCCAAGGAGGTCCTGCGTCTTGGATTGTAAACAACTTGAGCTGCTGCAGATCATGAACAATCCATAGTGACTTCCCATCCTGCTTAACAACCGCAAAGATTGGACTGGAGTATCTTGATGTTGACTGCTTGTAAGGACCTTTCCCCACATGCTTGCGCACCAGCTCCAAGAAGGGCCCCCAAACCTCCCATAGAATCAGAATTGGCTTGATCTGCCAAGGTTTGTGCAGAACCATCAGAATCACATAAGGGTTGCCTATCTTGCCCTTTACCAGCCCTTGCTCTTCAGGTCAAAAAACAAGCGCTCTTTCCCAGAGAACAAGTACCAAAATCAGGAAATACCGTTCTTCCCCGCTGTAAGACTCCAAACGGCACAGGTCTTTGGCAGTTCTTTGGAGGGGATAGGTGCTTTTTTAGGCTGCCCTCCAGAGTGTTACAAAAATATTTAAATGTAACCAAGATCAAAGTCCAGAACCTGGTAAACAGGGAACCAAAAGTAAGAGGATAAAGATTGTAGCAGTTGGTAGCTGGGAGACAACACTATCTGAGGCAAGATGATGTCAGAGAACACTTGAATAGAAGGAGTCAAGAATTGTTCAGAGTTCAACAAGACAAGGCAATTTCAAGTGAAAAAGCCCACAAGCTAATAGCTCTGGTCATCAGCAGGAGCTTGGGAAAGATCAACTCAATACCAAACAACCTCCAGGTTCTCAATGAACCTGCCCAACTCTCCGCAATCAAGCGCTTGAAGGGTACCAGATAACTGTGGGTGGCTGCAAAAGACAAAGCTGATTGTTTGAAGAAGCTCTAGAAGCAAAACAATAACTGATTCAAACAAGAATAACCCAACACTTCTCAAGGGAATCAAGAGTAGCGTGGCGGAATTCAACTTCAAAAGAAGGGAAGGGAGGTTTAACACTCCAGGTTTTAAGCTTAATAAAACCTCTTCAGTCAAACGTGACTGGTTCCAGAAAGATAATCAAAGGTTGATCAGGACCAGTATGGTCGGATAAAGGGCTCAGGAGTGGTGTAACACACTCAAGAATTTGATTAGACAAATTCTTCTTCCACCAGCAAAGCTATTGGTTGGTGATAAGGATCAAGGATAAAGGTTTTGAGTATGGAGGCTCAAGGATCAAGGGTTTGAGTATGGAGGCTCAAGGATCAAGGGGTATTCATAGATATCTGATGTGATGATAGGATTATGCTGATTCCATGCTGGCTGATTCAATGCTTGCTGATGATCCCCCGCTGTTACAAAAGGCAGGGGAGAGCCCCTCCTTATATGGGCAGGAGGCCCTGTTAGACTATGTACAACGCATTCTACAAATAGAGCGGAAAAAGAAAGAAAATCAGGTGATCACTTGCCTCCGTCTGTGGATGGGCGCGCGCGATAATACCGGAATCACCCACCCCTCATCCAAAGGCGGACAGGGTGGGAAAGGAAAATGAACTGGACCGCCGCGGATGTCAGCGGGCGGTAGTCAACACTCTCCACCCCTTGGCCAAAGGCGGAAGAGGGTGGGAGAGTCCCAGGAAGGGTGACGGATGAAGTTTTTTAGAGCGCAGATGGGCGGTGTGGTGACCAATCCGGGACACCACGGAAAAAAAAAAAAAAAAAAATATTTTTTTCGGTTGTAACCCTATCGGTACCTTCATTTCCCCCCATCTCTCAACTTCTCCCTGTCCTAGCAGTCTAGGACAGGCCTCTTGCCTGTCTCTCCGCTTTGATCCCCCCCTCCTATGTTCAACTCCTACTTGTCGCGCTTGCGGCCCTGACTTTTGGCGACGCAAGCAATCGTCGAACCACCTTTGATGATCCCTTTGATCCTTCCCGATCCTCTCATCCAACCGATGCTGTTGCTTGTCGCGAAGGTCGTCAACCATCAATTTGATCTCCCCACTCCCACCAGTCGTCATCAATCATCGGCCCATCCATCCCATCGCGCCCCCATCCACGGCTCTCAGTCAGATCACCGGACCATCAACCACCACATTGCTCTTGATGAAAGCTTGGGATCCCCAGGACCTGTGAGATCTAACCTGAACATCTTGGATAACCAACTCTTCTCATCACTCCAACATCTCGGTGATCCCTTCCTCGATCAAAACCCGACCCCCTCGCCCATCATCTGATCTGACCAACAACCGCGAGCGACCGCTTGCAGCCGTCGGAACCTTCATCCCGCTGTCGCCGCCAATTGGGCGACGACAGCCGTTGTCGCCGCCGATCGGGCAACAACAGCCGTTGTCGACACCCGCGGTCATTCTCGACGCGGGCAACATTTCTTTTTTTTTTTTCTCTCATGTTATTTTTTTTTTTTTTTTATGTTTTCATTTTCCCGCACCTATTTGTAGTATCCCTTGTACATAGTATACAGGGCCTCATGTCTATAAAAGGAGGGGCTCTCCCCTGCCTTTTGGCCCAGCATCCCATCAGACCATCATCATCTCATCTCATCTGTCTCCCCAATCATCATAATCAACTTATCCGTGGGCATCCTTCCCCACTTATCTGAGCAACTTATCCGGGTATATCCATGATTGCCCCTTGATCCTTTGAGCCTCTGTACTCAAACTCTGTCCCTTGTGACCTTGACCCTTATCACCAACCAATAGCCTTGCTGGTTGAAGAAGAATTCCTGTCTGAATTCTTGGGTGTGTTATACCACTCGGATCCCTTTTTCCGACCATACTGGTCTTGATCTCTCCTTGATCATCTTTCTGGAGCCAATCACGTTTGATTGAAGAGGTTTTATTAAGCTTAAAACCTGGAGTTTTATACCTCCCTTCTTCTTTAAGGTTGAATTTTGCCACGCTATTCTTGAGTCCCTTGAGAAGTGTTGGGATATTCTTGCTCAAATTCATTGTTGATTTGCTTCTAGAGCTTCATAAACAAATTAATTTTGTTTTGTTCAGCCTCCCACAGTTATCTGGTACCCTTCAAGCGCTTGATTGCGGAGAGTTGGGCAGGTTCATTGAGAACCTGGAGGTTGGTTGGGATTTAGTTGATCTTTCCTAATCAGCTGCTGACAACCAGAGTTATTAGCTTGTGGGAGTTGTTACTTACAACTGCCTTGTTCTATCGAACTCTGAAAAAACCTTGACTTATTTGTTCAAGTCTTTACCTGCACCATCTTGACTCAGATAGTGTTGTTTCCATCGCTACCGACAACTCTTACCCTCTTCCCTTACTTTGATTTCTCATCCATAAGGTTCTGGACCTTGATTCCGGTTACATTGAAATATTATTGTAACTCCTAGGAGGTCAGCCTAAACAGCACCTTTCCCCTCCACAGAACTGCCACGGCTTAGCACCGTTTGGAGTCTTACATTTGGTCCCCCGGGCCGGGATTGAACCAGCAAACTTGGGATTTACAGTCCCAAGACATTTAAAATCAACCTTGAAATCCAATCTTTTTTTTTCTTTCTCCTATTTTTTTCTCTTCTCAAATCTGATCCGTGGAGGCAACTTATCCTAGAAGTAAGTCCTCCCAATTTGTGCACCGCTTAAGAAAGATACTTGTTGTTTTTGGCGAAACCCTACTCTTGCCACACACGTGAGCCACTTTGGAAATCTGCTCTTTGGATCCCCTAGGAACTCTGTTATTTGATATGGCATCTTCCGCTACTCCAACCACCTCTTTCCGACCTAAGATGGTAAAGATCAAACCTCAGAACAAGAACTTAGGCTTCAACGGTACAAATGTTGAGCGATTCTTGCACTCCTACAAAATGGCTGCTGAAGTGGATGGAGCTAGTGAATTTGATATGGCTTATCAGTTGCAATTCTTTATCTCCTCTGATGAAGTTATGGAGGTAATTGAGTCTTTCGAGGGATTTGAATCCCATAACTGGACCCTTCTCAGGAAGGCTATGTTGGCATACTGGGGTAAAATAGATGTGGCTAGGTTTACTCTGCAGGATTTGGATGCTCTGGTTTCTCAGTGGATCTCCAATGGTGGTATTTTGTCAGCCTCTGACTATCAGATTTTTAGGAAGTCTTGGGATCCCATTCAAAACTATCTTATCCGAAACAATCACATTGACACAGTGGACAAAATTCAAGCAAAGTTCTTCCAATCTTTTTCGTTGGCTGTGCAGGAAAGGATTAAAGAAGAACTGGTCAAATCTGGATCCATGATTACCACCAGGGATAATTGATTCAAGCTCCCTGTTTTTCTCACCCTTAGGAGTACTGTGGATAAAGTCATGAAAGGTCAAACTGCTCTTACCTTTGAAAAGCCTAGAACTACTGAACCGGTCCATGCTCCTTCTTTTAAAGATTCAAACAATATTATGATTAAAATGGAGGCAGATTGTAGGCCTAAAGCAGATCCTAATTCCAATCGAGAACCTACTACTATAGATGAAATCACCAAGTTACTTAGAGCCTTTGAGAACAAAATAGATCAAAAGATTTCTTCGCATGCTACTCCTAAAACTCCTTCTTCTGTCCCCAAATCAACTCTGTCTGTTACTACTGTCATAGGGAAGGCCATGGAACTGGACGATGCCAAGAACTTCAGAAGGACCTAAAGGAAAAGTTGGTAGAGCAGAGGGGGAACAATTACTTCCTCCCTAATGGTGCTCTAATCCCTTTTGACTTGTCTTGTCCTATCCAACATGTGGTGGCCTCTTACCAGCCATCACCTCCTGTGAAAGCATCTCTTGCTTCCTTTGAATTTCGATCATCCTGTGGTACCCTCCAACCTTGGTATCCTCCAGCTATTTCTTCCTCTAGTCTTGCTGGGACTACTTATCAATCTGATCCAGCCAGGAAACGACATGAGGAACCTAAACCTCATAAGGCTCCTTCCTTGCCAACTTCAATCCTTTGAAAACCCGTTAAACGTCGATCACCACTTGAGCCTCCTTCCTCTGATGTAGAAGACATGGAGGTGGAAAAGGAACCACTCATGGAAAGGTTCCCAGATCACCCTGATCCTTCTCCCTCACCTCAACCTTCTAATCCTATCTTAGATTCTGCGTCACCTGAACTTCCTCCCTCCACCCAGCCCAAAGTTTGATTTGAAAGGGGCATCTCCAAGGATCACCCCAATGCTGTGGAGGGATTATTAAAGAAAATTTCTGATCTCAAAATTCCTGATCTATCTGTGGCTGAACTCCTATCGATCTCTCCATCTGTTGCTGAAGGAATGAAGAAATGGGTCTCTTGTCGACGTGTGGAAATTGGCCCTGAAGAACTCAAAGTCTCCTCTGGCACTTTAATGGAGGACTCTGGTGGAACCAGTCCTTCTTTAGACTCCAACCTTTATTCCTGTCCCCTTGGCTTCCTTCCTTGTTATCTTGGTGACTCAGCTAAAACTGTTTCTCCTCTTGTGGATTCTGGATCTCAGCTTAACTTAATCTTGAATGCTATGGCCTGCAAGCTCAAACTTAGTCCTAGGGTCAGCTTCAACTCTGCAGTGTATGGGATAGGAAATCAAGCTTGTGAACTGGTTGGTATTGCTGAAGATGTACCAGTCAGGATTGGTCAAAATATTGTTCGAACCTGCCACTTTTGGATCACTCGTTTGGACAGTCCTATGATCTTGGGACGACCCTTCTTAATGGACTTTGGTGCAACCCTGATGTTTTCTGATCAAGTTGGGGAGAGAATTCTTCTCCCTGATGCTGATGGAAGGAAAATTGAAGTTCCTCTTTGCTCTTTGGATTCTGGTTGTTGGGAAAGAGATTTTCCTGTTCATTCTCCCAAATCATCTTTTAAGGGGAAGCAGAAGGATAACTCTAGTTCCTCTCATTTTTTAGGGGAATAGTTGATCCTACTAATAGTTGTAGTTCTTTTCAGCCTCAGACTGCAACTCAAGGGTCAACTCCCATCCCTCAGGCTTATTTTTCATTCCTTTCATCATTCCCTTCTGAGTTCAAGAATATTAAAAAACAAAAACATATCAAACTAGAAAAATCCAAAAATATTTCTTCTCCATCTCCTCCTCTCTCTGGATCTGTTGTGTCTTCTTTTCCTTCTACTTTTGAGTCTGATCAATCTTCTCTCAGTTCCGGTTTGAATCTCTGCAATGAGTCTAAACTAGATCCTAATTGCAATTCCGTTTTTGGTGATTTTGGTATGAAGGAATATGGGCTTCAGTGGAGGCAATTTGGGGTACAAGTAAGTCCTCCCAATTGTGCACTGCCAGGGCAATCTTTTACCATCATTTTTGAAACCCTACCTTGTGCCACACATGTGAGCAACGTATTATCTCCTGGTTCTCCTTTTATGGAAAAGGCACCCTTCAAGGATATTGCAGAACATCGGACTTGGAAGATGTTGGAACTTGGACTCAGCTTTTGTAATCAAGTCTCTCTGGTCAACTCTTGGAGGAAACAATAACTTCTCTATTTTGCCACTAAGTATAAACCAGTTTCTAAGAAGATCCAACCAGTCAACCAGCCTATGCCTCTCAACCTCAATCCTCCCCTCATGCGTCCTCCTCTATCTCGCAATCCTTACTGTGGTCTTCCTCAATCTCTTACTGGTCCCTTTGTGCCTAATGAACGGGTCACTGAAGAACGTCTGAAGGTGTTCAACTTTGGTCCAGATGGATGGCTTCTTCCTGATGAGTTAAATTTAATCAAAAATGTCTTATCTCTAAGGGAAAAATCTATTTCTTTCTGTGAAGAAGAGAGAGGTCTCTTGCGGGAATCCTATGGCCTCCCTTATATCATCCCTGTAGTTGGACATGATCCTTGGCAAAAAAAAAAGATCCCTATCCCTGCTGCTAAAGTTGACGAATTCATCAAGTTGGTCCGGGAACAAGTTCGAACTGGCCTGTATGAACAGTCAACTTCTAGTTACTCCAGCCCCGTCTTCTGTGTCCTCAAGAGTAATGGTAAACTTAGATTAGTTCATGATCTTCAACCTCTTAATAAAGTTACTATTAAAGACTCTGGTATCCCTCCTGCTACTGAAGAATTTGTTGAATCCTTCGCGGCCAGAGCTTGCTATGGTCTAGGGGATATTATGGGTGGCTATGACAAACAATCCTTACATCCTATTTCTCGTCCTCTCACTACTTTCAATACTCCTCTTGGTCAATTTCAACTTGCTCGATTGCCTCAAGGAGCCACCAACTTGGTTGCAGTCTATCAGGCTCAGATGATGTGGATCCTCCAGGATGAAATCCCTGATCATGCTGGTATCTTTATTGACAATGGAGGAATTAAAGGTCCAGTATCTGACTATGATAATGAGCTCTTACCTTGGCATTCAGGAATTTGTTGTTTTATTTGGGAATATGCTACTACCTTGGAGAGGATTCTGTTTCAAATCAAGGAATCTGGCCTTACTGTCTCTGGATCCAAACTGGCGGCTTGTGTCCCTGCTCTGGAAATTGTTGGTCATGTGGTCTGCAAGGAAGGAAGAAGGATGGCACCAGCAAAAGTCAACAAGATCATCTCTTGGCCTACCCCAATCAATCCAACTGAAGTTAGGGGCTTTCTAGGTGTTGTCACTTATGTTAGAATCTTTATCCCATCTTTATCCAAAATCTGTGCACCCTTGCGTTGTCTAACCAGAAAAGATGCTGAATGGATTTGGACCCAAGATTGTGAATGTGCTTTCCAGCTACTCAAAAGGATAGTTGGTAAAGACATAGTTTTGAAAAAGGTCTCTTATGGAACTGGAGCTGGCAAGATCAAGCTGGCTGTCAATTCTAGTTATCAATCTGTTGGGGCCGTCCTTACTCAGGAAGATGAAAATGGTTGGGACCGTCCTGCTCTTTATGAATCTTTGTTGTTTTCAGATGTAGAATCTAGATACTCCCAGCCCAAACTGGAACTCTGTGGTTTGGCTTGAATGATGAAGAAAATTCAAACCGTTCTCTGGGGCCAACATTTCGAATTGCAAGTTGATGCTCAATCCATCATTGAAATGATCAACGCTCCCAGTCTTCCCAATGCTCCTATGACTCGTTGGGTGGCCTTTATCCAGCTTTTCTCTTTTGATATTGTTCACAGGCCGGGAAAATCTTTCACCATGCCTGACGGTTTATCTCGACAACCTCTTGGGGACAACAAATCTGATGTTGGAACCGATTTCAATGAAGAGGAACCTTTAATCCAACCTATTTTCTCTTTTTCTTCTCAAAATTATTCTGGCTTTCAACAAGGCTTCTGGCTTAAATTAGAGCAGTACCTTTCAACTCTTCAAAAACCTCCTGAGCTCTCTGCTAAGGAATTTCAATCTCTTAAACAAAAGTCTTCTAATTTTTTTGTTCAAGGCTCTAGACTTATGAAGAGAGGCAATCCTTGTGCTCTTATTGTTGTTACTATTCCCTCTAAACAAGATTCTATCCTTGAAAGTCTCCATGAAGGCCTTGGTCATCGTGGGGAAACTGAAACTTATCGACAACTATCCGAACAATTCTGGTGGCCATCTTTGAAGAAATCCATCTCCCAATGGTGCAAGAGTTGTGAAGTTTGTCAAAAACGTGATCTTAGGCGCCCAGCTGAAATTTGTTATCCTACTGGGGAGTCCACTGTCTTTGGAAGGATTGCTATGGATGTGGTTCATATTAAGGCAGGTGGTGCTAAGTACCTCATTGTGGCTAGAGATGATTTTTCCAGATGGGTTGAAGCAAAATTTCTTAAGAACCTTAGCTCTGAATCAGTGGCAGCTTTCCTCTACAAGACCTGGACAATGCGTTATGGCCTGGCTTGATCTTACTCTACTGATGGTGGCTCTGAATTTGGGGGCAAGCTTGCTGAAATGATCCGATGCCTTCCTGGACAACATAGAGTTACTACTCCTTATTATCCTGAAGGCCAAGGCATGGTGGAACAAGGCCATGCCCCTTTGAAGGCTGCACTCGTTAAACTGGCTGGTGAAAGTGGCAAGAATTGTCGCAAATTCCTTCCTCTTGTTCTCTTCTCTGATTGAATCTCAACCAAAAGGACTACTGGCTACTCACCTTATGAAATCATCTTTGCTCAAAGAGCAGTCCTTCCTTTGGATCTGGAAATGGAATCTTTCTTGGGTATCTCTTGGGAAGAGCTGTCCTCAACCACTGATCTGTTAGTTGCTAGATCCAAGCAACTGGGGCAAAGTGAAGACGTTCGTGATGAAGCTTATCAAAAGATGATGGAGTCCAGAGCAAAATCCGTCCAGTATTGGGAGGACAAGCACTCTAATCGAGTCAGGGAGCCCTTGAACCCTAGTGACCTAGTTTTAGCTTATAATCAATGTTTGGAGACCCAGTGGGGCAAGCTTTTCTCTAATTTTTGGAATGGCCCTTATCAAGTGGTTCATCAAGTTAGAGGTGGATCTTATGTTTTGGAGGAGCTGGATGGTACTCGGTTGGCCAGAAGGTTCTCTGCTGATCAAGTCAAGAAGTTTCATTGTCGTGGGGGCAACTTATCTCAGAAGTAAGTCCTCCCAAGTATGCACCACCAGGGTCATTTGCTGCGTTTTTGTTGTAAAACTCTACTGTATGCCACATATGTGAGCACCTGGGACTCCCTCCTCGTTCTATTCCTGCCGCTTCTAGGGCTTGTTTGGAAGAATCAAGATATTTTCCTCAACTCTTCAATTGCTCTCAAAATCAAGAAATGGCCAATCTTTGCTTCAATTTCTTTGTTCCCTGCCTTTTTTTTTTAATCCCTTCAAATTTTAGATGCAGACTAGGGACAGTCTGTAAGTTGGGGAGAGATGTGGTGACCAATCCGGGACACCACGGAAAAAAAAAAAAAAAAAAAAAAAAAAAAAAAAAAAATTTTTGGTTGTACCCACATGGGTACCTTCATTTCCCCCCATCTCTCAACTTCTCCCTGTCCTAGCGGTCTAGTACAGGCCTCTTGCCTGTCTCTCCGCTTTGATCCCCCCCTCCTATTTTCAACTCCTACTTGTCGCGCTCGCGGCCCTGACTTTTGGCGACGCGAGCAATCGTCGAACCACCTTTGACGATCCCTTCGATCCTTCCCGATCCTCTCATCCAACCGACGCCGTCGCTTGTCGCGACGGTCGTCAACCATCAATTCAATCTCCCCACTCCCACCAGTCATCATCAATCATCGGCCCATCCATCCCGTCGCGCCCCCATCCACGGCTCTCAGTCAGATCACCGGACCATCAACCACCACATCGCTCTTGACAAAAGCTTGGGATCCCCAGGACCTGTGAGATCTAACCTGAAGATCTTGGATAACCAACTCTTCTCATCACTCCAACATCTTGGTGATCCCTTCCTCGATCAAAACCCGACCCCCTCGCCCATCTTCGCATCCAACCAACAACCGCAAGCGACCGCTTGCGGCCGTTGGAACCTTCATCCTGCTGTCGCCGCCGATCGGGCAACAACAGCCGTTGTCGACACCCGCGACCGCTGTCGCGGGTGTCCATCTGGTTGCCCGCGGTCATTCTCGAAGCGGGCGACATTTCTTTTTTTTTTTTCTCTCATGTTATTTTTTTTTTTTTTTTTTTATGTTTTCATTTTCCCGCACCTATTTGTAGTATCCCTTGTACATAGTATACAGGGCCTCATGTCTATAAAAGGAGGGGCTCTCCCCTGCCTTTTGGCCCAGCATCCCATCAGACCATCATCATCTCATCTCATCTGTCTCCCCAATCATCATAATCAACTTATCCGTGGGCATCCTTCCCCACTTATCTGAGCAACTTATCCGGGTATATCCATGATTGCCCCTTGATCCTTTGAGCCTCTGTACTCAAACTCTGTCCCTTGTGACCTTGACCCTTATCACCAACCAATAGCCTTGCTGGTTGAAGAAGAATTCCTGTCTGAATTCTTGGGTGTGTTATACCACTCTGATCCCTTTTTCCGACCATACTGGTCTTGATCTCTCCTTGATCATCTTTCTAGAGCCAATCACGTTTGATTGAAGAGGTTTTATTAAGCTTAAAACCTGGAGTGTTATACCTCCCTTCTTCTTTAAGGTTGAATTTTGCCAGGCTATTCTTGAGTCCCTTGAGAAGTGTTGGGATATTCTTGCTCAAATTTGTTGTTGATTTGCTTCTAGAGCTTCATAAACAAATTACTTTTGTTTTGTTCAGCCTCCCACAGTTATCTGGTACCCTTCAAGCGCTTGATTGCGGATAGTTGGGCAGGTTCATTGAGAACCTGGAGGTTGGTTGGGATTGAGTTGATCTTTCCTAATCAGCTGCTGACGACCAGAGTTATTAGCTTGTGGGCGTTGTTACTTACAACTGCCTTGTTCTATTGAACTCTGAAAAAACCTTGACTTATTTGTTCAAGTCTTTACCTGCACCATCTTGCCTCAGATAGTGTTGTTTCCATTGCTACCGACAACTCTTACCCTCTTCCCTTACTTTGATTTCTCATCCATAAGGTTCTGGACCTTGATTCCGGTTACATTTAAATATTATTGTAACTCCTAGGAGGGCAGCCTAAACAGCACCTTTCCCCTCCACAGAACTGCCACGGCTTAGCACCGTTTGGAGTCTTACAGCGGATAGGAGATTGGCTCAAGCTGATTGAGTAAATCCTGACAGGCTTGAGATTGGCAACTGATAGATTGAGTGAGGTGGGAGATTGACGGATCCAAGGATTGGACAAGCGCTTGGAGGTGCGGTTGGGATGGGTTTGGTAAGTCGTGGATGAGCGCCGCGCGACAATAACAATGAGGATGAGCAACGCGCGAGGACAAGGATGAGGACGCGGGACGCGCAATGATGATGAGTGAAGCGGGACGCGCAAGGAAAAGGATGAGGACGCGGGACACGTGATGATGATGAGGGACGCGGGAAGCGCAATGATGATGAGCGACGCAGGATGGGTGAGGATAAGGATGAGCGACGCGGGACGGGCAAGGATAAGGATGAGCAACGCGCGACAGGCAAGGATAAGGATGAGGGACGCGCGACAGGCAAGGATAAGGATGAGCAACGCGCAACGGGCAAGGATAAGGATGAGTGATGCGCGACAGGCAAGGATACGGGATGCGCAAGGATAGTTTTTTTTTTTTAAGGTGTCCCAAATGGTGCACCACACCGCTCAACCAGCCCGCCGGTCCAAAGTTAAAGGCTGCAATCTGCTCATCCGTGATCCACTTTGATTGCGTCGCCCATCCTGACACCGTCAGTGGAGATTCCCACGGGTCCGGCAACCAAGGGATTGGTTTCAGTGGTCCTTTCAGATCCTGCAGCATTGCTTTGTTATGGGGACGGACCTTTTCCATGACTGGCTTATACTTTCCAACATTGCACCGTGCCATCCGCACGCATCAGCTACCATAGTTCTTAGTAAAAACCAAACCGTGGCTTTTGCCTTTGCTCACAAGCATGGCACAATTATAGTTTTTTTGTGAAGTACCTCCTGGCAATGCACACTGATGAAAGGAACTTACTTCTGGTGCTTGCGCATCCCGCGCTTCCTCCCTTCTCGCCACCTGCTCCTCTCTGGTTGACCGCCCGCACAAAGCTGGAGCTTTCTCCGTGCAGTAACCTTTGCCGACTAGTCCAAATCCGCCTCCAGACCACCCTTGCAAACCAAATCCGCACCGGGGTCCTCCTCCTCCTCTCTTTCCAAATCCCACATCCATTTCCCCAACCCCTGATTGCAGATTGTGGTTTCAAATCACCTTCCGGACAAATCTTCCACCATCAATGCTTCCGTCCCCGCCTCTGGATCAAAAATAATTTGCGCTCATAGCCCAAACATGAATGGCCATCCCAAAATAGACTCCCCTCAATCAACCAATAGAAAAGAAATTGGTTTAAGGACCCTTGCAACCTCAACCTCTTCCTCCTCCACAACCCCAACCATGCAACATTCCCTGCTGTTAAGCGGGCAAAGCCCCATTGCGCAATTCCCCCGTACCAACCCCATTTTGTCAACCAATCTAGAAGGAAGGAGGTTTACCATTGAAAATCTATCCACCAGGGCCCACAGCTTCCTTCCTGCAATCTTCATCAAAATGTAAGCCAGTGGAGTTGAAACTGATTTCATCCCCGCTAGCTTGCGCTCCAGGTCATCCCAAGCCAAGTTAACCCGTTGCACCGTTGGAGGGATCCTATTGTGCCCGCAATCCTTCAGCGCTTGAACCATCTCATCTACCACAACCGGTGAAACTGCCTCCAACTCCTTCAAGGTCAAGGGAATAGTTGTTTCATTCCCCATCACCCTGCACACAATTTCCACCGCCTTCTTCTTCCCTGCCGGATTCACCGGCCGCCCATCCGTTTCCAGAATGTGCGCAACTGGCTTAGGAGCTGCCGAGTTACCCTTTCCTTGGCATCCACATCCATCCTTTCCACCGCTTCCAACACCTCTGTTGATAACACCCTCACTTCTGCTTCCACGCGCAGTGGTTTCCATACCCCCGGACCAGTGACAATCCCCAGCAAAGCTTGAGCGGTTACCACCAATTCCTGTCCACGCCCGCGCACTTGCTCCATGAAGGTTGGATTCCCAGGTTTGGAGGAGATCGGCTTGCCTGTTGGGAACATGAATCCCATTCCCACCGGTCAAACCAATCCTTCCTTGAGGTCCTTTGTCATTTTATTGCACCCCGACTACCAATGCTTCTTGTCCCTGCAGTAATTGCATAACTGCAACACAGGCGTATTTGAAAACAGAAGCGCTCCCCCAAGGTGAGGAGGCAGACCGTGCAACCCAGACAACATTTGACTCAGAAAGATCCGTAGATCCTTCATCAATTCCAACATTTTCCTAACCTCTGGGCTTTTTGTTGGAGGGTTTTCCTGAGAGCTTTCCGTTTTTTAGGGGCCTGCAACCGCAGCTTGCATTGGTACTGCCAGGGTGTGAGAAGCGGACTTCTTTGGCCCCATTGGGAACAATCTTGCCGTGTCCTCCATCAGTTCCTCCAAGTCCAGCTTGCTTTCCATTGCGCAACAAATGACAAGGATGTCCGGAAGGAGAACAATGCTACCATGCAACAACCTCTTCACCAAGTTGTTGTTGTACAGGTGCCGGTGCACCCACCCACAGAGTGGGGGACTGAGTCCTGCCAAAAATGCCCTCTTCATTCCGCTTGTCTGTCCCAATATTACCTTGTTCTTTGCCAGGTAGCAATACATCCAATCAAACATTGCTACATAATCCCCCAATTGCACCTGCGTGCAGACTCCACCATTTGCGCTTCCTCAAAGTTGCTTTCCCAAAACCAAGGTTTGCGCCTTCCCCACCAAGCCAAGATTTCTGCCTTCAGTTTTGGCCAATCAAGTTCCTCATAACCCTCCATCTCCTCCACATCCCAAAGCTTCTATTTGTCCATGATGAAGAGGACAAAGAGCCAAGCCTTATCCAAACAAATTTCACCTTCCATGTCAGCAATTCCTTTGTATTGCGCAAGGAATTGCTCAACGTTCTCCATGTTGAACCAGATGTGAGGATAGTCCTGCGGCCTGATGCAAATGGGCTTGTGATCAGCACCATTTTTGGAACAAGGGACACCATATCCCGCCCCTGACATGGGTTTATTCCGAGAAACCAGAGGAGGAGCAGGAGGAATAGGTGTGGGGGTAACATTAGATGACCCCCCAATGGTTGATGGGTGGTACTGGGACATTGCGCTTGTTAGTTTCAAGAGACAAGGAACAAAAGATTACTTCCTGGCCATACCCCCAGATGTGGAATACAGAAGAGTACTTCTCCTTTTATAGTTCCAAGTTTGGAAGTTATTGATCCCTTGTGTCTGTAAACCCTGAGTGCAACTGTTCACCCTTTGAGTGAGAGATAAAGAATTTAGATTAAGGATCCTTCCAAAAACCTATGACTACCAATGATTCTCTGTGTAGCAATCCTCCATGATATCTGGGTTGAGGGTGCGGTTTAAGTAGCCTACCCCTCAACCCTAACCTAAGTACAACCAGAAACAAGCAAGAATAATGAAGTAAAACCTGTAAGCACAGAACCCTAGCCTCAACCCTATCCTTCCCATCCCATAATCCACAACCCATATCCCATGTCCCATATCCCATATCCATACGTATTACCTGCCTGCCATTACGTCCACCTGGTTTTTCCTTCTCATGGCGGGGCCTTGCGCCGCTCCCAACTTGGAGCCCCCCACGCATGTTGGTATCCGCCCAACGTGCCATTCCAGATATCCAAGATATATCTGCGCAATCCAGATCTGCGTCTTGCAACGCCCGATCTGCGCGCAATCTGTTCATCCCGCTTCTCCAGATTCTGAGCCCAATTCAACTGCTGCTGAGCCTACAGTGCTAATTGCTGCGTCAAAGCCGCACCCATTTCTGAGAGCGCTTCCCCTTCTGAGCCTTCTGCTACTGCTTAGGGCGCAGCCCGCAGCCTATTCCAACTTGTGTCTATAAAAGACCACCAAACTGCCTCCATGCATTCTGCATTGATTTTCCTCACCAATAGTCCAATCCCTTACCCAATCCAATTGCTTGCAGTAGTTTTGGCAATTTATGTTCCCAATCTTCATAACAGTTGAGTTTCTCCATTGTATAACTAACAACAGATTTGGGTCAATCTTCCTTAGCAGACCTCTACCAATCCCCCATGCAGCATGACTAATGGATCCCCAACAACCTGCATGCGGCCTCTGCACTTTAGTGTTGATTGTCCCATAATCCTGAAACCTTAATGCATAACCCAAAGTCCAGCCTTGGTCTCTGCTAAATAGCTTTTGTGACTTGCTTCTGCACTTTTAAATCCATAGTTGCAGAGGGGTAGATATGTTTGACCACTTTTCTTGTCTGAAAAAGGCAAAATAATCTGGCCCATCCCCTTCATTGTGCTGCAGAAAGCCTGTGCCGGACCCATGCTGAGCCTTGAATTTCCTACTCCAGATTAGAAAGTCTGCCAAAACGCTTTTCCAAGCCTATTTTCCTGCGGACTTCCAACCACTTCTGAGCCGCTTCAACTCAAATGTCCAGTGCTGAGCCTACTTTCCTTTATGTCTATAAATAACCATCACAATGCCAAGGCTATCAAGTTATATGTAAAGGGAGTGTTTTAATCATTCTGAGGTGTTATGGGACTTCTCAAACATCAATCTGATTGATTTTTAAGTCCTAAGACCAATTAATTCACCCTTTGGGTATGTAAATGTTAAATTTACATTGAAAATCCCCTTGAATGAGTACTAGTACCTTATTTCTCATTGGTTATTCTGCAATGGCGTCCTGAGTTCTTGAGGAAAAATCCATGGAGAGCCTAGCACTCTGGTGATGTTCCCTTGAGTCTCCTGAGGGCTCCTGTTACCTTAAAAGAGGAGGGTCTTTACCCTATAGCCCCTCCATCATTTATATATTTTTATTTATTTGTAAGACAATAAAGCAAGATTTAACAATCCCATTCAACTTAATCTCAAGAGGAGATTTCCTGGGGCTAGAAAATTTAGTATTATGATCAATTAATAATTTTACTGGCAACTCCAATTTTGATTGGAAGTTCTAAATTGAAGTAGTAACCCTTTTGTGTTACTACTATAAATAGTGTGAGATTATTTACAAGCAAAGCTCCTTTGAGCTTCCATCATTTGAATCCAGGAAACTTGCCTTTTACAAAGCTTTAATGTTTGGCTTTTTACTCATAATATATCTTTATTGTTTGAGGGTTTATGCTTTTTGCTACTGTTTTGGTTATTTAAGGGATTAACTGATTAAATTTTCAATTTATGTCTTAATTTTGCAGTTTTAACCACAGCCCAAAAATAGAAGTAGAGTTTAAATCCCTGGCACCTTGGTAAGTTACTCAAAGACTTGGTAAAGTTGATTTTTTGGAAACCTTTATTGTTGTTTTCTTTAATTTATCACTTTTATCATTTTATTTTATTCCTTTTTATTTTACTTCCAGAGTTTTCAAAATTTCCTCTATCCTTTAATCATGTCTTTTTATATTCCTTGTTCATGCATATTTTTTGTAGAAGTTTTGTGCTTTACTATTTTTACAGGGATTGGTTATTGATGATCTGACATGTGCGGGCATGAATTTGAGATTGGGTGCAGTGTGATAGACAAAACCTGTCCTATAGCCATGAGACTCACTTCTATAGTATAAAAAGAGCTCAAACCTTCAAATTGACCTCAGAAATGGATTCTACATCAAGAATAACTGGTAGTCATGCAGCCAAAGTACCCCTCTATCCCTCATGGATTGGAAGATACAGCCCAAGAACCCTTCAATTGTGGCAAACTCATACCCAACTAGGTGTCACATCTCTGTGGAAGAAATAAAGAAATATTTTTCAAACCCTCAAGTACACACCAGTAACAGCTTACCCTCAAAACCAGAATCATACACCAAACCTTTCACCTCAGCCAGCATACAGCAATACAGATACAGCAGGTAGTGCTACTAATTCAGGTCCTGTCACCTCACCCAGGATGCAGTCAAATATACATAAAGAAGGCTGTGAAGAGGTATACAGGAACAGTATATGCAGGAGGAAGTTGTCAGCCACGAGACAGTTAGACTTGTCCAAATGTCTGGAAACTCATATGTCCTGCTGGTATAGTGGCTAAGTACTAGGCTCACTTCCCAGTATCTGATACCAAGGTCACTGGTTCAAACCACAATGGAGACAATAATGAAAATGTTGAATAGTTTTGTAATTATATAGTAAATCTTAATAATATTATATAATATTGTTTTATAAGTATGTTTTTATGAGTATGGATTATGGAATTAAAACCTTGATAATTTATATTATCAAGAAGGGGATCCAATATAACTTTAACTTAAGTTATGAGGACTCAGATGCGTCCCAATTATTGATATAGAAGTTCCCAAAGTGTTTCCTCTCTTTGGGAAGGAGTTACAGTAATCATATTAACCCATACTCTCTATACTGTATAAATTAATTACACATTATCCTTCTTAGGGATGTAAGTATCTTCTTTGGGATGTAATTATAAGTAATACTCCCTCTGTACACTTAATACACCTTACTGAGCCTTGAGAGCGTTCACTCAGAGGCTTTAGAACTTAATTGTAAGCTATGAACCTTCTAGTAGCACTGCCAAGAGTATATACCCCTTATAGGTATAGTATAATTATAAATTAATTGATTATTTAATACTATCCCCTTTTGGATGTAATAATGCTTTAATATACTTCACTGAGCCTTGAGTGCGTCCACTCAGAGGGCTCAGAGTCCATCTGTAGGCTTTAAACCTTTTAATAAACATTGCAAAGAGTATACATACTCTATGTGTATAGTATGAGCTAAGATACTTATAATTAAAATTGAATTATTTGCCAAGGTATTAAGCTACATTAAAACAATATAAATAATCATTATGATGGAATCTAAGGCTTCTATACCGTTCATCTGAGTGATGTATAAGTCTTAAGACCTAGTAAGTAACCTTTTAGTAAGTAAAATGAAAACTTTACCTTGAAAATCCTTCCCAATGGGTACTAGTTCTTCATTACCCATTGAGAATGATGTAATGATGTCTTGGGCCTTTGAGGACGAAACCAAGGAGAGCTTGACACTCCCCTGGTGATTACTAGAGTCCCCTGAGGGCTCCTGTTACCTTAAAAGAGCAGGGTCTTCACCCTATAGCCCTATCATCATCCATTATATATTATTATTTGAACAAGAATACAAGCAAGAGTTAACAAGCCCATTAACCTTAATCTCAAGAGGAAGATTGACTGGGGCTATAAACTTTGGTATTAAATTCAATCAATAACCTATCTGGCAACACCAATTTCGAGTGGAAGGTCTCACTTGAATAAGTAACCCCTGTGTGTTACTCTTTAAAGGGTGTGAGCTTATTTATAAGCAAATCTCCTTTTGGTCTTAATCCTTTAAGACTAAGGCCCCTTACCTATTATAAAGGTTTAAGGTGTGGCTATTTACTCATAATACCTTGGTATTATTCTAGTCTGTAAACTTTTAAAGTTGCTGTTTGGAATATATAAGTCAAAACTAATTTAAATATTGGTTTAGCTTTATTCTTTTGCAGGTTTAACCACGGCTAGGTATAGCAATAGAGGTTAAATCCCTGACAGAAGTGGAACCAGTCTCAACCAGAACCAAAAAAACAAGAAAATACACATACACAAGACTATGCAGAAGTATACAGGACAGTATAGGAAAGAGGAAGTGGAGCCAGTCTCAACCAGAACTAAACAAACAAGCAAATACACATACACAAGGCTATGTAGAAGTATACAGGACAGTATAGGCACGAGGAAGTGAAACCAGTCTCAACCAGAACCATGTAGTAACAAACAATCCCAGCACCAAACATCAACTTATTTAGTCAGGAGCATGTGATACAAAATAACCCACCATTACAAGCACCATTGGGCTACCCAGCAATACATGCAGGAAGTCAAGACCAAGCAGCAAAAAAAAACCACAATTAATGCACAGACATACATGAAGTTAGAAGCAAGTAGCACCAAAACAACCACCAGTTAATGCACAGAAACACATGTAGGAAGTTTCAAGTAGTGCCAAACCAACCACCAGTACTGCACAGGAGTATATTTTATCTGCACTTCACAGCAGTTTATACAGGGCTCTGCATGCATGAAACACCTGTACAAGCTTTTTCAAACCAGCAGAAATGCCTCATGTAACTTTAAAATCTTTTTCCAACCAGAATAAATTTCTCATGTAAGTTTATCTCACTGTTCCTCACCAGAACAGGGAGAACCCTCAGGGGCATCCTTGAGCACCCCCTGAGGCAGCATTTTTCTTTTTAAGGAGGGCCTCTCTGCCGTATCCAAGTGGTATAATAACCCATCTCATGCCATCCAAGCCTAGAATCCCCTCAGTAGTCATCTGTGGTACCTACCCAGATAAATATTATTACTGAACCAATTATAAAGAAACAGGAAATCAGAGATCAATTTATAACACACCTTTAACCAATTAAACCATCCAACAGGGTTTCTTCTGTAAACTAAATATTCAGCAACAAATTAAAGAAAAACCACACATTAATTAATAAATAACCCTTACAAAGAAAGAGAGCACAAAAAAAGAAACTACCAACCTTTCCTCTACACAGCCCCCTGTTGGTAAACCCATCCTTTGGTCCTCTCCTGAACCATCCCTTTGAAGAGTTAATCAATTTGAATTCCCTGAACCAACAAACTAAGAAAGCAGAGGTCAATCAGGGTTAAGGAGACAAAGAAAGTAACAAGCAATGATGATGAGGAATTCTCACTCTGTGCTGACTGAAGGGAGTGAAGGATGCTCAAGAATAGTAAAAAAAGGCAACAGAAGATGAAGAATAGGTGGGCAGCAGGAGAGACTAGACTAGGTCTTAAAAAGTAAAAATGGGAAGATCAACACGGGATGAGTTATCTGTTGGTCGAGACGTCAGATTGAGGGCAACCTCACATATGAACAAATAAGAAAGGAAATCGGCTCTGACGTTTGAGTGGTGAACGAGTGGTGAGGTGAGGAAGGTGAGTAGTTTGACTTTGTTGGAGCGGGTTGCTCGGAGATGGAAGGCTTGGTATTGAGGTGGCTTAAGAGGTTTTGAGGAGATTTGAAAGACGGAGTAGATAACTTAACGGGTGGATCTGGAGCGGGTTGAGGGATAGTTTACGGTTGGATGGGAGGAAGATGAAAGGAGGAGCGATGAACGGGAAGAGCAGGAGAGGATGTGAGATGCGGAGCAGGTGGAAGGTTTAGATGATGGGAGGTGGATGGTCTGGAGTGGGAGCAATCAGAGAAGCTGGGAAGAAACGTGGTTGAAGTTGCGCGCGCTGAGGGGTGAATCAATGAAAGGTAAGTGACACGTCTGATTGGATGGTGGGATGTGTAACGGAAAGTAGTTGGAGATTTCCTTTCAAAACCCTTTGATAAACTCTTGAAACCTTTAATATTGGGATATTGGTTAAGATCAAATACATCTGATCAACCACCAACCAATAATCCAAATACATCTGGACCATTCTTCAACAAACCCTACCAATAACAATTAATAACTAATCTAGGTCTGATCTAAGACCTATTTTAAGTCTCAAAGTAACCAGCAAACAATTTAAATAAATTATTGTGCATATTTACCATATGACTAGAAGGGCAGGCAATTAAAAACCACCTTAGTCTTACTAATACTCTAAAGGAGTAGAAGTATACTAAATTCCCCTTCAAGGACTGCCAGAAAGCTATTTGGTAAATTATTCACATAATTCCACAGGAATCTCTACAGCGGACAGAAGACAGGAACATATTGAATGCGGGTCTCCAGGAAGGTGTCTGCGGTCTTGGGGACTTGACAAGAGCAGCATGCATTGTGTGGATTTGGGGCTGCATTCAGGAATTCTGAAAAAACAAAAATCTGCCTGTAACTCCTAAAATATACCCAAAACTCCAATTCTGACTGAATTTCAGTTGTGAATGCTATAGGTTACATTGCACGTGAAATTATAGAATTCCAAAAATTCATTATAGTGGTGGTGTGATTTTCAATCAATATTTTATTAATTTATTTAAAATATGAAGGAGTGAGAATTCAATGGTAGGCTCATTGAGTTACCCAACCTATATTTGGGTGGGGAATCTAAATCTGCCATAATATTTATTGATTTCATACTCCTTAGTAATTTAATGAATTTCATTTTTTTTTTTTTTTTTTTACTTTTGACAGCTTGCTCTGTAAATATTATCAAGCTGACACAATTCCTGTTCATTGTCAATTCTTGCCTGTTTTTTTTCACCTTTGTTTAGGTAAAGGGATCTCTCATTGCATCTATCAGAATTTTCCTATCTGAGTTGCACACAAAAAATAATCCTTTGTTTAGTCTGAAAAACTTTACACCAATATCCCTCATTTTGCCATCCACCCATTGATCAAAGGATCTTTAACCAAGCATTTCCAACACCATCACACCATCAGTAAGTTTTCCATTCTTTTTTCTTCCTAATAAGCCATCTCTTGAGAGAAATAACTAATTTCTGGTTTTTTTTGTATTTTTTATTGGAAGGGGGAAATGGAAATTCAAGGACTCACAAAAGAAAAAGTGAACATCATTAATAAACACAGAATTTTACAAAGAATAAGACAAGAGCCAGAAAGGGAGAGTGAATTTTTTGAATTAATAAGCAATGGGATTGTTGGATGATTTTGGCTATCTTCAATTCATCTACCAGGATTCCATTGGTCCTGTTTTAATGTGAAATTCTGCTAGTTCAGAAATTCCATGTCATAATTGCATTGTAACATTTTTTGGAAAAGTTAATTGCAAAATACATCCTCCCCTTCCCTTATCACATCTTGTCAATGATTCCTTTGACACAAACCAAAAACCACCATTGATTGGACTTCTTGAACCTTGACAAGACTCTCAAAAGATCAATGGTTGACAAGCCTGCATGAGATCCTTACCAAGCCTACCAAGCCACTCAAATTGTAAGTTTGCTCTCAAGCACCTCAGATGTATGGTTGGGTTAGAACAGTGAAAGGAGACCAGAAACCTGAAGAATTATCAATTATCTTATTCAATCATTGACTCACAACCCAGTTAAAATCCTTCATCAATGCTCAATATCTCCTACTCTTGTGAAAACAAACAATCTTCTCTCTTTCTCCATTTTTTTTTTCAAGGAGAGAAAGAGAATGGGAGATTGGGTCAAGATAATCTGATTGGTGTGTCCTAGCCCACACTACGCACCTGAGAAAATCTGATTGGGAAGAACTTGGAGGAACACGGAGGGGTGGGGAAAAGACACAGACAAATAATTTCAGAGTATTGTCCAGATTTCCAAGATGGATACTTATTTTGTTTGAATTGAGGTATAGTACATATAATAGGGATTATTCAAGCTTGGAGGTGTTATATATTCCAAGGAAATTAAGGCAGAAGAAAGGAATATATCTATATCAAGGACAACTTCCTCCTGATCCTAAATATTTTAAATTGAAATTAATTGATATTTCAAACAAAGGAGAAGGATGTATGAATAGTATCATGCAATCATGAATGCCCTCCCCCCTCCCCGCCCCCCCCCCCCAATAAAAAAAACACAACCAAAAAATAGTCAATTACTTGAAGAGATGGTTTATAAGGAAGACCAAGGAATGTGTCAAAACCCCCCCCAGACGTGCAAGAGGCTGATGACTCAGGCATTACTGCTCACAGAAATCAGGATTGAGAGATGAGAGAGATTGAAATAGAGATACATAGGGTAATGACAATGATAAGGAGAAGTAGAATCCAGGAGTAAGGCTCTGAAGGAGGTTGATGAGTGATTCCTGTCGGAGTAACACCAAAGGGATAGTTCAGATGAGTAACATAGGCTTTTTGGCTTTCTTGTGCGGAGATTACACCTTTTGGAAGAAGGACTAACCAATAAAAATTATTATACTAATTCCTTGAGCCAACTCAGTCCAGGAAGGAAGAGAGGGCAGTGTGTGTAGGGAGGCCTTGAGGAGGGATGACTGGTGCTGGGGCTGGGATAGACCATGGTATTACATTTTGAACAATGGGTCTTGAGGCTGTGGGTTTACATATTGAGTATTGGGCCTCTCCAGAAAGGTGTGGCATATACTGAACTGAGAATTTGAGTTTTCCAGACAGATTATGTACTATGGGTTTAAAGTATGGGAGCTGTAAGTAATTCTCATACCAATTAGGTTGAATGAGAGATAGAGGATACACCAAGCCATAGAGAGGGAGAGGGATCCTGGAAAAGTTGACTATGACCTGCAGGTTATGCAGGGGGGATACTTTTGGATGTGCAGCTGGTAGATCAAGGGGTAGAAGGTTGATTGTTCTGAGGACTTATTCTGGCTGAGGGTTGAGTATGGCCGAGGAGAAAGAGTCAAGTTGTGGTCATGAAAGAATGAAAGACTTGCTGATGGGGTGTTGGTGTTAGCAAATCATGATCAAAAATCCTTGGATGGATGGGTGAATGTAAAACTGGGGGAAATTGGTCTGACCAAAGGTTTGAAAAAAATTTGTCAAATTGGAGGATCAAAAAAAACAAATGGGGGGTAGGGGGAAAAAATCTGGGAGGGATTATTGAAACCAAACTTTTTTCAAAACCAAAAGAGTAAACTTGGGTAAAAATTGACTAAAAAAATGATAAAAAAAAGAAATATGTTGCCTTGTCCAAGCTTTATTACAAACACAATATATATATTTTTTGTTCTTTGGGGGGGGGTTCTGGCAGATACATCAATCTGATTGTAAAATGAAAATTCCTCAACATGCTTTTTTTGCCCAATGGGTCTCCTGATTTGGTGGCAAAAGACTAGTCTCCTCCTATAGAAAGATTTAGAAACTTCCCAAACCTTGCCTGGTGTTGAGGTCCTTGCATTTTCATTCATTTACCAATGTTGTTATGCACCTCTTGCATTTAAACTGGGCAAAGTCTGTTAAGGTTTCTAAAAATGGTGATAAGGTTTTTTTTTCCTTCTATGTTTTTATTTCCAATCTGCTTTTTATAGAAGTCTGAGGAATAACAGTTTTGCAAAAATAATTGTTTCCAACAGAGAACAATGGAATTGGATAAAAAAGGGAATAGAGTTGTATTTTGGGGTTTATTTTGTTTTTGTTTACAAGGTTGTTTGAAAGGATGTATAAGAATGATGGAAAATTTTTCAATATAGCTGGCTATATATATGCAGCTTGGTTCTGTGTTAAAAATTTGACTGGACAGAATGCAAAGAACCAATGAGCATTAAATTACGGTTCAACTTCAAAGGAATAGGGTGTCCAGACTTTTAGTTGGAAGATCTGTTTAATGGCAACAAAAACTGCTAGAAGTATTGGGCCTGTCTCCTCTTACTCTCTCAGTTCTTAAAGGAAGCCACTATCAGTGTAAAACTAGCCAAATTTGCGTTAAAAGCACCTTTAGCATTCAGCTACCTTACATTTCCCTCTTCATGAAATTAGCTTTTTAATTTACATTCTTTAATATAATACAAACTATCATTTTATATTTACATACCAACCTTTTGGGAACTATCTGGAATATTCCAATTTTTTGTTCCCCATCCAGTAGGTGGAGCTCTCACATTCTGCTAATGCATAAAATGTTGTTGGTGTCATTGATGTTGTGGTAGTCCAAACCTGTCCTATATCCATCAGACTCACTTTTCTACTATAAAAAACAGCTCAAACCCTCAAATAAACCTCAGAAATGGATTCTAAATCCAAAATAACCTATAGTCACTCAGCCAAATTAGAACCCTATCCCTCATGAATTGAAAGATACATCCCAAGAACCCTCCAACTGTGGCAAACTCATACCCAACCAGGTGTAACAGCTCTATGGAAGTCATAAAGACAGACCTTGAAAACCCTCAAGTACATACCAGTAACAGCTTACCCTCAACACCCAAACCATACCCCAACCCTGTCACCTCAGCCAGAATACAGCAATACAGATACAGGAGGTAGTTCAACTAGTTCAGCTCCTTTCACCTCACCCAAGATGCATTCAAAATACACCAACACAAGGATATGCAGAAGTATACAGGACAGTATAGGCAAGAGGAAGTAGAACCAGTCTTAACCAGTTCCAAACAAACAAGCCAATACACATACACAATACTATGCAGAAGTATACAGGACAGTGTAGGCAAGAGGAAGTGGAACCAGTCTCAACCAGTTCCAAAAAAACAAGCAAATAAACATACCCAAGGCTATGCAGAAGTATACAGGACAGTGTAGGCAGGAGGAAGTGAAACCAGTCTCAACCAGATCTAAAAAAACAATCAAATACACCTACACAAGGATATGCAGAAGTATACAGGGCTACACAGCAATACATGCAGGCAGCCAGAACCATGTAGTATCAAACAATCCCAGAACCAAACACAAACTTATGTAGTCAGAAGCATGTGATACCCAACAACCCACCATTACAAGTACCACAGGGCTACCCAGCAATACATGCAGGAAGGCAAGACCATGCAGCAACAAACAAACCACCAGTAATGCACAGAAATACATGAAGGTAGAAGCAGTAGCAATAAAGAAACCACCAGTAATTCACAGAAATACACAAAGGTAGAAGCAGTAACAGAAAAAAAACCACCAGTAATGCACAGAAATACATGAAGGTAGAAGCAAGTGGCACCAAACAAACCACCAGTGGATTCACAGCAACACATCTAGGGAGAAACAAGTAGCACCAGACCAACCTTATTGGCACCTCATAGCAATTTATGCAAGGCTGTTTAGGAATGAAAACCCTGTAAAATCCTTTTACAACCATCAGAATTGCCTCAGCTTCATGCAGTGTCTTTTGTCTAACCAGAAGAATTGCCTCAGTTTCATGCAGTGTCTTTTTACAACCAGCTAACATGTCTCATGTACCTGTATACCACTGTAACAGGGGAAGCCCCAGGGCACCCTCAGGGGCAGCCCTGAGCATCCTCTGAGGACCATATTTTCTATTTAAGGAGGGCCTCTCTGCCCTATCCAGGTTTTATCATCATCATGCCCTCAGATGACATCTGGCCTACCAGTACTCAACTACCTCAATCCAACCCGTCCATCTGTGGTACCTACCCAGATAGATATTATTAGTGAACCAAATATAAAGAAAAATGAAATCAGAAACCAAGTTATAACCCATCTTTAACCAATTAAAACCACCTTCCAGGTGCTTGAATAAGGTTTCTTCTGTGACCTAAATATTCAGCACCAGATTAAAGAAAAACCACCCCTTAATCAACAAATAACCCTTACAAAGAAAGAGAGCACAACAAAAAGAAAACAACAACCTTTCCTCTACCCCTCCCCCTGTGGGTAAACTCATCCTTTGGTCCTCTCCTGAACCATCCCTTTTTGATAAAAACTTGAACCCTTTAATAGGGTGTATCAAAGTTAACCAAACCGTCATTTTTTAATGGTGGGTTTCAACCCAAATCTGCCATTTCAAAACCACCATTAAAAATAAAGAAAACCCACTTATTTAACATCAGATGTGTCAAGGTTAACATGAAATAAGTGGGTTTTTTCAAATAAAGTATTTAAAGGCTTCTGCCACCTTTCCATGTCATCCACCCCTGGCTTCCCACCTCCTTCTACCTCCAACCTCATTGCAAATTGTTTTACCTCCAGCCTCATCATAAAAATATTCACCACTCTCATCATCACTCTCATCAATTTATCACCCTTGTCACTTGATCACCCACCACTTTCTTGCCCCCATTGCTTCATTGCTCTTATCACTTCATTGCTCTCATCACTCTACCTCCAAAAAGAACTTGTACCTCCAACCTCATCCAAAGAATCCAATCATTGTTTTATTTCTCTTGTCACTTTATCACTCTCATCACTTCATATCTCTCATCACTTTTTCTTTCTTTTCACTTTGTCCCTCTCATCACCTTATTTCTCTTACTCTTTTCAAATCGCCCCTCAGCAAACCTCCCCCTGCAAGTCCACACAAAAGTCCAACACACCAAAGCAAACATTGCCAAGGAACTCAAAAACAAAAAATCCTCCCCCATCAGCTTACAAGGGCTCAAGTCAGCTCAAGAGAGCTGATCAAATCATCCTGGTCAACTGGCTCAAAATTCCCTCCAACTATGATGGCTGCTTTGGATTGGAAAATGAAACATGTGTTGGCCAACCTCCATCCTCTAAGGTCAATGGTTATCTCCTGATGGCCAATGAACTCAAGAAAAAAACAAAAGGTAGGCTGGATCTTTCATGCAAACAGATGAGGGAGCTATTCAAGAACTATAAAGCCAATTACAAAAAGGCCCACTCCATGTCAATCTCCACCAGCTTTGGTATCACCAACTCTGACAAAGCCAAGGGAATCAACTTGGTGGTTGATAAGTTGGACTCAATTTGTCCTTTTTATATTCAAATGGATGAAATATTTGGAAAGAAGGTCAACATCACCCCCCTAGCTGCTTTTGATGCCCATCAATCTGATTCAGTTGATGCTGAGGACTTGGCTGGGAATGCTCAGCCTAGCAATGTGATCCCAAAGAAAACTATGAGTTTCCCCCATTAAATGCCAAGGAGGATATTCAAACGCAATCAGGTCCAATCACATCTACTTCTGCGTTGATTGAGGATTCAAAACCAACCTTGGACCCCTCCCCTCCTTCTTTGAATTTCTCTCTTCCTGGGTTAGCAGATCTCATCAACCTTGCTGATGCGGAACAAGATACTCCTCAGTCTCTGTTACCCTCAACATTGGTTCAAGTAAGGAACAAAGCTCTTTTCTCTTCTGTCTGGTTAATCCTGACTGATTTAGATTGTAAAAAAACAGGCTCATCCATTCCAGAATGGCCAAAAACTCAAGCCAATGGGGCCTCCCACATTGCCTTCAAACACAATTGACAACTTTCAGACTCAAACCTCCTCTGCCAAGGGTAAGCAAAAGGCCTCCAATTCCATCAATATCAACCCCAAAAGTCATCAAAAGAGGAGAAACACTTCCAGTTTTTCAGGCTTTGAAGAAATCATTGAGAAGCAAGATTCATGTAAGTCCATAGGTTGAATATCCTTTCTTTCAAAATCATGCTCATTTCTTTTCCCCCGCAAAAAACAGTCAAATCAAAAATTGAATCCAAAAAACTTGAGTTTTAAAAACAAAAGTGGGATTGTCAACTGGCCATGGATATTCAAAAGCAGAAAGCCGGAAGTTTCCCTCATCAACAAAAATGGGATTCTGAGTGGAATTTGAAACATGCTGAGATAGATTCTCAAAAAGAGAAAAAGAAGAAGGATCAACAGCAAGCACAACTGGAAAAGGAGAGGGAACAAATTGCAACAAAAAAAAGGATAAGGTATCAGTGGCCTTGGCTTGAATTGGTAGCAGTAGAACAGTAGATGAAATATAGCAGATACCTCAAATGCTGGGCTTTTAAATATATTTGCATGGGTGAAAGAAAACCAAAAAAATTATTTTTGATTAAAACATTTGAGAGTATTTTTAACCCCACCAACATACAGATCTTTTTTTATTTATTTATATTTTTTTCTAGAGTAAATATAGCCATTATTCAAGTCCCTACAAGTGTTTCTAGTTGTTCTATTAATTTGAAGTGACATGGCCATTTTGGTATGGGTTGCTGTGTCCACAGCAGGAAAGGTACAGTGCTTGTACTTATTAGCTGCCCAAACCATTTTGACTATACATTTTTGCTTGAAATCCATTCCAAAGCCAAGGTCAGGAAAAAAAATTGGACATCCAATACTTGATATTAATCCATATTTTCAATAAGTCAACCATTTGATTTCTTGGTTGGAACCACGAGTAAAAAGGAGGAGCCAGAGATGTTGCATTTGTCAACATGAGGAGAGTTATAAAAAGAATCCAAGGTGAGAGTGATGTGTGGGGAGCAATCAAAAGGTGTAGGCTTGGAACCAAATTCCAAAAAAGAGAAAGAGGGGATTTTGTTTTCCTTCAAGGTATGATGGTTTGATTCACAGGAAAGTTTGGCCAAATTGAAAAACGGTTGTCCTAGAATTTGGGATACTTTGTTGGCCTTAA
This sequence comes from Puccinia polysora, assembly GCA_025617555.3. Taxonomy (NCBI): domain Eukaryota; kingdom Fungi; phylum Basidiomycota; class Pucciniomycetes; order Pucciniales; family Pucciniaceae; genus Puccinia; species Puccinia polysora. The sequence goes on along the minus strand of CM062623.1, from coordinate 34,534,597 downwards.
GGTTGAGGAAAGAATACTCTTGAGGAGAAGATCTAATAGATTATTTCTTCACATAGCATCCAAATAACTCAGAGGGGTCCATTGATTTTTGCCATGAAATTACCCACATTTTTCCACCCCAAGCTCTTGAAGAACCAATGGGGTTGAAAATTTTTTTTGAACCATGAAGGGAAGTGGTGGCAAAGTTGATGTCCTTCTTATCTTGTTCTGAGAGTTTATAAAAGGGCACAAATTTGATTATTTCAACCAGGGCTTGGTGATTGGATTGATTGAGGACAATTACTTTGACACGGTGGAAGAAATGGAATGGTTTGATTTTTTGTTTTGCTGGCTCAAACTCTTCCAGGATGGTTTTGCAACTATTCTTTTTCTTTTTGGAAACAATTGAAGGTTACAGATCCAAAGGAGGAAGTTTCTGACCAAACCAGACCACCTTTTCATTAATACCTTCCTCAGTAACTTCCAAAGACCTTTCTAAATCCCAATATTGAAGCCTCTTTTGGCAAGGAGCCCAACTCTTCCCACCACTCTGTATGTTTTTCAAGCCATCTACTTCCATCCGGTTACCTCCCAATCCATTACTTACATTTTGGTGAGGAACAAGGCGGGATTTGATAGTTTTTGTAACATTTTGAGGGGGGTAGGAGAAAAGTTGGATGTTCCCCAAAAGCGGTCAAATGTTTTCCAAAAAAAAAAATATCAGTCCAATAGACATCATCGGTGAAACATGATTGAATAAAAAAAGAAACAAAACCTGGACTTGAACCCAGGAACACCAGAAGCTGAATCCCCCCCCCCAAAAAAATTGCATGAGTGACCCATGCAACACACCAACAAGCAAAGTTATCAAAAAAAATAAAATTAATAAAAAACCTACCTTCCATGGCAAATAACACCTGAAATAATCAAAAAACACCCTGTTGGCTTCCGTTGCAGTCCAGAGACACCTAAAAAGAACAAAAGATAAAAAAAAAAAAACGGAGGTCAGCTCCAAAGAAATATCCAAAAACTGGTGGAGGAGACATTTGCAATCAATTGCTTGATCAATTGCAAAACAATTTCTTGATCAATTGCAAAACAATCAAACAATTGATTTCAAAACAATTGAGAAATTGGTTGATCAAATTATGATTGATCAATCAATCAAAACAATCAAAAGCAATTGATCAATCAATTGACTGATTGATTCCTAATCAATTGGTCATTCAATCAATCAGGATTTGATTGTTGGATCAATTCATAATCAATTGGTAGTGTTTTTTTTTTGAGCAAGGCAGGAGGAGGAGGAGGAGGAAGGGGGAGAAAGAGAAGGGAGGGGGGGTGCAAGTGAGATGAGGTGGAGCTGAGAGAGAAGACCTGGGGGGATTTTAAAGCAGAGGTAAGCAAGAGTGGTTTAGTGAGTGGAAAGAATGTGGGAAGGGGACTCACTGAGTCTGTTGGTGAGTTGGATGGTGCATGTTTTGTGGAGCTTGGTGAGGTTGATGAGGCTGGTGAGGTTGGTTAGGTTGCTGAGGTGAAGGAGCTAGTTTGATGAGGAGGAGGAAGGAAGGTGACCGGTGTGTGAGTGGGGTGAGGTGGAAGTTTTGGAGCGGTGAGGTGGAGGGGAGAGGTGGATGGCCTGGCAAGTGGTGGGGTATGAGGTGGAGGTGTTTTTTGATTTTGTCAAAGTCCACTAAGAAAAAAAAACCCCCCAACTCAGCCTGGAAACTTGGGTGAACAACAAAAAAAAACTTACTGTGAAGTTATTTTTCACCTATTTAAAAATCAAACATTACTCAGCAAAGCAAGCAAGGGTGAGAGGAAGAATCCGCTCTCTCATAAAAGAAGATGAAGCACAAGATGAGACAGGGATGACTTGAGGTGGGTCAGGAATATCATCTTGAAATATTTTGTCCCATTCATCTTTGATGTTGGCCAAAAGATTTTGAAGGATTACACAAGTGATAATCCAGTTGATGAGGAACTTCAAGTCTTTGGGGTTTTGAAGCTGGTTTTGCATTTCCCTTAAGCTGGCCCATCTTCCTTTCAGGACTCCTATGGCATGCTCAATCCAAACTTGTGATTGGGCAATATAATAGTTGAAATTGGTTTTTCCTTGATTTTTAGATGAAACGTTCCGGTATGCTGGAACCACATATTTGCCACTAGCATAAGCTGAATTGGCCAGAAGTTATTGATCTTGGTCAAAGTAGTTCCCTGGTTTTTGTTCAATTTGCATCCAATCAAACACGTATGAATCATGACAAGAACCTGGAAGGCCATCATGGAGGGATATGAACTTCTTGTTGTTATCACAAACAAGTTGTAGGGCCACAGAGTATCTAAACAAAAAGGTGAAACATATTTGGTCAGTGGTGTGATCAAAGGTTTTATCAAAGTCATTGGAAAAGAAATGAATCAGTTGCCTTTTTTTGCAATCAAAATAGTGGTTGCCATCTCGCTTGGGTTTTTGACTCAAGGGGATGGTGGTTCCATCATCAAAACCAATGCAAACAGGAAAGCATTTGGTCTCCATTACTTGAGATATCTCAGTGTGTTCTTCTTTGGTTGGCCAAGAAAGGACTGAGAAATGGAAAGATAGGATAGAAATCATGACTCTTTGGTGTAGAAGTCAATGCTTCTATAACTGACTGAGAATAGCTTTTCCAATTGATGGATTGCTTCTCCATTTCCATTTGATCCCAATCCTCAAAGAGCAACAGCAAGTTGGAAGGTTGGATTGCGTTGAGGATTCTGAGAGTTGTTCTGGAAGATGTGGTGGTCTTCAATCATCTCCAGAAGTTTCATGAATGAAGGCAAAAAAGTTTGGAATAGTTGCTGGAAGCTTAAGTCGGGGATGAGATGAAGCTTTTGCCTTTCATACATTGGGTTGTTGAGGGTGTGTATTCTTGGAACCATGTATTGCTTTTCCAACAGAGAATTCAAAGCTAACCAAGTTGATTCCAAATCAGAGTCTGAATCAGAGTCTGAATGGGATTTGAACAGTAGCAAAAGTTCATTCAGCTTTTTTGCATTTTCAACTTGCTGGCGGGAAGTTTGATTGGACATGTTGAGAAACATGGTGATGTGATGTGGGGTGATGAGATGATGATGGGATTTGATTTGTGTGAAGATGGAGATGTGAAAATCAATAGAGATGTGAAGAAATGGAGATGAGATGTGTGTGATGCAATGGAGATGCCACCGGTATGTATTTGCTGATGTGAATGGGTGTTTTAGATGTGATGGATGGTGGATGGATGATGATGCATAATTGGCGGGTTTTATGTAAGGTTTGATGTTTGAAATCCACCATTTTTATGAAACCCGCCATTTCAGAATACACCAGTTAGGGGGTATGTGTATTTCAGAAACCTGCCATTAAAAATGGTGGGTTTGGTCAAAAAAAATGGTGGGTTTCTAATGGCGGGTTTGCTAACTTTGATACGCCCTAATATTTGGGATATTGGTTAAGATCAAATATATCTGATCATTAAATGACCCATAATCCAATACATCTGGTCTTTTCTTCAACAAAACCCACCAATAACAGTTAAATAATTAATCTTGGTCTGATCTGAGACCTATTTTAAGTCTCAAAGAAACCAGCCATTAATTTAAATAAATTATTGTGCAGACTTATTATAGTACTAGAAGGGCAGGCAATTCAAAACCACTCTTAGTATATCCTAATACTCCAAAGGAGTAGAAGTAATACTAAATTCCCCTTCAAGGACTGCCAGCAAGCTATTTGCTACTTTATTTATATAATCCCACAGGAGTCTCTACAACATCAGTGTTTTACTCTTCTTGCCCATTTGGCTTGTTTTAGGTGATATCTTCTCTCACCTCTGGGTCTGGTCTCAATCATGTCCTGGTCCGTGTTAGTTCTTGTCTAATCTGGCATTGATGGGCCTGCTTTTAGAGCATTGGCGTTTTCAGCGTTGTTCTCTAATTTCTGAATGTCAGTTATGTGGAAGCTCCTTGCTTACCTGAAGCATTGCTTCTGGACTTCTTGGTTCTATTACATTTGGTATTCTGACAAAGTCAATATTGCACCAGGAAAAGCTCATACTGCACCGGGCAAATGCCATGCCCCCCCAAATTTGGGGGCACAGATACACCAGCTTGTATGTGTGAAAGTTTGACATATTCTTGAGGACAAACTTATCTGACGTCATTGCTTGAGAGGCAGGGATGAGCTCAGCGCGTCAATGTGTGATCATGCATATGCATGCTTATTCAACCTAACCTCATGCAGTTGGGATGAATGGTGCAACCACAGTTTGTTTCATTTTCTATTTCCTATTTATACGTCGCGATGTCTCATTTGTTGTGTGTTCTTTGGAGAACTTGAGGGCTAGCATCCCGACCAAACTGCTGTTGTCATCTGAATCCCTCGACTCAGTATACTCACTGCTCTGTTCTTCCCGACATCACACCTGTCGTAAAATTCCTCGTACTTTGCTGTCTGCCCGTCTACTTGTCATCCGACACTGTTTACCTCGTGTTTACCCTTTTCAGGTAAATGACTACTGCTTGTTTCTTTTGCTACGCTGTCTCAATCTTTCCTGTTTCTAATAAAATCCTTTTTAGTCTGAGATATTAACAGTATGTAGTTGGGGTGTTAATCACTCCTTCGATCTCCATGGAAACAATCTAATAATACTACCTAAATACCTTAACAGCCATCCGTTCATGACACTACGACCGCTAGGTGCGACGTGAACATCACAACACCCGACTTTCGGCCAACCCCTAGTTTTGGACATGTAGGGAGAAGATAAAGAGCCGTTTAGAGAATGAGGCACAATGTACTACAGACAGTCAATGTATGCTTGATAATATCAACATGTCGAGCGATCAGCCTTTCCCAAGCCTAATTCGTTCCTGGTGGCGTTGTAATCGTAAAAAACAAATGCAGGGCTTGAAAAGACCACCCACAATTCGTCCCGTACCGTTGCTAGCTTCCTATCGCATTAGGAAACGCCCCAACGCTTGTGCTGGTGGAAGGTGACTCACCCAGCAACATCCAAGTCAATAGGGGTAACCCAGGGCCGCAAGCCGTGGCGGGATGGAAAGGTTGAATTAATCGTAGGGAAACTGACCTCAAGACTGAGCTTGATCCGCCGACATGGCTGCTGGACTAGATGATGGACCAAGCAAGTCTTCCTCAGTATAAAAACTCCGGCCTACGACTAAGTGACCTACCTATACACAAACACTCAACCGTACCTACTTGGTCCAACAACTTGTTTACGCTTCGCCCGCTCAGTTCTTCACGTCAATCAATCAACCACCAATTAGAACTTCAAAATGACGAAATTCCGGCTGTTGATTCAACTCGTGATCTCAGTACTAGTGACCATACCATTTACAGCTACCAGGAAGGTCGTCAACGCAAACGGTTATCCTGTCTTTGGCTGTGATACCGAACATGGAACAGATTATCAGAACCTACATTTGAAGGCTATTTGCATTCGAAGCAAATCTGACTCTAAGGGGCCCTACGACGTTTCTGGTAAGAGAGTTATAATTCCGTCTTTTCTTTCTTCCTTTTTGCTCCAGACTCAAAGTAACACGAATTAACTTGGATCTAACATTGTCCACGCCCATCCCCTCACTCCTGATGAAAAAATTACGATACAAAGTCGTGGACTCAAACTTATCAGACCAGAGTTCTGGATACACTTGCGCCCAAACATATCATGATTTGGGCAAATGTTGTCGTCTTGCGGTGAAATCGCCGGTGCGTATTGTGAACTTCTGCCATCCAAACAAACAACCTTTTGCCCACGCCAAGATATCGCTTCGATATAAATACTTTGATACCATCAATGGCATGAGCACCACCCTAGCTGATGATTTTTCACCTCTTTATCTACGCTTTCGACGTCGGGCACCCTGTGAAACACTCCTAATTGAACTTCGTATGTACCCCTACGACAAGCAGTCAGACCACTCGGCAGCATATCTCCAAGCTCAATGTATTAATACCCAAAAGAAATGATCCTGCGCACCCCCATTTGGATTATTTTCATCATTCTTCATCTGCTTTATCGGTGACATGTAGAAAACCTTGAAGACCAGATAGTGGTTGTATTTAAATTTTTTATCTCTTCTGACGTACTCGAGATGTTCACGCTCCTTTTCTGGAAGAGTCTGGTTACTTGGCGATGGCCGGAGCGCTTTTAGTGTTTTATTCGATAGAATAGGTTCTAATTTCAAATTTCTTAGAAAATATTTTTGCTTTTGCAAGCCATGCTTGTGCTAATGGTGTACAACGGAAACTATGAGCGATCAAGTACAATGTGAACTTGGCAATTCCACAAAACATGATATGATGATAGGTGGGGTTAGAATTTGATTGAAGGATTTTTTACCTGGTACTTTGGTACAACTGAAAGATAAATTTTCACAGACTCAAATTATTTACTCATTGTATCTTTTTATTCACTATCCCACACAACCAATTTTCTGTTACAACTCAGACAGTACAAAAAAACAGAATGTGTTGGACCAAGAAATCCATGGCCCCAGCTGAACACGCTCACTGGATGAAATTTAGAAATTGAATGAAAGAATCCATTAAGCCTCCAGGATCCCAGCCAGAAGAATAAGACATAAAGCAGAGTTTTCAGAAGACACATGGTGACAGATCAAAATAAACTAAAAAGGGAAGACAACAAGGTGCAAACTATGAAGAAGGGTCCAGAATGAGCAGGCCAGACAAGACTAGGACAACTGGCTGGGGGTGTAGCAACAAGGATAGAGAGATAAAAAAAGCAAGGGATGAATGGATTTCAGTTTAGAAAGCACAGAAGAGATAAGAAAGAGAGTTGTAAAGGAAAAAGAAAAGAATAAAAAAATTATGAAGCAGGGCAGATAGGAATAGGTTTACCAGATGAGGGAAGAACAAGGAGCTACACACCCGTTGAGGATTGCATAAAAGAAAGAGAGAGAGAAAAAAAAGAAAGGAATGGATGCAGAAGAAGAGAAGAGAAGACAATACTGGTTTCAGATGTAGATCTAATTCCTATGGAGTGGGAAACCCAAAATCTGATTATACATCCAAACTTCCAGTGTTCCTCTGAAGTTAGTCTCTCCCCTTTTGCAAGTCTTTTCCTCATCCCCCCCATTGCCATCAAGACCCTGAGCCAGGTGGTTAGCCAAAATACCTCCTGAAGCCTGTTTTTCTCCTTTGGGCTGATTGGCTAGTTGAAACCATCCGATTTTTTTTGTGGTTGGAACATTTTGGATAATGAAATTTTGATTTATAATAGATTTGAAGAACTAGTGCAGACAGAATTCTTCATACTGTGAGAGTTTGAGTGAGATGCTCCAGTTTAAGGTTTGAAGGAAAGGATGAGAAGGGATCTTATGAGGCTGAGAGGAGCAGATCTGTGGAGTCAAAGAAGGGCACTCCGTTTCATAGTGAGTCAGAACAGATGATGTTAATTGACTTGATCAGGCATCACTATATATAGACTACTTACAGGATGGCAGACAAGTGGTTGGCAAGGTGAATGTAAGAAATAGGTTTAATAAGCATACATGTGACACATAAGATATCAAAATATAAAGAAAATTGATAGACACTGATGAAAGTATGGTTTCAATCAAGATTTAGGCAACACAAAGATCAGGCAAAAATTCTAACACACCCCCTTGCCTAAAGCTTGAGGTAAATAAAATAAAATAAAGAGTTGAAGTCTTTTGATCTCTTGTATGTCTATTCTATCCAAAATTACAATATAGAATGAAGAGATTTTGAAACAATACAATAAGGGTCTATTCTACTGGAAAATAAATTGATCAATTGATTTTTGAACAAATTCAGAGTATATTCCCTCAACAAGTAACTAACATTCTAATCTCAATCATTGAACCCAGGACTATTCTGAACAACAACTAAAACTTAGTGATTTGCTTGAAATGAAGCAGTAGCGGTGGAAGGCTTTATAAGGTAGCAACCAAACCTAAAAATATAAGAGCCTAGGAAATTATTGCCTTCAGTAAAGTTAAGATAGCAATAGGACCAATGGTTTCTGCTTGATGAGTTGACAAAGCAAATAGATGGCAAAAAAGGGTGTGGTAATTGATTTAATTATTTCTTGGGCAAGGTTGCAAACAGACAACAGCAGTTGAAGGAGTTGAGCAGCTTCAGGCGGGCAAGTAGACACAAAATCAAGACTTGAGGAAGTGACCAAGAAAGTAGATGAAGCAACTGTGAATAAGAACAGTTGAGATGGCTATAAATTGATTGACTGAGCTGAGAATCAAATAACCAAGCAATTTTTCAAGGGAGTAGTCAACTTTAAGGTAGACATAGACTGAAAAGGCACAAGATTGGAACATGATGAGTTGAGCCTTGAGAAATCAAAGTTAATTAGGATGATCCAATTGCAATCAAAATTTATAAAGATGAGCCAAACGCGATTGATTTACAACTAGATGTAAGACCAAATCAATGGCAAGCAGGTAACAATGGCGGAGTTGCAAGCGCACAATGCTCAATTTGTGAAATGCATTGGCAAGGTTGTGAGCGATCAATAGTAGAAGAGAGAAAAGGCGCGGGGTTGCTTGAGTTGGTAAGATGACAAGGCAACAATGGACCTTTTGTCAACAATTGAGCAAGTAAAGCAGGACAACCTTAAGATGTGGTATTGGCGCTTGCTGAGTTAGCAAGGGATCAATTGGCTTGAGTAGAGGCAATTCTGGATGGGTAAACCAAGACAATAGATGATGGAAAACTGAGAAAGCAGTGGATCAAGGGATTTTGTTGTTGAGGCCATGAGGTGAGGCAGCCATCAAGCAAAGAGAACTTGAGAGACGGCATCCAATCATGTTGACACAAGGAAAGGTTAGGACAGAGCTTTGGCTTTTAACCATGTGAGAATTTGAGTGAGATGCTCTGGTTTAAGGTTTGAAGGAAAGGATGAGAAGGGATCTTATGAGGCTAAGAGGAATCAATCTGGGGAGTCAAAGAAGTGCACTCTGTTTCATAGTGATTCAGCACAGATGATTTTATTTGACTTGATAAGGCATCACTATATATAGAATAATTACAGGATGGTTGACAAGTGGTTGGCAAGGTGAATGTAAAAAATAGGTTTAATAAGCATACATGTGACACAAAAGATATCACAATATAAAGAACATTGATAGAAACTGATGACAGTACTGTTGCACTCAAGATTTAGGCAACACAAAGATCAGGCAAAAATTCTGACACATACCAGCTTTGGTGCTTTAATAGGGGTTTCTCAATCCAGGATATGGAACCTTGATTTTTGAATTATAGTGTAGGTGTAGATATATTTGCTTTGTTGAATTTTCCTAAACTTTTGAGCAGTTTTATGGTCCTAATCAGGTCTTGAACAGTTTAGGATCTGGCCCAAATTTCATTCTTGTAAATAGACAAGGAAACAAAAGTTTGTGTTGTGGTTTGCCAGCTGGACATATCTTAAAATTACACAAAGATCCCTGGGAATGAGAAAAATCCTGGGGAGTTGCAGTAATTGTAGTTGGAGTATCCAATCAGGCTGTTTTCATTGGAGGACGTTGTAAGACTACAAACGTCTCTAGGCCATGGCAGTTCTGCGGAGGAGAAAGGTGCTGTTTAGGATGCCCTCCTGAGTGTTACAAAAATATTTAAATTTAACCAAGATCAAGGTCCAGAACCTGGTAAATGAGGAATAAAGTAGTAAAAGGTAAAGATGATAGTAGTTTTGTAGCAATGGAACAGCTCTATCTGAGCCAAGATTATGTGGTAAAAAACTTGGACAAAAGAAGCTCAAGTTTGTTTAAAGTTCAAAGAACAAAGTTGTTGCATGTAAACAACACCCACAAGCTAATAAATCTGGTTGTCAGCAGAAGATTGGGGTTGATCAACTCAAACCCAAACTACCTCCAGGTTCTCAATGAACCTGCCCAACTCTCTGCAGTCTGGCGCTTGAAGGGTACCAGATAAGTGAGGGTGGCTGTACAAGACAAAGCACTATGTTTAAGAAGCTCTAAAAGCAAAACAGTAACTGATTTCAAGCAAGGATAACCTCAACACTTCTCAAGGAACTCAAGTGTAGGCTGGCAGAATGCAACTCCAAAAAAATAAGGGAGGTATAACACTCAAGGTCTTAAGCTTAATAAGACCTCTTCAATCAATCGTGATTTGCTCCAGAAAGATGATCAAGGAGGGATCAAGACCAGTATGGTCAGAGAAAGGTATCAAGGAGTGGCATAACACACTCAAGAATATAAACAGACAGAATTCTCTTCAACAAGCAAGGCCATTGGTTGGTGATAAGGATCAGGCCACAGAGGGGAAAAGACTAAGGATCAATGGATCAGGGGGAAATCATAGATATACCCAGGATGAGGATGAGGATCAATTTTCAATGATAACCGGGGGGACATATGCACACACTCCCATCCATTTTTTTTTTTTTTTTTTTTGGGATCTAGATGGAGGCTATAGAAAAGCTCATAAGAATTTTACTTTTTCTGTACTGGTCCAGAGGTGTCCCAGATTGGGCACCACATCTCTCCCCAACTTACAGGCTGTCCCTAGTCTGCATATGAGTATCTTTGATGATATATATAAAATAAGAAACTGAGGAATTGAAACAGAAAAACACCCGTTGGATCTTGAGGTTGATTGACCAGGGAGCTTGATCCATCCAAAGAAAAGGTCCTGGAAGTGTCTGAGATAAAAGAATGAAGAAGGAATCCCAGTTGCTCACATATGTGGCATACAGTAGAGTTTCACAAAAAAATGCAGCAGATGACCCCTGGTGGTGCACAATTGGGAGGACTTACTTCTGGAACAAGTTGCCTCCACAACAATGAAATTTCTTGACCTTATCAGCAGAGAACCTTCTGGCCATCTGAGTACCATCCAGCTCCTCCAAAACATATGATCCACCTCTGACTTGACAGACCACTCAATAAGGACCATTCCAGCGGTTAGAGAAAAGCTTTCCCCACTGAGTTTCCAAGGATCAATTATATTCTAAGGCTAGATTCCCAGGATTCAAGGGATCCCTGATTTGATTGGAGTGCTTATCCTCCAAATACCGGACTGATTATTCTCTTGAATCCATCATCTTCTGATAAGCTCTGTCACAAACATCTTCACTTTGCTCCAGTTGCTTTGATCTGGCAACTAATATATCAGTGGTGGAAGAAACCTTTTCCCAAGAAATACCTAAAAAAGATTCCATTTCAAGATCAAGAGGAAGGACAGCCCTTTGTCCAAAGATAATTTCATAAGGTGAGTAGCCAGTGGTTTGTTTAGTTGAAATTTGATTGGAGAAGAGGACCAGAGGAAGAAATTTGCAAAAATTCTTTCCAATTTCAACAGCCAGCTTGAAAAGGGCAGCCTTCAAAGGAGCATGGCCTCTTTCCACTATGCCTTTAATTTCAGGATAATAAGGAGTGGTCACCCTATGTTGACCAGGAAGCAATTGGATCATTTCAGTCAGTTTTCCGCCAAACTCAGAGCCACCATCAGTTGAATAAGATCAAGCCAAGCCGTAATGCATTGTCCAAGTCTCATAGAGGAAGGCTGCTACTGATTCAGAGCTGAGTTTCTTAAGGAATTTTGCTTCAACCCATCCAGAAAAATCATCTCTAGCCACTATGAGGTGCTTAGCTCCATCAGCCTTAATATGAACAACATCCAGAGCAATCCTTCCAAAGACAGTGGACTCTCCAGTGGGATAAAAAATTTCTTCTGGGCGCCTATGATCACTTTTCTGACATACTTCACAACTCTTGCACCATTTAGAGACTGATTTCTTCAAGGATGGCTACCAGAATTTTTTGGATATTTAACAATAAGTTTTAGTTTCCCCAAAATGACCAAGGCCTTCATGGAGACTTTCAAGGATTGAATCTTGTTTAGGAGGGATGGTGAAAACAATAAGAGCACAATGGTTGCCTCTTTTCATAAGCCTAGTACCTTGGACAAAGAAATTGGAGGACTTCCTTTTGAGTGATCAAAAATCTTTAGCAGAGAGATCAGGAGGACTTTGGAGAGTGGAGAGATACTGCTCTAATTTAAGCCAGAAACCTTGTTGGAAGCCAGAATAATCTTGAGAGGAAAAGGTGAAGACAGGAAACATTAAGGGTTCCTCCTTGTCAAAATCCACTCCAAAATCTGATTCTTAATTTCCAAGAGGGCATCAAGATAAACCATCAGGCATGGTGAAAGATTTTCCAGGCCTATGAACAATATCAAAAGAGAACAACTGGATGAAAGCCACCAAACAAGTCATTGGAGCCTTTGGAAGACTGGGGGCATTGATCATTTCAATAATGGATTTTGCATTGACTTGTAACTTGAAGTTTTGACCCCGGAGAACAGTTTGGAGCTTCTTCAACCTTTGGGACACACCACAAAGTTCCAGTTTTGGCTGGGAGTACCTGGATTCCACATTGGAAAAATGAAGAGATTCATACAGAGCAGGATGATCCAAACCATTTTCATCTTCCTGAGTAAGGACAGCCCCAAAAGATTGATCACTAGAGTCCACAGCCAGATTGATCTTTCCAGCCCTAGGTCCATACGTGATCTTCTTCAAGACAATGTCTTTTCCAACAATTGTTTTGAGCATCTGAAATGATTTTTCACAAGGTTGGGTTCAAAACCATTCAGTATCCTTCCTGGTTAATCAACGCAAGGGAATGGAAATTTTGGATAGAGAAGGGATAAAGATCCAAACATAGATTACAAAACCTAAGAAACCTCTGACTTAATTTGGATTGATGGGAGTAGGGCAAGAGAGAATTTTGTTGACTTTGGATGGAGCCATCCTTCTTCCTTCCTTGCAGACCACATGACCAACAATTTCCAAAGCAGGGACAAAGGCAGACAATTTGGATCCAGAGACAGTGAGACCAGACTCCTCAATTCAAAACAGGATCCTTTCCAGAGTAGTTGCATATTCCAAAATACATTGATGGATTCCTGAATGCCAGGGTAAGACCTCATTGTTATAATCAGAAACTGGACCTTTAATCACGCCATTTTCAATAAAGATACCAGCATGATCAGGGATTTCATCCTGGAGGATCCAAACCATCTGAGCCTGATAGACTGCAACCAAATTGGTGGCACCTTGAGGTAATCAAGTAAGTTGGAAATGACCAAGAGGAGTATTGAAAGTGGTGAGAGGACAAGAGATTGGATGTAAGGATTGTTTTTCAAAGCCACCCATAATGTCACCTAGACCATAGCAAGCTCTCCCAGAGAAGGATTTCACAAATCTTTCAGTAGCAGGGGGAATACCAAATTCTTTAATAGTAACCTTATTTAGAGGCTGGAGATCATCAACAATTCTAAGTTTACCATTACTATTGAGAACACGGAAAACAGGACTGGAATAGCTAGAAGTTGATTTTTCATATAAACCGGTTTGGACTTGTTTGCGGACCAACTTGATGAATTCTTCAACTTTAGCAGCAGGGATTGGGATCTTCTTCTTTTGCCAGGGATCATGTTCTACTGCAGGGATAATGTAAGGAAGGCCATAGGATTCTTTCAAGAGACCTCTCTCTTCTTCACAGAAAGCAATAGATTTTTCCCTAAGGGCTAAGACATTTTTGATCAAATTCAAATAATCAGGAAGAATCCATCCATCTGGACTGTCACGCTTTGCACTTAGGGATTATTGTCTTCATCACTTTGACATTCCCTCTCCTCAGTACCATCTACCTCAGTCTAAAAGCGTGACATAAATAAAGCAAAAAATCAATGGTGCGGTCCACTATTTCCTCTGGCTTGCGCTGACCTTCCAATCTCGGCAACCAACTCAGTATATACTTGCAAACTTTGCGGTTAACTCCATACCGGCCGGCCATCCATTATGAGATCCAATCTCCTTTCCTGGCCAATCAACATCCTCGGACTTCCATCTTTGGTCATGCATTGTTTGTTAGTTCGCATCTACGTCTAACTAAGCCATCATTACTGTACGGTTTGCAATTGGACTAGTCCCTACCCTGCATACACTATTACTTCTCATTTGCATTACCTTCAACGTCACTCGCTCCTGTCCCAATTTTTCATACAATTGTACGCTCAGATTCTATTGTCTTGCACTTATGCTATGACCTTGGATCTATACTACTGCTTCATTTCCTATCCCCTTCCCGTCATTCATTGCCTCACTGCTTCAACTGTAGTTAGCTCATCACCAGGTTGTATCTAGTCACTTTGGATTACCTTATAAGGGCTATCCCCTTGCCTGATGATTGTCTCCTCAGTTAGTTAATTTCATATTTTCTCGCATTTTGCTACAACCTAGTTATCACATTGGACTCAGGTTGAGTTTCCTTCTTTGGAACAAATTCCATTCCTCTTGCTGTTTGTTGAGTGGCATAACCAAGTTTGCACTTTTCAACTGAGTCTTGCTATTTGCACTTGCCCCCGCACTTGGCATTCCTTTGCGCTCACAATCATCTGAGAATTTCCCTATAGTACGTGGGGTGGTTGTGTGACAGTATATTAACTAACTCAATTCATCTATTGTAGCTTGCCAACCTATAGTAGACTTCTTTTCTTGATGTCATGTACTTGCTCAACCAGGAACACTTCCCTCGCCCCTTACAATGATGAGATTCATTGGGTAGGGAGAACCAGCACTCCTTGGGCCCAACAACCCTTAGATCCCGTTCCTCCTTCTAGATTGCCATCTGTTGAACCCCTTGATGATCCTTGGGCTCCTCCATGGGATGCTCCAACGGACCCTCTCGTGGAATTTGCAGATTCCAACCATTCTTCCAATGAAACCTTGACTTGTGGTAGACCAGGGGTTTGCACTACTGCTCCCAAGCCTGATGCTCCAACCCTGCTTTCAACATTGATCCAGGCCCTCACTCATGGTTCCCAGCAATCTAGTCCGAGTACTCCTAGATTTTGCACTCCGGGCATGAAACAACCCAATCACTCCACGGGAGAACACCCTCATAAGCTTAGATCCTACCTACAGTCTTGTAAAATCATTTTTTCAAACGACTCCAACAATTTCCCTTCCGATAGACATAAAGTCATGTATGCTTTGTCCTTCTTAGGAGGTAGAGCCTCGCAGTGGTTTGAACCATACCTCAAACTTTTGTCCAGGGACAGTCCCACTTGTATTCTCAACAACTGGGACAGGTTTGAGAAACAACTGTTCACCTGGTTTGGCGATCCCAATGAATTTTAAACGCCAAATACAAACTTAATAGTTTAGTTATGAAGGATAATAGTAGAGTTCCCGTTTATATTTCTCATTTTCAAACCTTGCAGTCTAGAATCCAGTGGAACAAGGCTGCTCTTCTATTCCATTTCCGAAAGGGTCTACCGGCACGCTTAATTGAAAAGCTTGCAGTTGGGGGTCATAAGACAACCTTGCTTCAGCAGCTAATCGATTGAGTGATTGAGCTTGATAATGGCTATCATGACAAGAATTGCTCTCGGCAAAACAACCATGGACCGTCCACCTCGCCTCCAAGGGTGGACAACTCCTCGAAGCAAAACACAAGGAACCCAAAACCATCCAAACAAACCCCGACTTTGAACTCCAACTCGAAAGGGAAAGCCGTTGCCAAAACTCCGAATTTCTTGGACAAGGAAACCAGGATGCTTCAAAACGAGGAACAGCTACAAAGGGAAAAGAACGGGCTGTGTATTTATTTTGGAGGGAAACATGATGTTGACAGCTGTGCAAAGCGGTTAGCGCGTGAAGCGGCTAAGCAGTCAAAAAATTAGCTTGTAGTTTTTCTGATACTCGCAAGGAAAACTACACATTATCTAAATCACCGCAAGTAAATCTTTGCACTTGCAAGTCACTAGGTGCTCCAAGTTTGAGATTTATCCTATTCCATTCCGACAACACTCTTTATCAAGTATTACTTGATTCTGGCGCTAATGTTTCCTTCATCAGTGAATCTTTTGCCACTTCCAAAAATCTTACGCGTTCCGAGATAGATAAATTTCCTGTCTATTTAGTAAGTAGTGCAACTGAACCGTCTTATTGGGTCTCCCAAAAGGCAAAATGAACCTTTGCATTCTCCAATTTCCCCAGCTTTGAATTGGATTTATTTGTCTTGGCTATACCCAGAATGGATGATACCATTCTAGGCCATGATTTCCTAGTTTACTGGAATCCAAATGTGAATTGGCAAGAAGGAGTAATTAACCTTTGAACCTTGCACCCCCAGAACGCTAAACTTTCTGTCAATCAGGAATTAAACAGCCTACCTGACACTGTCATTGAGTTGGATGACACTTTTCCGCCAGGAGATTTGCAATATCCTGACCTTCATTCCCAAATTCCCTCTTCAGATTTAGGAGTGATCGCTTACCTATCCAGCTTACCTCTTTCCTGTTCCTTCAAAGAGAAACAGACACCAACCAAACGGTGTATTTTGTGCTCCCTAATCCTCTCGCACCATGCAAGCACCTCAAACCTGGTGCTCAAAGATGACGAGATTGAAGATTTAGAAATCATTCAAGAGTCTTTACCTTTGGTTTATCATGACTTTGCTGACGTCTTTTCAGCAGAAAAAGCAGATAAACTGCCTCCATCCCGTCCTTACAATCATAAGATCAAACTTACTGGCCCACCTCCGGCACCAGGACCAGTCTACTCTCTCTTGACGCAATAATCAATTGTGCTTCAAGACTACATTGCAGAAAATGTAGCAAAAGGATTTCTTCAACCAAGCAATTCAAATACCGGTTCACCTGTCCTATTTGTTCCAAAAAAGGACGGCGGACTTTGCCTTTGTGTTGACTACAGGAAACTGAACCAGGTAACCCGGAAGAATGCCTATCCAGTACCGCCTATGTCACATCTCCTTAATCTCTTCCATGGAGCTGCTTATTTCTCAAATTTAGACCTTCAAGGTGCCTATAACCTAATTCGCATTAAGGAAGGTCATGAGTATTTAACCGCGATGAGAACCCGGTTTGGCAGTTATGATTATACCGTCATGCCTTTTTGCCTCTGTAACGCTCCTTACACTTTTCAACAGTTTGTCAACAACATTTTCTCCAATCTCGTAGGTAAATATCTTGTGGTATATCTCAATTATATACTAGTCTACTTGAGGAACCTTGAAGATCACATTGCACATGTGCAAGAGGTGCTGCAGCGACTTTGCAAGAATGACCTGTTTGCAAAAGCCTCTAAATGCAAGTTACATTCCTCTTCTCTTTGGTTTCTAGGTGTTGTAGTCTCGCAGCAAGGACTATTGATGGACCCAGCCAAAAGCAAATGCATATTGGACTGGCCCCAACCTTCTTTTGTTAAATCCCTTCAAATTTTCCTTGGTTTCAGCAATTTCTATAGAAGGTTTATTGCACGTTACGCCAAAAAAACCGTGAATCTTACTAACCTTCTTCAAAAAGACACTCCTTTTGTTTTTACCAAACAAGCTGCTTTGGAGTTCAAAGCTCTGAAGAAAGTGTTCACCACTGCTCCAATACTCGCTCACTTCAACAAGCTAGCTCGGACTATTGTCAAAACAGATGCAAGCAACTATGCAATTGCAGGAGTAATCTCGCAGCTCTCTTCCTCCACTTCTCTCTTTCATCCCATAGCTTTCAAGTCTCGCAAGTTTCTCGCTGCAGAGCTTAACTATGAGATTCACGACAAGGAACTTCTTGCAATCTTTTATTGCTTGAAAAAATGGTGTTCATACCTTTTGAGCCTTAGGGAATCCTTTGAAGTTTTAACTGATCATAATTCGTTGAAGTATTTCATGAGCTCAAAAGTCCTCACACGTAGACAGGAACAATGGGCCAATTACCTCTCCAAGTTCCACTTTACAATCATGTACCATCCTGGGAAACAAGTGGTAGTTCCTGATGCTTTATCACGTCGGGACAACGTTTACCCAGGGGGGGGAGCACCTTTGCCAAAAACAACCCTGAAAACGTTAGGACACTCTTCTCAACCCAATCTGCCCAACTCAGTTCAATCATTGCTCACTTACAAGATTTGGCTTCCAAAATCCGACAAGCTCAAAGCAAAGACCCCAAGTGCATCAAACTTTGAAAAAGTGCAAACTTATTAGATAGTAGTTACAGTATTGATGATAATGACTTTTTAGTCTATGATAATTGTATAGTAGTACCAGATAAT
Organism: Puccinia polysora; assembly: GCA_025617555.3. Classification (NCBI taxonomy): domain Eukaryota; kingdom Fungi; phylum Basidiomycota; class Pucciniomycetes; order Pucciniales; family Pucciniaceae; genus Puccinia; species Puccinia polysora. The sequence goes on along the minus strand of CM062623.1, from coordinate 34,516,484 downwards.
TCTCTTGCAAGTTGCTTGCTGCACAGCTTAACTATGAGATTCATGACAAGGAACTTCTCGCAATCGTTTATTGCTTGAAAAAATGGCATTCATACCTTTTGAGCCTTAGGGAATCCTTTGAAGTTTTAACTGATCATAATTCTTTGAAGTATTTCATGAGCTCAAAAGTCCTCACACGTAGAAAGGCACGATGGGCCAAATACCTCTCTGAGTTCCACGTTACAATCACGTACCGTCCTGGGAAACAAGTGGTAGTTCCTGATGCTTTATCACGTTGGGAAAACTTTTACCCAGGGGGGGGAGCACCTTTGCCAAAAAAAACCCTGAAAATGTTAGGACACTCTCCTCAACCCAATCTGCCCAACTCAGTTTGATCATTGCTCACTTACAAGATTTGGCTTCCAAACTCTGACAAGCTCAAAGCGACGACCCCAAGTGCATCAAACTTTGCAAAAGTGTGAACTTATTAGATAGTAGTTACAGTATTGATGATAATGACTTTTTAGTCTATGATAATTGTATAGTAGTACCAGATCATTCTCTTGCAAGTTGCTCGCTGCAGAGCTTAACTATGAGATTCATGACAAGGAACTTCTTGCAATTGTTTATTGCTTGAAAAAATGGCATTCATACCTTTTGAGCCTTAGGGAATCCTTTGAAGTTTTAACTGATCATAATTCTTTGAATTATTTCATGAGCTCAAAAGTCCTCACACGTAGACAGGCACAATGGGCCAAATACCTCTCCGATTTCCACTTTAAAATCACGTACCGTCCTGGGAAACAAGTGGTAGTTCCTGATGCTTTATCACGTTGGGAAGACTTTTACCCAGGGGGGGGGAGCACCTTTGCCAAAAACAACCCTAAAAACGTTAGGACACTCTTCTCAACCCAATCTGCCCAACTCAGTTTGATCATTGCTCACTTACAAGATTTGGCTTCCAAACTCCGAAAAGCTCCAAGCAAGGACCCTAAGTGCATCAAACTTTGCAAAAGTGCAAACTTATTATATAGTAGTTACAGTATTGATGATAATGACTTTTTAGTCTATGATAATTGTATAGTAGTACCAGATAATTCTTGCATTAAGTTAGATATCTTCGAGTCACGGCAGGATTCTCCACTTGCTGGTCATCATGGGCAGGATAAAACCTACCAATTGATTGCACAAGACTTCTACTGGCCTGGTATGACCAAAGAAGTAAAAGACTATGTTAGCGCGTGCTATTATTGCAATCATAACAAGTCCTCAAAACACCGGAAGTATGGGCTGCTCCAGCCACTTCTAATTCCGCCTTGTCCTTGGCACTTGCTTTCTATGGATTTCATCTCTCAATTACCTTCTTCTAGTGGATATGATGCTATTCTAGTAATAGTAGATCGCTTCTCAAAGATGGATTTATTTTTGCGCAGTAATGTGACGGCCTCTTCAGAAGACTTAGCTAACTTGTTCATAGAATATGTATTTTCAAAACATGGTCTCCCTGATAATATAGTTAGTGATTGTGGATCTCTGTTTTTCTCAAGCTTCTGGACCTTGCTATGCCAACATTTGAAGATCACTTGCAATTTATCAACGGCTTACCACCCAGAAACGGATGGGCAAACCAAGCGAGTTAATCAGATTCTCAAACAATATCTTTGAATGTATGTTGCCTATCAACAAGAAAACTGGTCTCAATGGCTCCCACGAGCCAAATTTGCCTAAAAAAACTCCACTCATTCCTCCACCAAACAGTTGCCCTTCCAAACTCTTTATGGTAGAAACCCAACTTTTTCTTCCCTTCACGTAGCACCTTCTCAACCTGCTACCAATTACCTTGAAAAAATTCAATCCCTTCAATCGCAACTTTGAACCAACCTTGAAGAAGCAAACCAGCCCTATAAGGAGCAAGCAGACCAATCTCGCACTTTGGCTCCAACCTTTGCAGTAGGAGATCAAGTATGGCTCAATGCTTGCAAAATTTGTAGCACTCGCCCAACTTTCAAACTCTCCAAAAGAAAGCTTGGCACCTTTAAAGTAGAATCAGTCATCTCCCCTAACGCCTTTAAACTTAATTTACCTGCGAAATGGAAAGGTATCCACCCGTTCTTTCACTTGTCTCTCCTAGAGCCAGCTCGAGTGCTATACCCGGGCAAGACTCATCCCCCTCCTGAACCGGTCACTGTCCTTGATCATCAAGAGTGGGAAGTAAGCCGTATTCTGGATTCCAGGATATGCAAAGGAAAATTTCAATACCTTGTTGAATGGTCTGGCTTCCAGTCCAACAAAGATTGCACCTTGTGGGAACCAGCCCATCACCTTTGCAATTCACCCAATCTGATTCAAGACTTCCATGAAAGATACCCTCACAAACCTCAACAATCATGACTCTATCCCATCCAATCCCATTCCATTCCATTTCACATTTCATCCCATCCAATCCCATTCCATTCCATTTCACATTTTATCTTATCACATCCCATTTCTTCTCACATTCTATCTCATCCAATCCCATTCCATTCCATATTCCATCTCATATAACCCCATTTTATTTCACACCATCATTCCATCAGTTAATTCCTCCATCTCACCGTGTTATTCCTTATTCTCATTTCCCTTTCATTTCTACTAAATAAAAACTTCATTCCTTATTAAGAAAAAAAAATAATATATTTCTATTTTTAATTATATATATATATATATATATAAAAAAGAGAAAATATATATTTATAATAAATAATTACAAAGTTTCCTTTACTTCCTTCTCCGCATCCTCCCAATTTTCAGTCAATTCCACAACCATGGACCAAAAAGTATCCAGGTCTTCATTGTTGATTAGTGCGGACATTCTTTGGAGAACTAGCACTTGCGTTACAATGGGCCTCTCAAAGATTTCCTTGCACCTCGCAATTTGAGCTTGCTTGGGCCAAGAATTCAATCCACCTTCCTCCAAGAGCTCTTTGTACGCTCTCTTCCTTTGGCCTCCCAACGTGCATTCTCCAATATTGCCCTTCAGCCGCCTCGCATCTGTTTTGACTGGCCCTAAAACTCGCACCGGATCCGCTTTGCCTCAGCCTTCCATCCCTTCCATCTCCTTCATTTCCTTCTCCTAATTTATCTGCTCCTTCTCTCCCTCCATTTCTGTTCCCTCCATTTCCCGATTCTCCTTCCGCTTTGTTTCCTTCCTGCTCCCTTGCTTCCTTGGTTATGACTCCTACCAGTTCCGTACCGGGCACTTTGCCTTGCACCTCAGCATTCATCTGGGCCCCTGGGAGTTCAGTTGGAGGTCCCCAGTAAGGTGGTGGTGGTGGTAGTGTATTTGTGGTATAACTTTGGAAACGGGGCAACACTAGCAAAACAAGCAAAAAATTTAGTTACTATTTTAATTTCATTAGTCAGTCCAGATTAGTACTCACCAGGAACTTGAGTACCCAAGTACTTGATCTCTGTCAACAGTGGTATCTTGTAGTTAACCCTTGGCGCCAACCTACGACTTTGCATCTCCCTTGATGACTCCGCGGGACCCTCAACAGTTGACTCAACATTTATAGGGAAGTTACATGCCACTTTGCAAAGGTGAAATTGCTTGCACTTGCCTCGAAGGCCTTGGACGGCAGTACTAGGGACACATCGCTTGTTTTGGCGAATACAGTTTTTGCAACAGCGGGACAACAATGACGACATTTTATATAAATTATAAATTTATTGAGTAATGAATTAAATAATGTAAAGGGTATACAGTAACTATTAACAACTTGAAATCAATGGGAAAATTTACCTGAATGCTTGCAGGAGCTTGCGGCTTTATACCCGGGAAACTGTCATGCTTTGCACTTAGGGATTATTGTCTTCATCACTTCAACATTCCCTCTCCTCAGTACCATCTACCTCAGTCTAAAAGCGTGACACAAATAAAGCACAACATCAATGGTGCAATCCGCTATTTTCTCTGGCTTGCGCTGACCTTCCAATCTTGGCGACCAACTCAGTATATACTTGCAAACTTTGCAGTTAACTCCATAACGGTCGGCCATCCATTATGAGATCCAATCTCCTTCCCTGGCCAATCAACAGCCTTGGACTTCCATCTTTGGTCATGCATTGTTTGTTAGTTTGCATCTATGTCTAACTAAGCCATCATTACTGTACGGTTTGCAATTGGAATAGTCCCTACCCTGCATACACTATTACTTCTCATTTGCATTACCTTCAACGTCACTAGCTCCTGTCCCAATTTGTCATACAATTGTATGCTCAGATTCTATTGTCTTGCACTTACACTATGGCCTTGGATCTATACTACTGCTTCATTTCCTATCCCGTTGTGGTGCCCCATCCTGGACACCCTGGCCGCCTTAAGACCTCAATCCATAAACTGTTGCGCAAATGTACCATCCAGCATCAAAAAAAAAACCAACTTATCCTCAGGCTCATCCAAACCGTCATCATTGCTTGTCGCATGTCCTTATCCTTGCGCATTGCTTGTCGCGCGTCCTTTATCCGCGCGTGTTGCGTGTCGCGCGTCCTTTATCCGCGCGCGTCGCATGTCCCGCGTCCTTCATCTGCATTGCTCATCATCCTTGCCGTTGCACTTTGCTCGTCATCTCCGCCGTTGTCATTGCGCCTCCTGATCTTTGTTGTGGCGCGTCCTCATCATTGTTGTCGCGTGTCCCAATCTCCTGTCCGCCCGTCGCGCAGCGCTCATCCATGATTTACCAAATCCATCCCAACCACACCCCCAAGCATTTGTCAAATCCTTGGATCCAACCAACCAATGCCTCTCCACCTCAATCCACCTCTTATGCATCCTCCGCTATCCCGCGATCCTTACTGTGGTCTCTCCAAATCCCTCACTGGTCCATTTATTCCCTCTGGTTGGGTCACTGAAGAGCGTCTGAAAGTGGTCAACTTTGGTCCAGATGGATGGCTTCTTCCAGATGAGTTAAATTTGATCAAAAATATTTTGTCTCTAAGGGAAAAATCTATTGAATTCTGTGAAGAAGAGAGAGGACTCTTGAAAGAATCCTATGGTCTCCCTTACATCATCCCTTTAGTTGAACATGACCCTTGACAAAAGAAAAAGATCCTGATCCCTGCTGCTAAAGTCAACGAATTCATCAAGTTGGTCCGCAAACAAGTCTGAACCGGTTTATACGAGCAATCAACTTCTAGATATTCAAGTCCTGTATTCTGTGTTCTAAAGAGTAATGGTAAACTTAGAGTAGTTCATGATCTCCAACCTCTTAATAAAGTTACTATTAAAGACTCTGGCGTGCTGCCTGCCACTGAAGAATTTGTTGAATCCTTCTCTGGGAGAGCTTGCTATGGTCTAGGTTACATTATGGGTGGCTATGACAAATGATCCTTGCATCCTATTTCTTGTCCCCTCACTACTTTCATTCCCCCCCTTGGTTGATTTCAGCTGACTTGATTGCCTCAAGGTGCCACCAACTTGGTTGCAGTCTATCAGGCTCAGATGATGTGGATCCTCCAGGACAAAATCCCAGATCATGCGGGTATCTTTATTGATGATGGTGGGATTTAAGGTCCAGTCTCTGACTATGATAATGAGCTATTACCTTGGCATTCAGGAATCCAACATTTTATCTGGGAGTATGCTACTATCTTGGAAAGGATTTTTTTTTGAATTGAGGAATCTGGCCTTACTGTCTCTGGATCAAAACTTGCCGCCTGTGTCCCTGCCTTGGAAATTTTTGGTCATATAGTCTGCAAGGACGGAATAAGGATGGCACCCTCTAAAGTCAACAAAATCATCTCCTGGCCTACCCCAATAAATCAAACGGAAGTTAGAGGTTTCCTAGGTGTTGTAACTTATGTCAGGATCTTCATTCCCTCATTATCCAAAATCTGTATTCCCTTGCGTCGCTTAACCAGGAAGGATGCTGAATGGATTTGGACCCAAGACTGCAAATAATCATTTCAGTTGCTCAAAACAATTTTTGGAAAAGACATTGTTTTGAAAAAGATCACTTATGGACCCGGGGCCGGCAAGATCAAGCTGGCAGTGGACTCGAGTTATCAATCTGTTGGGGCTGTTCTTACCCATGAAGATGAAAATGGTTTGGATCGTCCTGCTCTGTATGAATCTCTTCTTTTCTCAGATGTCGAATCCAGGTACTCCCAGCCAAAACTGGAACTTTGCGGTGTGGCCCAAATGTTGAAGAAGCTTCAGACTGTCCTTTGGGGTCAAAACTTTGAGTTAAAAGTCAATGCACAATCCATTATTGAAATGATCAACGCCCCCAGCCTCCCAAATGCTCCAATGACTTGTTGGTTGGCTTTCATCCAGTTGTTCTCTTTTGATATTGTTCACAGGCCTGGAAAATCTTTCACCATGCCTGATGGTTTATCTTGACAACCTATTGGAGAAAATGAATCAGAGGTTGGAATGGATTTCAATGAGGAAGAACCCTTGGTCTGCCCTGTCTTTGCCTTCTCCTCCCAAAATTACTCTGGTTTCCAGCAAGGTTTCTGGCTTAAGTTGGAGCAGTACCTTTCAACTGTCCAAAGACCCCCTGATCTCTCTGCCAAAGAATTTGGGTCCCTTAAAAGGAAGTCCTCCAAATTCTTTGTCCAAGGTTCTAGGCTTATAAAAAGGTCAACTCCTTGTGCACTTGTTGTGGTCACTATCCCTTCTAAGCAAGATTTGATCCTGGAAAATCTCCATGAAGGCCTTGGTCATCGTGGGGAAACCAAAACTTATTGACAAATATCCAAACGATTTTGGTGGCCATCCCTGAAGAAATCCGTTGCTCAAAGGTGTAGGAGTTGTGAAGTGTGCCAGAAACGTGATCTTAGGCGCCCGGCCAAAATTTGTTACCCCACTGGAGAGTCCACTGTCTTTGGGAGGATTGCTATGGATGTGTTTCACATTAAGGCTGGAGGAGCTAAGTACCTCATTGTGGCTAGAGATGATTTTTCTGGATGGTTTGAAGCAAAGTTTCTTAAGAAACTCAGCTCTGAATCAGTAGCAGCTTTCCTTCATGAGACTTGGACAATGCGTTATGGCTTGGCCCAATCTTATTCTACGGATGGTGGCTCCGAATTTGGTGGAAAACTTGCTGAAATGATCCGATTGCTCCCTGGACAACATAGAGTTACTACTCCCTATTATCCTGAAGGACCAGGCATGGTGGAAAGAGGCCATGCTCCTTTGAGGGTTGCTCTTGTCAAATTGGCTGGTGAAAGTGGCAAGAATTGTCAAAAGTTTCTCCCCTTGGTCCTCTTCTCTGATCAAATATCCACCAAGCAAACCACTGGTTACTCTCCTTATGAAATCATCTTTGGTCAGAGGGCTGTTCTTCCTCTTGATATTGAAATGGATTCTTTCTTGGGCATCTCTTGGGAACAGGTTACCTCAACTACTGACGTATTAGTTTCCAGATCAAAGCAACTAGAGCAGAGTGAAGATATTTGTAACAAAGCTTATCAGAAGTTGATGGAATCAAGAGCAAAATCAGTTCAGGATTGGGAAGATAAACACCTAAATCAAATCAGGGACCCTTTAAACCCTGTTGATCTGGTATTGGCTTAGAATCGTTCCTTGGAAGCTCAGTGGGGAAAGCTTTTCTCTAACCGCTGGAATGGTCCTTACCAAGTAGTCTGTCAAGTTAGAGGTGGATCATATCTTTTGGAGGAGCTGGATGGTACTCAGATGGCCAGAAGGTTCTCTGCTTATCAGGTCAAGAAATTTCACTCTTGTGGAGGCAACTTGGTCCAGAAGTAAGTCCTCCCAATTGTGCACCATCTGGGCAAGATCCTTGTCATTTTGTGAAAACTCTACTTCATGCCACGCGTGTGAGCACTTGGGATGCCTCCTTCATTTTATCTCAGCCACTTCTAGGATTTTTGGTTGGATCAACATATTTTTTTCTCAACCACTCTCAAGATCAAAATGGCCATTCTTTGGTTTCAATCATCTTTCTTGGCTTTCTTTTTCTACAGCATCAAACTTGGGAGCATACTAGGGACAGTCTGTAAGTTGGGGACAGATGTGGTGCCCCATCCTGGACACCCTGGCCGCCTTAAGACCTCAATCCATAAACTGTTGCACAAACATACTGTCCCGCATCAAAAAAAAAAACCAACTTATCCCAAGGCTCATCCAAACCGTCATCATTGCGCATTGCGCGTCCTTTATTTTCCCGCGTTGCGTGTCGCGCGTCCTTCATCCGCGTTGCTCATCATCCTTGCTGTTGCGCTTTGCTCGTCATTGCGCGTCCTGATCTTTGTTGTCGCACGTCCTCATCATTTTTGTCGTGTGTCCCAATCTCCTGTCCGCCTGTCGCGCGGTGCTCATCCATGATTTACCAAATCCATCCCGACCGCACCCCCAAGCGTTTGTCAAATCCTCGGATCCGTCAAACCTCCCATCTCACTCAATCTATCAGTTGTGAATCTCAAGCTGGTCAGGATTTACTCAACCGTCTCAAGCCGATCTCCTATCCGCCCATCCGCGCTCCCACCAACTTCATCCGTCACCTTTCCTGGGGCTCTCCCACCCACTTCCGCCTTTGGACAAGGGTTGAAGAGTGTCAACTACCGCCCGCCGACATCCACGGCAGTTTAGTTCATTTCCCTTTCCCACCCCGTCCGCCTTTGGATGAGGGGTGGGTGATTCCAGTAGTGTTGCGTGCGCTGTGGAAAGAATAAAGGTTATCCCCCTATAATTGTCCCAAGGTTCTGAAGTTAACGGTTCCCTGCGTTTTAAAGGAGATGAGGATGTCCAAAGTCGCACTTGAATGAGAAATAGAAATAAAGAGATAAAGAAAAGTAGAGAGAGAGAGAGAGAAATTGCCAATCCTTCAATCCTAAGAACTTTCCACCTGGATGTGTATCCGGTATGAGTTCCTTTAATCTCTTGGTGAGATGAGTGATCCAATCCGATGATGTGATGTGTTTCTTCCTCTTCTCCTCTGTGCTTCTAACCCGGCGTTGAGAGTGAGGATAAGTCCTCCCTCTCAACCCTAACCTAAGTACACGCGCAAATAACAGTATGACAACAAAACAGAAAACAATCCCAAAACAGAAACCCTAGCCTCCTCTCCCCACCTCCTCTGTACCAAACTCCCCCCGTCGTCCGTACGCTGTTCCGTCCATCCGGTTTGTCCTTCTCATGACGCGGTCCTTGCACCGCGCCCTACTCGGAGCCCCCTGCGCCTGTCCGTATCCGTTTGTCCGCGCCCGTTGTGGGTGTTTGGTAATATCCGGCATGATCCGTGCGCACTTCATCCGTTCCTTCATAGCCCGCGGATTGCTCGGCCCCTACGTATCCGAACCAGCGCGCCCGCAAACCTAGTTGAGCGCACTACCTTCTGAATCCAATCTCCGGGGCGGATTGCCGCCCATGCCGCATTTGATGCTGAGCCCAACCCGCCCACCAGGTGTGGAGCTAAACAGTGACTGCTGCTGCTGAGCACTCCGCATACCCTAGTGCTGAGCCCGCTTGCCCCCAATGCTGAGCGCACAGCCACAACGCAGTTCCTAATCCGTGTCTATAAATTGACACCACATCCCCCCCAACTTGAGTTCTGTCCCCAGAAGTTTCCCATCGCTTCGCCATACCACCACCTTTGCTACTTCCGCTCCACCCCCACCTTCCCCATCTCCCCTCCTCTCCATTGCCATCATGCTCCCATGCGAGTTCTGCGCCCGGAACGGGCACGCGTGTTCGATCATCCCCGGTCGATGCGCCTGTGTAGCTTGCCATTGCGGCCATCGTTGCTGCTCGCCTAGCGACAGCATCCCTTGAACTCCCCCCCAATCCGGCTCTTGCCCCAGGCCGCGCAAGAGGGCTCGTCCAGACCCGTTTGTGGTTTTGGACAACAAGTCAATCTAGGAAGGCTTGTGGACACCACCCGGCTCACCTCCATCCTGCCGCCCCCAAGCTCTGTCACCCACCACTTTGCACATGAGCCGCAACTTGGCATCACCTCTCTGCCGGGCCGGACCTCCGCAACGGGGCGAATACAAAACTTTGGAGGAATGGGGCGCAGCAACCCGCGCTTGGGCCGCCGCTGTTGGCGTGAACCAAACGGTACCAGACCCAAGACTCTTTGGAAGACCCGCGGCCGCGCCAGCACCCCCTCCTCCTCCACCACCGCCGACACTGCCCGCGCCACCAGCGGACTCGGATGAGAGGCCTACAACCCCCGATGCCCCTCCGCCTCCGTCACCAATTGTTGTCCCGTCATCACCTCCAGCTGGAACGAGCCCCCCTGTTGGTTCCCCGGAGGCCCAATCTTCACAGGCCGCTCCTCCCCCCAGCCCTCCCGAGATCCCGGAGATTCCAATTTTAATGGCGCTCCCGGTGGCTGGCTTTGAGGCTTTCGCGGAACGGTCAACCACGATGCTTTGGAATTTCCTTGCAATCCCCGGCGCACAATCCTTGGAATCCTGGCGTGAACTCCTGGCGTCTTTTTGGGCTTTACTGGCGTCCTCGAGGGCGGAAATGGAGGAAATGATGAAGATGGCTTAGGTGCATCGCCCCCCTTTTTCCCTTCTTCCTTTCCTCTGCTTCTTCCCTTCTTGTTGCTTGTACTGCGCTTCCCTTTTCCATTAAGAAAATACATGTCTCCGTGGGAGGTCCTAACCTTCCAAGAAAAAGTGCGCGGCCGCGCTTTGAGAGAGATTCTGAGGTTGAGTCCGCACCCCCGCGCTTGCTTTGTGAGTGCCTTTAAGTGACTAGCCGTTCCAAAAGAGGCACCTGGACCGCCCCAGACAAACTGCCACACAGTTCCCCGTACCCTTCCTGTAACAAACACAACAAACAAAACACCAGCGCGCGCCACCGTAAAGGGAAGAGAGAGAGAGAGTAAGAGAACAGACATTATGGGGTGTCTAGTTGTTCCAGCTGTGAACCGGCTAGAGCACCCCCTCACCAAATCAAAACTTATCCCCTACCCCCTCTACCTCCCCCCCCCAACTTGGCCACTGTCCCCAGCTGGTTGCAACCACCTACTCCGTTGCAACGGCACGGTCTCCGCTTCTCCGCCCAAGGAAAAATCCCCGGATCGCGTTCCTACACCATTGCCGCGTTCCACACTCCCCTCGTCAGACCCTTCACCCCCTTCCGCCGTTTTGTCAAACGAGGTAGATCCCCGCGCAAAAAAAGCGCTTGACATGCGAAGCCGCGGCCTTCTGTTTCAGCGGAGTACCGTCTAATTCCTCCAACTGATAGCTTCCGCCTTTGAACTTGGACAACACGCAGAATGGGCCATTCCACCGGTTAGCAAAAAACTTCCCCCACTGAGACTCCAGACTTTGGTTGTACAGGAGCACCAAATCTCCCTTCCGCAAGGGATCCCAGAGGAAATGTGAGCAGCGCTTGTCCCAATAGCGCACCGACACTGTCCAAGTCTTCCTCAGCCGGTCCGTGGCCTTTGCAAGCATTCCGTCCCGTCAAAGGAGCTGTTTGGCGCAAGCCTCAAGCAATTCAGCGGAAGTCTTCACCTTCCACCAGTCAACCCCCAGGAATGTCTCCAACTCAATGTCCACCGGAAGCACAGGGAGCTGCCCCAAAAGTAACTTGTACGGCGATTAGCCTGTCAACCGCTTCATCAAAATCCGATCCGCAAACAGCACCATCGGAAGGGTCTCCTGCCAGCGCTTATCATCCTCCCCGCACATCTTGACCAGGGCTTCCTTGATTGGCTGATGCCCGCGTTCAATCATGCCGGCCCCCTTGGGATAGTACTCTGTTACTCGGCCGAACTTGGCTCTGCAACTCTTCACCAACTTGACCAAACGGCCGCAAAACTCAGCCCCTCCGTCCACTGTGACCAGAAAAAGCAACCCGTACCACGCAAACCAATCTTCCTCCAGAAATAGAGCAACTTTGTGCGCCGAGAGCTTGACCAACGGACGCGCTTCCGCCCAACCGGACAGGTTGTCCCGCGCGACGAGCAGGTAGGCGAACTTACCGGCCTTGATGTGGACGACATCAAGCAAGACTTGACCAAAGAGGGTTTCTTCCCCTGTGGGTTTTCCGACTTCCTTGGGCAGTCTTGCGCTCCGCCGTTGACAGGCTTTGCAGGACGCCAGCCATTCCCACACCGCACGCACTACACCCAGCCACCAGAACCGCTGTTTTACCCGCCTCCGCGTCTCAACCTCCCCTTGATGACCAAGATTGTTGTGAAGGCTCCGGAGGATAGCTTCCTGATCCGCCCTTGAAGTGGTAACCACAAGAGGAACCGGAGTCTTCCACCACCAAAGCTGCCCCTCCTGTACGTAGAAATTCCCCGCTTGCCGCTTGGCCCATTGCATGTCCTTCTCCGTAGCTCCTTCGGGAAAAGGAAGGTCCTGCAAGTAGTCACAAAGGATTGCGTACCGCCCGGTCTGCCGGAGCGGCAGCTGAACGCCTGCCTCCACAACCCCTACCTTGACAACCGGGGCCTCCACATCAAGCAGTTCTGCGTCCTCAAACGGGTCGTCCCTCGGATACCACAACAACGCGTTGGGCATGGTGAATGCTTTCCCCGGAACATGAACAAAGCAAAGGAGAAAAGTTGAAGAAACGCCACCCACCTGGTCATGGGAGCGTTGGGCAACACCGGGGAATTGATCATCCGCGCCAGCGCCTCCGCGTCCACCAAAAGCTCAAAGTGAACCTCCCACAAAAGATACTGGAGCCGCCGCACAATCTTGGTGACCCCGCACAACTCCAACTTTGGCTGGGAGTACCGGATTTCCGTTGGAGTGAAGGTGACCAACTCGTAAAGTACCGGCCTATCCTTGCCGTTGTCCTCTTGAGTGAGAACCCCCCCGCGCCAAATTTGCTGGAATCAACCGCTAGCCTAATTCCTCCCGCTTTGTAGTTGAGATTGCGGAGCACAATGTCACTTCCCACAATCTCCTTGAGCTTCCAGAACGCGCAATTGCATTCTTCCCCCCACTTCCACTCTGCGCCTTTCCGCGTTAGTGATTGGAGCGGGCTTGCCACCTCCGCAAACCTCCCAATGAACATACAGAAATAGCTACATAATCCCAAGAACTGAAGGATATGCGACACCGTCCACGGGGTTGGCCATTTGAGGACCTTGTTCCGCTTTTTCTCTGCAATGCGCCAGCCATCGGAAGCAACAACATGGCCAAGGACTTCGAGCGCCGGGACACAAACCACCAACTTCTTCACCAACACCGTCAGTCCTGCCTCCTCGATGCAAAACAGGATGCGTTCCAATGTCTGCGCATATTCCAACACAAAACGTCGGAAGTTGGGAACTTCAACCAGCTCCGCTCCCCTGTAATCGGATTTTGGACCTTTGATGCCTGCGTCATCAATGAAGATTTGGACTCCCTCCGGAAGATCATCCTTCAGGATCCAAGCCATTTGCGCCTGGTACACCGCCACGGAATTGGTTGCGCCTTGCGGGAGCTGAGTCAGCTGCATTCTTCCCAACCCAGTCTCAAATGCCATTAGAGGCCGCAAGCAAGGATCCAACTCGCGCTGGTCATATCCCCCCATCACATCCACTAAACCGTAACAAGCGCGCCCCGCCATCAACTCAAGGAACTCGTCAACGCAAGGGGGCCATCCTGCGTCCCGGATCGTAAAGGAGTTGAGCCGCTGTAAATCATGAACAATCCTCAACAACTTTCCGTCCTGCTTAACCACCACAAAGATTGGGCTGGAGTAACTAGACATTGACTGTTTGTAAAGGCCAGTCTTCACCTAATCCCGCACCAACTCCAGAAACTGCTCCCGGACCACCCACAGTATCGGAATGGGCTTGATCTGCCACGGCTTGTGATTGACAGTGGGGATGACATAGGGGTTGCCAATATTGTTTTTCAGGAGCCCCTGCTCTTCTGGTCCAAACGCGAGCGCTCTTTCCTGAAGAACCAGAACCAAAATCAGCAACTCACGCTCTTCCGTACTCAACCATCCTGTCGGGCCAAAATTGAAAGCTGAAATCCGCTCCTCCGTGATCCGCGCCAAACTAGTAACCCACCCCAAAGCCTTAATTGGCGTGACCCAAGGGTCCCGCAACCAAGTGATCGGTCGAAGCGGTCCGTTCAGTTCCTGGGGCATTGGCTCATTCCTCAGTTGGACCTTCTGTGACACTGGCTTGTACTTTCCCGCGTTGCACCGCATCATCCGCATGCATCCTTTGCTGTAAGTCCTGCACAGAACAGAACCACGGCTTTTGCCTTTGCTCACAAGTGTGGCACAATGATAGGGTTTTCAAAGCATAGTACCCTCTGGCGATGCATACAGAGAAAAGGGACTTACTTCTGCAACGTGCGCGCCCTGCATTTTTGTTCCCCCCCCTCCCTGCTCCTCATTAGTCAACCGCCCGCGCAAAACCGGAGCTTGTTCTGCGCGGTCTCCTTGGTCGACTAGAAAAAATCCTCCAAAGGTTGCCCATCACAGACCAACTCCGCATCCGGTTCCTCCTCATACTCCAACACTCTCCTCCGCTTCCCTTGCGCATGATTGCAGATAGTTGTCTCGAACCTTCCGCCGGACAAATCCTCCACCTTCAACGCCTCCCTTCCCGCCTCCGGATCAAAAACCATTTGAGCTCAAAACCCAAACATGAACGGCCTTCCCAAAATCACATCCCCACATTCAACCAAAAAAAAAGAAAGGGGCCTGCAGACCCTTGCAACCTCAACCTCCTCCTCCTTGACTACTCCATCCACACAACACTCCCCTCCGTTAAGCGCGCGGAGACCCATCGCGCATTTCCCCCGAACCAACCCCAAATCATCCACCATCCACAACAGCAGCAGGTTCACCATTGAACCTCTGTCCACCATAGCCCACACCTTCCTTCCCGCTATGACCATCGGAACATAAGCGAGCAGAGTCAAAACTGATTTTGACTCACATTCCCCGCGCCCCTCCTCCTTCCGCGCCACGTGAACCCGCTGCACCGTCTGAGGTACCCGGCCCTGACCGCAATCCCGCAACGCCTGAACCATCTTGTCTACCACCACCGGAGACACGGCCGCCAGTTCCCGCAAGGTCAGGGGAACCGGAGTCTTGTTACCCATCACCCTTCGCACGATGTCCGCCACTTTCTTCTTTCCTACAGGGTTCGCTGCCGGCGCCTCGGTTCCAGGCACGCGCGCGGCCGGTTTTGGAACGGCCGACGGGGGTCTCTCCTTTGCGTCCACCTCCATTTTATTGGAGACCGCCACCTTTTCTTCCGTTGCCACTACCCTTACCTCAGCTTCCACCCGAGGTGGTTGCCACAATCCGGGACCGGTAACAATGCCCAGTGACGCTTGCGCCGTTGTTCCCGCCTCATGACCCCGTGTGTGCACCTGCTGCATTGCGGTCGGCTGGCTTGGCTCCATCAGAATCTGTTTGCCTGTTGGAAACATGTACCCCATCCCCGCCGTTCAAACCAATCCCGTCCTGAGATCCTTTGTAAGCTCCTCGCACGCCAATCGCCATTGACCGTTTGCCCTGCAGTACAAGCACCCCCTCAGCACAAAGGTACCGGGCGGCTGAAACCCTTCCACAATGTGAGGCGGAGGCCCTCACGGCTGCTGCTGGCCCATAAGTCTCATGCAGATCTTCAGGTCCTTCATCAGTTCCATCAATTTGCTTACCAGAGGGGCTGGCGCGGGTTGAGGAACCGGAACACGCGCGGAAGTAGGTGGAACTGGGGCCGGAAATTGTGCCGGAGCCGGAACCTGGGGGGCAGATTTCTGTGGTCCCGCTGGGAAGGACTTAGCGGTGTCCTCAATAATCTCCTCTAAGTCGAGCTCACTCTCCACAGCCCGGCAAATGAAAGCCAACTCCGGAAGGAGCGCAATGCTCCTGTCCAATGACCGCTTTACCAAGTTGTGATAGTAAAGATGCCGCTGCACCCTTGCCTGGAGTTGAGCGCCTAAACCGCCCAGAAACGCGCGTTTCATGGCCCCCGTCTGTCCCGCCACCACCTTGTTCTTTGACAAGTACCAATAGATCCAATCGAATTTTGAGGTGTACTCCGCCAGCTCCACCTGCGTTCTGACCCCTCCGCGCGCGCTCGCCTCCGAGGTCACGCGGTCAAAATTGCTTTCCTGGAACCAAGGTTTGTGCCTACCCCACTGCGTTAGGATGTCCGCCTTCAGTTTTGGCAAATGTTGATTCTTGTAGCCTTCCATTTCCTCCACATCCCGGAGCTTCTCTTTGTCCATAATGAACAGGACGACAAGCCGGGCCTTATTGGCGTCCAACGCACCTTCTGCATCTGCAATACCTTTGTATTTCAAGATGAATCGCTCCACATCCGCAGTGTTGAATCGGATGTGAGGGTTGTCGCGCGGCCTGATGCGAACTGGACAAGTGGTTTCATGGTCACTGGAGACCAATGGGGGAATGGCGTAGCTTGTCCTGGGTTGAGCGGAGGGAGGGGGAGGAGGAGGGATGGAAGACAAGAGTGGGGTTGGAGTAGCGGACCCGGAGACGGAAGGAGAAGGAAAAGAAGAAGAAGGAGCGACTGTAGGGAGGTATGAATAGGACGTTGTGCCCGGTTACCTTTGAAAGACAAGAAACGGAAAGTTACTTCCCGGCCAGACCCCCAGATTTGGAAAGAATAAAGGTTATCCCCCTATAATTGTCCCAAGGTTTGAAAGTTAACGGTTCCCTGCGTTTGAAAGGAGATGAGGATGTCTGAAGTCGCACTTAAATGAGAAATAGAAATAAAGAGATAAAGAGATAAAGAAAATTAGAGAGAGAGAGAGAAATTGCCAATCCTTCAATCCTAAGAACTTTCCACCTGAATGTGTATCCAGTATGAGTTCCTTTAATCTCTTGGTGAGATGAGTGATCCAATCTGATGATGTGATGTGTTTCTTCCTCTTCTCCTCTGTGCTTCTAACCTGGAGTTGAGAGTGAGGATAAGTCCTCCCTCTCAACCCTAACCTAAGTACACGCGCAAATAACAGTATGACAACAAAACAGAAAACAATCCCAAAACAGAAACCCTAGCCTCCTCTCCCCACCTCCTCCGTACCAAACTCCCCATGTCATCCGTACACCGTTCCGTCCATCCGGTTTGTCCTTCTCATGACGCGGTCCTTGCACCGCGCCCTACTCGGAGCCCCCTGCGCCTGTCCGTATCCATTTGTCCGCGCCCATTGTGGGTGTTTGGTAATATCCGGCATGATCCGGGCGCTTGCGCGCGCATTTCATCCGTTCCTTCATAGCCCGCGGATTGCTCTGCCCCTACGTATCCAAACCGGCGCGCCCGCAAACCTAGTTGAGTGCACTACCTTCCGAATCCGATCTCCGGGCCGGATTGCCGCCCATGCCGCATTTGATGCTGAGCCCAACCCGCCCACCAGGTACGGAGCCAAACAGCGGCTGCTGCTGATCCAGCAGCTGCCGCTGCTGAGCACTCCGCATACCCTAGTGCTGAGCCCGCTTGCCCCCAATGCTGAGCGCGCAGCCGCGACGCAGTTCCCAATCCGTGTCTATAAATTGACACCACAGCACCCATCCATGGATGGACGCGAGTGACAACATGATTTTCTTTCCTTTTTTGCTCTATTTGTAGAATCTGTTGTACATAGTCTAACAGGGCCTCCTTCCCATATAAGAAGGGGCTCTCCCCTGCCTTTTGGATAAATCATTGGAGAAGGAAATCATGCTGCATTAAATCAGCACACCTTTGATCCTTGAGCCTCCATACTCAAACCCTTGATCCCTGATCCTTATCACCAACCAATAGCCTTGCTGGTTGAAGAAAAATTCTGTCTGTTGGAATTTTTTGAGTGTTTTATACCACTCCTTGATCCCTTTCTCTGACCATACTGGTCCTGATCCCTGATCACCTTTCTGGAGCAAATCACGATTGATTGAAGATGTCTTATTAAGCTTAAGACCTGGAGTGTTATACCTCCCCTTATCTTCTTTGGAGTTGCCTTCAGCCAGCCTACTCTTGAGTCACTTGAGAAGTGTTGAGGATATCCTTGCTTCAAATCAGTTACTGTTGCTTTAGAGCTTCTTAAACATTGTGCTTTGTCTTGTACAGCCACCCTCAGTTATCTGGTACCCTTCAAGCGCTTGATTGCGGAGAGTTGGGCAGGGTCATTGAGAACCTGGAGGTTGCTTGGGCTTGAGTTGATCATCCCCAATCTTCTGCTGACGACCAGAGTTATTAGCTTGTGGGTGTTGTTTACATTCAACAGCTTTTGTTCCTTGAACTCTAAGCAAACTTTAACTTCTTTTGTTCAAGTTTTTCCCTGCATAATCTTGTCTCAGATAGTGCTGTTCCATCACTACTGAACTATTATCATCTTTATCCTCTACTCCTTGATTCCTCATTTACCAGGTTCTGGACCTTGATCTTGGTTACATTTAAATATTTTTGTAACACTCAGGAGGGCAGCCTAAAGAGCACCTTTCCCCTCCACAGAACTGCCACGGCCTAGCACCATTTGGAGTCTTACACTGTTCCTGTCATTCATTGCCTCACTGCTTCAACTGTAGTTAGCTCATTACCAGGTTGTATCTAGTCACTTTGGATTACCTTATAAGGGCTATCCCCTTGCCTGATAATTGTCTCCTCAGTTAGTTAATTTTATATGTTCTCCAATTTTGCTACAACCTAGTTATCAAATTGGACTCAGGTTGAGTTTCCTTCTTCGGAACACATTCCATTCCTCCCGCCGTTTGTTGAGTGGCATAACCAAGTTTGCACTTTGCAACTTAATCTTGCTATTTGCACTTGCCCTCGCACTTGCCATTCCTTTGCGCTCACAATCATCTAAAAATTGCCCTATAGGACGTGGAATGTTCATGTGACATGGACCAAAGTTGACCACTTTAAGATGTTCTTCAGTGACACAACCAGAGGGGATGAATGGACCAGTAAGAGATTGAGGTAAACCACAGTAAGGATTGTGGGATAGAGGGGGGCGCATAAGAGGTGGGTTGAGGTTGAGAGGCATTGGTTGTTTGAATGGTTGAACCTTTTTTGCAACTGGTTTATACTTGGTGGCAAAAGAGAGGAATCCTTTCTTCCTCCAAGCATTTACCAGTGAGACCTGACTACAAAAACTGAGGCCAAGTTCCAACATCTTTCAAGTTTGATGTTCTGCCTTGTCCTTGAAAGGTGCCTTTTCCATAAAAGAGGATCCAAAAGCTAATGCATTGCTCCCATGTGTGGCACAGGGTAGAGTTTTGAAAATGACAGTAGTAGAGGCCCCTGATGGTGCACAATTGGGAGGACTTACTTCTACTCCACATTGCCTCCACTTAAGACCATACTCCTTCATACCAAAACCACCAAGAAAAGAATTGAGATCAGGATCTAGTTTAGACTCATTGCGGAGATTCAAAACCAGAGTAGAGGATAATTGATCAGGCTGAAGGGAAAAAGGGAAAGAAGATACAACAGACCCAGAGAGAGAAGAAATATTTCTGGATTTTTGGATTTTTTATGTTTTTGAATTTTGATCTTATTTGGATGAGGAAGAGATGATGAGGAAAACAAAAAATATGCCTCTGAGGTTGAAGTTGATCCATAAGTTGAAGTCTGAAGCTGAGAGGAACTACAACTATCAGTAGTATCAAATAATCCAATAAAAAATGAGGCTGAGCAGAACTAGAGTTGTCCTTCTGCTTTCCCTTTAGAAATGTTTTGGGAGAACAACAAGGAAAATCTTGTTCCCAACAACCAGAATCCAAGGAACAACACAGAAATTCAATTTTTCTGCCATCAGCATCAGGGAGAAGGATTATCTCCCCTACTTGATTAGAAAAAATCAGGGTAGCACCAAAATCCATTAAGAACGGTTGGCCCAAGATCTAAGGAACTTCCAAATGGGTGATCCAGAAGTGACAAGTTCAACAATATTTTGACCAATTCAAACAGGAACATCCTCAGCAATACCAACCAGTTCACATGACTGATTCCCTATACCATAAACCGCAGAAGTAAAGCTGAACCTTGGGCTAAGCTTGAGTTTGCAGGCCATAGCATCTTAGATTAAGTTGAGCTGAGAACCCAAATCCACAAGAAGAGAAACTGTTTTAGCCAATTCACCAAGATAGCAGGGAAGAAATCCAAGAGGAGAGGAATACAGATTGGCATCTGAAGGGGGATCTGTTCCACCAGAGTCCTCCATTAAAGTGCCAGAAGAGACCTTCAATTTGTCTAGAACAATTTCCACACGTCAACAAGAAACCCATTTCTTTATGCCTTCAGCCACAGATGAAGAGATAGACAGCAGTTCAGCCACAGAAAGATCAGGGATTTTGAGATCAGAAATTTTCTTTAATACTCCTTCCACAGAATTAGGGTAGTCCTTGGAAATGCCCCTCTCAAACAAAACTTTGGGCTGAGTGGAGGGAGGAGAATCAGGTGAGGCAGGTACTCAAAGAGGATCAGAGGATTGAGGGGGTTGACCAGATTGAAGAGGAGGAGAAGGATCAGAGGGGTCCTGGAACCTTTCCATGAGTGGTTCCCTTTCTTCTTCAATGTCTTCCACATCAGAGGGAGGAGGCTCAGGCAAAGATCAATGTTTGACAGGTTTTCAAAGGATTGATGATGGAACAGGAGGAGACTTATGAGGTTTTGTTTCCTCATGGAATTTCCTAGCTGGATCAGATTGAAAAGCACCAGAGAAGCTGGAAGAAGTGATGGCTGTAGGATACCAAGGTTGAAGAGTGCCACAGGATGATTGAAAATACAAGGAGACCAAAGATGCCTTCTTGGGAGTTGGTGGTTGGTAAGAAGCCACCACATGATGGATTGGACAAGATGAGTCAAAAGGGATCAAAGCACCATTAGGAAGAAAGAAATTGTTTCCCTTCTGCTCTAATAATTTATCCTCCTTGTACTTCTGGAGTTCAGGAAATCTACCAGTACCATGGCCTTCTCTATGGAAGTAATAGAAGAATAAGGTGGATTTAGGAACAGAATTAGCAGGTTTAGGGGTAGCTAAAGAGCATATGTTCTGATCTATTTTATTCTCAAAGGCCTGAAGTAGCTTAGTAATCTCATCTATGGTAGCAGTATCCTTATTGGCCTGAGGGCTTCATTTAGGTCTGCAATTTGCTTCCATCTTGTTCATGATTTTGTTGGATTCTTGGAAGGAAGGAGCATGGACTGGTTCAGTGATCCTGGGCTTTTTAAAATTCAAAGCAGTTTGACCTTTCATGAATTTTTCCACCACATTCCTAAGGACCAAAAAGACAGGGAGTTTGAATTGATTATACCTAGTAGTGATCATGGAGCCAGACTTGACCAATTCATCCCTAATCCTTTACTGCACTCCTGGAAAAAAGATTGGAAAAATTGAACTCAAAATTTGTCCAAAGTTTCAATGTGACTGTTCCTGATAAGATAAGACTGAATAGGATCCCAAGACTTTCTGAAAGACTGATAATCAGAGGCGGAAGAGACACCACCATTGGAGATCCATTGAGAAACCAGAGAATCCAAGTCCTGTAAGGTAAACCTGGCCACATCAATTTTTCCCCAATAAGCCAAAATAGCCTCCTTCAAGAGCCTCCAGTTATGAGTTCCAAATTCATCAAACAATTCAATCACTTCCATAAATTCATGAGAGGAGATAAAAAATCATAACTGATAGGCCATATCATGTTCACTTGCACCATCCACTTCAGCAGCCATTTCATAGGAGTCGAAAAATTGTTCCACGTTTGCACCATTGAAACCTGTGTTCTTGTTCTTGGGTTTGATCTTGACCATCTTGGCCCAAACAGTGGTGGAGGGAACAGATTTCATTTTGAAGACAGAGTTCCTAAGGGGATCCAAAAAGCAGAGTTCCAAGGTGGCTCACAAGCGTGTCAAGGGTAGAGTTTCACAAAAACAACAAGAATCATGCCCAGATGGTGCACAATTGGGAGGACTTACTTCTGGAACAAGTGACCGCCACAGATCAGATATGGATAATGACAAAGAAAAAAAAAGAAAAGGATTGGATTGGATTTCAGAGTTGATTCTTCAAGTTGGGACCGTAAGTCCCAAGTTTGCTGGTTTGATCCTGGCCCGGGGGACCAAATGTAAGACTCCAAACGGTGCTAGGCCATGGCAGTTCTGCGGAGGGGAAAGGTGCTGTTTAGGCTGCCCTCCTGAGTGTTACAAAAATATTTAAATGTAACTGAGATCAAGGTCCAGAACCTGGTAAATGAGGAATCAATTAGTAAAGGGTAAAGATTATAGTAGTTTTGTAGCAATGGAACAGCACTATCTGAGCCAAGATTATGTGGGAAAAAACTTGGACAAAAGAAGCTAAAGTTTGTTTAAAGTTCAAAGAAAAACGCTGTTGCATGTAATTACCGCCCAAAAGCTAATAACTCTGGTTGTCAGAAGAAGATTGGGGTTGATCAACTCAAACCCAACCAACCTCCAGGTTCTCAATGAACCTTCCCAACTCTCCGCAGTCAAGCGCTTGAAGGGTACCAGATAACTGAGGGTGTCTGTAAAAGACAAAGCACTATGTTTAAGAAGCTCTCAAAGCAAAACAGTAACTGATTTCACGCAAGGATAACCTCAATACTTCTCAAGGAACTCAAGAGTAGGCTGGCAGAATGAAACTCCAAAAAAATAAGGGAGGTATAACACTCCAGGTCTTAAGCTTAATAAGACCTCTTCAATCAATTGTGATTGGCTCCAGAAAGATGATCAAGGAGGGATAAAGACCAGTATGGTCAGAGAAAGGTATCAAGGAGTAGTATCAAAAACTGAAGAATTCCAACAGACAGAATTCTCTTCAACCGGAAAGGCCATTGGTTGGTGATAAGGATCAGGCCACAGAGGGGCAAAGACTAAGGATCAACGGATCAGGTGGCAATCATAGATATACCCAGGATGAGGATGAGGATCAATTTTCAATGATAACCGGGGGGAAATATGCACACACTCCCATCATTTTTTTTTTGGATCTAAATGGAGGCTATAGAAAATTTCATAAAAATTTTAATTTTTCCGTACTGGTCCAGAGGTGTCCCAGATTGGGCACCACAACATTTTACCCAGGGTGAGGCTGAGATTGGCAGTGGCTTTCAACTAGCACAAAATTTTCTTGAACTGAGAATTATGGGTTTCTCAGTGGCTGGTGAGAAATTGGGAGAGGTGCCTTCTGGAAGAGGAGAGATCTGACCACAAATTGAACCAGATATCCTAGGAGAACAATGGACTGCCTTTAGTTGAAGTTCTCTGAGGAAATTGGTTTTGATTCATAGCTGAGCAAGTGAGCTCTAGGGGGTAGAGGAGCTTTCACAGGGAAAAATTCCCTCATCTTTAATTCCTACAGGAAATTGTTATTGTACAAGTCCTGGTTCAGGGAGATCTACCTGTGGTGGCAGTCTGGCACCAACCTCATGTTAAGACTGTGAAAATGAAGATTTTTCTGGTGGGGAACAAACCCACAACCTCAGATAGACTGAGAAACACACTAGAGTGCTGCCTTTACCAACTAGGCTACAGACACTTGTGGCTGCCAGGGATGTTTGATATTACTGGTCTAGGCTCAACTGCACAGCCTCTGTACTGTGGTGATACATCATGTTAGAAGGTTTAAACTCAACAAACCCCCTTTCTACATGATTTAGAAATAGTTATGGCAATACCCAGGTGCAAGTGTTATCAGTGTGGGGATTGAGCCTGTTATCATAGGGTAGGCTTGCAGGGGATGATGGTCTTACAGAAAGCATTCACATCTTATTCAAGTATCTTAAGTAAGCAAGTATACGCTCAGGTAGGCTCTGGGCTAATAACCTAATGAGACTGTGAAAATTAAGATGTGTCTGGTGGGAGTCAAGCCCACAACCTCAGATAGACTGAGACACATACTAGAGTGCTGCCCTTACCAACTAGGCTAAAGACGCTTGTGGCTTCCAGGGTTGTTTGGTATTACTGGTCTAGGTTCAACTGCACAGACTCCTTACTGTGGTGATACATCATGTTAGCAGGTTTAACCTCAACAACTCATCCCAAGGAAAAACATGAACTCCCCAAGATTATCCAACCCGAAGGGTTTTTGGTGGCATCCTGCATGAATTGCACCTTAAAAACACCTATGATAATGTTTTCCACATGTATGAACACAAAAAAATGGATGTTTTGGATTTTTGTTCAAAAAGAAGCATGTTTTGGGAGTTGAGGGAAAGATTTTGATTGCTTGAAAGAATTGAAAGATTTTCTTTTACCAGAAGCATGGAATCTGCTTGAGGCCCTACAAAAATTCTTTGATTCTGATGAAATCCCTTGGTTCCAAGAAAAATTTGTTTGCTTGGGGAGTTTTGATATCACAAGAACCACAAAAAAAGCTACAAACCACTTGCTATCAAGTTCCATCAATTAGCTCAGGCCCAATCTCCAACCAATCTCTGGTCAATCTTCAGTAAAGCTGAGGTACAGCTTTATCCAAGCTCTAATGAAAAGTAAATGTGCATTTTTCACAGTGAATGTGAACCAAAAAAGTTTTGGAGCATGAGCATAGCTTCAAATTGAGATAGGGCAGAGCATAAAAATAGATTCCTTGATTGCACTTGCTAGGAAGTGAAATTAAACTTTCTATGGTGAAGTCTCTTCAAGATCAATATTTATAAACATGCACCAAAATACCATCTGATGAATCTCAAGGTCTTGCATTTCTGCAATACTGAGAAGGATCTGGAGAGTGGTGAGTTGAAAATTAGAGGAAAAAATTTAATCATAGTCCACTACCTCTTACCAATAAAAGCCTTGCATTCACAGTATTCCCTTGTGTTTCACCAGGAGGCTCTTGGAATTGAAATTAAATCTTAATACTGAGGTAGATTCCAGGGGCTTTCAGCTGGGAGAGATAGGTTGCATCTTACAAACAATAGGGTGTTTAATATCTTCCAGTTCAAATTGAGTTTCCTGCACCCATTTAAATTGTTGAGGAGAATTCATGGCTTCCCCATAGGTCTGTGGATCCTGAGAGTTTCTTTTTACTCCATCAACCATGTCATGGGTGCAAAAAAACATGGGGGAGGATGCTGGAGGGATATATTTTTCAAAGGATTTTTTCAGAGAAATGGAGTAGTGGGGGAAATAAGCATGTTATGTGGAAGGGGGGGGTGTGAGACTTCATTTACAGGAATTTTATCCCTCAGCAGGAATCTGAGAAGGCTTTTTCTTGTGCATGGCAGTCTCCAAGGGTAAATCCTGATTGAGTGGGCTAGAGAGGATATAGTTAGGTTTGATGGGAGTTTCCTCATTTGAAAGGTTGGAAAGCTCAAAGAATCCAAAGGACTGGCCAGACTCCAAGGACTGAAGATGGAAGGGGAATGTGTCAGCAAAAAATTTAACATTATGGGAAATAATCATGAATTTTGAGGAAGGGACTCAGAACTTGAAGGATTTGTGTCATTCCTCATTGAACAGTTAAAGATATTTGATTACCTGAACCAACAGACTAAGAAACAGAAATCAACAAATATTGAAGGAGAAGCGTAAGAAGGAAGGTAAAAGAAAGATGAAGATTCTCACTCAGTGCGGACATGAACAAAATAAGGTGATCAAAAGATAATGGCAATAGGAGGAATGAAGAAATGAAATAGAAGGAGCTGAACTGAAATTTTTTGAGATTGGTTAATAGTTGTTGTGGGAACTGAGGTGAATCAACCTCACATATGAACAGGGAAAGGAAATCAGCTAAATAGATTGGTTGGTTGAGGTGTTGAGACATGGGGTTGATTGTTGAGGACAGTAGGTCAAGTGTTGGATGGGAGCTGATGGAGCTTGAGGAGCTTATATGAAGGTCGAGGGATGATGAAGAAGGGATGAGCAGAGGATAGATGGAGGGAAGCGGTCAGATGAGAAGAAGTAGGGATTTGAGTGGATGATGGAGGAGCGGGAGCGGATGATAGAATGGTGGAGGAGCAGATGATGGGATGATGAAGGAGCGGATGGGGAGCAGATGATGGAGTGATATGTGAGCGGAAGGATCAGATCATGAAGGAGCGGGTGAGTGGATGATGAATGAGAAGTGGTGGTGACAGATGTGGGAGCGGGAGCGGGGTTTAGGTAAACTTTAGCGGGGGGTAAATCAGTGCGGGGAGTGGGAGAATTGTGAGAAGAAGATTTCCTCTCAACACGCCGCCATGTTCAGATGAGAGGTTGCAGAATTTTGTTTTCCAGGCGTTTGATGGAGGGTTTAATTTCTGATTTTGTCAACGGGTTGGCTAGCATAGATTCTGAAGGGACAAGATTGGTGATGAGGAGTTTGGCATCTTTTTGCTCCCAAAGCCATTTAATTTGAATATCAACATGTTTGAGCGCATTGTGATGAGACTCGAAGTTGATGAGATTGTTTAGAGCTTTGTTGTTGATGTGTGAGCAGTGGGTGAGAGATAGAGAGGGATTGAATTCCTTCAAGAGATTCAAGATCCATATTTTTTCTTGAGTAGCTAGAACAAGGGATTTGAGTTCCCCTTTGGTTGAGGATAGTGAGACTGTGGGTTGAAGCTTGCTGTGCCAAGATACAGCACAGCCGTAGAGAAGTATCAAGTAGCCAGTGTGGCTTGTTCTTGAGACGGGATCATTACCTCCATTGGATTCACTCCACAACTTGAGATCAAATTTGAAGAAAGTATTTTTAAGGCAAAGAGCAAAATGTTGGGTTGTTTTGATGTAGCGCCAGGCATGCTTGGCTTCTGTCCAGTGAGACAGACCAGGCCTTGCGTTGAATCTAAATAGAGAGGAGACCGGGTAGGAGAGGTCTGGTTGAGTTTAAGTGGAAATGAAGTTGAGTTACCCCGTAGAGGAGTGGTAGTTGATGTTGAGCTTGGAAAAGTTGGACGCATCTTCATTGGTAGCAGGTTTGAGTGCAATGCAGGGAGTAGTGGGTGTGTTGATTGGTTTAGATTCTGAGAGTCCAAGTTTGGTCAGGCCAGTTTCAATGTGTTTGGGTTGATGTAGGCAGGGTCCTTCCTGCGAGTCAACAATGTAATTGCCAAGAATTTTGGTGAGAGGACCTTTGTGCAAAATGGCAAATTTGGTTTTTAGCTTTTTTTGAAATTCTTGTGAATCTCAATGATAACCAGGTCATTGACGTAACAGAAGATAAACAGTTGAAGGGAATTATTTATGAATAGAAAAGGGTTGGCGGCGCACGCGACAAAGCTTTGGTAAAGAAACCACTGTTTGAGGGTGTCAAACCAGCTCTTAGGAGCTTGCTTCAGACCATATAGGGCCTTGTTTAACTTTAGATAGGGAAAGGGAGTATTGTATCCAGAAGGAGCCTTGATGTAGATGTCTTTTTCAAGTTCAGCGTTCAGGAACACTGAATTGATTTCCATTTGCGTTATTGGTAAGTTGTGATGAAGAGCGTACACCAGCAACGTGCAAAGTGTTGTAATTTGACCTGTGGGTGCGTAGGTTTCCCCATAGTCAAGAAATTCCAGTTGCCAAAATCCTTGGACGCATAGTCTTGCTTTGAAGATGAGACCATTGTTGTCGGGGTTGATTTTGAGTCAATATACCCACACGGTTGACAGAGCCCTTTTGCCTTCTGGCAGTGAGTGGAAGCCGGTCCAGACGCCCATGGATTCAATCCCAGTTAGTTTCTTTTTCATTCCAAGAGCCCAATTTTGACTATCGGGCAAGCTTTTGGCCTCTTCATAGCTTCTGGGAACGCTCCGGGTGAGAAATCCATAGCGTTGGGGGAGTTGAAGGGAGGAGAGGTCTCTGAGAGTTATGCCGGAGGGAGTGAGTTGAGATACTAGATCCTTGTCATCCAAGGAGTTGGAGTTGGATTGGGTGATTTGAGAAGTTTCCTTTGGAGCTTAAGGGTCTGGAAAGGGTTCGCTGGCTGGTGATGGTTCCGTGTGTTTGGGATCATCAGAGCTTTGGTCGGAGCGTGCTGGCTGATTTTGATTCGTCGGACAAGAGTGTCCAGAAGGTCAGAGTTGATTTGAAGGAGGGTTTTGAATGGATATTTGTGCAGAGAGGAGGATTCACTCAGCTTTATATTTTCAAAGATCTTAACATGTTTAGAGCAGATTTTTTCCCCAAGTTCTGGGAAAAAGATTTGATAGGAGTTAAATTGCAGGTCATGACCCACAAGGATTCATTCCCAACCTTTCTTTTCAAACTTCCCGACATTGTGACAAAGATTGAGAACAACGGTTTTCGATCCCAGGGTTTGGATTAAGTTGAGTTTGGGTTTGAGTCTGTTCCACATCTCCAAGGGGCTTAATTTTGATTCTTTTGCTGGCAGAAGATTGAGGATTTCACAGCTTCCCACCAGGATTTGGTCCCAGAGCTCGACAGGAATGGACATATTGATAAGGGTGGTCCTCGCGGCTTCAAAAATTGTTTGGTTTCCTTGCTCTGCAATGGGGTTCTGTTGAGGAGTGTAAGGTTTGGATGTTGTGTGTATGATTCCCAAGTCTAGAAGAAAATTGGTGAGTTTGGAATTAACAAATTCAACGCCTTTATCCAAATGTAGCGACTTGAGTTGATATCCAAACTGATTTGAGTGTAATTTGATGAATTTAATAATTTCATCCGTGACGTCGGATTTAAGTTTGATGGGAAGACAGGTTTTAAAGCGGGAGAATTTGTGGGTGAGCAATAAGAAATATCTATTACCGGTCTTGGACACTGGATTGATTGGTCCACACACATCAGAATGTAACCTAACAAACGGTTTGGTGCAATTTGATATGTGACCCTTAAACAATTATTTGTGAATCTTCCCCAGTGCACACAATTCACATGATAGCTCACTCCATTTGATTTTTGGGAAGTCTCTAGACAGGAGTTTTGTTTGATCCAAATGGGGGTGACCAAAACATTTGTGAACAGTAGTGAGTGTGAAAAAGGAGTCGGTTGATTCAGATTGAGAGAGAGAAAGATCTTTGAGGACTAGGAGATTGTCTTCTATAGATCCAAATAGAATTTTGTCGTGTTTGAATTTCACAACAAGGTTATTTGGTCCTGATAGATGCAGGGAGAAGCCCTTTTTAAATAGTTGTCCCAACAATACCAGATTCACCACCAATTGAGGAATGTAGATTGACTGGCTCAGCAGAACGCTGCAAGATTCTGACAGGATTTTGGCTGTTCCAATACCTTTGGCGTAGAGTGACAAGTTCTCTTTTCCAGTTTGAATCTGTGTATTGTCTTCTGTAAGGGCTTTGAAAAAATCAAGTGAGTTGAACATGGATTGGGATGCCCCAGAGTCTAGTATTATGGCTTGTTTGGAGAGAAGTCAGGAGTTGATCATGGAAAAGTTGTAGGAGGTATAGGACAGATTGGCGGAGGTAGACTCTTTTTTGTTTGGTTTGGGGTTGTTGTTGGGATTTGGATGGAGATGAGGGTATAACCACCAGCAAGCATGCTTAGTATGGGAGGACTGAGGATTGTGCCAGGTGGCTCAACATTTAATAGTGTCTTGTTTTGCACCTTTGTTCAACATTTCTGAGGCATAGGTGCCGGCAGAAATCTCATTCTTGATTTGGTTCAGATGTTGGATTATCAGATCGCCATCAATTTTGGATTCTCCCAAGGAGTGGGTGATGGTGGTCTTGAGATGTTAAATTTCGGGTGGGAACTTTTAGAGTATGAGGTAAGCAACTATATCATTGTCCATCTTGATTCCAATTTCTGAGATTTGAATCAGGCAAGCTTTGACTTTGGTAATGAATTTATCAACATGTTTTGTGTCAAATTGGAGGTTGAGAAAATTGAAGAAAACTTGAGACCTGTTTGCTGTTTGGGACGAGGCATAGAATTTGTTCATTGACTTCCAGAGTTCTATCCCATTGGTAAGATGATAGTCCTTGACACAATTGATATATGTTTGATTGTCAAGCTTGGCTAGGATGTATCCAACCAATTTGAGATTGATTTTGGGAGGGAATTTCTTGGGTTTGGAGGTCAGGAGCCATTTAGAAATACCTTTAAGGGCAAAAATTGTCATGAGTTTGGAGCGCCAAAGTGAGAAGTTTGATTCCATCAAGGTGGGGATAGAGTCCGTGAGGGTCTTGAGGAGAGGGGAGTTGAGATCCATTGGTTCAGGTAGGGGTTCCATGCTGTAGCTCGTGGTAATCGGCAGAGTTGAGGCGTTTTTGATTTTAACCGTGAACAGTTAAAGATATTTAATTACCTGAACCAAAAGACTAAGAAACAGAAATTAACAAATATTGAAGGAGAAGCGTAAGAAGGAAGGTAAAAGAAAGATGATGGTTCTCACTCAGTGCGGACATGAAAAAAATAAGGCTCTCAAAAGATAATGGCAATAGGAGGAATGAAGAAATGAAATAGAAGGAGCTGAACAGAAATTTTTTGAGATTGGTTAGTAGTTGTTGTGGGAACTGAGGTGAATCAACCTCACATATGAACAGGGAAAGGAAATCGGCTAAATAGATTGGTTGGTTGAGGTGTTGAGGCAAGGGTTTATTGTTGAGGACAGTAGGTCAAGTGTTGGATGGGAGCTGATGGAGCTTGAGGAGCTTATATGAAGGTCAAGGGATGATGAAGAAGGGATGAGGGGAGGATAGATGGAGGGGAGAGGTCGGATGAGAAGAAGTAGGGATTTGAGTGGATGATGGAGGAGCAGGAGCGGATGATAGAATGGTGGAGGAGCAGATGATGGTATGATGAAGGAGCGGATGGGGAGAAGATGATGGAGTTATAGGTGAGCGGAAGGATTGGATCATGAAGGAGCGGGTGAGTGGATGATGAATGAGAAGTGGTGGTGAGGGATGCGGGAGCGGGAGAGGGGGTTTAGGTAAACTTGAGCGGGGGTAAATCAGTGCGGGGAGCGGGAGCGGTGTGAGAAGCCGATTTCCTCTCAAAACTCATATCCAATAAAAATTTCCTTCAGGCTACTTTCTAAAAATTTAGAGTTGCACCATCTTTTCTGATAATAAAAAATGGTGCAACATCCAAAATTCTGCAAATTATTGAGAGATGGTAAAGAAGTAGACAAAAAATCAAGAGGTGCTCTAGTACCAATGGAGCTGTCATGGCATTGGTTATAAAGGTAAAACAAGGTAAGGAAAATTTTTTCCCAGAATACTTGGGTGTCACATAACCACCCCACATAATATAAGGCATTCTTAGATGATTGTGAGCACAAAGAAATAAACTGAGTTAAAGGTACAATGCAAGGTAGCAAGGCTAACTGCAAATTGAAAACTGATGATTTGATGGCTCAGCAAACAGAAAAAGGGATGACTGTTTCAATTAAAGGGAAATAAATCAAAGCCCAATGTGATGCCTGATTTAGCAAATGTGAGTATATATCACATTAACTAACTGAGGATAAAATCTTCAGGCAGGCTACACAGCCTTTATAAGGTAGTACAATGGTGAATAGATATAAACTGATGGATGGCCAACTACAGCTAGAAAGCAATGTGGAAATGAATGACAGGAAAAGAATGGGAAAATGAATTAATAGTACAGTTGTTTCCAAGTTTGTAGCCTAGGTGCAAGACAATAGAATATGAGTGTGCAAGGATTTAAGTAGATGACAAAGGAAAGAATGAAATGTGAGGAAAATGAAAAAATGAAGATTTAGGTTATGCAGGGTAAGGGGATAGTCCAATTGCAAACTATACAGTTTATGTGGCTATCTAGGCATGAATGCTTGACTGGGATTGGAAGTTGAAGGGTTGATGATACCCAGGGTAGAAAACCAAAGCTTGAAGGCATGGTCAATCAGTATTAGTTTTAACTGAAAAGGATTTGCAAGTATATACTTAGTTGCCAAGATTGGAAGTTCATTATGCAAGCCAAAGGTAGTAAGGGGAATGCACCATTGATGTTGTGCTTTATATGTTTCACACTTATGGACTGAGGTTGATGGTACTGATGAAAAGGATATTTCAAATGGATAAAGACAATAACCCTAAAACTTGGAGCATGACAGTTTCACGGGTATAAATCTGCAAGCTCCTTCAAGTGTTTTAGATGATTTTCCCATCAATTACAAAATTCATTAAATACTGTATACCTTCATAATAATACTACAATTTTATAGCTATTTGAAAAAATTAATTACTCATGTTGTCACTTGGTCATTCTGTTGGGAAAACTGTATTTGAAGAAACAAAAGATGTGTCCCCAGCGCTGCTCCCCAGGGTCCTTGAGCACCGCTGCCTGTGGTTTTTGAGGAAAGTGCCACCACTTTTGCCTTTTAAAAGTATCTTGTAAATTTTTCTTAAATATAAATCTGTTGTTCAATACCCAAGAGGTTTCCACAAGTGAATCCCAAAGTTGAGGATCTGCTCCTTGCATGAATTATCATATTCCTCCAGTACTTAGCCATTATCAAGCTCAATAACCCAGTCAATTAAATGCTGAAGGGGGGTTTTTTTCTGTCCCCAACTTCAAGCTGTTTGATTAGGCGTGCTGTTAAACCATTTTAAAAGTGAAAAAGGAGTGTAGCCTTGTTCTATTGGTGGCAATAATGCAGATTTTGGAAGTGAGAGATATAAATGGAAACCCTACTATTCTCCTTCATAAATAGATTATCAAGTTTGTATTTGGCCTTTTGAAATTTTGTGGGGTTGCCAAACAGGGTGAACAGTTGCTTCTTGAACTTTTCCCAATTTTTGAGAATACAAGTAGGACTAGTATTGGAAAGGAGTTTGAGATATGGTTCAAAACACTGCAAGGCTCTAGCCCCCAAGAAGGATGACACATAATTATTTTTATGGCTATTGGAAGGGTAATTGTTGGGGTTTTTTGAGAAATAATTTTACAGGAATGTAGGTAGGATCTAAGCTGATGGGAGCATTCTCCTCTAAAGTCATTAGGCTGCTTTGTTCCCAGAGTACAAAAACTCACACAACTCATACCAGATTGCAAGGCATTTTTATTGAGAGTCTGGATCAAAGTCCAGAGAAGCGTCCAAGCTTTGGTCTTGGGAGCACTAGTGCAAACTCATGATCTACGGCGGGTTGAGGTTGTATTGGAAAAATTTTTGGAATATTTGATTTCCTTGAGAGAGTCCTCCGGAGATTTTTGTTGAGGAGTGAGGGGAATGTCAAGAGGTTCAACCAAAGGAGATTTAGAAGAAGGCAGTAGGTCCAAGGGTTTTCTGGCCCCTGAAGCGCTGGATCTCCCTACCCAATGAATATCATCATTACAAGGGGAGAGGGAAGTCTCCCCAGTTAAGCAAGTAGGTGACAATGTAAAATAAAAAATGTATCATAGGTTGGAAAACTACAATAGAGGAGTTGAGTTTGTTACTTTACTGTCACATAGCCATCCCACATACTCTAGGGAAATCTAAGATGATTGTGAGTGCAAAGAGAGTAAATGAGTGAAACAGACAATGCAAGGTAGCAAGGCTAACTGCAAAGTTCAAACTGATGAGTTTGATGGCTCAGCAAACACCAAGAGGGATCAGTGTTCCAATGGAAGGGAACTAATTCCAAGCCCAATGTGATTACTGGATTTAGCAAATGCAAGAACATATGAAATTAACTAACTGAGTAGACAATCTTCAGGCAGGCAGCACAGCCTTTAGAAGTTAATCCAACAGTGACTAGATTCAACCTGATGGATGGCCAACTACAGCTAGAAAGCCATGAGGCAATTTATCACCAGAACAGAATGGGAAAATACAATAACAGTACAGTTGTTTCCAAGGTTGTAGCATAGGTGCAAGAAAATAGAATATGAGTGTACAAGAATTTAAATAGATGAAAATGGAAAGAATGAAATGTGAGTACAATGTGAATAAGAATATTTAGGTTATTCAGGGTAAGGGATTAGTCCAATTTCAAAAAATACAGTTGATGTGGCTATCTAGGCATGAGTGCAAGCAAGTGTGAGTGTGTGACCGGGAATTGAAGTCCAAGGGTTGATGATACCCAGGGTAGAAGAGCAAAGGTTAAATGGATGGTCAATAGGTATTAGTGTTAAATGGAAAGTATCTGCAAGTATATACTGAGTCGCCAAGATTGGAAGGTTGTTACACAAGCCAAAGCTATTAAGCAGCAGGCACCATTGATGTTGTGCTTCATTTGTGTCATGATTATGGACTGAGGTAGATGGTAACAATCATGAGGATATGTTGAATGGATGAAGACAATAAAACTTAAACTTGGAGCGTTACATTGCAATAGCATAGATTTTTGGAGTAGGGTTAAAGCCTCCTCAATGGTAGTTTGGTTTGCTCTTTTAGATAGGGGTTCCTATTGAGGGTTATATGGAACCATTCTTAAATGGAAAATTCCATTTTCAAGTAAGATTGTTTTGGAATTAAGGCACAAAGTAATGATAAAAGAGGGAATGGCAAGGAGAGGTGGATGAAATAAGTGATTAAAATAAAATTTAGGGGGTCCATAAGGGACCATATTGAGATGAGATTCACTGAGTGGGCCTGTATGCAAAGAGGATAATTTGATGATTTTCATTCAAGGGAGAAAACATGACATATGATTGATGAACAACGAAGAACCACAAGTAGTGACTTTGAGAAGTAGGGATATTCAATAAGATAGGGAAGATGAAAATGTTAGAGGATAGAAATATAAAAATATTATAAATGAAACTATGGTTGATGAAATTTGTGTTTCAAGAGCTTGTGAAATGAATCAAATGATGTTTCCGGAAGACTATAGGTGCCAGAAATGAATGTGACCTAGACAACTACGAGTATCTGGACATGATAAGGTGTTTGTGACAGGTAAAGCTATCACAAAAATTAAATAATGATGATAATGTTGGTCAAGATAGGCTATAATTTTCTGAATCATGCATAATGATAAATAACTAGGTAAGAGTTCCAAAAGAGGGTGGTGAGGGGACAAGATTAAGATTCTGAAAACATAACAGATTTTGATGAATGAGCTGTTCATGAATTTGCCTCCATTTTCTGATAAAACTGAGTCAAGTTTGGCCTTTTTTGGGGAGTTCAGGAAGTTGGAAATTTTTTTTGCCTTGGTCTTCATGGGGAAAATGAAATGTAGTGTTGAGTCTTAACTGATGCTTTTTTGAAAATTACTGTTGCATCCTTTAGAGATGGGGGAAAGGGGTTGGGAAATGTACATGTGGATGCACTCCAGTCCTGGAAAGACCAGTTTTAATTTCACAAGGAAAGGAATCCAGGTCATTTTGGAGCATTCACACCAAGTGCAATGGATGTCCATTATGGGAATCAAGGGGTAAGGCAAATTAATTATTTGAATATGGGGTGAACCAGAGACCAATTGACAAAAAGAGGAAAGAAATAGAACATGAAATAGGAGCCAATGATGATGGTTGGAAGATATTGAATGAAGGATCCCTCACACAGGTTTTTTCTGGATTGGGGGACTTGGTATCCATTTCTTTGGGAATTATGGAGAAAAGTTGGCAGAGATGAGGAATATGGGGAAAAAAAAGATTGAGCAAAGAGGTGACATGATGGGCCTTATTTATAATGAGAGAACCTGTCTTGAAACAACCTTCAAAATTTCATGACCTACAATTTAGAAGGTGTGAATTTTGGTGGTGTAGAGGCTTGAGGAGATTAGTTTGGATGAGGTAAAGATAGAATGATCCTTGGAGTGGTTCAGGAGGCCCCAACTTCAAAGATGAAATTATTCCCAAGTTGACTTTTGCAGGTGAGAACAGTCCTTCCAAGTGAGTTTCCTTTGCTTTTATGCAACTCAGAGCAGATTTTTAGTATGTCACATCTCTTTTGGGGTGAATTTGGTTGAACTTTTCAGTTAATTGGCTGGTATTTGGTTTGTGAACACTTTTTCTGCACACAGTCCTGATATTGCACTTTGAAGATGATTTCAGTGGTTGGATAACCACCATGGCAGGGGGAGTGAGAAATTTTCCTGTTTGATTACTACTTTCAACTAAATATCAAGATCATAGAGGAAAAAATCCAGTGAGATTGAGATTTTGTCCCCATCTTCGTCTTTTATCTTTTTGAATTGAAGAGATCTGAGAACATTGAATTAATTGGGGGGATGCTTGAGAATGATGAAAATCCAGAGATATTCAAGGTTATTCACACAAAAATTCTTGGAGATTGGTTCTTCCAGGAGTTTTAAATGCTCATGAGATAGTTTTATTGAAGATTGGATTTTGCCTTAAAAATAAAGAAAGTACATTCTGTCAATGTGTTTTGAGGAATCAAACATGGAATTGACAGTTTTGCTTACATTGATAGTTTCCCATAGGTCTTTGGGTTGGTAATTTTTTATTTTGGAGAAAAATTGGGTAAATGTTGGGTTTTCTAAATGCAGGAAAATGAAATTTTTGGATAGCTTATTTTTGATCTTGAAGTGAAATTGTCCAAGGATTCATTGGGCTAAGAAAAACCTATGTTTTACATTTACTTGTAGGTCAGGGAAGTTGGGGTACAGTTTTGAAAATTTCTGAATTTGGATCCATTCAAATGTTCTATAATTGCAATTTTGTGGCTATTTATAGAAATGAATAGTATAATCTCAGAAGCGGACAAGTGTGCAAGGCTCAGAAGAGGGCAGACGCAGGATCTACAGAACAATAGGCCCAAATGCTCAGCTCAGCATTCTGAATAGTCTGGAAGAGGCAGACAAAGGCTCAGAAGTGCGTAGATGCAGCATCTGCAGCACAAAGAGATTCCTAGCCTTAATCTTTCCTTTTGAAGCAGGAAATGGGTTTCAGAACCAGAAGCCAGAGACAGTCATTTTATGCAAATTATGGAATTGATAATTGAAATTGTATTTTCATGTATATAGGTGTGGAGGAACCTATCAAAAAAGCAGGGAATCAGTAGAATATTGTGTATGTTTTTGGAGGTTGACCAAGAATTATTTTCATTCTCCAAGCCCCAGGGTTATTTTCTACATCATTGATCCAAAATATCCTATTAAACATTACCATCTACCTCAGTCTACAATTGTGACAGAAGAAAAAACCAAATATTATCACATCCACTTGCTTCCTCCAGCTTATACGCAAGTGAACTTTCCAATGTTGGAAACTCAGTCTATCCTTGAAATCATCCCAGTTTCAAAAGATGATTTGTAGACCATCCAATCAATCTTTATTCTTCCATCTTTGGACTTAGATATCAAATTCCTGGTCACCCTAGTCATATTTACTTGAACTTTGTATAGAAAGCCCTTGTGTTATGATTTTTAAAGTCTAATTATCAATTAGTTGACAACCAGAATAACTTTATCTTTTAATTTGAATTAATTCTCTTTGCAAGTCATTCATTCATCCTGCTATTCCCTGTACTTTCAATTTCTATTGCTGGCACTAGCCCTATGATGTGGGATATACTATATTGTGCATTTCATTTACCAATTCCATTCCTGTCACTCATTTCATGATTTCTCCCTAGCTATAGAAAAATTTCCATTGGGTTTTATCTAGTTACCTCTGGTTACCTTAAGAGGAACATGAAGTTAGACTGAAGATTGTTCCCTCAGTTAGTTAATTTCATAAATTCTTGCACCTTTTGCTGAGTTTAGCTTATCAAATTGGACTTGCCTTAGTTTCCTTTCAATTGAAACAATCAATCCCTCTTTCTGTTTTTTGAGACTCTGAACTAACTTTTTGCACTTTTGAGTTAGCTTTTCTATAATTGCTCCTACCTTCCATCCATCATTCTACCATTTTCCCACAAAATTGTATTGGATTTCCCTATAGTAAATGGGGTGGTCTTGTGACATTAAATTAACTAAATCAACTCATTCTATTGTAGTTTCCACCTATAATTTATTTTCTTCTCAATTTGACGTAATTTCTTGACTGGGAATTCTTCCCTCACCCCATATAATAATGATATCAATACAATAGGGAGATCAAGAAATACATGGGCCAAAAAGCTCTTAGATGCTTTTCCTTCTTCTAAATATACTTTAGTTCAACCTGTCACCAATATCCTTTCTCCTTGGATTCTCTACAAAGCCTTTGAAGACCCTCTAAAACAAATAGAGTATTATGAAGAGTCTTCCAAAGGATCCTTGAATTGAATAAGGTCAAGGGTTTGCATGAATGCTACCAATTCAGAGGCTTTGACCCTTGTTGCTTCTTTGATCCAGGCTCTAAACCAGAATTTCTCACAACCTAGCACAAGTGGTCCTAGCTTGTGAACTCCAGCAAAAGAGCAGCCTGATCACCTTATGGGCAAGGATGCCCATAATCTGAGATCCTAACCACAGCCTTGTAAAATAATATTTTCAAAAGATCCCAACCACTTCTCCTCTGACAGAATCAAGTTCATGAAAAAATCTTCCTTTCTAGGAGGAAGATCCCCACAGAAGTTTTAATTATTCCTCAAACTATGATCCAATACTAGTTGCACTTGTATTATCAACAATTGGGATAAGTTTGAGAAAACAGTTTTCACCCTGTTTTCCAAGCCAAATGTAGTGCAAAAAAAACAAGTAAAAACTTAATGGATTAATAATGAAGGAAGAATAGTAGGGCTTCTATTTATATTTCTTGATTTTGAAATATAAAATCTTTAATCCAATGGAAAAAGGAAGCTTTTTTATTTCAGTTTCAAAGGGGTTTAAGGGCAAACCCAATTGAGAAGCTCATGGTTGGGGGTCATAATAAAACCTCCCTTCAGCAGTTGATAGATTGGGTTATAAAGCTTTATAATTGCTATCACAAAAAAAACTTCTCTCAAAAAAACAATCATGGATCATCAGCCTTGGACCCAAAGGAACCTCTTTGAAGCCACTCTCAAAGAATCCAAAAAAATATGAAAAAAATGCCAATTCCAACTCTAACTATAAAGGGAAACATGTTGCAAAAAATGCAAGCTTCTTGGACAAGGAAACTGGGATGATATGGAATGACAAACCGCAGAGGGGGGGAAAGCATGGGTTATGCATGTATTTCAGAGGAAAGCATGTTGTGAATATTTGTGAAAAGCATCTCATTTTCCAAAAAATAGCTTGTAGTTTATCTGATTCTTTCAAGCAAAACTAAAAATTATCAAAAAATTTTCAAGTTAACCATTGCACTTGTTAAAATTCTAAAATTCTGAGTTTGAGATTTATCCTTTTCCATCCCAAAAACATGCATCATTGTGTAATCCTTGACTCTGGTGCTAATTTTTATTTTATATGTCTGAAGTTTTCCTCTTTGAAAAATCTAAAATGTTCCAAGATGGATAAATTTACTGTCCATTTTATAAGTAGTGAGTTTTAACCATCTCACTGGGTTACCCACAAGAAAAAATGGACTTTTGCATATTCCAGTTTCTGCAGGTTTCAATCTGATTTATTTATCTTGGATATCCCTGGGATAAATGGCACCATTCTAGGCCATGAATTTCTAGTAAATTTGAATCTTGATTTGAATTTTCAAGAAGGAGTAATTAAATTGAAATCCTTTCACCCCCAAGAAATGATACAGTCATCCAAACAGGAGTTAAACAGCCTACCTAAAAATTTCATTCTGTTGGATGACACTTTTCTTCCAGGAGATTTGGAATATCCTGACTTCCATTTCCAAGTTTTCCCTTTGGATTTAGGAGTTATTGCTTACTTATCCAACTTACCAATTCCTTACTTTTACAAAGAGAAGCAGGCGCCTACCAAAATGTGTATTTTGAGCTCCTTAATCCTATTGCACCATAATAATACTTCAAACTATTTGCTCAAATATGATGAAAAGATTGAAGATTTAGAAATCATTCAAGAGTCTTTAAATTTGGTCTATCATGAATTTTCTGATTTTTTTTCAGGTTCAAAGGCAGATAATAACCTTCTTCCGATTCATATGATCATAAGATCAAACTTACCAGCCCACCTGCAGCACCCAGAAAAGTTTACTCTATGTTGAAGCAAGAATCAACTGCCCTTCAAGAATAAATTTCATAAAATTTATTGGAAGCATTTCTTTGACCAAGAAATCTGAATACAGGATTGAAAGTACTGTTTGTACTCAAAAAGGATGGTGACCTTTGCCTTTGTGTTGACTACAAGAAATTGAATCAGTTAAAACCCACAAATGCCTATCCAAAACAGCCTATTTTGAACCTTCTTACTCCCTTCCATGTATCTACTTATTTTTCTAAGTTAGACCTTCAAGTTGACTATAACTTGATTTTCATTTCAAAAGGAAACAAATACTTAACTGCAATCAGAAATTGTTTTGGCAGTCATGAGTATAATTTTATGCATTTTTGCCTCTGAAATGCTCCACCAGGGCCAAATTGAGGTCTCTGGTTGACCAGTGACATCAATTCCCTATTTTTT
Source organism: Puccinia polysora (assembly GCA_025617555.3). Taxonomy (NCBI): domain Eukaryota; kingdom Fungi; phylum Basidiomycota; class Pucciniomycetes; order Pucciniales; family Pucciniaceae; genus Puccinia; species Puccinia polysora. Next base: position 34,476,364 of record CM062623.1, on the reverse strand, counting down.
TCCACTGTTTCCCCCAATAAGTATCAAAAGATTCACCATGAAATCAAAATTATTGATTCAATTCTTAACAATTCTGTACACAATATTTCTTGTGGGTTTCACCTTCATTGAAAATTAAATTCAAACAATTTCACTGCTGCTGAATATGAGAATCACCTTGATTTCAACTTTTTGGCAATTGAAAGTCACCTGTATTTCCAAAACCATGAATTTTGAATTCTGAAATTGAAACCAAGATAAAAAAAAAGATGATTTCTAGAAAAAAAAAACAATTTTGTGAAAAACATGTTGATTTTTTCACAGGAGGATTTATTTGTGTTTTTTTCCTCAGAGGAATTTTTTTTGTTGGGGAAATTGAAATGATTATAAATTGTTACTGGTTTTTGCCATTCTCAATTTTTACAGATTTACAGTTATAATTTCACAAAGATCCACCTCCTGCGCAAAAAGTTTGGATTTTGTTTCCTGGAAATGATTGAAGTGTCACAAACAGTATTTGTAATGAATGTGAGTATTCATACATATTCATATGTGAAAACATAAAAACCTTCCCTGTGTCAAATGAAATTGGTTCTAAATTTATGCCAAAAAAAATATATAAAATAAACAGAGAAAAAAAACATCTTATAGCAAAATACTAAATAATTGCCTGTTAATAGATGGATGTTATGCCTTGCATTTCAGCAGAAATAAATTTAAAAATGATTTTACAAAATTTTAACAAGGTTTCAATATAGGTTCACAAGGGAACCACCACTTCAAATCAACTCACAGTTAACTGAAATTTTTTCAAATGTTTTGTGGATTGTTTTTAGTATACAGAAAAGGTTTTCATTTAATTTTGCAAAATTTTATATCATATGAAAAACCGGAATATCTCTTTCAGAAAGTAAAGCATTCCAATACATATCTCCATAAATTTTTCACACAAAGGGTTGAAACCAATTTAAGGTATCACTCACTGAGAGTAATGGGAAGAAGAACCATACTAGGATAAAACAAGACAGCCTGGCTGAAACTTCCAGCAGAAAAGGAAGGCCAATCTTGAATGCAGTTTAGAGCACCAACTTCCATTTCAACAACATCCTGAACAATTTTCAAGGGATGTAGTGGTAGATTAAACTTTCTAAGATAAATTCTCCATTTCCTCATTCTCCCATCATAGATGGGGTTTTTGTGTTCCAGTTACTTCATATCAATTTATCTTTCTGAATGAAAATTTCTAAAATTTTGAAACAACTGTCACACAACTTCCCCACGTACCTGAGGGGATCTTTAGGGAATTTTGAGGGCCAGGGAGAAAGCTAAGTGCGAGGACAAGTGTGAGGTAGCAAGGTGCTAACTGCAAGATATGATCAACAGAAAGTTGCAAGAGGGATGGAACTTGTTTTGTAGAGATGAAACTAAGGCAATTAGGCCCAATGTGATTTTCTTTCCTTAGTAAAGCTTAGAACCTATGAAATTAGCTAACTGAGAAACAATCTGCAGGAAAGGAGTGAGTCCTTATAAGGTAATCCAGAGTGACTAGATACAAACTGATGGAAAGTCTTCTACAGCTAGAGAGCGTGATGCAATGGATGAAAGGAACAGAACAGGAAGATTAAATTGAACAATACAACATCTCTGGAGTCATAGCATGGGTGCAAACATAAGGAACATGAAAGTATGTAACCTAGTAAATGCAATTCATGAAGGAATGACATGAGATGAAACTGAAAATTAACAAAAGTGGTAACAGAGGTGACAATTCAGGAAAGGGCATTAGTCCAAAGACTAAACTATACAATTGATGTGGTTTAATGATTGTGCAATCTCAAAGAGTAGCATAACCAAGATTGGAATTTTGAGGGCTGAGATACCCAAGGAGAGATGGAGCAATGTCCAAATGGATGGTCAAAAAACTGTGAGGTGTTGCAGGTATAGACTGAGTTGCCAAGATTGGAAGGTTATTGCACAAGCTGGAGGTAGTAAGTGGATTGTACTATTGACGGTGTGCATTGCTTTTTTTCATGCTTAAGACTGAGTTAGATGGTACTGATGAGAAGGGTATATCAAAAAGTGAGGAAACATAACCCTTAACTCTGGAGAATGAAACCCATAACAATAATCTATTTTCAAGAGATTTTTCTGTCAGGGTTAATTTTATGCTTTCTCTATACTCACCTGAGGAGCTTCCTTATTTGCCTTTATTTTGCATGAATTCTTTGATACAAATTTTTTAGTTAATCGGCTTTCTGTAATCAAATCTGTATCTTCCTGATGGGAATTTTGTTTTTCAAAAGATTCTCTTTAATCATCATCTCAAAACAAAACTTTTCCATTTCTTCCAGTTCAACAATTCAAAGTTGAGGCTAAGTTCAGAGTTTAAATGCTTGGATTTTCAGTCAAAGACTTCAATCAAAATTCTTAAAAACTCAAAATGCCCCCCTGGAGAAGATTTATACAATTTACTGCCTGCATGAATTATTTCTTTGAGCCTAGTTGACCACAATTGACATGTAGGAACAAATTCCCATGGGGCATGGCGCGGTGTGGTGGTTATTTATAGACACACAGGCAAGTGGTCTCACCACTGGACATTTGACTTGGAGCAGCTCAGCTGTGGGTTGAAGTAAGCAGAACAATAGCCTCAGAGAAGCGCGTTGGCGGGCTGTCTATTAAGGAGTAAAATAGCTGAGGGCTTGGCGTTCGTGCGGCACGCGACTTTTGCAGGCACAATGAAAAGAATGGGCCCAAGTTTTGCCTTTTGCGGACATTGCCTGGTCAAAAATACCTTTTCCTCTGCAGAAATGGGTTTACTAATGTGGAAGCAAGTGATCAAAGCTAATAAGTACAGATTAGGTCAATTAAGGGATAAGCACCAAGATTGCAGAGGGCTTTGTGGCTATCAATTCTGAACTTGAGGAGGCGGCGTGAGGATCATTGGGGATTTTTAGTTATGCCGCATGCGGGATTGGGAGTGATCCTCTAGGGAAGATCAAGGAGGATCTGTTGTTAGTAATTCATTGGGGCGACTCAACTGTTAGGGGGAATTGGCAACAGGATCACCCAATCTACTGCAAATCATTGGATTGGGTAAGGATCAGAATATTGGTAAGGGGGATCAGTGCAAAAGCACGGAGGCGTTGGGAAAAGGGGTCTTTCATTAGCAATTCATGTTCCTTTTTAGGAGTAACAAAGGCAGGTCAGTGCGGAATGCACAGAGCCAAGTGGGGTCTTTCATTTGCGTCTTGCATTCTTTTGTTGTATATATAAGAAAGCTTTTCTTTAGTTGTATAAAGGGCATTGGAGTTTTACGAGTATTGGAGAATATCACGGCAAATTATAGTGTTATTTTTTTCTTCTGTTACTTTGGAGTGTAGTTACCAGCCAGATTTCTTGGAGCTTATATATAGGGAAATAGTTCAAGCGGGGAGCTCCTTGGGGAGTCTGCCTTGTTCATTACTATTATTTCATTGCAAGTTAGCTTTAGTGGTTTCCGGCTCAATTTCAGAAGCACAATTTTATTAGGGATTTGAAGAGGTACAGGAGTTTAACTCAAGTGCTAGTGGGCTTTCCAGAACTTGGAGCAAGATTGTTTCAGAGAATATTATATTTTTGCGGAGAATTTACCAAACACACAATCTCTTTCCACAGCGGCCACAGCCCAAAAAACAATTAATTGCAACAAAAAAAGCCCACAATTGCCTGGTTTCCTTAATGTACTCATTGAAAATGTGAAACAATGTCTCCAGCATGCAAAAGGCCCAAAAATATTGACCAGAAAAATTCCACAACACTATTTGTTTGAAAATATTTTAGACTTAAAAAGCCCCATTTATTTGATACAAGAAACTTGTTTCTTATAAAAAAGAGTGAAGGTACTTAATTTACAGACTCATCATAGTGTGTATTTCATCAACATGAGAGGGTGGGCAGAGGAGGGACTACACTCTTATGTGGTTGAAATTTCACTTTTGCAAGTGCAGTGGTGTGCACTCCCATACAGTAAGGCAGGCATTCAAATTTGCACTGGCAGAGCCCAAGTGTGGTCATGGTGACTTGAGCACCACCACCAAGGTTAAGTTAAACAACACTAGTATATGTAAACCACTTAAAACACAATTTTGAAAGCCAAACTCAATTTTGAACACAACTCACAAACATTTGAACATTCGTCACTCAATTTGGAGCACACATCAACCTGCCACACCATTACCCAAGGGGATTTTTAGGCTCCTCACCCTGCGCACCCTTACCAAATTGAATTTGAAGAATTTTTAACCAATTTTTAACACTTCTCACCCGGCTACACTCTCACTGGAGTGCATTTCAACACAACTCACCCTGATACACTCTCACCAAAGTGGAGTTCAGCAAACCTCACCCAATTTTGTACACAACATACCCAGGAAAAATCTTTCCAGATTGGATTTCTACACTCCCCACCCATCTTGAAAAATCCTCACCTGCTACACTCTCACCAAAGTTGATTTCCACACATAACTCAATTTGAACAAAATTGAACCGGCTACACTCTCACCCAAAGGGGATTTCAACAATCCCCACACAATTTGGAACACTCCTTACCCTTCCACATCCTCAAAAAAATGGATTTAAATTCTCCTCACCAATTTTTGAATTCCCCACACTCTTTCACAACCTAAATGAAGTGATCTGTGCAACTAATGTGAATTGGAATTAAATCATGAGAGTTCCAAAGATATGTTAGTTTTTGGAATCATGCATTCAAGCACTAGAATTCATTGCAACTACAGGAAATCATGAGTCAAGCATTTTGGTACAACTACAGGAGATTAGGATTCAAGGATTTTTGTAAAAATACAGGAAATTAGTATTAAAGCATGGAAGTTGCATAAAAACGTAGTGTTCCTTTGTGTTGCCTAAATCTTGGGTGCAACCATACTTTCATCAATGTTTTATTCCTTTATCAATTTTCTCTGTCTTGTGATATCTTGTGTGTCACTTCCTTACTTATCACACCTATTTTGTTCATTTAACTTACCTGCCAACCACTTATAAGCCCTATTGGACTTTGTCTAAATAATTCTGAAGCTTGAAAATTTAAATCAATTATCTGTTATTACTTAACTTGAACCAGAGTGCCCTCCTTGGGCTCCTTAGATCCACTCCTCTTGGAATCATAGGACTCTTCCCATCCTTTCCTTCAGAATAAACCAGAGTGTTAAAAATTAAATATTCACAGATTTTGGTGCAACTTGGATTCAAGCATGGAAGTTTCACAAAAAAGTAAGTGTTTGAATGCATGCATCCAAACAGAAGGATTTTGGTGCAAATTGGATTAAAGATTGAAAGTTTAACAAAAATGTTAGTATTTGGATGCATGCATCCAAACAGGAGGATTTTGGTGCAACTTTTATTTAAGCATGGAAGTTGCACAATAATTTTAGTGTTCAGATGCATGCATCCAAACACAAGGATTTTGGTGCAACTTGGATTGAAGCATGAAGGTTTCCCCAAAATGTTAGTTTTTGGATGCATGCAGCCAAACAGGAGGGTTTTGGTAAAACTTGAACTAAAGTATGGAAGTTGCATGGAAATGTTATTTTTTGGATGCATGCATCTGTAAAATAGCATTTTTTCACGACTATAGGAGATTAAGGATGAAGCATCAAATGAGAAAAAAATTTTTTGTCTTCTTGAGCCTCCTCCTGCTTCAAAAATCCCAAATTTATGGGGAAAAAGATACGCCTTGCTCCTCCCAGTTCAGCTCCCAGGATTCCAGTTTTGAAAATTACTTGCAACACAAGATTCCCAAGTTGCTACTCTGTAAAGGCAACCTGTCAGGGATTTAACCTGCAATTCTACACTTGGTCCGTCGTTAAACCTGCATATTTTCAGGCAAAAGCAATTTCAAATTATCTATTGAGTTATTAAAACAGTAAGATTTTTACAGAAAAATAAAACTCAAATAATACTGGAGTATTATGAGTAAAAAAGCCACAACTTAATCTCTATAAAGAGATAAGGGAACTGGATTTAATTGATTAAAGCCAAAAGGAGCCTTTCTTACAAGGGTAAAGTCAGACCCTCAAAGGACTTCCTACATGACCTTGGATTTGAGAAATTGATTATTTATTGATTATAATACAAAATTTTCAGGCCCAAGTCAATATCCTTATTAAAATCAGGTTTAATTGTATTTTTAACTCTTGCCATATTCTTGGATCAATAATATATAATAAATAACTGAGGAATGGGCTATAGGGTAAAGAACCTCCTGTTTTAAGGTAAAAGGAGCCCTCAAGGCACTCAAGGAATAATCATGGGAGTTCTAGGCTCTCTCTGATTTTTTCCTCAAGGGATAAGAGCCTAATAACATCATACCCAATGAGAAATAGGGTACTAGTACTCATTGAAGACAATTTTCAATTTAAAAGGTTCTATTTAAATACCCCAAAGTTTAATTGAATAATACTAGGACTCAAAATAAGTCAAAGGGAAGGTTTAGAAGTCTTAGAAAATCCCAGAATGATTACATAAATCTCTTTACATATAACTTGATAGACTTGGCATGTACTTATCACTTAATTCCTAGTAAATTGGCAGAAATTTTACATGTAGAGTATGTATACTCTTGCAAATTTTATTACAAATTTTATACCTTAAAAGTAATCTCAGGGCTCTCTAAGAGGAAAATCTCAAGGCGCAGTGAGGTATATTGAATTATGTTCACATCCCAAGAGGGATAAGGTTAATATTAGGCAATTTTTCTATACAGAGTAGGAACATTTTGGGAAGCTCTTTATCAATATTTGGTACGCATATGAATCCTCATAACTCAATTTAAAGTTATATTGGATCTCCATCTTGATAATATATATTATCAATGTTTTAATTATGTTATCAATACTCATAAAAAATACTTATAAAATATTATAAAATATTATCAATATTTATTAGAAAACTGTAAAAATCTTGACCATTATTCATTCTTGGCCCTATGGTGGGTTGAACCAGTGAACTTTGTTTCGGATAATGGAATATGAGGCTAGTAGTTAACCACTATACTAACAAGGCATATGAATTGTGCAAAAATTTGGACACTCTATTTGTCTTGTGGATGACACACCCTCTTCACAAATGTTTGATGGGTCAGGGCCATTGCCACTTCTGCAAAAAATCTTGATATCATCTTGAATGCCTCCTGATAAACGACTGTAAGGATGAGAAACAGGCCTCCCAAAATTCTCTTTCAGCAGGCACCCTTTCCTCAAAAAGAGCCAGGCCAAACCCTCACAATCATTATTACTGGCAGAAAGGTTATAAAATTTGAAAAGAGACCAGGCTTGCTGCCATTGACCTGCAATTGGATTCTGATAAAATCAGCTTCTATTGTCAGTCTAGGGTGAAAAGATTCTTGTGATTTAATCCTTGAGATTATAGCTGCACTGCACAGATTCCAAGATGTGTCTGAGAAATCCACACCCAAGAAAGCTTTTGGGCCTCTGAAGGAAGCTTCACACCTGCTCTCTGTGCTGCCATCCTTGGAAAATTTGCAGAAAAAAAAGCCTCTGACAAGCAAAACGATAGATATAATATTTATAGAATTGGCATGTTTAGTACACCAAAACAGTGCTGGATTCACTTGGGCAACACACTTTTTTCCATTTAGATCTCTTCAAATGCTGAGGCTCAGCTGAGGGGACACATTCTAAGGTTGAAAAACCTGTCCTTGAGACAATTTTTGCCTCTAAAATGTTATTCATATGTCTGGAATGGACCAATAATTCATGGAGATCAGGGTGGGGGTGTATGGGGATGTCTGGAACCAGCATCACAGACTCAAACTCACTTGGATGGGTGATGGAGACCAGATTTGGGGGGGGGTTGATTACTGTGGGATGGCATAAGGTTTGATAGCCCAATCCACAGTCTCCTCCAATCTGTCTTGCAAAAGGCCTCCCTATTATCTGCCATTTCGGAGTCCATCTAGGTCTCAGCAACATGGAAGGTGGGTCAGTAATTGGATGAGATAGATATAAAAATCTCCACAGAAATTTTGATGGAATCATTTACCTCACAGAAACCATCTTCTCAACATGACCAACATTCAAGAGTCCCAGTGCTGGGAGGGGAGGGAGGGTTAACTGAGACAAAATCCAGGCATTTATGTACCAATTATGGTCATATCACTAGAAGAAATGCTGCTAAAGCTTATTTCAGCCCATTTATCTGTTTCTGTGGCTCATACAACAACAAGTGAGCCGCAGAAATGAATGATCTAAAGTTGAAACCTGCGCTGCCTGTCATGTCTGGCCATCATACTCAACCTCGCCTTGAGCAGCCTATCCAAAGGTTGGGATATCTGGTCCTGATGTGCCCTGTAAAGATCAGAGTTTCTCTGTATCCAAATCTCAATCCTATCTTTATTTAATCTAGTACCCAGGATGATGAGTGCAGATTCAAACATTCTGCAATATGAGTAAAATAATAAATCAACTTTTATGAGGAAATACTGCAAACTGGAACAAGTCAGAACTTACAGCTCTTTCTTTTAATTCTATCTCTCCCTCAATCCTAGCTTCTGTGATCCTTCTACATTTCAGCTTTCCTTAACCACTCTCAATCATGCTCTGATCATTCAATCAGAAATCTGATCCATTCCTTCTTTTTTAATCTTCCCCCGCCCTGCAGGCCTACCAATACCAATTGGCAAGATTTACCCCTTATACAAAATATTAGTGGTTGAAAAAAATTGGCTTGATTTGCATTTTAATGCTAAATATTCTGTTATATCAGGGATGGTAAATTGTCAATTATGCTTTTAAGTCTTCCTTGATTGCAATCTCTACCACAATCAAGGATTGATGAATGGATCAACTTGATTGCCAACTCCCTGTCTGGAATCAAAAATGACCCCTCAATCTCCACTTGGCTTCTCCCTTACCCCAACTCAATTTCCAAAAAGATATCAATCCACTCCGCCCTTCCATTTGGGATTTACCTCCTAAACCTATTCCTATAGTTTCTACAACCCACATTTGATCCATGTATTTCACAGAATATATCCAAGAATGAGGTTGAGGAGGACGGTCCGGCTGCCAACTGAAACCCCAAGCTTTTCCCATCTACTCTCAATTCATCATGAAGTTGATGGTGAAAAATTGAGAGCATTTATAAGGAGATTACCCAAATTAAATTTATGGTCAGTACCCTCACTTCTCCTCATCATCTTTCTTGATTTTCTTCTGACCCAAAGGATGTTAGGATCTGTTTGTTGATTTCTTTTTTCTTGGTGCTGATGGTTACCCTTCCCCTATTATCTTTCACTTTGTTTTCAAAAGTCACTCAACTAAAAGGGAAATGATTTTTTGATTGATTGCAACACTTTTTTAGTTGAGGTATGTACTGGTATTATGGTGTCAGCAACTACATTAGAGATCAGAATTTATAGATATTCCCTGTTACCCTTCTTTTTTGTCAAGACCAATCAGTGAAACCAACATTTTTTATCTTTTTCTTTCAATCTCTGTCATTAAAACAAACAGCTATCCTACTAGTATATTTTCTAGTTTTGTTTTTGATAACAACAAGGTAAAAAATTGCTCACATGAGAAGATATCAATATGTCCATTGGGATTACATGGTAAGTTTCAATCCAATTTCTCAAATCAGTAAATCTTTTGCTTTCAAGTTGGAATACCCAAGTATCTATCGATGCCTCACTCATTCTTAAACAAAACCTTCACAAACAGTTTTTGAATACTACTTTTTTATAATTCCAAATCTAGCCAAACACTCCCTGCATTCAAATGGGAGCATTTTGTTGCAACATGGTAATTTTACCTTATGGTTGTTCATAGTTTGCCAAAATATTTTCTATTGATCCCAACCTGCTCATGATAACCCACCTCCCTTTTCCATAAAATCATTGGACAACCAACATCCTAGATTCCAGAAGTCTCTTTTCTATAAAAAATTAAATTCTCAAGATTTTCTCCTAAGAAGATTTTCTTGCAATTCTAGTGCTTTCTCAAAAATTGCACCCAAACATATATCTCAGCAATCTCAATTGACTTTGCATTATTTCTATTTTCTCCTTGTTAAACCTCAAAATCATGCAATCTTGGTTAAATTTTTCAAATAACTATTGAACCAGAAATTTCTCCAACCAATGCAGTTATCTTGCAATCTAAGTATTTTTCTCAATATTGCTCCAGAATAAATTGTCTTTCTTTCTTTTTGTCCCTTTAAAACTTTCTCAAAATCATTTTTTCCTCCAATTTTGATTCATTTTTCACTTATGTGCAAATTATCTTTTGTTCTTGGCTGATCCCCCAAAGTGGCTATCAATTGTATCCTTGTGAAATTTTTTTGATAAATCAAAAACACTTCCTATCCACCCAATTTTTTGAAAGCCTACCAATCATAGTGCTCCTAAAAAAATTGGGAAGTAGATCCCAAGAAGGGGGAAATAAATTGATCCATTAAGCAAAGACCTTTGATGGGATTAAACAGTATAAAATGAGGTTCATTTTGATTGTGAGTTTTTTGAATATTTGAATGCATGGTCTGTCATTAAATAATAAAAATATACCAAAAGTAACATTTATTAAGTCCCAATGCTGATTTTTTATCATGGTGATGAATGAAATTAAATTTTTGGCTATCACCCTTTATGTGAGCAGTATAAGCTATTTATTTCTGTGATGTTTCATTTTTTGTTGTGTTTGCGAATTCAAAAGTCATATCTTTATGAAAATTCATTAATATCAATTAAAGATAACTTATCAATATCAATGTGGAAAATTGAAACTTTAGTATATCAGGCTTTTTCTATATATCATATATTTCTGTAAATAAAGGTATGTGATTTATATTATGAAACTATAAGTAGTAATATATTTGCTCCATTGTTAGAATTCTCCAGAAAATTTATAAATTTAAGTTTCAATTTTTGGCTTGCTAATTCAATCCTATGGCGTATGATTTGGAAATATGATACCTCATATATTTTATCATTTTAGATTTTGAATAATTCCCATTCTTTCTGATTCAAATTTTTAATTTTTTTAAAATAATTATGTTTATAATAAAAGCCATATGAAAATTTGAATCTTAGGCATTATTTTCAACCCGTATAAGTGTCATGAAGGATAAATTGAAATTGACTTGGAGCTGATTTTTCAGTAATTCAACCAGATGTGAAAAAAGGTGAAAGACTGGAAAAAAAAACAATGAAGTTTGTAATATAGAATTGGTAGGTTTACAAAAAAAGTGACATGAAATAAAATGTAAAAAAATATTTGTTTTATGAATACCAAAATTTATCAGAATGAAGCTGTCATTGCATTTTGGAAAATATTGATCACTGAAATTGTAGCTGGGATACCAAAATATGAAATATTTAATTGGAAATTTTAATTTCATGGGGAATTTGAAGTGATTCCTGGTTGAATCAATGTGAACATCCAAGTGAATTCAGGTTTTTTCATTGGGGAATTACAAGTAATACTGATTTTCCACCATGGTGAATAAAATTCCAATCATATTTTCTTGTTGATGTAAACTGAGGTTTACTCAAAAAAATTCATTGGTGAAGAAAAATTTCCTTTAAAGGGATTCAATGGGCCAGAAAATGGACTCGATGGTGACATGAAGTCACTGGCCAGCCAGAGACCCCAATTTTGCGCTGGTTGTCACATGGAGGCTTGACAAAAAGCCAGCGTGGTATCAACTAAAAGTAGGAAGAAGACTAGTAACAGAAGAAATCCAAGATGGATCAGGTTGAAGGTTCAGCAAAAGGGAGTAAATACTCCAAGCTGGGTGAAGTCCCAAAGAGGACTCAAAATGAGTCTGGATAGTATTAGTAGGAAGATACTCCAGAAGGATTGGACTGAGAGCTAGGGTGTAAAATGAGAAAAATTGTTTTCTTAAGGAAAGGTTTGAAGCTGTAAGATGAGTTGGGTTTATATAATACAACCTGTGATACCTTGTTCTGTAACACATTAATGATCTTTGAAAGTTTACTAATCACTCAGTCTTTATTACATAATCCAAGTAATATCTGTGTCATAAGTATGAAACTGGCGCTCCTTCTAACTTCCAACATTTCTTTAGAAATATTTTTTCAAAGCTTGTAGAGAAATAACTTGTTGTGTTTCTTGAAAGTCTACTTTAGGAATCTTGAGCATAAAATCACAAATTTGCAAGAGGTCCTACAGAAACTTTGAAAGAATAACCTGTTTGAAAAAACTCCAATTTCTAATGACACACTTATTCACTCCAAATTTCTAGGTGTTTTGGTCTTACAGAGTGGACTATCCATGGACCCAGCCAAAATCAAACACAAATATGACTGGCATATGCCTCTTTCAGTCAAATCTTTACAAGTTTTTTTAGGATTCTGTAATTTTTATAAAAGGTTCATTGAGTGCTATGCCACAAAGAATGTTAAGCAAATCTATTTCAAAAGGAAATCATTTTAATTTTTTTTTAAAAAAAAGCTGCTTTGGAGTTTGAAGCTTTGAAAAAATATTTTACTAGTTATCCAAAAATTTTTCAGTTAAATAAGATTCCTTGCAATATTTTTGAAAACAATTCAAGCAACTATGCTGTTGCAGGAGTCATCTGGAAGCTTTATTCTTCCTCCAATTTTTTTAATCCTGTAGCCTTTGATTCATTAAAAATGCCTGCAGCAGAACTTGAATGTGAAAATAAAAAAAGAAGAAAAGAAAAGAAAATAAAATAAATTCATTTTTTGGTATGGCAACCTGCCTTTCTTGCCTTTCTCCAACTTCTCCCTGTCCTAGAAGTCTAGGAAGGGCTCTCTGGGGTTTTCAAGTCCCCATAACCCTGTGTTTAACTCCCTCTCATTGTGGTTGGCACCCCGTATTTTTGGGCCAAGCACGCGCACATCATCCCTCCTCCTCAGTCACTCTCAACCTCATCATCAAACCTGTGCTAATCCCTATTGCAATTATCATCTCAAAAGCAACAGAAACAACAAATAAAAGGATGATGAGGACAAGGAAGATGATGACAAATACCTTGTTGATCATCATCATTGACACCAAAATCCCAGGGTTGATGATTTTCTAGCCATTGATTAAGATCAAACAAAGCAATCAATCCGACAACCTTCATTTTTTTTGAAGTTCAACACGCCCAACCAGTGTCCAAGTTGTCAGAAATCCTACTTTCAAACCCATCAAGTAGCCCAAGAGCATCTGTGCACAACCTCTCACTCAACCATTGCTCATCACCTTGCTGTTGGATGCAAGGCTTGCACCTGGAAACCATTGTGAATCTGCCAGCAAGGGTGCAACAACCTTTGGAAACCTTCTCAAATCTTCCCAGCCATCCATCCCTATCCTCCGTTATAATCAAACACATCATTATCATCATCCCAACCCATCTTCTTGCACTTGCGGTCCAATGCACCCTTGCTGGAAAATCAGCAGCTTGCACCTGGAAACTGTGGTGTACCTGCCAGTTTTCTGCCATTGGCTGTCACAACTTCTCACCTGCTATTGCGCAGATGCTCATCCACTTCCTGCTGTCATCCTTGACTCCAGGCTGGTTTCCTTCCCCATCTTCTTTTCACTTATTTCAAGATTCATCCTGTCACTATGTTTGATTGTTTTCATCACCTTAAAAAAAAAAAGGAATATTTTTTTCCTCTCTCATTTTTTTCATCCTCTTTTAAATATTATACAGGGTCTCTTGCCAATAAAATGAGGGGCTCTATCCTGCTTTTTCCACCATCATCCTTTGTATCATAAATCAATAAATCTGACCCAAGAAGTTCATCCTCTATCTTTTATCCAGGGTATATCCATGATTACCCACTGATCCTTGAGCCTCCAAACTGAAATCCCTGAGCCTCCCCCTCTGTGGCCTTATCCGTTATCACCAACCGATAGCCTTGCTGGTTGAAGAAGAATTCATTTGGTTGAATTCTTGTATGTTATAACACTCCTTGATCCCTTTTTTTTGACCATTCTGGTCATGATCATTATTTTATTGTCCCTCCAGAACCATTCACGTTTGACTGAGAGGTTTCTTCAAGCTTTAAACCTGTAGTTTTAAAAGTGATCCCTTTATTTCTTGAATTTGCATTTCACCACAATACTCTTGATTCCCTTGAGAATTGTTGGGTTTTTTTGTTCAAATTTGTCATTTCTTTGCTTTTAGAGCTTCATAAAACAAGTTGCTTTGTATTTTACAGCCACCCAAACTTATCTGGTACCCTTCAAGCGCTTGATTGCAAAGAGTGTGGAAGGTTCATTTAGAACCTGGAGTTTGGTTGGGATTGAGTTGATCTTTCCTAATATTCTTCTGAAGACAACAGATATTAGATTGTGGGTGTTGTTACTTGCATCTGCCTGGTTCTATTGAACTCTGAACAAACTTTAACTTAATTTTTTCAAGTCTTTTCCCGCACCATTCTGCCTCAGATAGTGTTGTCCCATAGCTAACAATTACTATCAAATACAGCCCTTCCCATTGATTCCTTATTCACAAATCTCTGGACCTTGATTCCAGTTATATCTAAATATTTTTTGTAACACTAATGAGGGAAACATAAACAAGCACCTTTCCCCTCCACAGAAATTCCTGCTGCAAGAGCCGTTTGGAGTCTTACACCATCAACCTAAATTCATCCAAATCCTCATTTTTTATCAGAGTAGACATTTGCCGCAACACAAGAACTTGTTTTACCAAATGCTTCTCAAAAATCTCCTTGCATTTTGCAGTTCAAGCCTTCTTTGGGCATTTGATCCACCTTCCTCTAAGATTTCTTCACAAGCCCTCTTTCTTTGGCCTTGCACCAAACCCCCTCTAACATTGCCAGTCAACCCCCTTGCATCAGTTCAATTGGTATCACAAATTGCACTTTTTTCTCCTTGCCTTGGCCTTCCATTCTATTTCCTTCCATTTCATTTCCTCCTTCCATTTCAAACCTTTCCTCTTATCCTGTTTCATTAATTTCCTCCACTCCATTTCCTCCAATTTCTTCATTTACTTCCTCTTTTCCCATACCATTTTCTTCTTCCGCTTCCACCCATTGTTCCCTTGTCTCCTTGATCACCGCTGCAACCCGCTCCTCACCTTTCACCTAGCTTTGCCCCTAAGAATACATTTGCTTTGCTTGGAACTTTCCCAAGGTTCCGAAATACGGTGGTGGTGGTGGCGTATTAGTGGTATATCTATAAAATCTTGGAAATACTACAAAGATAAATGGTTAAATTAAATTAGTTCTCATCTCCCCATTTATTCATTCTCTAGCCTTACTCACCTGGGTTCTCTACTCCTAAGAATTTGATCTCTGTCACTGGTGGGATGTGATAATTCACTTGTGGAGCAGATCTTTGACTTTGTACTTCACTTGTGGGCCCCACTGGGTTATCAACCACTGGTTTTCTATTTAAAGGGTACTTAAAAGCTACATTTCAAAGGTTGAATTGCTTGCACTTGCCTTGGATACCCCAAACGGCAATACTAGGGACACATCTTTCATTTTGGCAAATGCATTTTTTGCAAAAACAAGATGAGGATGATAACATAGTTAGTTTAAAATTTTATTTAAAAGCAATGAATTATAGTATCAATTAAAGGGTATAAATTAGGTAAAGAAACTGTTGGAATTGATGTGAAAATCATCTGAAAGCTTGCATGAGCTTGCGGCTTTATACCTGGTCAACTGTCAGGCTTCAAGGTTAAGGGTCAATGTCTCCCATTCCTCCAACATATCCTTTTCCTTGGTACCATCTACGTCAGTCCATAAGCATGACACAAAGAAAGCAGAAAATCCATGGTGCTGTCTGATTACCACCCTTGGCTTGCTTTACGGCCTTCCAATCTTGTAGAATCAATATCTACTTGCAAATCTCACAGTTATATCTAAAGGACAATTGACCATTGATTCAAAATTCACCCTTCTACCCAGGATATCATCAATCCTTGGGCTTCCATTCTTGTTCATGACCCAAAAATAGTTTGCACTCATGCCTAGAAAGCCACATCAACCTTATAGTTTGCAAATGCACTAGTCCCTAACCCTTCATAAACTACATCTTCACATTTGCATTGTCTTCCCATGTCATTCCTTCCTGTCTCATGCATTAAGTCCTTGTACATCATATTCTATTGTCTTGAACCTATGCTAAAACCTCAAAATTACTGTAATTTTATTTCATTTCTCATTCTGTTACTGTCATTCATTGCTTGACGGCTCTCTAGCTGTAGTTGGCTATCCATCAGGTTTTATCAAGTTGTCTTTAGATTACCTTATAAAGGCTGTGTCTTGTACCTGAATATTGCCTCCTCAGTTAGTTAATTCCATACTTTCTTTCATTTGCTAAATCCAGTAATCACATTGGGCTTGGCTTTAGCTCCTTTCCATTGGAACACTTTCCCCTCTCCCTGTTTGTTCCGCCATCAATTCATAATTTTGCACTTTGCAGCTAGACCTTCTACCTCTCACTTTTCCTTTTCATTCAGCCTCTCCCTTTGCGCCCACAATCATCTAAGATTTCCCAATAGTATGTGGTGTGGTTGCGTGAAACAGTAATTGGTAGGCATTCTTCCGGGTTACCTGTTTCAGTTTCCTGTATTCAAAACAAAGGCAAAGGCTGATGTCTTTCTTTGGGAAAAACAGGACGGGAAAGTGGGTGTTTTATTTTCTTAGTTGAAGAAATCCTTTCAATACATTTTCCACAATGTATTCTTGAGGTGGGGTAGATTCTTGCTTTGAGAGAGAGTAAACTGGTCCCACTTCCAGAGTTGGGCCAGTGAGTTTGAGCTTGTCATCGTAAGAAGGAAAAGGAGGTACTTTATCTGTCTTTAAGGCTGAAAATACATCATCCAAGTCATGATAAACCAAAGTTAAAGACTCTCAAATTATTTCTAAATCTTCAATCTTGTCATCTTTGAGAACTGGGTTTGAAGTGCTTGCACTATGAAAGAGGATTAAAGATCTCAAAATAAACCTTTTGGTAGGCCCCTTTTTCTCTTTGAAGAAACAAGGAAGAGGTAAGTTGGAAAAATAAGCAATAACTCCTTAATCCAAAGAGGTAACTTGGGAATAAAGATGGGGATATTTCAAATCTGCAGGCATAAAATTGTCATACGACTTAATGGAAGTTTCAGTTAGGCTTTTTAATTCCTGTTTTAAAACAAGTTTAGTATCCTGGGGTTGCAAAGTTTGAAGTTTAATTACTCCTGCCTGCCAATTCAAATCCAGATTCCACTTCACTATAAAGTCTTGGCCTAGAATGGTGTTTTCCATTCTGGGGATTTCCAGAACAAATAAATCCCATTCAAAACTTGAGAAATTGAAAAATGCAAAGGTCCATTTTTCCTTATGGGTAACCAAATGAGATGGCTTGGTCACACTACTTACTAAATAGATTGGAAATTTATCTATCTTGGAATTTGTTAGGTTTTTGGAAGTGACAAAAGATGAACCTACAAAGGAAAAATTAGCACTGGAATTGAGTAAAACACAATTAGGGGTGTTGTTGGAATGAAAAAGGAAAAATCTTGAGATTGGAGCACCAAGTGACTTGCAAGTGCAAAGATTGTGTCGCTGTTATTTAGATAATGTTTTGCTTTCCTTGCAAGTATCAGAAAAACTACAATCTAATTTTTTGACTGCTTAGCGCCTTTGCGCAACTATTGAAATCATTTTCTCCTCCAAAATACATACATAACCTTTCTATTTCCCTTGTTTTCCTTTCCTGGTTCTGGAGCATTCCGGTTTGCGTATCCAGGAACTTCAGAGTTTTGGCAAAGGCTTTCCACTTTTGGTTAGAGTTCAAAGTTGGATTTGGTTTGGATTGTTTTGGATTCTTCCCAATTTGCTTGGAAGAGTCCTCTGCCTTTGGAGCCAAGGCTGAAAATCCATTGTCTTTTTGTCAAGAGTGGTTCTTGTTGTGATATCCATTATCAAGCTCATTCACCCAATTGGTTAGAAGCTGAAGGGAGGTTGTTTTATGTCCCCCAACTGCAATCTGTTCAAATAGGGATGCTGGTAAACCCTTTCAAAAGTGAAATAAAAGTGCTTCTTTGTTCCATTGGATGCAAGACTGCAGAGTTTGAAAATGATAGATATAAACAGAAAAGCTACTTTTGTCCTTCATAAGTAGATCCTTAAGTTTTTATTTGGTTTTTCACACTTTTTTGGGGTTTCCAAAGAGTTTGAATGGTTGATGCTTGAACTTATCCCAATTTTTGACAATACAAGTGGGACTTGTATTTGATAATATTTTGAGGTATGGTTTGAACCACTGCAAGGCTCTATCTGCTAAGAAGGAAGATGTGTAAATTAATTTATTTCTTTTGGAGTTAAAGCTTTTTTGATTGTTTGAGAAGATGATTTTACAAGACCCTAAGTAAGATTTAAGCTTATGGGAGTTTTCCCCTGTAAATTGGTCAGGCTGCTTTATTCCAGGATTAAAAATGCTGGCACCCCCTTTCCTAGGTTGCAAGGAATTTTGGTTGGGAGCCTGGATCAAAGCAGAGAGAATGGTCAAAGGTTCAGCCTTGGGAGCACCAGTGCAAACCCTTCATCTGCCACAAGTCAAGGCTTCAGTGGAAGAGTGTTTGGAATCTTTAGTTTCCTCAAGAGGATCTACTGGAGGTTCTGGCTGAGAGGCTAGGGAATTTTTGAGAGGATCAACAAAAGGAGATTAAGAATAAGGGACTGGATCCAGTGGTTTCTGGGCCTGTGAAGCGCTGAATCTCCCAACCCTATGAATATGATCATTTTAAGGGGTGAGGCAAGCGTTCATGGTAAAGCCAGTTCATGAAATTGTGAAAGAAATCTACTATAGGGCACAACTATGATAGATGGATTGAGTTAGGAAATTTACTGTCACAAAACCACCCCACATACTATAGGGCAATCTTTGATTATTGTGAGCACAAATGAGAAGACTGAGTGCAAGGTATAAGTGCAAGTTTCAAGTCTAACTGCAAAGTGCAAACTGAGGTTTGATGGCTCAACAAAAAGCAAGCAGAATGAGCTTTACCAATGGGAAGAAACCAAAGACAATCCCAATGTGATGACTTGTTTTATCAAAATGCAAGAACATATGAACTTAACTAACTGAGGAGACAATATTCAGGAAAGCTGTGTAGCCTTTAGGAGGTAATCCAATTATTGCTAGATACAACCTGATGGACATTCATCTACATCTAGAAAGCACTTATTCAATGAATGACAGGAACAGAATTGGATAATGAAATAACATTACAGTTGTTTCGAAGGTTTTAGCTTAGGTTCAAAACAATGGAACATGATTTTACAGAAATGTAATGGATGAGAAAAGGAAGGAATAATGACATGTGAGGACAATTCTATAGCTATGCAGGTAACGGGGCTAGTCCGTTTTCAAACTATAAAGTTGACGTGGATCAGCAAAAATGAAGCATCTCTGGCTGACCAGAGACTTCACTTCACCATGATGTTTTTCCCAATTTATTCATAGTTTATAATCAATTTCCAGAGAAAATCACCATTAAATCTGGTTTTTTTCTGGTAGATTTCACACAGATGGAAACACAGTTGATTGATGATTGCTTCTGAGTCTTCAGTCAAATTCTTCAAAAGTGACCAATGAATTCTCATTTGATTCTTCAAATTTTCCACTGTGTTTTTAATTGGTTTCTGCAGGACTTATCAAAGGTTTCTTTTGATTTTCCATTATTTTTCCCCCAGAATCCCCTTGATTTCTCCCTTTTTCTCTTTGATTTTCTTCAGATTAATGTTTCATCTCTTTCAGAGCTGTATGATTTTCAAATAATTTAACCCCATTTCATCCCTTCCAAGTAAATATTTCTTCAATTACTCACCTTTTTTTCCTCTTATTTGATTCATAAATTTTCAAAAAAATATCACCTACCATTTAATATGGTCCATGGACCAGGAAATTCATGGTTGCAATGGATAATTTAATATTGAAGAAAAATAGGTGAGATAAACTTTTTCTTCTATAAGAATAATGTGAAAAAGATGAAATTATCTCCCATGACCATTTTTCCACACCATTTTTTAGCTTCTGCATACTTCTTTCTGAAAATTAAGTAATTAAAATCTGTTTGATTTCCAAAGAGATCACCCTGCATTCATTTAAAACAAATTGAAAATACACCTTTTGAAAAGCATAATTTCACATTTACATCACAAAAAACTATATAAAATCCTTCTTTCACATTTTTTGTTGTCCATTTGATTATATTGAGATTTTTAAAAATAAAAAATTTCTTATGATAATAAAAAGAGTGACACTCTTGGGGATTAAAACCAGGTCACATAATTTCAAAGGACCTACTTTAACATTATACTATAAGCATTTTTCATCCTGAATCAAAATCTAATATATGATTCATATGCACTCCCATGTTCCAGCTATGCACACGCTCACTCTCCTGCTGCTACATACAGCCACAGCTCAAAATATAAATATCAACTGAGGGCACAATGGTGAGAAGTTGAGAGTTGGATTTCAAAGTAGGTAAAGCTGAATTCAGATAAGGGCAAACTAGTGGTAAGAGGTTGACAACTGAATATGACTGAGACAATAGGACTAGGACAAGGAAAAGCAAGGAGGAACAAGCTAGATAGAGATGAAGTCAGAATCAATAGAAAGAATAAGTTTCAAAAGATGTTGTCTCACAGCTAGACAACTTGGTCAAAACTTGAGAGTGGTCTTGAGAACTAATACAACAAGACAAGGAATTGAGATTGACTTTATTAGGACAAAGCAAATTGGGACTTGAGGCAAAGACGGTAGAGGTTGATTGATATGAGTAAACACTGAGGATGAGGAATGAGTAGGGAGGAGATGGAGAGAGACCAGAAAGAAAATAGGAATGGGAGTGGGAGAAGTGATTGAGATGAATTGGGATTCAAAGATTGGATCAGGAGGGAATTAAGGTGAGGAATTGAACAGACCCCCTGGACCACACTTGTGTTCCCTCAACCCAAATTTGGGATCAAAGTATACCATGTGGGAGAGTTGGACCACACCTAGCAATACCAAAGCATAACTAAAGTGAAATCAAAGTGAAATCAATTGAATTATCCTAGATATTAAAGTGAAATTGGACACATTTTTCTTACCTCAAAAGTGAGCAAACTTTGCAGTTGTTCATTTGAAATTTGGATTGAATACTGAAGTAGAATTGCAGTTTTCTTGCATTATGGGAACAGTGGCAAGCCCTGCTTGTGACATGGTTGCGTTGAAGGACTACATTGATAGTGCTGTTAACATAGCTTTGCAAAAAAAGGATTTGGGTAATGAAACATTTGAATCCCCAATTGCACCCTAATTGAGGGTGACAATTTAGGAACAAAATTTTTCACATTTTGATTTGAACTCTGGTCATGAGTAACATTTTATGTTACTGAACTGAGATCTTTTCTAGATTTAATTTGATTGAAACTAATGGGTTGCATGTAACTGAAACTATGATTTAACCAATGAATGTTAAGTAGATCCACTTGAAACACCTCCCATGAGATCCTTTCCTACTAGGGAAGAGGCAAAAAACTATTGTCAAACATGGGCTATGAAGCATGGTTACGCTCTCGTGGGTTTTAACTCAAAGGAAGATAAATATGTGGATTTGGCCTGTGATCAACATGGTTGCTACTTGGGGAAACTCCTTGCCAAAAGTTCTTGGCAAACTCACACAAGGAAGCTTTGGTGCAAGTGTTTAATCCATGCAAGTTGCACAAAGGCAGACCCCTTGTGGAAACTCTCCTACAAAGAAACTCAACATAGCTGTCAACAATAAGAACATTGCTCTGTGCATCCTCAACTGAGGAGAATCACTGGGGTAGCCTTATACAATCTAATAGAAGGCATGAATGATGGGCCCAATATGTTGCAACTTAAGAGAAAATTGGGAAAGATTGATGTTGGCAAGTATTTTGATGACCAAACAATCTATAACACTAAGGAAAAGGTAGCGCTTGAATAACAAAAGGGGAAAAGTGTTATGGACATACTTGACAACCAGCTTGAAGAATCAAGTTGGGTTCATTGGTCAAAATTCAGTGGAGAGGGCTGCTTGCAGGCCCTTTTCTTGGCCCAAACAGATTCATTAAAGCTTTCCAAACATTTCCATCATATTGCTATGTTGGATTGTACTTATAAAACAAATAAGTACAAAATCCTGCTATTGAATGTTGTAGGAATGATAGCAAACTGGAAATCTTTCACAAAAGCTCTTGTTTTCATAACAAAAGAGACATTCATGTTGAGATCTCCAAGTTTCCTCACACACTCACTCTGACTCATGCGGCACCGTGCAGTGAGGTGACTCCATAATCACCTTCTCCCCCACTCAATGCGCGCGGGGAATGCCGGAGGTTTCTGGAATAGACCTCCCTCGGGAATTTGACTCACGGCCTAGAGGAGTTCTGTCAAGGATTATTTTCTCTCTCTACTCAGATCTCCACTCCAATTCTTACTTTTCTTTGTCTGCTTCTCTTGCTTCTTTCTTTCCTATTTCTTCTTCATTCGTCACAATTCTCCTCATCAACTTTATCACCACTCACCTTGTCAAATGGATTTCAACTCTCATCTTGATCTCTGCCTGCTAAGACAATCAAAATTGAATACTCATCATTCAAGTGAACCTGAAAATATTATTCTAGATATACGTGCCTATAGCCTGTCCTCATCCTTCACTCTTGTCCTTCTGATTTTCTTCCTGCTAAGTCTGGTCTAGCTGTTGGTATCCATCTCTCTATTCTCTTTGTTCTCCTTTCTTGTGATTCTATTTTTCTCTCTCAAATATGTTTTCTAATTTGTGAAATTCAGTCTGTTGGTTTTAGTCCTCTAGCCCAAAACTCAAATTCTTGTCACGGTTAAAAGCCAAAAACCCCACTGGAATAACGGAAATTCTCAAGATGGCCAAACCAACGGGAGCTACCGACTATTTTCACCAAGTTGCTCTAAAAGCTGCGTTCAATGCCATACCACTTCTCTACAACAAAAACTATTCTATATGGAGGGACAAGATGCTGATGCTCTTTGACCTCAAGGAAATCAAGGACGCTATCACAAAGAATATAGGACAAATATCCATCAAGCAGGATTGAGATATTAGGGCTGTTCTCCTCTCAAAATTTGACAGCACAACGCATGCCAATGTTGTCAACTTGACAAACTTCAACTCTTCTAAATTACTCTGGGCCAATATAACTCGTCGATTTGCTTCATCCGAGACAGCCAATCTTTCCCAAATATTCAACCATTTCCTTCATATTACTTTCAATGACCACACTATTGAGGACTTTGTAACGGATACCAAGAAAGCTTTGACAAGGATGCATGACGTAGGAATATAGTTACCTAAAGATATTCTTGCCTACCTAGTACTGTTTAAATTTCCTCCTCCTCTTGAGAATCTGAAACAAAAGGTCATGCACGTGGAGAAACTAATGACAATCAATGTAGTTTTCAACCATCTAATCCAATATGAACACAAACAAAAGGCCCAAAAAAAAGGTTCCAAATCCACTTCTACTCTCTCTCTTGTAACTACTAGACCTCAAAACTCCCAAGAAGATAGGAAGGTTAAAATGCAATGCAAAGAGGGTTACCACAATCCCAATGCCCCACATCCCGAATCCTCTTGCTTTCAATTACACCCTCAGATTGCCCCCAGTTGGCGGGTAGAACAACAGAACGAATGGAAAAATAAAAATAAGAAACCAGCACCAACCATCAACTATCACGCTCTCCTAACTTTATGGATCAAAGCAGACAACACTCCCAACTTGATCCTGGATTTGGGTGCCAATATTCATGTGTTCAACGACCGTAAATACTTCACCAATCTCAAAACTCAAGAAGAACATGAAGTGATCAAGACTGGAAAACTTGAAGCCAGTTTAAAGATCATGGGGATTGGCATGGTAAGAATAGAATGGAGGGACTCAATCATCACCTTAGAAGATTGCTTCTTTGTCCAAGATATAGTTGTTAATCTCATTAGCCCTGGTATTCTTGCTAAGAAAGGCTGTTGCCTAACTCAAAATCAAGATAAATTCTCCCTTACCAGGAACGGGTTGACCGTACTTAATGGACTAATCCAAGATAATCTCTTTGTAGTCAAGAAACCTCAGGCCATTGGTTCAACCAATGTGATTAATCACATCACTCAACCTATGCAAGACTCATTCTCATCACCTCAATCTCTGATGGACGTTCACAAGACATACTGCCATGCCTCGGTCTCGACCCTTTGACCAATAGTAAAGGATCTGTTTGCTTGTGACGTTTTAACCCAGTTCCAATGCAATGCCTGCGCATGAAGCAAGATTACTCGCTCTTCCTTCCCTGTAGTCTTGACTCAATCTAATCTTCCACTCAAACAAATTCATCTTGACCTAGTTGGACCTATTACTGCAAACTCTAAGTCCGTCCATTGGTACATGCTAACCCTGGTCAACAACTATTCGGGATATCTTGCGACTTTCCCTCTACACTCCAAAGATGAAACTCCCAAAACTATCATCAATGTACTGGAAGTCGAATTCAAAAGACTCAAATATTACCCATCAGAAATCTACTCCGACAAAGGCTCTGAATTTACTAATGCCACACTCAAGGAATTTGCCAAAACTAAACATATCAAACTACTCAACTCCGAACCTTATCACTCCCAAAATAACGGCCACGCCAAAAGAGCAAATCGTACTATCGTCAAATCAGCTTGATCTACTTTTTCTTCCTCTCAAGTACCCAAGAATTACTGGCATATCGTCATGAGAAGCTGCTGCTTCATGCTTAATCAGATACCAAGAGAAGGTAATAATCTCTCTCCTTGGGAGCTGATGTTTGGTAAAAAACTTCCTGCTAACTACCTGAGGCCTGTAGGCTCTCCTCTCATCTATTTGGCAAACCGCATGCAAAAAGGTTGCAAATTTGATGAAAAATGATATGAAGGGATTCTAGTTGGGTTCAATCCCGCTTTTCACTCTTATCTTGTCCTTAACTCACTGGGCTCTATTTTTGAAACTAAGCACGTCACCTTCCTCAAGGCGCATACAATTGACTCTCCCCTTCTCAAATCTGTTGGAACCAATATCTTTTCTCAATCCTACGGCGACTCCAACAAATCAGATTTTTCTTCACCCAACAAACAATTCACCGCTAGAGATCATAATGATGACTCCTCAGAATCTGACTTGATTCAAGATGATTCCGTCTCCTTCAATTTGAATCTATCTGATCCTCAACCGGAACCTCCAGAACTTTCTCAAATCCCATCTCCTGCTCCTATAAATCCCAAAATCCATCAATGAACCAAACAAGAAACTTGTAAACCTCAACTTTACGGCTTCCATCACTATTACAAACCTCCCTTGTACAAGGCTGCTTGGAAGTGCCCCAAATGGCCCAAGTGGGATAAGGCCTCAAAAGAAGAACTGGAATCTGTTGAATTATCAGGCATAATTATGTTCAAAGCATTCACGCGCGAGTTCAATTCTAACCTAAGAGTGAAGATAGTCCAAATTCAGCAGGTCACACAACTTTATCAACCCATACCAACGCGATCCCAAGTTACTTCCTCACCAGCCTTCTGAAGGAGCATAGCTACCTCAGTCAAAGACTCAAGATCAAATATTGGTATTGAATTCTCACCATCTACAAGTCAAACTGGACCAACATGGTTCCTTAAATCTCATCTGGTATAGGTTTCCATAACTTCTTTCTTGTTCTGTTTGTGTTCTTCATTGCTGACTCACCTCACATAACGTAGAAAGGAACTATAGGATTGTTGGAGGAGGGATTGCATTTTCTATTTATTTATACATTACTTTACTGTTGCTGGCTGTCTGCCAATTCTTTCTTTTAGGTGAACTAGCGCTACAATCATGTCTTTCTTAAGATTTGATTCTTATTTTCAATTTGATCACTGAAATTTATTCTTTTGGTTGAATGAAATTTTAACAGATTAACAGTTGAAACAGTTAACCAATTGCAACAAATCAAATCAAGAAAGCAAGATGGCATAGACAGCCGAAGACAAATTGTCAAGCCATAACATCCCCAAATTAAACAATCATAACTTCCCACAATGGTCAATGAGGATGAAGGCCCACCTAGGAGCAAAAGGAATCCTTGACGTGTGCATCTTTCAACCTCAAGACATCTCAGGTCTTACTGGAGCAGCACTCACGAACGCGACTAAAAAGAGGAACAAAGAAATTTACACCCTAATGAATTACCTAGGAGAAGATGCCTTTGATTCAATCATCACGCCTGAAAATGAGGAAAATCCTCACGCCATATGGACCAAGATTGTGGCATGTTATGCCTCACAATCAGTCAACAATAAGGGCCGAGTCTGGCTAAAGTTCATGAGGTACGAGTTCAATGGAAGCCTAAAGGAATATACCTCAGAATGTACCAAGATGCTCAATGAGATAGCAATTGTGAAACTTGGGGTTCCCGACGACGTACTGTGCTACTCAATACTTGCCAAACTCTCAAAGGACCTCTGGAACGTGGTCAACAACATCATTATGAATGAACATCTGGTCGCTCACCCTGACGCTACACTGGCAAAACTCAAAGAAATGGTATACTTGGATGATTTGAGGAAAGATCCTAAAAAGCCATATAGTCAAGACAAAATTGAGAAGGAAGAAGCAAAGGCCTTATTTAAAAACACCAAAAAGAAGAGAAAGGAAAAGGCAAAATCAACAAGAAAATCCAAGCCAGACTCTGACCGCCAATGTGAAAATGGTCAGCACAATCCAAACGCCTGGCATTCACAAGATCTATGCCATAAATTGCACCCTGAACTGGCTAATACAAAAGACAGCAACAGAGCCCAAGCAAATTGAGCAGAATTAGTCAATGATGCATCAGACTCATCCAAAGTCACGGCCAAAGTGTGCTTCAGCTCTACTCATCTTCTCTCCAAAGCGCCAGTACTCAACACCGGCGCTTCACACCATATGGTGAGCAATCCTGAACTCCTCTTCAATACAAAGAAAGTCAACATCCCTGTCAATACTGGAAACAAGGAAAGCCGGTTAAAAGCCATCCTCATTGGACCCTGCTACCTTGCCAACACGGCCGGAGAGAAACTTCTTTTGAAAGATGTCCTCTGTGTACCCAATCTCAGCCAAACCTTAATATCTGTAGAACAACTCTTCAATGACAACATGACAATGAAGAAAAAAAACGATGAGATTCAGATTATTATAGATGGGGTCTTCTCTATTTCTGCCCTAAATATCAATCACTTAATTTTACTCAAAAATGCCTCTATCAAAGTAATGAAAGCTCCTGTTCACTCGTATTCCACTACAGCGCAACCAAACTGGCACAATAGATTGGGACATCCAAGTGAGAGATTTCTAAAGAGGATCTTTCCTGAGGCCAGTGCAAGAAAATGTGAAATCTGTTTAGAGAGTAAGATGAAGAAGAAGCCGTTTCAAGGTCACTTCACACCAGTGTCAGAAAGATTGGAGGCCATCCACGTCGACTTAATGGGGCCATTTCCTGTTAAATTGCTGAGCGGATCTATTTACGTCCTGAATATAATAGACCAATTCTCTGGCTATAAAGTAGTAAAATTCCTGAGCTCTAAGTCCAACACCCTTCATAACCTGAAAGAGTTCCAGAGATGGGCAGAGAAACAAACCGGACTCAAGATTAAAGCTATTGTATCTGATAATGGCAGTGAGTTCAAAAACTCTGAATTCCAAGCCTGGACCTCAGACCAAGGAATTTCACATTCTTTTTCCCCAGCCTACACGCCAGAAAATAATGTTCTTGCCAAGAGATCTAACCAGATACTTCTAGTTAAGGCAAGGTGCATGCTCAACCAATCTAAACTGTCTCATTGCTACTGGGCCAAAGCTATACAAACCGCCTGCGACTTGAGCAATATCTTACCTTCAAGCACTTGAAATTTTGAAACTCCCTACTTCAGATGGTTTCAACGTGTGCCCAACTTCAACATGCTCAGACCATTTCGATGCGAAGCTTATTGCCTAATTCCAAGTCAAAGCAGTGATAACAAGCTCAACCCTACTGGTGAGAAATGCATCCTCATTGGGTTTCTGAACAATTTCTCAACTTATAAATTAGTAAAGTTAAACTCTGGAAAAATTTTTGCAAGTGGAAACGTTACATTTGTTGAGACTAGCTTTCCAGGAATAAAGGCAGAAACATTTATTGATCCCTTTTAATTGAACAAAGAGCCTGAGAAGACTCAAGCTAATCAATCTACTTTTGTTGATCCAGAGCCAAATGTTGAGATATCTTTGGATATCGCAAATCAACCACCAACAAACTTGTCAAGATTAATTAGCGCTGAATTCTCAACTAGAAACATTCTCAACTACAATTGAAGAGGTATGCCTATAGCCTTTCTGAGCAAGATCAGAGAAAACAAAAGAGATCCTACAACCTATGAAGAAGCTATGAACAGCATATACAAAGAGGATTGGAAGAGAGCAATAAAGAAAGAACTTGACAGCTTAATCAAATACAAAGTCTGGTTGCGAAGAAAGAATTCACCAACCTCTAAGCCTTTGAAGTGCACCTGGGTCTTTCAGACTAAGCAAGATACCTCAGGTAATGTTCTGGAACGAAAGGCCAGACTCTGCATTCAAGGTTTCAATCAAAAAGAAGGAGTGAATTACTACAATACCTACGCTCCCACTGGAAAACTATCTTCATTACGAATTGATGATCTCTTTTTCATTGACGCACAATCTAAAATTCCACCAAATCAATATCAAATCAGCATTTTTAAATGCTCCACTCGATGAATACCTCTCAATTTATTCCCCTGAAGGAACTGATTGTCCAGGAGAAATACTCAAGTTGGATAAGGCACTTTATGGTTTGAAGCAAGCTCCTTTGGCTTGGCATGAAAACTTAACTAAATATTGTTTCTCTATAGGTTTCAGAAAATTCAATGCAGAACCTTGCCTGCTGTGGAGGAAGGGAACTTACCTCTACATACACGTGGATGATATTGCAATATTCAGTCTCAAACCTGAAATTTTTATTGAAGAGATGAAGAAAAGATTTGACATTAAGGACCTAGGTCCAGCTAAACTCCTTCTGGGGATGGAAGTCAACCAGTCTGAATCCTCAGTCAAACTGTCTCAGTGCCACTACGTCAAGCAACTTTTAGAAAGAGCAAAGATTGATCATTTACCACTTCTCAAAACGCCCATGAAACCTAACTTGAAACTCACAGCTGCCACAAGTGATGAAATTCATGAATTCAGTCGTTTAGACATGAATTACCAAGCAGTCATTGGCGCACTGAACTATTTGAGCTGCACGACAAGACCTGACCTCTCATTTTCAGTAGGAGCCTTATCTCAATTCCTAAATAAGCCAGGAATCAAACACTGGAATGCGTGCCTTCACGTTTTACAGTACTTAAAGGGAACTCCTAATCACTCTCTTAAAATCCACAAAAACAGAGAACCACAATCACTGATTGGCTATTCTGATGCGGATTGGGGTAGTTGCAAAAACTCTAGAAGGTCAATTTCAGGTTA
This sequence comes from Puccinia polysora, assembly GCA_025617555.3. Lineage (NCBI taxonomy): Eukaryota > Fungi > Basidiomycota > Pucciniomycetes > Pucciniales > Pucciniaceae > Puccinia > Puccinia polysora. Next base: position 34,446,834 of record CM062623.1, on the reverse strand, counting down.
CATTGTGAAATGGAACGGAAACTTAATTTCCTGGAAGTCAAAGAAACAGTCAACCGTTGCCTGCTCTTCTGCACAAGCTGAATATGAAGCTCTGTCTGACTTGGTTAAAGATATTATGTGGCTGAAAATCATCCTTAAAGGAGCTCTCAATACTATGTTCAAAAATCCAACAAAAATTTTTGAAGACAATCAGAGCGCAATAAATTTTGCTCAAAATACCGTAAATCATTCTAACTTCAGAACCAAGCACATGTCAATCAAGTATCATTTCATTAGACAATAAATCAAGCTTAAACATATCTGTTTAACCTACATCAAAACTGAACATATGCTTGCGGACTTTCTTACAAAACCTGTAAGCAATCCAATCTTAATCAGATCTTTAAAGGCCTTAGATCTAATCGGTAATTCCGCCTCTGAAGAACGTAATTATGGGGGAGTGTTGAATTATCAGGCCTAATCATGTTCAAAGCATTCACGCTTGAGTTCAATTCTAACCTAAGAGTGAAGATAATCCAAATTCAGCAGGTCACACAACTTTATCAACCCATCACAACGCGATCCCAAGTTACTTCCTCACCAGCCTTCTGAAGGAGCATAGCTACCTCAGTCAAAGAATCAAGATCAAATATTGGTATCAAATTCTCACCATCTACGAGTCAAACTGGAACGACACGGTTCCTTAAATCTCATCTGGTACAGGTTTCCATAACTTCTTTCTTGTTCTGTTTGTGTTCTTCATTTCTGACTCACCTCACATAACGTAGAAATGAACTATAGGATTGTTGAAGGAGGGATTGCGTTGTCTATTTATTTATACATTACTTTACTGTTGCTGGCTGTCTGCCATGTCTTGCTTTTAGGTGAGCTAGCGCTACAATCATGTCTTTCTTAAGATTTTATTCTTATTTTCAATTTGATCACTGAAATTTATTCTTTTAGTTGAATGAAATTTTCACAGAATCTATTGAATCTCAGGAAGTATGGGAGGAGTATTACGGCACACCAGATAATTTCCTGAACACTACTTGGGTTTTCAAAGTGAAAGAAAACTGCCACGGCAAATCGGTGAAGTACAAGGCGCAATTATGCGTCCAAGGATTTGACCAAATCTTGGGCGTGGACTACAAAGAGACCTGGTTGCCCACAGGTAAGCTAGGCTCACTACAAATTGCCCTTCTGTATGGTTTGAAAGAAAAGATGACCTTCACTTAGTTCTATTTCAAGGGGGCTTTTCTCCATGCCCCCCTCAACAAAAACATAATTATCAAAACTCTGGAAGGTTCACTCCGGAAATCTCCCTATCTCAAACTAAAGAAGTCTCTATATGGTCTTAAACAATCCCCCAAGAACTGGTACAAAACACTGACTTTTTGTATCAAAACTCAAGGACTCCAGGAATCTAGCAGCAATCCGTGCTTATACATTAACTCTGACTCCAAGGAGGTTCTCTACTTTCACGTAGACAATCTTATCCATGTTGGACAAAGCAAAACCTTCAAGATCAACTTTCTAAAAAGATTTAAAAACTCTTCTTGCCACCCACCAAATACAATCATTGGGATGCTAATGGAAGTAAACAACAACCAAATTCTACTCAGTCAACCTAATCATATCAATTGCGGCCTTGAAGAATTAGGTCTCTCGGAGTGCAGAGACACTCACTCTCCACTCACTCAAAATCTCCATCTGGAACCAGCTTCTGATGAAGATCATGCCTAATTTGCGAAACTCAACATCAATTTCCGTTCAGTTACCGGTCTCCTCAATCACCTTGCTCAGTACACCCATCCCAACATTGCATTTGCCATTTCAAATCTTGCTAGGTTCAATGCCAAACCTGGTATGTCTCATTGGAGAGAAGCTCACAAAGTCTGGAAATATCTGAAAACAACCCAAGACTTCAAACTCACTCTCAGTTACAAATCCAAAGAAGGAATGATCTCGGCCTATAGTGACACTACGTGGGGGGATGATCCGTCCTCAAGAAAATCTCCAACTGGTTTCATTATCTTTCACTATGGTAGCCCCGTGGTCTGGAATTCTTCAAGACAAAGAAATGTGACATACTCCTCCACTGAATCCAAGCTCAATGCTCTCCTCGACTGCTTTCTCAAGCTCAAGTGGATCACTCACCTAATCGGCAAGATTCATCATTCTTCCAGGATCAAACCCACCATCTACATCAGCAACAAAGGATTGGACAAAAAGATCAAGCAATTTGGATCCCACTCTAAATCTCGTCATATTGATATCAAGACCAAGGGTCTAAGAGAAGACTACAACAGATTGGAATACATCCTATCTCTTATCTCTACGGATTTGATGGTTGCCGACTCCTTGACGAAGGCTTCCAGTCTCAATTCACTGCAAATTCTCCATAGTTCTGTCTTTACTCTGCCCAAGAATTAGTTTTTTTTCTGTCTTTCTTTTTTTCTTCTTTTCTTCTTTTCTTTTTTTCTTTTCTATGTTTTCCTACCAGTCACGAGGGGTGTTGAGATCTCCAAGTTCCCTCACACACTCACTCTGACTCATGCGGCACCGCGCAGTGAGGTGACTCCATAATCACCTTATCCCCCACTCAATGCGCGCGGGGAATGCCGGGGGTTTCTGGAATAGATCTCCCTTGGGAATTTGACTCACAGCCTAGAGGAGTTCTGTCAAGGATTCTTTTCTCTCTCTACTCCAATATCCACTCCGATTCTTACTTTTCTTTGTCTGCTTCTCTTGCTTCTTTCTTTCCTATTTCTTCTCTATTTGTCACAATTATCCTTGTCAACTTTATCACCACTCACCTCTTTGAATGGATTTCAACTCTCATCTTGATCTCTGCCTGGTAAGACAATCAACATCAAATACTCATCATTCAAGTGAACCTGACAATATTATCTTAGATATACGTGCCTATAGCCTGTCCTCATTCTTCACTCTTGTCCTTCTGATGTTCTTCCTGCTAAGTCTGGTCTAGCTGTTGGTATCCATCTCTCTATTCTCTTTGTTCTCCTTTCTTGTGATTCTATTTTTCTCTCTCAAATATGTTTTCTAATTTGTGAAATTCAGTCTGTTGGTTTTGATCCTCTAGCCCAAAACTCAAATTCTTGTCAATTTAAATTCTACAGTTGGTCTGTAAATGCATTAAAGTAGTTGGCTGATCATCCTGAGAGACTTCCAAAAGTCTTTGTGAAGGACCATAAAAAAGCTCTGATTTGTGCAATTGAATCTGGTTTCCCAGAGTCATGAAGACAATGGTGCACTTGGCATTTATCTAAAAACATACAAGCAAACTTTAAAGGGAGCTTTGTTAATGATTTTGAAGGACAGAAAAGCTTCATGACTCTATGGTGAAATTACTGGGCCTAAAAGACCAAGGAGGAGGCGGAGGTCAATGATGCAGAACCATGAGTAGGTCCAAATCACTTCTTCTTATTCTTCCTAGTTTTGGGTTCTGACCTTTTTAATTGTATAGTGTTTCTTCAAAGACTATGAGGTTGTGCTTGAGTATATGGAAAATATAATTTTCCCTATCAAATAGACGTTTGGAACAGCGCAGACTTGTATAAACCCAGATTTTGGAAACAAAAAAACTTCTTGGGTTGAAGGGGCCCATGCCACTCTCAAAAGATTCCTTGCAAAATCTTTGGGAAACATGTTGCATGTTTTGAAAAGCCTTGACAGAAAAGTTTTGAATCAAATTAAATTGGTTCATGGTTCACTACACAACTCTTGAATCAAGTTAGAGTCAGTTCTTCCACCTGAACTGTTACCATTGGGATAAACATTTTCTTTAGAGGCAATTCAGCCTATTAGGGAAAAATTTGAGAAGTTTAAAAATGATCATGATTGCAAAGTGTGCACCAAGTCATACTCCAAGACTATGGGTTTGCCCTGTTCCTACCAAATAGGTGACCATCTAGCATTCAGAGGATCTGTGGTACCCAAAGATGTTCATCCTCAGTGGAAGTTGGACTATGACCCTTGCAGTTCTAGTTCTGTCAGTTGGCTTAAGTTGGATTGTTCAAATCACTATGTTATCAATGCTTTTTGATTGATTATTCCTAGTTCACTAATGGTTGATCCTTTTTAATTTCTGTAGGGCAACGTGGAAAAAATGCTGAGCATTCCTCAGTTATGTGAAAAAGTGAATGCAATGATCTTGGAATCTCCAGATCATGAGCAAGGCGGCCTATTGAAGCATATTATTTGAAACATCACAAAATATTGATCAAAGCCAAGACTTGAACCTACAGTCTTACAATCAAGTAGGGGCCAGCCAAAATTGATAGATACATGGAGAGAAACATCTTGTTTTGAGCATGTTGAAAAACAACTCAAGCAGGAAAATAGGACTGGAAGGGTGCAAAATAAGAAAAGAAGAAAGATTGTAAGCCTTTCCTTTTGGAAAATGTTCATTTTTTGGGTTGAATGAACTAACTAACTAATGATGAATTGTTAGTCAAAGTAGGCAGGATCAGAATCTGAATTTCATAGCTCAGAGTGGGAAACTAAAATTGAATTGGGATTGATTAATTTGGAATAAGATTCTTCTTCAGAGGAATATAACATGAAGAAAAGCTCAACCAGAAGCTCATCTTTGGTGATTATTCATTTCATTGATATGATTAAAAAACAATGAATACTAAGTTAGTTGTCATGAAAGGAACCAAACATGAAATACCTCAATCAAATACCCAAGAAACTTCATAAGTTCTTGGGTGAGGTTTGGGATCTGATTGGAGATGGTAATTGCGGATTTAGAATCATTTCTAAATCTCTTGGTTACAATGAAAATGGATGGTTTAAATTGAGAAAGAAAATGTTTGAAAGATTAGAGAAACATAAAGAATGCTATTTTAAGATAGTTGGTGGTGCAAAAGAGGTAGAAAAGATTAAAAACTTTCTTGATGTTGAAGACATCAATGAAAAGATTCTGATAGAGTTTGATTTTGAAATTATTCTTAAAACATCAAAAACCAGACTGAATGCAGAAGGCGTTAACAACTTGAAACAAGATGAGAGAGAAAGGAAAACAAAAAGGACCCTACCCCGGATGCCAAGGGACTCAAGGTGACACAACTTGAAGTAGAAGACCACAAGAAGAAGGGAAAAAAAGAGCCAGGAGCTAGAATAACAGTTTTATGAGAAAAAAAATGAGATAACAGAGACACAGACAAAAATGCTTTTCTCACCAAATGAGAACAGTCAAGCAGTAGAAGAGTTTTTGCAAGGATTGAAGAAGGACTCAGGGTTGATGAGCTGAGTGGCCTTGAGGGAGCAGAGCCAATTGGTCTTGGAGGTCCAGTATGCGTGAGATGGCAAGTAATAAGGTCAATCTTGTTAGGAGAAGAGATTGTAGGAATTGGGCCAAAATTTTCAGAGGAGAACAAAGAGTTCAGTCAGTAGAAGTAATATGAACAGAGACACAGTGGAAGGAAGAAAAGACAAGAGTGAAGTGTTTGCAGCAGTGACAGGACAGACAATGTCAGACTACAAGTTGGAAAAAGATAGAGAGAGAGGCAGAATTTCAACACCCCGGATCATTTGATGAGGAAAGAATTGGAGAGCCAAAGCATCTGGAGGTTAGAAGCAATAGAGACTGAGCATTGGCAGCTTTTGTTAGTGCGTCAGCAATCATGTTGGAGGAAGGAATAAGGGTAATTTTGATTTTGTTATTGCAAAGAAGAGATTGAATAAGTTTCACTTTGATTTCAAGGTGTTTGGTTTTGGCATTAGATCCAAAATTCTTTACTTTTTTTATCAGACCTTTGTTTTCCACATGGAATAGACTTGGTTTCAGATTCACGCCCCACAGTTCAGAAATGAGATGACCATTCCAGCAGTTCTCCTGGACTCTGTCAGATAGATCATTCAGTTCTGAATTGGTTGACAACAGAGTGATGTTCCTTTGCTTGTTTCTATTCCATATTACAGGGCAGCCTTTCCAGAATCCAATGATTCCACTCTGTGAGGTTTGAGTGTCCATGTCATTGGCCCATGTTGCATCAGTGAACATCAGAATTTGAGGTTTGTCAGCAGGAGAGGGACAAAGGAAAAGCTTGTAGTTGGAGGTGGACTTCAAGTACTTCCAGCAGTGAAGTATTTCCTTCCACTGATGAATTCCAGGTTGGTGATTGAACCTGGAGAGAATGGAAGCCGCAGAAGCTATTTCGGGACGAGATTAACTTGATAGATAGTTCAGAATTCCAGTGTGTTGCCAGTAGTTGACACCCATGTTTTCAAACTTTTTGACATCCTCATTGGAGGCAGGCGTAAGCTGGACATTAGTAGTGAGGGGAGTTCTGACGGATTGGAACTTGGATAGGTTGAGGAGATCAACTCATTTTTTGATCAGATCAGGCTGCAACAGTGCAAAAGAAGAGCGTTTGAACTCCACCTTCATCCCCAGAAGAGTATCAAGATTGTGAGCAGAGGAGTTTTGAAAGCAATTCAGAAACAGTTCTTCAAAACAGTCAACCTTCCCAACAACCACAAGGTCATCCACATGGAAGAAGATAAAGGAGTCTTGGTTCTTGTGGATGTAGACACAGGAATTGGAGGTGGATTGCTGAAAGTCAATTTCTTCAAACCAGGAGGTGAGAGTTTGGTTCCAGTTGGCTGGAGCTTGTTTGAGGCTGTATAGGGACTTCTTGAGTTTGAGAAAGGGGGACCTTTGACTGGATTCTTTGGGAGTTTTAAGGTATAGATCTTCTTCTAAGGGAGCAAACAGGAAGGGGCTTTTAACGTCAAACTGCTTGATTGGCAGGTCTTTGTCAATGGCTAGAGTCATGAGAAGCAGTAAGGAGGAAAACTTTCCGGTTGGGGCAAAGGTGTCGAAGTAGTTGATACCAGGTTCTTGCTTGAATCCTTGAATGCACAGATGGGACTTGATGACTTCAGGCATAAATTTGGTGGCAGTCTTCCTGCAATTTACCCACACAGTGGAGAGCCAGAAATCAGGAATAACAGACATGTCTTCCCACACTTCTTGGGATTTTATACAGTCCAGCTCAACTTGCTTGGCAGCTTGAACCATAATTGGATCCAGGTGATCAGTGTGGTAGCTATACTTGACGGGTTTCACAGCCAATTTTTGCTCCCTAAGGACGCAAGTGGGAGGTACACTGTTGGACAACGGTTCAGCTTCTGGTTCTTGATTAGAGCTGGGGCAGAGATCAGGTGATAGCTCAGTTTGCAAATCAAAATTTGACATGTCTTCATTGTCAGGCTTGCAGGGTTCCTCCAGGGGCAGTAGAGTTGGATTGTGCACAATTGTCTTTTCTTCCCCAAACCACTTGTCAGCGGAGGAGGTGTTCAGAGGTTTTGACGCAGTTTCAAGAAATTGTAAATGCTTTGTGTTGACTATTTACCCGGAAGAGGTGAGGATGCAATAAGACTGAATCTCAGGATTATATCCAATCAAGTGTCCAATGTCACCAGGCGGAAGAAGTTTGGAGCCTGGGGACTTGGGCAGTATAAGATATGATACGCAAGTTCCTAGCAGGTGAAAATACAACAGGGGAAGCTTGTGATTATTGAATGCCTCTTAAGGAGTTTTTTTGCTCTTGTGAGTAGGAATCTGGTTGAGAGCCAGGGAGTTGGCAATGGAAACTTCATGCCAAAGATTTAATGGAAGATTGGAGTCCTTCAGGGTGGCACAAATCAATTCAATGATTGCTTGATTGAATATTTCCGCCAGACCGTTGATTTGAGGGGTGTAGGCGTCAGCAAAGCATTGTTGAATGAGATTTTCCTTGCAGAAGGAAGACATCTTGGAATTGAGAAACTTGGTTCCTCAATCTGAGTGAAGTATGGAGTGGTAGTAGCCTAGACATTTGGCTTCCAAATTAATGGCTTCTATAAGGGTGTTGGGTATGAGATCCTTGCTGACAACAGGAATGGATGCAAGATGCCATGAGCACGCGTTGACTACAATTATCATATACTTATGGCCCTTTTTTGAGGTAGGGAGAGGTCCAATTGTGTCAAGATGCAGTTCTTGAAAAACTCAATCAGCAGTGGAGGTTTGAGATTGAAAGGATCCTCTGGTGATTTTCAAAACAGCACAGGATTCACAGTAATAGCCCTTTTTTATGGGCAGACTTAACTTGTGTCAAATTTGGTGGTAGCTTACATGTACCAGATACTTGTGAAGATTCTTGGCATAGGATAGGAGACACGTGATGGAAGAAACGGGAAAAAACTAAGGCAGGGAATCTGATTGTAATAGGCACCTTTCATTGCAAGTTCACCATTTTTACACAGTGAAAAACAATTAAGTTGAAAATTAACGGTGTACTTGTCAAGGAGAATTTGTCTCAGAGACAAAAAATTGACAGACAGATTTGGGACTAGTAGAACATCTTTCAGTCAAATCTTGCTGCGCTTGCGTTGGAGGAGGACTTCCCCCTTACCCCTTACTTCAAGTCTGTTCCTGCTGCAGCTTGTGTTGATCATTCCTTCTGTTGTAGAGCATAGTTGGGAGAACAGATCAGGATAAGCGATCATGTGATTGGGGGAACCTGAGTCCAGGACAAATTGCAAGGATCCAGGAGGACGGGACAGAGATAAGCAGCTAACATAGGTCTCAGAGTCCTGTTGAACTGGCTGAGTTGGGTTCTTGGGGAAAAGGTGGGGATACAGCATCCAGCACTTGTGCTTGGGGTGATTAGCCATGACATTGTGCTTATTTGGCTTGCATTTTCCTGAGGCGTCTGTGAAGAGAGAGGCTAGTTTTTGAGGTACCAAGGATGCACCGTTGTTCATTCTTTGTTCATTCATATGAATCCTGAGATGATCAAGAATGGCATTGGGATTGATTTCAAATTGGACGTTGGAATGAGTAATTTTCTGCTTGATATTCCTCATAGAGTCTGTAGGCTTGTCTAGGATCATATAGGTGAGGATGTTGATAGGAAGGAAAATACCAATCTCATGAAGTTTGTTGACACCAGTATTCACTTCAGTAATGAATGATTGGATGTTGTTTTTGTCAAAGGATATGGAGGAGAATTGACTTTAAATCCTGGCTCAATTTGAGCATTGAGGTGACACAAAGTGTTTGAGGATGGCCTTCCAGATTTCTTTAGCACTTTCCTTGTTTTGGGCAGTGATTAGGTTAGTGTGGACCGAGGACAATAGCTTGGAGATGAGGATCAAGGGAAGAATGGAGTTGTCAGCCAGTGAAAGACTCTCAGAATCTGATCCAATGGCATCTTTGAGCTGGACCAGATTCAACAGGGTGTTGATCCAAGTTCTCCAGATGGTGAAGTTTTCCTCAGTTAGAACGGGAATGGCTTCAATTGTGGTTTTGAGGATGTTTGGATTTGTGTTGTCCATGATGATTGCAATCTGGATCTGGTTGTGGTGATCTGGGGTTGGCAAGGAGGCGCAATTTGACTGTTAATCGTGATAGAGTTTGATTTTGAAACTATTCTTAAAAAATCAAAAACCAGACTGAACCCAGAAGGATTTAACAACTTGAAACAAGATGAGAGAGAAAGGAAAACAAAAAGGACCCTACCCTGGATGAAAAGGGACTCAAGGTGACACAATTTGAAGTAGAAGACCACAAGAAGAAGGGACAAGAAGAGCCAGGATCTAGCATAACATTTTGATGAGGAATAAAATGAGATAACAGAGACACAGAAAACAATGCTTTTCTCACCAAATGAGAACAGTCACGCAGTAGAAGACGGTTGGAAAGGATTGAAGAAGGACTCAGGGTTGATGAGCTGAGTGGCCTTGAGGGAGCAGAGCCAATTGGTCTTGGAGTTCCAGTATGCATGAGATGGCAAGTTATAAGGTCAATCTTGTTAGGAGAAGAGATTGTAGGAATTGGGCCAGAATTGTCACAGGAGAACAAAGAGGTCAATCAGTAGAATTAATATGGACAGAGACACAGTGGAAGGAAGAAAATACAAGAATGAAGTGTTTGCAGCGGTGACAGGACAGACAATGTCAGACTACAGGTTAGAAAAAGATAGAAAGAGAGGAAGAATTTCAACAGATTCCCTCCTCAAAATGGTTGGCTAAACTAGATATGGGAAGAGTATTAGCAGACACATATGCCAGACCTATATGTTTCATTTCATTGGAGTCATGTGGTTCTTATACTCCAATGAAAAATGGTGTTACAGATATTTTGAACATCATCATGTTGAGTTTTTTGAGTTGAAATCATTATATTGTGAGTGTTTTGAATGAGAGTTTAATGGTAAGTCAGTTCAACTTGTGTTGGGCTGATTCCATCATAAGGATTATTTTACTCCTTATGATGGGATCAGCTCAACACAAGTTGAACTGGTTTTTTTTGGTGTTTTTACTTTAGGGCTTGTCAATTTACTTGTCTTTTTTTTTTGGTGTTTTTACTTTAGGGCTTGTCAAGTTACTTGTACTTTTTTTGGTGTTCTTACTTTAGGGCTTTTCAAGTTACTTGTCTTTTTTTTGGTTTTTTTACTTTAGGGCTTTTCAAGTTGAACTGGTTTTTTATTGATGTTTTTAATTTAGGGCTTGTCAAGTTACTTGTCTTTTTTTTGATTTTTTCACTTTTGGGCTTGTCAAGTTACTTGTATTTTTTTTTTGGTGTTGTTACTTTAGGTCTTTTCAAGTTACTTGTCTTTTTTTTGGTGTTTTTACTTTAGGGCTTTTCAAGTTACTTGTATTTTTTTTTATGTTTTTTAATTAGGGCTTTTCAAGTTACTTGTCTTTTTTTTGGTGTTTTTAGTTTAGGGCTAGTCCAGTTACTTGTGTTTTTTTTGGGTATTTTTACTTTAGGGCTAGTCCATTGGATAGTACCAGTTTTTTTTGTTTTTTATTTATCTATTTTTGTTTTGTTTTTTATTTATCTATTTATTTTTTTGTTTTTTTTTTTACCAAAAAATCAAAAAAATTTGATTTTTTGGTTGATTTTTGTTTTTTTGGAAGGTTTATTTAGCTTATGGGTTATTTTAGTACCCTTTCATTCCTTTTTTTTGGCTCACCATGTTCCAGTGGCGTGTGGGACTCCAGACGACTACATTCAAGCCGTGTGGAGTTCTACACGGCTTGAATGTAGTTGCGCAGCATCCCCCACAAGCCTGGACCGTGTTTTGTGGGCCCCGCGGTTTCCCCACAACTACATTTAAGCCGTGTGGAGTTCTACATGGCTGGAATTTAGTTGTGCGGCATCCCACATGAGTCTGGACTGTGGTGTGTGGGCCGCACATTTTTTTGATCTGTGTGGCATGCGGCACAGCTTGAATGTGGTCCTGTGGCTTGCTACACGACTCATTTTAAGTTATGTCCAAGGCTCAATAAGCCATTAATTTAAAACTATCCATAAATTAATTTTCCATATTTTTACACGAAGTATTCTGAATAAAATAAATTGAATTTTGAAACATTTTATGAAGTTCTTCATGAAGCTTTATCTAGGTAGGTGTGCATGATGCATGAGATTCATTTTTGTGTGCCAAATCATCTGGAATTCAGAGTTCAGATAGATGATTATTTTTCTTCCTCAACTTCTCTTAAGCCTCTTCATCCCTTCAGCGTTGTGGTGTCATATTTTTAACCTTGGATTGGGAGCTGCGTTGCGGGCTGCATGCTCAGCAGTTGGGTAGGTTGGGCTCAGCATTTGGGGTGCGCGCGGTCTCAGCAGCGCCTGCTGCGGGCTCAGCAGCAGGGATTGCAGGGCTTGGCGCCAGGTGCAGGTTGGGCCTACTCTGGGGGGCGCCAGGCTGCAACCCTCCAAGGGAATGCAGACCAAGTGATGGAGCCAGCCCAACCAAGCTTGCGGGTGGCTAGTCCAGAATGCAAGGGCGGGGAAATCAGGGGTTATACGCGCCAGGGAGGTTTGCGTGGTCATAAGCGTGGGCCAACTCATGGATTGCGGGATCCGCGGACACGCGCGGACGGATAAACCCAGGGGGCTCCAAGTAGGGTGCGGCGGAGAGCAGCACCATGAGAAGGACAAACCAGATGTATGTGATATCAAAGGGGAGGGTTTCAGATGGGGTGGGTGGTACGGGGTAGGGTTAGGGTAGAGCTAGGGTTCTGTTCTTGGGGTCATATTTCATCTATCTTGTTGCTTGTGGTTGTACCTAGGTTAGGGTTGAGAGGGAGGACTCAAAAATACCTCACTCTAACCTCCGGGTTGGTATCATGATATATATCACCGGACCACCAGGGAATCGTAGGGGAAGGATTTGAAGGGAGGAATTTATCTTGTCATCACTCTCTCTATTCTTAAACTCATTGCATCCAATCTCCTGAGAACGCTTAGACCAATAACTTCTGGAACTTGAGGACAACTTTGGGGGGTATCACCCCTCTTGTTTCCACAGTGTACAACATCTAAGCTATTTATATCACAATAAATAATTTACTCCACCAGGAAATTGCAAGAACCAGGTAAATATGAGAATGAATCTGAGTGATCTCAATTTTATTTTTTGAATGGGCTAAGATTTAGCATAATCAAAAAGCTTGATGAGATTGAACCTGTTAATGATAGAAGAACTGAAATTAAACAGATATTAGATGATAATAGATTCCTTCAAAGTTTAGAGCATCAATGGAATGGAGCAATTTTCCAAGTAGTTTTGATGGGGATGAATGAAACTCAAATCCCTGAATTTTACAAACTCTGGACCAAGCATTGTAAATTGCTTGTAAAATTTCCATGATATGTTCATGTGTGATCATATTCCTAAGTCAGATAATGAATTGTAATCTTGGCAGGTCCACCAATCAAGAAGCAATGCTCTTTGAAATGGGTGATAATAAATTTATGGCCAAAATGAGTTGTGTAAACAACTCATTTGTGCCTTGTGGCATGCTACATGACTTGATTATAGCTGTGTATCCTGCACACAACTCAATTGTATTCATGCAGCACCCACACAAGGGCCCATTTTGTGTGGCACAATACCCAGCTACATTCAATTTGTGTGGGGCTGTACACAACTTGAATTTAGTGGTTTTCTGTGCCACACAGCTACAAGTTTTTTAGGCCAAAAAAAATTAAAAATAAAAAATAAAATAAACAAAAAACTAAAATAAACAAAAAAAACAAAAAAAAAAAAGGAATCAGCCACAAGATCAAAAAATGTTGATTTTTTGGGTAATAAAACAAAAAAAAGGCCAATGTTAAATTCACAAACTTGAAACAGCCATTCACTACCCAAAATGGGTCGCGTGGCGCAATTTGCAACCCATTTTGGGTCTTAAAGGGCCATTTGTGACCCATTTGAGTGGCAAAGGGCCATTTGCACCTCAGGTGGGTTGTCAATTGCTGTTTGCAACCCAAAATTGGTTGCGAACCGCGCCACGCGACCCATTTTGGGTAGTGAATGGCAAAAAAAAAATTAATTTAATTATTTATTTCATTCTATTTATTTATATCTTTTTTAGGGTACTGTTCAATTCACGGCTCATTGAACCGTGGACATGGTTCAAAGTGGGCCGTGTGGCACACCACACATTTTGATCCAAGCCATGTACAACCCCCCATGGCTCAAAGAGTTGCGCGCCCCACCCAGCCGGGTTTGACCGCATGTTGGTTCCACACGACTACATTTGATTTGTTTAGAGTAGTACACCGCTCAAATGTAGTTGTGTGTCATCCAACACGCCACTGGAACGTGGTGAGCCAAAAGAAAAATGAAATGAAAGGGCACTTACATTACACATGAATCAAATAAACCTTCCAAAAAATCAAAGAAATCAAAAATGCTGATTTTTTGTTTAAAAAAAAAAATAAAGAAAAAGATAAAGAAAAAAATAACTGGGACTATCCAATGGACTATCCCTAAATTAAAAAGGCCCAAAAAAAACACAAGTAACTGGACTAGCCCTAAAGTAAAAACACCAAAAAAAAAGACTAGTAACTTGACAAGCCCTCAAGAAAAAACACCAAAAAAGTACAAGTAACCTGACAAGCCCTAAAGTAAAAACACCAAAAAAAGACCAGTAACTTGACAAGCCTTTATGAAGGGTATTTTTAAATTCACAGCTAATTGAGCCATGTACAAAACTCTGTACACGGCTCTTTGAGTCGTGTACACAGCCCAATGGGCCGTGTGGCATGCTACACAACTCAAATGGGCTGTGTGGCATGCTACACGTCCCATTTGACTTGTATGGCATGCTAAAAGACTAAAATAAAGTTTTGTATCCTCCACTAAATAATAAATTATAAATTATAAATTATAAATTATAAATTATAAATTGTAAATTATAAATAATAAATAATAAATTATATATAATGAATAATAGATAATAAATAATAAATAATAAATAATAAATAATAAATAATAAATAATAAATAATAAATAATAAATAATAAATAATAAATAATAAATAATAAGTAACAAATAATGAATAATAAATAATAAATAATAAATAATAAATAATAAATAATAAATAATAAATAATAAATAATAAATAATAAATAATAAATAATAAATAATAAATAATAAATAATAAATAATAAATAATAAATAATAAATAATAAATAATAAATAATAAATAATAAATAATAAATAATAAATAATAAATAATAAATAATAAATAATAAATAATAAATAATAAATAATAAATAATAAATAATAAATAATAAATAATAAATAATAAATAATAAATAATAAATAATAAATAATAAATAATAAATAATAAATAATAAATAATAAATAATAAATAATAAATAATAAATAATAAATAATAAATAATAAATAATAAATAATAAATAATAAATAATAAATAATAAATAATAAATAATAAATAATAAATAATAAATAATAAATAATAAATAATAAATAATAAATAATAAATAATAAATAATAAATAATAAATAATAAATAATAAATAATAAATAATAAATAATAAATAATAAATAATAAATAATAAATAATAAATAATAAATAATAAATAATAAATAATAAATAATAAATAATAAATAATAAATAATAAATAATAAATAATAAATAATAAATAATAAATAATAAATAATAAATAATAAATAATAAATAATAAATAATAAATAATAAATAATAAATAATAAATAATAAATAATAAATAATAAATAATAAATAATAAATAATAAATAATAAATAATAAATAATAAATAATAAATAATAAATAATAAATAATAAATAATAAATAATAAATAATAAATAATAAATAATAAATAATAAATAATAAATAATAAATAATAAATAATAAATAATAAATAATAAATAATAAATAATAAATAATAAATAATAAATAATAAATAATAAATAATAAATAATAAATAATAAATAATAAATAATAAATAATAAATAATAAATAATAAATAATAAATAATAAATAATAAATAATAAATAATAAATAATAAATAATAAATAATAAATAATAAATAATAAATAATAAATAATAAATAATAAATAATAAATAATAAATAATAAATAATAAATAATAAATAATAAATAATAAATAATAAATAATAAATAATAAATAATAAATAATAAATAATAAATAATAAATAATAAATAATAAATAATAAATAATAAATAATAAATAATAAATAATAAATAATAAATAATAAATAATAAATAATAAATAATAAATAATAAATAATAAATAATAAATAATAAATAATAAATAATAAATAATAAATAATAAATAATAAATAATAAATAATAAATAATAAATAATAAATAATAAATAATAAATAATAAATAATAAATAATAAATAATAAATAATAAATAATAAATAATAAATAATAAATAATAAATAATAAATAATAAATAATAAATAATAAATAATAAATAATAAATAATAAATAATAAATAATAAATAATAAATAATAAATAATAAATAATAAATAATAAATAATAAATAATAAATAATAAATAATAAATAATAAATAATAAATAATAAATAATAAATAATAAATAATAAATAATAAATAATAAATAATAAATAATAAATAATAAATAATAAATAATAAATAATAAATAATAAATAATAAATAATAAATAATAAATAATAAATAATAAATAATAAATAATAAATTAAAAATCATATGGAGTAGTGTATGGGCCCTACACAACTCCCACAGGCCTTCTGGTGCCCTACACGGCTCCCACATGGCTTCCACACAACTGGAGCCGTGAATTTAACATCACCCTAAGTAAAAACACCAACAAAATACAAGCAACTTTACAAGCCCTTAAGTAAAAACACCAAAAAAAAGACAAGTAACTTGACAAGCCCTAAAGTAAAAACACAAAAAAAAATGAGTTCAACTTGCGTTAAGCTGATCCCATCATAAGGAGTAAAATAATCCTTATGATGGAATCAGCCCAACACAAGTTTAACTGAATTAACATTAAACTCTCATTCAAAACACTCACTATAATGATTTTAACTCCAAACACTCCACATAATGATGTTCAAAATGTTATAACCCCTTATATTAATAGAACTTGTTAGCTGCATTAGGATTACAAGTTATATGAAACCCAATTATAAAAGCAAGTCAAATTCTATAATCTCTATAATCTAGAATACATTTGCAGTCTATCTTTGAGATGATCAACCCAACCAGAGGCTTTTTTGAAATCAAGGAACGTGGCTTTGCTACAATGGGACGGATTGGAATCATTTCTCCCTCAAGTACTAAGAGAACCCAGTGGTTATTGTTTACAAAGGAAATAAAAATTGCATCTGATTGATCAGTAACACCATTTTTCATTGGATTATAAGTATCAAATGAATCCAATGAAATGAAACATATATGTCTGGAATATGTGTCTGCTATGATTTGACCCATATCTAATTTAGCCAGCCATTTCCAGGAGGGAATGTTTTCATTGATGTCTTCATTATCAATTCTTTGTTTAATCTTTTTGACCTCCTTTGCACCACCAAGCATCTTAATGTAGAATGCTTTATGTTTCTCCAATTTTTGTATCATATCTTTTCTCACTTTAAAACAACAATGTTCTTCATAACCAAGAGATTTAAAATGACTCTAAATCTGCAATTCCCATCTCCAATCAGATCCCAAACCTCACCCAAGAACTCATGGAATACCCTGGGTATTTGATTGAGGTATTTCATGTTTGGTTCCTATCATCAAAACTAACTTAGTATTCATTTTTTTAATCAGATCAATGAAATGAATACTCACCAAAGATGAGCTTCTGGTTGAGCTTTGCTGCATGTTGTCTTCTTCTGCAGAGGATTCTGATTCCAAATTAAGTGATCTTAATTCACTTTCATTCTCTTCCTCTGAGCTATGAAATTCAGATTCAGATTCTGCTGACTTTGACTAACAATTCACCATTAGTCAGTAACCAAGTTCATTAAACCAAAAAAATGAACATATCCCAAAAGAAAAGACTTACAATCTTTTGTCTTTTCTTATTTGGAGCCCTTCTAGTCCTTTTTTCCCCCTTGAGTTTTTTTTCAACATGCTCAAACCAAGATGGTTCTTGCCCCATATCTGTCAATTTAGGCCGGCACCTACTTGACGGTAAGACTTTAGGTTCAAGTCTTGGCTTCAATCAATATATTTTAACCTTCCAAATGATATACTTTAATAGTCCCCTTTTCTCATGATTGGAAGATTCCAAGATCATTGCATTCACCTTTCCACGTAACTGAGGAATGCTTATCATTTCATCAACATTGCACTTGAAAAATTCAAAAGGATCAACCATTAGTGAATTAGGAATAATTAATCCAAAATCATTAATCACATATTGATTTGAACAATCCAACTTAACCCAACTTACAGAACTAGAACTGCAAGGGTCATAGTCCAACCTCCATTGAGGATGGACATCTTTGGGTACCAGGGATCCTCTGAATTCTAGATGGTCACCTATTTGGTGGGAACAGGGCAAACCCATAGTGTTGGAATATGACTTGGTGCACACTTTGCAATCATGATCACCTTTGAACTTCTCAAATTGTTCCCTCATAAGCTGAATTGCCTCTGAAGACAATTTGTAACCCAATGGTAACAGTTCAGGTGGAAGAACTGTCCCTAACTTAATTCAAGAGCTATAAAGTGAAGCATGAAACAATTTAATTTGATTTGAAACTGTTCCCTCAAGGTTTTTCAAAACATACAGCATGTTTCCTGATGATTTTGCAAGGAATTGTTTGAGATTTGTGTGGGCCTCTTCAAACCAAGATGTTGTTTTGTTTCCAAAATCTGGGTTTATTCAATTCCAGGCCATTACAAATGTCTCTTTGATAGGGAAAATTTTATTTTCCATATACTCAAGCACAACCTCATAGTCTTTCAAGAAACACTATACAATTCAAAAGTTCAAAACCCAAAACTAGGAAGAATAAGAAGAAGTGATTTGGACCTACTCTTAGTTCTGCATCATTGACCTCCGCCTCCTCCTTGGTCTTTGAGGCCCCGTAATTTGACCATATAGTCATGAAGCTTTTCTGTCCTTCAAAATCATTAACAAAGCTCCCTTTACAGTTTGCTTGTATTTGTTTAGACAAGTTCCAAGTGAAACATTGTCTTGATGACTCAGGGAAACTAGATTCAATAGCTTGAATCAGAGCTTTTTCACAGTCCATCACAAAGACTTTTGGATGTCTCTCAGGATCATAAGCCAACTCCTTTAATGTGTTTACAGACTGACTGTAGAGCTCAAACTTTTCTTTTGTTATAAAAACAAGAGCTTTTTTAAAGTTTTTCCAATTGGCTGTCATTCCTACAACATGCAATAGCAATTTTGTACTTATTTGTCTTATAAGTAAAATCCCAAATAGCAATATGATGGGATTGTTTTTAAAGCGTTACTGCCTCAGGATGTGCTAAGTACAGGGCCTCCAAGTGATCCTCTCTGCTGAACTTTGACCGGTGAATCCAACTTTTTTCTTCAAGCTGTTCATAGATTACCTCCATAACACTTTTCCCCTTTAGTTCTGCAAGCATTACCTTCCGCTTAGTGTTATAGATCTTTTGGTCATCAAAATAATCCCCTCCATCAATCTTTCTCAATTTCCTCTTAAGCTGCAATTTATTGAGCCCATCATTCATGCCTTCTATTAGATTGTCTAAGGCCACCCCCAAGATTCTCCTCAGTCAAGGATGCACAGAGGGATGTTCAGATGGTTGATTGTTATTTTGGTTTTCTTTGTAGGAGAGTCGCCACAAGGGGTCTGCCTTTGTGCAACTTTCATGGATTAAAAACTTGAACCCAACCTTCCTTGTGTGAGTTTGTCTAGACCGTTTGGCAAGAAGTTGTCCTGAATAGGAACCATGGCAATCACAGGCCAAATCCACATATTTATCTTTCTTCAAGTTAAAATCCATGAGAGAGTAACCATGCTTCATAGCCCATGTTTGACAATAGTTTTGGGCCTCTTCCCTAGTAGGAAAAGTTCTCACAGGAGGTGGGTCAAGTGGATCTAGTAAACATTAATTGGTTAAGTCATAGTTTCAGTTACATGCACCCCATTAGTTTCAATCAAATTAAATTCAGCAAAGACCTCAGTAACCTAAAATGTTACTCACAACCAGAGGTTGCCTCCCACTGTGAGACATTTTGTTCCTCAATTTTCACCCTTGATGAGGATGCAATTGGGGCTTCCAATGTTTCATTATCCAAATCCTTTTTTTCTTTTTCCAAAGCTTTGTTGATGGCACTATCAATGTAGACCTTCCATGCAGCCATATCAGAAGAAGGAGGGCTTTCCACTGCTCCCATGCAAAAAAAATCAATGGTATACTTCAGTATTCAAGCCAACTTTCAATTGAACAAACAAAGTTTGCTCACTTTTGAGTTGAGAAAGAATTGTTTGCATATTTTTATATGATTTCAATTTTCACTTTACTTTCACTTTGGTTTCACTTTAGATTCACTTTGGAATTGCTAGGTGTGGAACAACAGTCTCACAAAGTATTTTTTGATCCCAAATTTGGGTTGAGGGAACCCAAGTGTGGTCCAGGGATTGCCCAAAATTCTGGCACAACTTTGGGGGGGTCGCGCACCCCCAAAAACAGTGGTTCTGAGGTGTTTACGGGGGTACAAGGCTCCAAATTTCCGTGTTGGGGGGGTGGAAGGCTCCTATACAAGCCCCCAGGGGTTGGGAATGTTTGGAACGGCCGTTTCTAGTGGTCTATGGGCCCCCACTGCTCATTTGAGCTGTGTAGGGCCCTACACAACTCCACCACAACTGGAACCATGAATTTAACATTACCCTTTTTTTTATATTCTTATTTTTGATTTAATTTAATTAATAAATTTATTGTTGATATATTTATTTATTTTTTTATTGATTTCATTTTATTTAAATTTATTTGTTTATATTTTTTTATATTTCTATTTTTTATTTAATTAAGCAATTTATTTTTCATTTATTTATTTATTTCATTTTATTTTTTTATATTTTTTTTTATATTGATATTTTTAATTTAATGGATTAATTGATTTTTTATTTCTTTTTTATTCATTTTTTTATTTTTCATTTTTTCATTAAAATAAAACAAAGAAATGAGATAACAAAAAGTAAAAAAAAAGTTTCAAAATATATATATATATCAATTTGTGACTTGGATGGGTTGCAAACAGCATTTTGCGCCTGTTTGCAACCCCAGGGTTGCAAATTTAACATTGGCCAAAATAAAAAATAGAAAATAGAAAATAGAAAATAGAAAATAAAAAATAAAAAATAAACTAAAAATGAAATAAACTCAAAATAAAATAAAATAAAATAAAAATAAATCAAAATCAAAATAAGTAAAAAAAATAAAATAAAATAAAGATAAAATAAAAAAAATAAAAATAAATAAATAAAAATAAAAAAAAAAAAATAAAAAAATAAAAAAATAAAAAAATAAAAAAATAAAAAAAAATTAAAAAATTAAAAAAATAAATAAAAAAAATAAAAAAAATAAAATAAAATAAAATAAAATAAAATAAAATAAAAATAAAATAAAATAAAAATAAAAATAAAATAAAAAAATAAAAAAACTGGAGAGAACCAAAACACCAGAAATTAAATAAACAATGAAAGAGTCTATGGATCAGCCCTAAAGTATAATTTCCAAAAAATACAAATTCAACTTGACTAGTCCTAAATTTAAAGTCCCAAAAATACAAGTTCAACTTTACAAGCCCTAACGTAAAAACACCAAAAAAAACCAGTAACTTGACAAGCCCTCAAGTAAAAATAACAAAAAAAACAATTTCAACTTTTGTTAAGCTGATCTCATCACAAGAAGTAAAAATAATCTTTATGATGGGATCAGCCCAACCCAAGTTGAACTGAATTACCAATAAAATCTCATTCAAAACACTCATCATAATGATGTTAACTGAAAAAACTCCATGTAATGGTGTTCAAAATGTGATAACCCTTTCTATTAATATAATTACAAGATCAGCATCAGAACCCAAACTCAAATGATGAAATTAAAATGATTTTTATGATTGAATTCTATAATCTAGAATACACCTGCAGCTGCTCTTTGAGATGATCAACCCAACTAGAAGCTTTCTTTGAAATGAAAGCAGAGATTTTTGCTACAATGGGCAGGATTGGAATCATTTCTCCATAATTACTAATAGAACCCAGTGGTTTTTTTTAGAAAGAAAATATAAATAGGCTCTGATTTATCTGTAACACCTTTTTTCATTGGAGTATAAGAACAACATGACTGCAATAAAATGAAACATGTAGGTCTGGCATAAGTGCCTGCTATCATTTGACCCATATCTAAATTTTCCAGCCATTTTTGAAGAGTGAATGTTTTCATTTATTTTTTCGTTATAAAGTCTTTTTTTGACCTTTTCTACCTCTTTTGCACCACCAAGAATCTTAATGTAGCATGCTTCATGTTTCTCCAATGTTTGAATCATTTCCTTTCTCACTTCAAATCAACTATGTTCATCATACCCAAGCACTTTAGCAATGACTCTAAATCTGTGATTCCCATCACCAATTGGATCCCAAACCTCACCCATGAGCTTATGTAATTTCTCAGGTAATTTATTGAGGTATTTCACTTTGGTTTCCTATAATCAAAACTCACTCAGCCAAAATTCCCATAAAATTAATTAATCACATCAATACTCATCATAGATGAGCTTCTGGTTGAAGCTTCCTGCACCTCTTCTTCCTCTGAAGAGGGTTTGGATTCCAAATGAAGTCAAGCTAATTTGATTTCAGTCCCTTCCTCTGAGCCATGAAATTCAGATTCTGATCCTGCAGACTTTTACTAACAATTAAAATCATATAATTATTGGTTCATTAAACCCAAAAATGAAAATTTAACAAAAGAAAAGACTTAAAATCTTTTGTCTTTTCTCATTTTGTTCCCCTCTAATTCTCTTTTCCTGCTTAATCTGTTTTTTAAAATTTTTGAATCAAGAAGGATCTCTCCAGGTATCTGTCAATTTTGGCCTGCCTCTGGTTTATTGCAAGACTTTAGGATCAAGTCTTGGCTTTGATTGATAATTTTTGTTCCCCTGAATCAAGTGCTTAAACAGCCCGCAATGATCTTCTTCAGGATATTTCAAGATTATTCCATTGATAATCTCATTTAACTGAGAATTTTTGACCATTTCATCAACATCAACCTTTCAAAATTCAAAAGGATCAAATATTAGTAAAGTAGGAATCACTATTCAAAAAGCATTAATCACAAAGTGATTTGAACAAACCAAAAATCCAACTTAAACCAACTCACATAACTTGAACTTCAAGTTTCATAATCCAACCTCCACTGAGGATGAAAATCTCCAGGCACACCGGCTCCTCTTGACACAAGTAGGTCACCTATCTGGTGGTAACAGGGCAAACCCTTAGTCTTGGAGTATGACTTGGTTCACACTTCCCCATCATGGTTCAGCTTTAACCTCTCTAATTGTTCCATAAAAATTTTAATTGCCTCTGAAGACAACTTGTATCCCAATGGTAACAGTTCAGTGGGAAGAACTATTCCTATCTTAATTGGAGAGTTGTAAAGTGCATCCTGAACCAATTTAATTTGATTGGAAACTGTTCCCTCTAGGTTTCTCCAAGAATCCAACATGTTTCCAAAAAGAATTTTAAAGGAACTGTTTTATAGTAGCATGGGCCCCTTCAACCCAAGATGTAATTTTATTTCCAAAGTCAGGTTTTTCACAATTCCAAGCCGTTTCAAAAATCTCTTTGATACAAAAGATATCATGATCCATATACTCAAGCTCATCCTCATGGTCTTCCAAGAAACACTTTATACAAGTCATAATGTAAACAACCCAAAACTAGGAAGATTAAAATTAGAGGAAGTGATTTGCCACTTACTCAAAGTTCTGCATCATTGACCTCTGCCTCCTTCTTTGTTTTCAAGGCCCATACTTAGCCCACAGAAGCATAAATCTTTTCCATCCTTCAACATCATTATTAAAGCGCACTTTACATTTTGCTTGTATGTTTTTAGACAAGTGCCACTGACAACACTGTCACGTTGACTCAGGGAAACTTTGTTTTATAGCACAAATCAGAGCTTTTTCAGGGTCTTTTTCAGAGACTTTGGGAAGTCTCTGAGGATCATAAGCCAGCTCCTTTATTGCATTTACAGACCAACTGTAGAACTCAAATTTTTATCTTGTTATAAAAACAAGAGCTTTTGTGAAAGTTTTACAGTTGGCTGTAATTCCTAAAACATGCAATAGGGGGATGTTTTACTTATTTGTTTTATAGTTACAATCCAACATACCAATATGATGGAATTGTTTGCAAAGCTCTAATAAATTAGGGTGGGCCAAGGGTATGGCCTCCAAGTGACTCTCTCCACTGAATTTTTCTCAATGAACCCAACCTGAATTATCAAGTTGTTCAAAGAGGACCTCAATCACACTTTTTCCCTTTAGTTCTGCAAGCTTTCCCTTTTGCTTAGTGTTATATATTTTTTGGTCATCAAAATATTTGCTGCCATCAATCTTTCTCAATTTTCTTTTCAGTTGAATAGTATTGAGCCTGTCATTCATGCCTTCTTTTAAATTCACTAAGGCCACCCCAGAGATTCTCCTCAGTTGAGGATGCACTGAGGGGTGTGGAGGTGGTTGATGGTTATGTTGATCATATCTGTAGGAGATTTGCCACAAGGTGTCTGCCTTTTTGTGACTTGCATGGATTGAAAACTTGCACCCAACCTACCTTTTATGAGTTTGCCTTGACTGTTTTTTGAGAAACTTCCCAGAGTAGGAACCATGTCTATGACAGGCTAAATCCGCATATTTATCATGCTTTGAGTTGAAAGCTGTTAAAGCATAACCATGCTTCATTTCCCATGTTTGACAGTATTTTTGTGCCTCTTCCCTAGTAGGAAAAGCTCTAACAGGAGGTGGTTTCAGTGGATCTGTCATATTTACACAGTCATAGTTAAATATTCATAGTTCATTTTCCATAAAATCAAATGAGGCAAAGACCATAGTAACATAAAAAGTTACTCACCACCAGAGTTCATGTCAATTTTTGAAACATTTTGTTCCTCAATTGTCACCCTAGATGAGGATGCAATGGGGGCTTCCAATGATTCATTACCCAAATTGTTCTTGTCTGCAGATTTGTTAATGACACTATCAATGTAGTCCTTCAATACAGCCATTTCACAAAAAGGAGGGCTTGCCACTGTTCCCATAATGCAAAAAAATGCAATGGTACTTCAGTATTCAATCCAAATTTCAATCAAACAACTACAAATTTTGCTCACTTTTGAGTTGAAAAAGATCAAGTTTAGTGCAAATTTTTTTGCATTTTCACTTTAGTTTCAAGAATTTGTTTTGCAGTTTCACTTTTTTCACTTTATATTCACTTTATTTTTACTTTGGGATTGCTAGGTGTGGTCCAACAGTCCCACATAGTATGCGTTGATCCCAAATTTGGGTTGATGGCTTGCAATTGTGGTCCAGGGGGTCTCAAAAATTCTGGCACAACCCCCAGGGGGTTGTATACCCCCAAACACATATCAAAATGGCCTTTGACAGGGGTAAATGGCCCAAAAATGCTGTTTACAGGGGTAAATGGCACAAAAATGCCTTTTACGGGGGGTATACAACCCCTGGGGTTGCGCGTTTTTGAAAAGACCTTTTGGAAATGTTTATACGTGTGTATGGGCCCCCACGCGCGCTTTGGGTGCTTCTATGGGCCCCCATGCATCCATTTTGCTGTGTAGGGCCTTACACAACTCCCACACAACTGGGGGTTGTGAATTTATCATCACCCCTTTGAATTACATGATTCATTTTTACAAGAAATATGCAATGCCAAAGCTTAGGTGCTGACTTGCTCAACCACGGTACTTTTTTGAAATATTGGTATTGTCAAGAATCCTCCAGAGTAACGTAGGAGAAATTAAATTTGTCTGCAGGATGATATTCTCTTGTATTTATGATATAAAAACTAAAACTTAGAAGGTTTAAAGGGATGATATTGATGTGCTCTGGTTTCTGTGTGATTGAATATGAGCAAAATTAAATCACTAGTTTCAATTGAGAATATTAGGCACATATTATTCAGAGCTTTTTTAGAGTGTCTTACCAGAGAGTGTGACTCTTTCTCTCTCTATTATTGGATTTGTTTGATCAAATGGGTTTTGGGTATAGATGGGGGACCAAATAATTTGCATCCAATGTTCACTGAGAAAAACAATCAATACACATGTAAACATTTTTAGAATGTGTAATTTATTTCATTTTAATTGAATTGTGAGTCATATTGCTGATATTTTCAAGCTAAGAAGCAAGAGGGATATCTTTACTGATGACCTGACTATTTGGAATTGAATAAAAGTGCATGATCACTCCAAAGGTTGTCCCAGGAATTCAGGGGGAATATATAATCCCCAGACTTCACATCAACACTCTTGATCTCAGGCCTCCACTCTCTATTGCAAGTTAAATTGATTGCTGTTGATTCTGGGTTTCCAGAAACCAGACATCAACCTTGGGCAGTTTTATGCCCCCATAGAGCAAAATAAGCAAGGAAATTCATGGCACTTCCAATTTGACAAGGTTTATTTTAGTTGGCATCTTTTGGTGTTTCACTCTCTAGGGGGTCATCATTTTGAAGCAGTGTTATGCCCCTGTAGAGCATGGCAAAACTAGACTATCTACAATCCACATTATGCTGTTTATTTTTCCTTCTTCACCCCATTATTTCACTCTATGTGGCTAGTTAAATTTATATTGATGCCCATTTTCCAGAAACAAGACATCAACCTTGGGAAATTTTATGCCCCTGTAGAAAAAAAATTAGTAAGGAATTGACACAGAACTTTGAAGAGATTATATTTTGGTTTGACAGATCACACGGCTGAGAGCTGGAGAAAAGACATCA
The DNA here is from genome assembly GCA_025617555.3 of Puccinia polysora. Lineage (NCBI taxonomy): Eukaryota > Fungi > Basidiomycota > Pucciniomycetes > Pucciniales > Pucciniaceae > Puccinia > Puccinia polysora. The sequence continues at coordinate 34,420,511 of CM062623.1, read as the reverse complement.
TGAGACATGAGAACAAAAATAAAAGGTATGAGATTGTAAAACTTAAAGAGATCTGTGAAACCTAGACCAGGCTGACTTGCATGAAAGATAAGATAAAAGTAAGAGTAGAGACAAACAACAAAGCTGATAGAGTAGTAGAAGAAGGAAGCTAAGGAAAAAATACCAACTTGGAGAACAAGTCTGCAGGTGAGGTTATGGCCTATTGATAGACTTAGCAGGACAAATGCAACAACATCTAAATATTGAAAAGAGAGAAGGTAAGAAAGAATATTGGCTGAAGAGAAAAGAGATGAATTGTGAGATTCAATATTCACAGGACTCTGGCTTGTGAACTTGGGACGTTGATGACTGATCCGACTGGTACCAATGAGTGAACTGTGGAGATAAATCAACATCTCAAGTGAGTCTTGATGTAGAGTTGAATCAATAGAGATACCTACAGTTCTTTGGATGATAGGTGATCAAGTTGATGACAAGTTGAGAACCAAGAGAGCCAGGAAGACAAACCGCAAGATGAACAGGAAGACAAGCAGTGAGATGATCCAGAAGTTCCGGTGATCAATAGATTGTAGGTGTTGTCTGTACCAGAGATTGAGAGTCCTGTAGGGTTCCCTGGATGGTTTGGGGTATGACACAGACAGAGAGCAGAGAAAACGGGGAATCATAACAGAGACAAAAATGAAGGAAAGAAAGAGTGAGAAGAGCTACAATGAAGAAAGAGAGACAATGAAGAACAATTAAGAAGAGAAGGTAGAGCAAGAGGGAAGAGAGTAAGTCAATAAGATAACTAACATGCCCACTCAACTCTACATCAAGGGAGTTTAGGAGTTGACATACTGGGCCAGACGCTTTACGGCATCATTGCTTGCGGCTTTTGTCAGAGAATCAGCCAGCATTTCTTGCAATACAATAAGTTTCACCAGAATTTCACCGTTATTGAGATTGTTGCCTAAACTTTTCAACTTGATGTCTATGTGCTTTGCGTGAGACTTTGTGCCAAATTTCTTGATCTTGTCCTCAATTCCCTTGTTTTCAATGAAGTTTACTGGAGGACCCAGGGGTTCACGCCATAGTTTGCTTAATAGGTGATGAAGCCAATTCCCTTCCAGGTGCCTGGTTGACAGAGAGTTACACTCTGATTTGGTTGGAGGGTGAGAAATACTGCGTTGATGGCAGCTGGTCCAGTAGATCGGACTCCCTTTGAAAAAGCACAGAAGACCAGACTGAGAAAGTCTGGTGTCTGGGTTGTTGCCCCAGGTAGCATCACCGTATGCTTCTAGGTGATTGGAGTTTGTTCTGCTTTTGATCACAAGCTTGAAGTCAATGGTGTGCAATAGATATTGCCATACGCGCACTACCTCTTGCCAGTGTTTGATTCCTGGACGTTCTGAGAATTGAGCCAGACTAAACACAGCAAAACTGATGTCTGGCCTGGCCAGGTTTGCTATGTAGTTGAGTTTTCCAATGGGAGATTGGTAATTGAAGTTGAGTTCTTTAAACTTAGAGATCTCTTCTTTGGTGGCAGGTAATAGATTTAATCCAGGAGTGCAGGGATTATTCAGGGGTTTGGCTCTGGTAAGTTTCATCTCCTCTAGTCCTTTCTTGATGTTATTGGGTAGAGACAGACTAATGGAGTTCTTACTTCTGTCAACTTTCATCCCCAGAAGAGTGTCAATTTCATGGGCCAAAGAGTCTTTGAATTTGTGCAGAAAGGAGTTTATAAACCTATTGACGTTTCCTACAACAACCAGATCATCAACATGGAAGAATAATTTGGTAGTTGCATCTTTGTGAAGATATAGACAAGGGTCTGAATCACTTTTGTGGCAGCCGTTGCTTTTGATCCAGTTGATTAGAGTTTTATACCAGTTGAGCGGCGCCTGCTTCAAACCGTACAGGGATTTCTTTAGTTTGAGGTATTTGCAGGTCCTTTTTGATCCATTTGGAGTTCTGATATAAACTTTCTTGTCTAAAGGAGCATGGAGGAAGGCTCCTTTGATGTCAAAATGAAGAATCAGAAAGTCTTTGTTAACTGCGTAAGTGAGAAGCGCGCAAAGTGAGGCAATTTTTCCGGTTGGCACAAAGGTGTCTAGTTAATCTACCCCCTATTGTTGGTTGAAACCCTGGACACAGACTCTAGACTTGAGAGTGATTTTGCTGTTGTGAAGATCTTGTTTACGCTTGAAGTTCCAAGTTGTATTGAGAGGGTTTGTTACTTCACTTTTGTCAGCTTCTCCCCACACCTCAAGGTCCTTTGCAGTGCCCAGTTCTTTTTCAATAGAGGGTATCCATTCTGGGCATTCCAGGGCTTGGTGTATGTTAATATGAACCTCACTTGATTGATGGTACCCGTATCTTTCTGGAGCTTTTATTGAGTTGCAATCACTTAATTGAGGTTGGAGAGAGTCTTTAATTGTTTGATTTGAATCATTGGATTCAGAGGTGATAGAGTGCGTTTTGGAAAATATAGAACTGGTAAGATTGGAAATTGTCGGTTTTTCTTTGTCTTGTGAAGCATCTACATGTTGATTTGACAAATCAAGAGTTGGTGATGAGATAGTAGAGGAATTTGGGATTGGTGTGATCACAGATTTGATAAGTACATCCAGCGTTGTGACTTTTGACTTTGGGAACTTGACGTGCTTTGTTTCAATGACTTTACCACTACTAGAAAGTAATTTATAGGATAGCAAACAAGGATTGTAACCAATTAGAATTCCTTCAGCTCCTTTGTCAGACAATTTTGACTGGATTTTTGTTTCTGAGGGAAGGTTGATAGCTCTTGAGCCTAGGGGTTTCAGATAGTCAGTTGGTATACAAATTCTATGCATTTTTTCCCATTGATTTTCTTTGCCCTTCTGCTGAGGAATCTGGTTCAAACCAAAACAGAAACTTTGGATGACAATGTGAAAAACATTTTTTGGAATTGTTGATTCACTAAAAGCTGATCAAAGTGATTCAATAATTGTCCTTTTAGCGTATTTGGCCTTACGGTTGTGTTGAGGATGATACGGTTCACTGATCAAGTGATTGATGGATTTGGTCTTGAAGTAATTGGATAGAGAAGTGTTTACAAATTCACCACTGCCATCATTTATGACTTCAATTGGGTAGTATCCTAGTTCCTTGGCCTTGTTGTCAATCAAGAACATAATAGTTGCAGCAGCAGCATCTTTGTAAGGTAAAGGAAGACTCAATAGGTATCCAGACTTGTTGTCAAAAACAGTAAGTGAGTATTTCATACAATCTTTACTAGTTAGATTCAATGGTCCCATAAGGTCCATGTGAATACAATAAAAGGCTTGGTTAGCAGGGGTTTGTTGATTATTGAAGGTCAACCTGGTGATTTTGGATTTCTTGCAGGCTAGGCATTTGAAGTCATTTTTAACCTTGCTGTCTATTTCATATCCTATCTGTTTCTCAATTCTACCTAGACTGGCATGACCAAGTTTCTTGTGAAGTTCGTGGATTTTGGATAAGCTCAAATAGCAACTTTGATCCTTTAGGGCTGGCATATGATCTAGGACAAGAACATTATTCTTGATGATACCTTCCAGAATGGTTTTATCTTGAAGTTGAATGGAAAAGGTAGGAGTGACAAATTTGATATCTATGGCTAGGCTGCATCCTTTCTTCAATAAAGCTCCCATTGATATGAGATTGACCGTAGCTTCAGGAACCCAGGCAGAGTTTTCAAGCAATATGATCTTGTTTTGACTTGTGATGTTGGCGGTCCCTAACCCTTGAATAGCTAATCCTTTGCCCTCCTATCCAGTTTTTATTTTCTCTTCTCCAGATTGAACAGGGAGTTTGGAGAAGAGAGATTTTCCCCTGAAAATGTGAATAGAAAAACTGCTGTTGAGAATAAATTGGTTTGGATTGATTTGACAATTCAGTTTTAGAGCACAGAAGAAGGAATAGAAATGTGATTCCTTCTTCCTCTTCCCGCCTCATCTTGCTTTGTTTGGTGGGTATTCTGGCCTGAGGTGAGGGAATTTGCTCCAACAGGAGGATGGTGGATGAGATTTGACAAGCGGATTGTGTTTGCCATTTTCACATTGTGACATACTAGAAATACTCATGTTTTGATGGTAAAGGGCAGAGGAAGTTTCTGAGGGATCCTGGTTTTTGGATTGAACTTTTTTTCAATGTTGTACTAGATGATTAAGGATAAGATTGACTGTCAAATTAACTCCCAAGTGCATTATTTTAGAGCTGATAGATTTGAGAGAATCAGTTAGTTTGAAAAGTATGAGATAACTGAGGATATCAGATGGTAGGTCAATGCCAACTTCTTCAAGTGTACTCAGGTGTTGCTTGACCGCAGTAACAGAGCCATCTATATTGTTTTGATCAAACCCAAGGTATAAAAAACTGAAGAACATTTGTGCCCTGTTTGCGGCTTGACTGGAAGCAAAGTGATTTTTAGCAGCCAACCAGATCAGTTTAGATGAATATTCATTTTCTTGTGTTATGATATTGGTGAGGGTGGAAGGATCAAGTTTGGACATAAGATAGCCAGCCATTTTGTTGTCATCAGGAATTTCCTTGAGAGGATTGCTGTAGTGGATGAGATTTAAAATTACTTGCATTTTGAACAAGGGCTCCATCTTCTTCTTCCACATGGTGTAGTTAGTTTCTGTGAGAAGAGGAGCTGATTCCATTAGCGACTTGAGAGCCAGAGCCTGAAAGTTACTTTCTCCGCCTGGTCCAGGGGAAACAGATGGTTGAGCCATATTGGTTGAGCAGATTGAGTGCTTTGGCTTTTAACCGTGTAAAAGTTAAATAGATCTGAGAAACCTAGACCAGGCTGACTTGCATGAAAGAGAAGATAAACATAAGAGTAGAGAAAAACAACAAAGCTGATAGAGTAGTAGAAGAAGGAAGCTAAGGAAACAATACCAACTTGGAGAAAAAGTCTGCAGGTGAGGTTATGGCCTATTGATAGATTTAGCAGGACAAATGAAGCAACATCTAAATATTGAAAAGAGATAAGGTAAGAAAGAAGATCTGCTGAAGAGCAAAGAGATGAAGTGTGAGATTCAATATTCACAGGACTCTGGCTTGTGAACTTGGGACTTTGATGACTGATCCAACTGGTACCAATGAGTGAACTGTGGAGATAAATCAAGATCTTGAGTGAGTCTTGATGTAGAGTTGAATCAATAGAGATACCTACAGTTCTTTGGATGATAGGTGATCAAGTTGATGACAAGTCAAGAACCAAGAGAGCCAGGAAGACAAAAAGCAAGATGAACAGGAAGACAAGCAGTGAGATGATCCAGAAGTTCTGTTGATCAATAGATTGTAGGTGTTGTCTGTACCAGAGATTGAGAGTCCTGTAGGGTTCCCTGGATGGTTTGGGATATGACACAGACAGAGCGCGGAGACAACAGGGAATCATAACAGAGACAAAAATGAAGGAAAGAAAGAGTGAAAAGAGAGAAAATGAAGAAAGAGAGACAATGAAGAAAGAGAGACAATGAAGAAAGAGAGACAATGAAGAACAAGTAAGAAGATAAGGTAGAGCAAGAGGGAAGAGAGTAATTCAATAAGATAACTAACAGAGATGAGCAAACAAAAACAAATGGGAAACAGAGACTGCATGGTTCATAGTACAATATGAGACTTGAAGGATGGCAGTTCAGACAAGTTACTTTTGATGTTGATTTGAGGGTTTAGTTTAACAGGCTAAAGTTTCAATTGAAGTGAGTCTTGGGAATCAGTTTGAGGAAGAAGGTGGGTATGACTCTCATCAGGCATTTGCAGTAAGGAGTCAAGAATTGAGTTGAATGAGAGAGAGATGGATCAATAGAGATTGGGGAGTGTTCAAGGAGGTGAGGTGATTTCTTCAGAAGAAAGAAGTAAAGACTGAGGATGAGTTTTCCAGAATCCCTAGTCACCCTTGTGCTCCCAGGCATGGGTACAAGTCTGAGGAGGTTGAGAGATTGGGGGTGAGAGTGCAGGAGATTGGGGTTGAGAGTGCAGGAGATTGGGGGTGAGAGTGCAGGAGATTGGGGGTGAGAGTGCAGGAGATTGGGGGTGAGAGCAGGACAAGTGGCCTGAGTGACAGAAATTTCTGGAGCAGTGAAATCTCAACAAACTTCACATTTGATAAGATTTCTTTTAGTTTTGATCATGGGGTGTTTCATGCTCTATGGGGACATAACATGTCCTGTGATTTCCGCTTTCCAGCAACTGGGAATCAGTATTTATTTTTGTTGTTCTGGAGGAAACAAACATCCAATATGGTGAATGCAACCACTAAGCCATCAATATTTGGTACCCAGCTCTGCATCAGACTCCACTCCATAGAATACTTTTCAGCCCATTTTTTCATCCACATCATCATCTTGATTATTAAGCTTGGCTCAGGGGAAGGGATTACCTCAGAGTTTCAGTAACCCTTCTTCTGATCCACCTCCCAAGTCATCCTTTTTTGTATTCTCTAGAATCCCTTCTGATGCACCTCACCCCAATTTCTTGGTGCTGTGAATCCCCAGCCTACCAAGTCCAATTCAACCTGTCACCAAGACAATCTAACACAGTTGGCTTCTCAAACCCATTTGTATCTCTTTCAAACCAAGTACCACTCACAAAGACTCATCTGAGTCTAATTTGAATCCTATCCCTCAAGCCTTCACCCATTTCAACCATCAATCCACCTACTACACATTCCTCTCAACCTGAAAATCTGGTTAGTTTCTACTGTTTCTATCCTTCTCACTCAGAAAAAAACAAGGAAAGCTTATCAAATCCAATTGGCTCATCCTTTGATGTTTTTCTATCACCCCTTTCCCCTGCTTGACTAGACCCAGACATCATCACTTTTTGCTTTTGGTACACAGTCAAGCTCTCATAAAACCTCAACAAATTAATCAACTACAGCACCTGCAACAAATCCCCCAGGAGTGTCAAGTCAGCATTGACTTTCAGCTAGTCTATCTAGCTAAAAGCTATTATCTGCAATGCCAGCTTTTAGTTTTGAAAGTGGTCCAAATGTTGGTGCATTGGTATTTGGAACCCAAACCCAGTCAAGTGGTAACGCTTCCAGTCAAATTGCATCCAATCCAGCATCCACTAATACTCCCTTCATATTTGGTAGTCAATCTTTGAGTTTCAAGTTGTCTGGGATTCAACAAGAACTTCAGCTTGCTGGCTCTAATGGGATGACTGATCTAATGCACTTGACTGCTCAGCCCACTTCCTGCCACATCAACCCCAAGTATCTTTGGTGGGACTTGGTGCAGCTCCAATGTTGACATGGTGGGTTATTTTGTTGTTGAAAGAAAGAGAGACTATCCTTCCTTCCTCTCCTGGCTTCCATTTTTTTTAAAAAAACATAAAAATGAAACAAATGAAACAAAAGGGAAAAAATGATAAAAAATGAAAAAAAGAAAAGAAAAAATGAAAAAAAATGAAAGAAAATGAAAGAAAATGAAAAGAAAAAGAAAAAAAAATGAAAAAAATGAAAAAAAAATGAAAAAAAATGAAAAAAAATGAAAAAAAAAATGAAAAAAAAAGAAAAAAAAATGAAAAAAAAAATGAAAAAAAAAAATGAAAAAATGAAAAAAATGAAAAAAAAATGAAAAAAAAATGAAAAAAAAATGAAAAAAAAATGAAAAAAAAATGAAAAAAAAATGAAAAAAAATGAAAAAAATGAAAAAAATGAAAAGAAAAAATGAAAAGAAAAAATGAAAAGAAAAAAATGAAAAGAAAAAAAATGAAAAAATATGAAAAAATATGAAAAAATATGAAAAAATATGAAAAAAAATGAGAAAAAATGAGAAAAAATATGAAAAAATATGAAAAAAAGATGAGAAAAATGAAAAAAAATGAGAAAAAAATGAAAAAAAAATGAAAAAAAAATGAAAAAAAATAAAAAAAAAAATGAAAAAAATGAAAAAAAATGAAAAAAAATGAAAAAAAATGAAAAAAATGAAAAAAAAAATGAAAGAAAAATGAAAAAAAAAAATGAAAAAAAAAAATGAAAAAAAAATAAAAAAATGAAAAAAATGAAAAAAAATGAAAAAAAAATGAAAAAAAATGAAAAAAAATGAAAAAAAAAAAAAAAAAAAATGAAAAAATAATGAAAAAAAAAAATGAAAAAAAAAATGAAAAAAATGAAAAAAAATGAAAAAAAAAAAATGAAAAAAAATGAAAAAAAAATGAAAAAAATAAAGAAATGGGAAAAATGGGAAAAGAAAAGAAAAAAATGAAAATAAATAAAGAAAAGAGAAAGAGAAAGAGAAAAAAAGAAAAAAAGAAAAGAAAAAGAAAAAAGAAAAAAAGAAAAAAAAAAAAGAAAGAAAAAAGAAAAAGAAAAAAAAGAAAAAAGAAAGAAAAAAGAAAAAGAAAAAAGAAAAAAGAAAAAAGAAAAAAGAAAAGAAAAAGAAAAGAAAAGAAAAAGAAAGAAAAAAGAAAGAAAAAAAAGAAAAAGAAAAAGAGAAAAGAAAGAAAAGAAAAGAAAAGAAAAGAAAAGAAAAGAAGAAAAGAAAAGAAAAGAAAAGAAAAGAAAAGAAAAGAAAGAAAAAAAGAAAAGAAAAGAAAAGAAAAGAAAAGAAAAAAAGAAAAGAAAGAAAAAAGAAGAAAAA